>JAYESA010000002.1:151449514-152058267 GCA_036927795.1 Iris macrosiphon | reverse complement strand
TTCGTCCATGCTAAGACGAATTATTCTTTATGTGGTTCTAGCCAAGTATCTTTGATAGAAGAAATGTATATCGGGTTACTCGTCTCCCACTTTTGTTTGAACACGTACCATGCGGTATCGTAGCTGTCTTTAGTACTTGTTAGCCATACAAGACTCCAATCACTGTAGAATTCTTCGAAGCGAAGCTTGTCAATTTTATCGTCCACATTTTCAAATTTTCTCTTGTATTGAGCTTGGATATTTCGATTTATATGCCAAGTGCATAGTAGTCTATGCACATGAGGAAATACAATATTTATAGCATTTATTAGCTTATATTCTCTGTCGATAACAAAAATAGAGGGCTCTTTGTATCCTGTGTAAAGGGATTATAGTTTTCTCAACGCCCAAGTGTAATCCTCTACTGTCTCACTCTTCATAAAACAAAAATTGACTAAAAATATTTTTCTCGTAGACGTAAATCCAACAATGTGAAAAAGAGGCATCTTGAACTTGTTGGTCTTATATGTACAATCAAGGGCCAACACGTCTGCGAAGGACCTAGCCAAGTGTGTGCAATCAGGATGAGCCCAAAATAATGAAAGGAGTTCATTATTTTGTGGATGTCTTCTATGGTACTCCACGTAGTGATGCTCCCCAAGTAACTTTAATACTTACTGCATTGTCATTCTTCCTTTCATACTATTATATTTTGTTCTCGCCAAACTATTATAGATCGTCCTCATGGTTGACTTGTTCTCATCTTCTTTTTATCGCACGGCAGAATAAATTTGTTTGGGTGCAACTCCGGAAAGGAACAGTTCTTCAACCAACTCTCTCATCCTTGTTCAACCGTGCCACATAGGCATGACCCGTAAGTGTCTCTAAAATAGGATGATTGTGTATTCTATTCTTAACTTCGACTCACATCTTCTACTTTTACAATCAACACCTTAAATGGACAACCACATTTTTTTGTCCCAATATTTTTTTTGCGGATTTTTTTTTCAACAACACCTTTTTTTTCCGATGCTGCCTGAATACACCTCCTCTTTTGCAGCCCAGCTCTAAATATTTTTGGTCCGGCCAAGATCTTATCGATCTTGTAATGATAATGACTATGTTATGTCATCTTCCAACTTCTCTGCACCAATCTAATGCTTCTTCTTGGGATGCTAATCGAATATTCGTTGAGAATACATTCTCCACATCAACCCCAATAGCAGGATGTACCACAGCATATGTACAAGGTTGGTCCTATAACCAATATAAAATAATCTAAAAATTAATAACTTTAAATAATTGGCAGTCTAAATTAGGACGTCATAATTTGTACAGACTAATGTATTGAGTAGACTATAAAATTTTTATAGTCTTTAAGAAAATATATTGGTCACCATTTTATCTTCAGGACTGTCACTATTTTGACAGTCCACATAGTCTATAGGACTGTCAAAATTATGACAGTTTTATATTTATATAGGACTGTCATATTTTATACAGTCCTTACACGATGACTGTCCAAATAGGGTTATCATTTTATGTACCGTACGTGCTTCGGAACAACCAACATGTTCTTTGGAAGGAGCATAGTGCATATTTAATGGATTGCATGATCTGATTTCTTCATTGAAGATAATTTCATGCATCACTCCTACAATAGTCAAATAAAACTAAATATTTTGGTGACAATCGTAAAACTTATTCATCATATATTGTCGAAGACATACCGAAAGAATATTCATTGGACAATCATCAAATCAGTATTTTCTTCCACTTGGGACCACAACTATCAAATTCTAAAATTAGGTTTAGATTTTAGTACTTGAAAGAATGCGAGATTTTTTCATGTGAAGGTGAAAAAGAAAGAAGAAAAATAATTTTTACTTATATAGGTTGGTGTGGGCAGCCCTAAGTAAATTTGAGGAGTGGCAAATTTGTAATTTTTAGGAAGAGAGGAATGGGCAGCCATGAGTATATTTTGTAGTGCCCTTATCACAAGCCTATTTCTATTCCATCTTGTTAAACAATACACTTTTTGTTTCTGTTTTCGTCCTCGTCTCCATTTTCGTTTTCGATCCGTTAACACTTTAGGGGCAAGCTTTTCCATCCCTATCCATTTCTTCTTAATAATTTTTTATGTACATTATAAAGACCTTTGATAAAGGCACTATAAAAAAACTCAGGACAGCCTAAATTTTTGCTCTTGATAATTACAAGTTTGTCACTCCCAAAAAATTATTCATCGAGCTATCCACTTCCAATTGATTTTTTTTATAATCAGGACCATCAAAATTTTGACAGTCGACTCTCAAAATTTTGGCAGTCCTACCAATTGGAAGGACTCTCAAAAATTTTATGGTCCTAACAATTGTAAGGGCTGTCAAAATTTTGACAGTCCTAAAAAAATATGTTAATTTTTTAGGACTATCAAAATTTTGACAGTCCAGAGGAGAGGGCTACGCGAAGTGACACGAGGGCGGGACTACGTGGAGGTCGGAAGGGGGGGTACAGAGCTACACGAGAAGGAGAAGGAGAAGGAGAAGGAGAAGGATAGAGAGGAGCGAAAGGAGGAGGTCGGAGGGGGGCGAAGGAGCAGGAGGAGGAGGAGAGGATCCAGAGAGGAGAGGAAGGATGTTGGAGGGGGGCAGAGGAGCGGGAGGAGGAGGAGGGAATAAGAAGGAGGATGCTAGAAGGGGGTGGGGGAGACGGAATCGATGGGAGCCGACCTCGCCTGCCTCCGCCGTCCCTCCGAGAAGGATTCCGGCGATGATGGAGCCGACGAAAAGGTGTTCGAGGTACGACTTGGCAGTGACAACGCGGTCGATGGCGAGGTCGACGACACGGAGAGGCAGAGAATTGGCGGAAGAGAGAGGAGGAGAGGTCGGAGGGTGGTGGAGGTGGGGGAGGAGCATGAGGAGGGAGAAGGAGAGGCCGGAGGGGGTGGGGGTGGGGAGGAGCAGGAGGAGAGAGGTGAAGAGGGTGGGCATTCCTAGTAAAATTTGGACTAGCCTGAGTAAAAATCTTCCTAACTGAGCTAGCACCAATACTGGGCTAGCCCTAATTTTTTTTGTAGTGCCTTTTGTTTGATAATAAACGAAAGAAATAAAAACAGATTTATACGAAACCCTTTCTTTGGTTTACAAACAAGAAGTATAATTAATCCTATACGAGGATATCAAGTACAAAATTTTAAATCTGGGTAAATATTGCTATAGGAGTCTGATCTGCAGTCGATCACTTTGTCCCTTGGACCACACGATGACGAAGAAGTGATGTAGAAGAAGTAGAAGCTTCAAAGATTGCAAAAAGGAGTGGATGCTCAATGCCAAAATCATCGATCACTACTCTCTGTCTGTGCTCCTCTCTCTTCGATTTTTTTGACCTTTGACCTCCATGGACGAAAGTCTCTATTTATAGGCGTAGATACTGAACAGCGGAGAGAACCGCACCTTTTACGCGGCGGTTATCATAACTGCTACCCATGTATAAATGATCTTTTGAATAAGCGTGTGACGCGTGTCCCATTAAGAGATAATGCGTATAACTGCTGCGAAGATCATGGCATATAAGCCACGTAGGTAACTGCCCCTCGCGTAGAGATGATTGGCATAGAAGCCAAATAACTGTCTCGTTAGCGTAAAAACCAAATAGCTGTTCTGATGGCGTAAAAGCCAAGTAGGCATAGAATCCCAGTAGGCATAGAAGCCCAATAGCTGTCATACTGGCGTAGAAGCCAGGTAGCTGTCATATTTGGCGTAGAAGCCAAATAGCTATCATATAGGCGTAGAAGCCCAATAGCCGTCATGTTTGGCGTAGAAGCCAAATAGCTGTCATATAGGCGTAGAAGCCCAATTATCTTTCTTTGACTGAGGTCTTGAGCGTATTCTGGACCAAATAGCATTGTCACTCACCTTTGCAAATAGAGCCTGAGTTGGCGTATTTCGAGGAGATAACATACATCGTACTCCTATAGTTGAAAATAGCCTGGCGTATTTCGAGGAGTTAGCATACAGCGTACTCCTATAGCTGAAAATAGCCTGATGGCATAATGTGCAGGAATGGTGATGTGGACGTATTAGCCCTAATTATAGCTCTCCCAGTCATTAGAAATAGAACAAAATCTCGTGCATTAAATGCAGAGATCTGCCCCTATCTCGCATATTAATTGCAGAGACGTGCCTCGGGCTCTGTACAAAGAGCAGCTTTTGACGTGGCGGTCAGCTTTGTCTCGTCCTGAGCGTAAAAGCTCATGCTTGTCTATGTAAAACTAGGCAGCGTGTTACTTGAGTGCGTAAACGACGTCTTACATCAAGGCTTTGTTACTAGACGATAGTCTGGAGCTCTGTGCAGAATCATCATTACAGCCGTCGTCTGGATTATCGTGCAGTACTCTTTGTCAGGAGTCAGATTCATTGTACTGTCTGACATGTTCATTCGAGGAATACGAAGCGTTCCTCGTACACTTCCATGCTGCATTAAAGGCAGATATGTTTTACGCTGGAGTGGCGATGTAGTAACCCTTTTACGCTGAAACAGTCTAAAATACTGCATTACGCGAGTTATTCTGGAGCTATGTTTTACGCTGAACAGCGTTGAAGCTCCGCTGTACGCCAATGGCTCTGAAGTCATGATTTACGCTGCACAATACTGAAACTCTGCTTTACACGGGTTTCATGCATATTGCGTATAAATCTGCAGCGTATTTTTCATGCTTCTACAAGTCCCCTTCAAAGTTTTCAAATTTCTCGTAATTTGAAACACTTTGAATGAAGCATGAAACGGTCAATTTTGACTCGTTCCACGAGGCTAATTTCTCAACAAATATTTAGGAATTTGTTAAGATTTACTGTGATCTCCTCTGCCTATATAAAGGCGACTGAGCTAACCTGTTCTTCCCACACTTCCTTCACCACAGAAGAGATGGTTGCCGATGTTCGTCTTACTGACTTGAGGAAGAAGAAGATCATGCTCTTCCAGCATGTAAGGAGCCGTAAAAAGAGGCATCTTCGAGCAAATACCCTCTGCAACGATGGATCATGGAAGGATATCATAGCTTCCTTTGCTCAGGATGATCAGCAATTTCATATGGCGATTCGTCCAGGAGGGAGGAAGGGTCTCATTCGACCACACAGCTTGCAAGCTGTATTTTCTTCCATCATGACGGTGGACGAGGGCAGACAAACTGGCCCCGTCTTCCAATATTGAGTTGGGTCTGAATCCCAACTCAATCTGTCATGGTGTATGGAGGATGGGCTTGTGTAATTGATACACGCCCAGTTGTGTATCCTCCCGCCATTGATCATTTTCTTGTTAATCGGCCACGGAAATCGATTAACTGCTGAAGAAGAAGACAAAGATCTCCACCAATATGATGACCTGACGTAGCAGATTCTTGGTGTGATCTTTGAATGAGAAACCCGTGGTAGAACAAGGATTTCCATCATATGTAATCATAAAGATGAAAAACCCTTTATAAACTGGATTTCCATCATATGTAATCATGATTAATAAAATTGTCTTCTTTTTACGCATCTGATGATTTGCCATATTTGCTGTGAGGAAGTCTGAATATGTGCAGCTTCAGCACGTCTGAGTAATTTTATGCCGAATCTGATAAAAAGTATCTGATCTCGTCCCGTCTTTTAAGCATAACTGAAGACGCGTAGAAAAGAGCATCTTAGCATTTAAGTCGAATATCCACACTGTCATGCTGTTTTGAACGAGGAGTCACGTAGAATTCTGAACTGTCACTTCTCTGATACGAAGAATTCTTGTTCAGACTATCATCTTCAAGAATGATTTCCCGAAAATCCCTTGAAAAAGGGCAAGAAATGGCCGTCAAACAGGCCGTACTAGAACTTTTATAGAAGACTGGACTTCTATTGAACTTCCAATCGACCCAAGAAGAAGAGTCATCTTCAATGTTGAACTCTGTGTGTTTTGGGCACTTGGAATATTTTGTAGCCAAGAAGGAGCATTTCTGCGTAAACCCTTGCAATTGGCCATCTGTAGCTGTTTGAGCGTAGAATCGTAGATTTGTAGCCTCCGAGCGTAAAAGCTGCTGAGCATAAAAGCATCTGGGCGTGAAATCATAGATTTGTAGCTTCTGAGCGTAAAACCGTAGGTTTGTAGCCTCTCGAGCGTAAAAGCTACCGAGCATAAAAGCATTCGGGCGTAAAACCATAGATTTATAGTTTCTGAGCGTAAAATCGTAGTCTTGTAGCCACTGAGTATAAAACAGCTCCTGAGCGTGAAATCATAGATTTGTAGCTTTTGAGCGTAAAGTCGTAGGTTTGTAGCCTCTCGAGCGTAAAAGCTACCGAGCATAAAAGCATCCGGGCGTAAAACCATGGACTTGTAGCCACTGAGCGTAAAATCATAGATTTGTGGTCTCTTGAGCGTAGAAACTCCTGAGCGAAAAAATCATAGATCTGCTCTGCGCGTAGAATCTGGATCACTGACTGTCCGTCTTCTTTTTTCAAATGATAGGCTGTCGTGGCACCCAATCATAACCGAATATTAAATATCGAATTTAGTTAGGAATTCGAAGAGTTATTCGAACTCTATAAATATCCCAAGGCCTTCAGAGAAGAAACTCTTCATCTATCTTTTGCAAAAAACTTTCGTCTCTTCGAGAACTCTTCTTCGTCTCTTCTTTTGAGAACTCTGAGTTTTAGAATTGGCACCGAAACATGCTTCCACCACTAAGGGAAAGAAAGCTGCGTCTTCTTCTCGCTCCTCTGCTCAAGCACGAGCAACTCCCATTGGGCTGAGCGAACCTCGCTCTAAACGAAGTGCCCTACCGTCAAGCTGTGCACCAGGCGTCATAGGTAAAGCTTTTGGAACGAGAAAAAACCTTCGCATATGTCGTACGTGAACGCGCTAGGTCATCTTCTGTGCTGAGAGCCTCTTCGAGGAAGATGATGCACAGAGATGTTTTATCATTTACGCCCACATTCCTAATGTGTCAGCATAAAAACTCTATATTTTTGCAGTCTGGCGTAAAAGCTTTTGACTGTCAAAATTTGGCGTATACTACCAACTTTGAGTGTTTACGCTCTGGATAACAATTTCGGCGTAACAACTCAAATTTTTGACAGTCTGGCGTAAAAACTCAGACTGTTAAATTTTGGTGTATACTGTCAACCTTGAATCTTACGCCTCGGACATAGGTTCCAGCGTAAGAGTTCAAGTTTTTGCAGTCTTGGCATAAAAGCATAGACTGTTGATATTTGGCGTAAGCTGCAAGAATATAATGTCTAGTATAGAAACTGACTTGTCTTTCTTACATTTTGTAGTGGACCTGCAGATCCCTCATTTGGCTGATGTGATGGGTTCCGCTGCTGGGATGCTGAACTCCAATTACCTGGAGGATTTGTCCCATGTGACATTCCTTATTTCTGGAGACAACTATCCCGAAGGAAGGAGGGTCCTGATCTCGTCCCAGGGGGAACGCATGCTGTTGAGTATGATCAACGGGGAGCCCCTAACGTATATTGATGAGGACAAATATATAAAATCAGCTTTCCTGTTCGGGGATATGATTGATAAACAATCCCAAACGAAGCCCAAAAAGGAAAACTAGGTTTTTACTGCTGATGGCATGATCATGTTCCTGCCCAGGATGCCGAAAGATTACCCTATCTCAGCATTCTTCCATGCCATGCATCCGAGGAAGATGTCATGGACCCTAACCCCTGATCTTCATGGCCAGGCGGGGAAGATATTTTATCAGAAAGGGTCAGACCGAGGATTGTTTGTGAGCCGTCCTTCAGGTCCTGTTATGCCTTTCAGGGGATTATTTTCGGGCAGTATCCCGAGTGGAGACACTGCACTACTCCAGCCGATCCAAATATCGACTTTTGTAATGACTTCATAGGGCGGGGAGGAGTATACCCCAAGGTTAATCCTCGGACCAGCGGGTGGCTTACACCCAAAAATCTTCGATGGGCTCGTTTAACTACCTGGGCCCTGAAGCATTTTTAGATGGAGCTGGAGAGCATTGGTCTGTTCGAGGCTGTGACTGCTACCAGTGTTGGGCTGCCTCTCAATCCCAACCTGTTTTTGGCTTTAATGGAGCAGTATATCTCGCTCACTGGGACTTTTGCCACTCCGCTAGGAGAGTTGGGATTGGCCCTTCACGAGATGGCAGAGATTTCAAGACTGCCAATAGGGGATACTCCTTATGAAGAGTATGTTCCCATAAACAAGGAGCTGAGGGATACAAACCTCGGGTAGTGGCAGTGTACCAGGAGCTAATGAGCCATTATCTAGCATGCACCACCTTCTACAATGAGCCCTCTGATTTGGCTCATACCAACAAATGGGCGTCATATCTCTTCTTTCATCAGGCCAGAGATGCTAAGCCAGACAAGGTTGTGGATAGCAGAGATAAACCCTTAAATCTTCTGAGTGTGCTAAATGCCCAAATAGTCGATGATCTTATTGAAGACGCCGGGGCTTCAGATCAAATTCTCGATGAGGAGATCGAGGGTTATCCTGCAGGCACTAAAGCCTACAGTTATATGAGGCATTGCCGCAAGCCTCTGTCGAGGAAAGCTCAACTGGTTGGCTTTCTCTTTGTATGGCTATGCCGATTGGTAGTATCTGGCATCGCATCTGCGGATCGCATTTATCACAATACCTTATGGCCTGTAGTGCGTTTGTTATTTGGGGCAAGACTGGGCCTGCTCCCTGCCATGGTATGACGGATACAAGCTGGCCTGAGGGCCATTACTAATGGGCTTCTCGCTGATGAGTCACGGCGTAAAAACTTTCCCAGGGTAGAGTTACCATTCCTATATCTGATGGGATGGTTAATTCTTCATAACTCCCGGGTGATGTCTCCCGGCTCTGCCAGTAGTTCGGGAAATAATTTCTTGTTGAATTACAAGAATTCCTTTTGGAACGTGACTACCGTCATAGACTGTCGGCGAGCATTAAATTTTGCTCATAGCTGGAAGCGCTTCTGTATCGTCCCCACTGTACATATTAATCAACAGGGGACGAAACTTCAGGATTCAGGTCACGGGAAGACCGTTCTTTCTCCTGAAGATTTTTATTGGTTGGTCTGCATTAGACCTTCCCATTTGTTGTACAGAAGTGAAGACCACTGCTTCTTGGAGCCTTATCTGCCCAGTCGGTTTGCCAGGCAGTTTGGGTATGACCAATTGCATGTGGGAAATGCCATCACCAGCTTCAAGTCCAGAGGTGGACTTATTGATGGAGCCAGAGGGTGGCGGTACTTCATAATGGGTTGTACTGGAGCAACCTTTACTGTGCCCGCAACTTGTCTTTCCATGGAGTTGCGCATCCTCCATTCCTACGCACAATTTTATGTGGCTATCAATACCTTCCATCGCAATTTTGATATACGTGGAAGTTTTAGGATGCCCTCTCATAAGTCTACTGGAAGAAAGGAGGTCCCATCAGTCTCCTCTGACGAAGGTAAAGATCCTGTCGGTCCAGATGAGTTTTTGTTAACCATACCGAGAGGCCTAATACCTTCGCCTGCAGAGCCTCTAGTTATCCCCAGTAAGCGAAGAGCTCCTACTCCGAAAGAACGTTTCCCTCGGAAGAAAAAGAAGACTGTCAGTGGTCCTGGAAGGACTTCCAGTCATGAGGCTCCTAGGAGTAAGCCTGTTGCTTCCCCGGCCGGGGATGATTCTTTGATTAGAGGTCCCTCGCCTTTTAGAGAGGGAACCTCCACAGTTCCGGTTGACAGTGCCGGAGATTCTTTGCCCGTGGTCGCTGCTGCTACTACTACTTCAGGTAGTGCCGCGAGATCGTCTACGATGCCGAGCAAAATAAGGATATCTTTATCCGAGTAACCCCTACTTTGTCTGTAAGTATTCTCAGTGAGATTTCACCCGATGAACCTCGATTGGATCTGGGTGAAGACTTGGCTGACTACCCTCCGACTTCATTTGGTGCACCCTCCTCTCCAGGTATGACAGCTTGCTTAGCATCATTAAGAAATGATTTAGCTGTACTGGCTGGGGACGCGACTTATATACCATAAGCCATGGGTAAATATTGTCCTTACGCCTCTTTTTAGGAAAATTAACATCAAATTGATATTAATTTTCTCTTGTCTTCTTTTCAGGGGAAGACATCACATGGGAGGATGGAATTGATGCAACTTTTGATTTTGTTGCGGATACTGCCGATGAAACGACGGCGGTCGACGTCGATGAAGCAGGTTTTGAAGCTGTCGATCTTCTATCTGCGATATTTTTGGGTGTAGCCTCGCCCAATACAGTCCCGATATCTTCAGAGGAGGATGAGCCTATGTCACGACCCGCACCCAGTATAGGGGCACGAGAGCGTGGGTACGTCCAGCCTACGCCGCAGCATCGGCGGTAGAACGCTGTCTGGTCACAATGACACTACTAACTAAACACCTCTCAATGATATACATCTCCATAATCTCTCAATATAACTCAATCACAACAACTATAAGGCACGATAAAAGATAAAAGGAAATAACATAGTCAAACACCATGTCTCAACCATAAAGACAACTCACAGTCTAACTGTCTAACACAAGTCACCAATTAAACTTAACATAAGTCTAAACATAAACTGAAATAACCTCCATAAGTCTCAAACATAAATAAATACTATCTAGACAGCTGTAGGCAATGCCTCATCTAGAAGCATGGTCTCCTCTAAGATCTCTGGTACATAATCTGCTTCTATACCTGGTCCGTAGTGCATAGTACAGAAGTCCTCAAGGTTCTCTGGAAAAAATATCCAGTCAGGATTGAACGAAAATACACCTCTAACAGCAGTTCCACATATATTGACAAAAACTATAAAACAGTGTAAAGAAATACAAGACAGATATGAAATAACTGGCAAAAGAAATACTGGAATAAAGGAAATGCTGGAATAAATACTGGAACATAATCATCAATAGCCTCTGACAAGGAATAGAACTACAAGTGTATGCAAGTACAAAGAACTGATATGTAAGTGCATATAAGAATAACAACTAGAACATGTGGAAATACAGGATCAATCTATCAAGATACATGTCAAGAATCATCTAACTAAGTGTGTGAAACATTAGTATATCATGTGATCGGTTTGGGTTATATGACTCATTACATGGATTAGCGATCATCCCCAACAGGTCAGGCAAACCGGAATGTAACAGCGATGAGGCATGTAAGGGTAAGGCTGCACCGACGTGAAATATGGGTGAGCTAATGCTGCATGTAAGGGGTATAATCACATAAGCTACTAATATTTCCCCGTTTTCCCCAGCTAGCACGACGGATTCCAATCACGACTCCTCGTGACAGGTCTCAATGATGCCAACTCGTGTAAATAACAGTGTCAGAGTCATGTACGCTATACAACAAGAATTATAGAGATAATCAACATAATGGAAACTGTCAGAGAATGTACTCGCCTGTGGTCCTTAGCTGGCAATACCAATATCCGGGTTCCAAGGTACCGTCTGAGTGATCCAACAGTCCTATAGATATATCATAAACACAATACTGCATCAGACAATACTCTAGCTCATAATCAGCGTAATGATCAAGGGCTATACTAGGGGTCACGTCTGTAGTTGCTGTGCATAACAGACAGTCAATGGTACGGTCCTGCCAGTACGTCAGTGTACATATGGCAGTCTACTATCATGCTAGATGGTCACAGGTCAAGATAGCTATGGTATCCGTAATTACATTCAAGTCATCTAGTATATATAATACATAGTACATAATATGAACTAACTTATTCATAATACTCATTAGTTATAAAATAATAGACATGGGTATATATGTACTTTAAATAGAATTAATACTCTATATGTATATTAAACATATACTAGGGAGAGTATACAATACGTATATATGTATTTATACTAATTGAGAGATACTATATCTATATACACCAAAATACATTTAACCCTATACTAATACATGTACCTTATATATATTAATTTGGTTTATATTCATAGGGATATATAATATGTGCATACAACATACTAATCTACCATCATACGATACGTATATACTATCATAGCTAATCATACACATGCATACAAGGAAGAATACGTGTGTGCGTGTACACGTGCACGTACGCGAGAGGGGACTCGAACCTGGTACGTGGGCGAGTCGAAATCGGGTCTTCACAGCAGGTGGTCGGTTGACAGCAGGTCCGTGGCTTCGGCTCTGAGTCGAGGTGCGTACAGCGGTTTCACGATGGCGAAATGACAACGAGTGCAGCGGCGAGGTCGTCGCATGGAGGCGTCCCGGCGTTCAGTCGTGTGCTCCGGCGCTCAGTCGTGTTTCCGGTTGACCTGCTCGAAGTCAGTGATCTGGACAGAAGGTCACGGTGAGTGCAGCGTCATTCCCGGCGGTTTGGAAGGTACGGGATGGCGAGTTCTGGCGAGTCGGCTGCTTCGGGTGCAGCGGGGTGGTCGACTCCGGGGTCTGAGTCGAGGTGGGGCGAGTTCAGGCGTCGTGCTCCGGCGTTCAGCGTTGCACAGCAGTCTCATCGACGTGGCTCTGGCCAAGTCGAGGTCGGCTCCGGAGAGAACGGCGAGGTTCGGGCTGTGCAGCGACTATGGGGGAAGACGGCGTTCAGGTCTCCGGTCGAAGGAGGTCGTCCTTGGCGGTTGGAAGCCGGCGGTCTGCTCGGGGAAGGAGATCCGGTTGAGGGTTGAAGGATGGGGACAATGGGAATAGGGTCGGCTGATGGCTTGGTTGGGTTTGAGGGAATTAAAGAAAGGAAAAGTAAGAAGAGTATTTATACCTAAAGGGGTTTGGTTTGACCTAAAGGGTTGACTTGGTCAATTCCTTGGACAAAAGTCTTCTCATGGATACTTCAATGGTTAAGATTTGAATACATTAAAATGAATGGCCATGATGCGTCGGTTTAAGGGCCTGGAGGCCATGGTTTCAAGGGTTGATGTTAAATTACGCATTCTTGAAAATTATGGAAAAATAATCATGAAAGGGAACAATGGGTTTATTTGCGTATCGTGTCCAAGGGACGGACACCTTAGTGCACTTTTGCACAAAAGTGCCGATAATTAGAAAATTGCACAAACTTGTATCTATTGTTTTTAATTAATGCAAAAAGGTGTTCTACAATTAAATAGAAGTACAAGGGCTGAATTTCGGTGGAACAAAAGCATAAATCAACGGTCTGGCACGTTTAGGTCAAGGTGTGAATCCGTTGGAAGTCAAGGGCTAGCGTAGCGTCCTAATTATCGAAGCTACGATAGATTACAACAATCAGACTATATCACAATTATTTAGATATAAGTTATTATCATGCAACTCATTTACACATTAATTACGAAAGACGAAAATACCCCTAATCCCAAAAGTGGGGGTGACAAGTCTACCCTCCTTAAAGAATTTCGTCCTCGAAATTGAAAATAACTGTCACAAGAACAAGCAATCAATTAATGAATTATACCTCAAGTCTCGAAGAGATATGGATATCGCTCGCGCATTTCGTCCTCTCTCTCCCAAGTTGATTCTCCTGGAGAGTGATTTCTCCATGCAACACGAACCAAGGAAATAGTCTGGTTCCGTAATATCTTCTCTCTACGATCCAAGATCTCCACAGGTTGTTCAGGATAGCTGAGTGTCGGTCCAACTTCGATCTCCGAGTGATCTAATACGTGACTAGGATCTGCCACGTACCGTCTCAGCTGCGACACGTGGAACACGTTATGCACTCCATCTAGAGCAGGCGGTAGGTCTAGTCTATAGGCTACTGCACCGACCCTTGCAAGAACACTGAAGGGCCCGATGTATCGTGGACTAAGCTTTCCTCCTCTGCCGAAACGAATCGTGCCCCGTGTCGGAGAAATCCGTAGGAACGCCAAATCGCCAACCTAGAACAACGATCTTAACACGCAATCTAAACAAAACAATCACAAACCAAACAAAACAAATCAAAACAATACCTGAAACTCTAGGGGTCTACGGTGGCTATCGGCCCAGTGCCGCTGTCTGTCCTGCGCCACTCGCAGTCTGTCTCTGATAAGTTTCACCTTTTCTGCTGCATCCACGACCATTTCTGGTCCTAACAAGGCTCTTTCTCCAACGTCATCCCAAGATAAAGGGGTACGACACCTCCGTCCATATAAGGCCTCGAATGGTGATATCTCAATGCTGGCCTGGTAGCTGTTGTTGTAAGCAAACTCTACCAAGTGTAGATGATCCTCCCAAGAACCTCCGAGATCCAATACGCAAGTGCGTAACATATCTTCTAGAGTCTGAATAGTACTTTCAGACTGCCCGTCTGTCTGAGGATGATATGCGGTACTGAACTTGAGCTGAGTGCCCAAGATAGACTGCAGGCTCCTCCAGAAATGGGAAGTGAAACGACTATCCCGATCTGAGACAATACTCACAGGAATTCCATGCAATCTGACAATTTGCTGTACGTACATCTCTGCTAGCTTCTCCGTCGAAGTACCCACTTTAAAAGGTAAGAAGTGGGCTGATTTGGTCAATCTATCCACGATGACCCAAATTGCGTCCTTTCCTCCTGGAGAACGAGGAAGTCCTGAAACGAAGTCCATAGTCACGTGCTCCCACTTCCATTCTGGAATGGGTAAGGGTTGAAGTAATCCTCCTGGCCTCTGTCGATCTGCTTTCACTTGTTGGCATACTAAACATCGGGATACGAAGCGTGCTACTTCGCGCTTCATACCATACCACCATACATGCTTCCTCAAATCTCGATACATCTTGTTGGCTCCGGGATGCATCGAGTACTGAGAGCGGTGCGCCTCCTGTAAGACTTCTTCGCGCAGCTCTCCGTTTGGCACACACATCCTCGTGCCATGTCGTAAGGATCCGTCATCCGCAATAGTGAAATCGTCTATCAATCCTGCCTGAACTTGTGCTCTAATATTCCTTAGAGTCTCATCATCATACTACGCAGTTCTAATTCTGTCTATCAGCTCTGATTGGATCTGCAGTCCCCACATCTGAATCTCAGCTCCTGGAACTAATACCTCAATTTCTAAGCTTTCAAGATCAGCTAATAAGTGTCTATCCGAAGTCAAACACATAGCCATTGGGTACCTGCTCAAGGCATCCGCGACTACGTTGGCTTTCCCTGGATGATACTGTAATGAGATATCAAAGTCTTTCATCAATTCTAACCACCTTCTCTGTCTCATATTCAGCTCCTTCTGTGTGAACACGTACTTTAAGCTTTTGTGGTCTGTGAAGATCTCCACACGCTCTCCGTATAGATAGTGCTTCCACAGCTTTAGGGCAAAGATAACTGCTGCTAACTCCAGATCGTGAGTGGGGTAGTTCTTTTCATGAGGGCGTAATTGTCTTGAAGCATAGGCAATTACTTTCCCGTGTTGTTGAAGAACGCATCCCAACCCTTTTCCTGAAGCATCACTATAGATAGTGAATCCACCTGTCCCTGATGGCAACGTCAAAACGGGTGCTGTCGTCAATCTCTTCTTCAGCTCATCGAATACGGCTTGACATTCTTCGGTCCAGACAAATTCCACGTCCTTCTTGGTCAGCCTAGTCATTGGCTCTGCAATCTTGGAGAAGTCTTGTACAAATCTTCTATAGTATCCTGCTAGTCCGAGAAAGCTCCTGATTTCCGCTACCGTACTGGGGGTAGTCCATGACTGTACTGCCTCTATCTTCCTTGGGTTAACTGAAATTCCGTCACCCGTCACCATGTGTCCAAGAAATTCAACCTTTTCAAGAAAGAACTCACACTTTGAAAGCTTCCCGTATAATTTCTCTCTCCTGAGTGTTTCTAAGACTATTCTCAAGTGCTCTTCATGCTCTTCTGGGGTTTTTGAATATACTAGAATGTCGTCAATAAACACCACTACGAACTTGTCAAGGTACTGGTGGAATACCTTGTTCATCAAGTTCATAAATACTGCTGGTGCATTGGTTAAACCAAACGGCATTACTGTAAATTCAAACTGGCCATATCTGGTTCGAAAGGCAGTCTTCGGTATGTCTTCTTTCTTCACTTTCACCTGGTGATAGCCTGACCTCAAGTCTATTTTTGAAAATACCTTCGCTCCGCTCAATTGATCGAAAAGATCATCTATCCTCGGCAGCGGTATTTGTTTTTAATAGTGAGGTTATTCAAAGCTCTATAATCGATACACATGCGTACCGTGCCGTCCTTCTTTGGTATAAATAATACCGGTGCTCCCCATGGCGATGAACTGGATCTAATAAAACCTTTGTCTTGCAGCTCCTCAACTTGTTTCTTTAGTTCTACCAACTCGTTGTTGTTAACTCTATAGACATATTGCGAAATAGGCTCCTCTCCTGGTATCAAGTCTATAGAGAATTCAACATCTCTGTCTGGTGGCAAACCTGGCAACTCCTCTGTAAATACATCCAGGAACTCCGCTATAAGTGGATGCGGTAACTCTTCTTCTTCCGCCCTGGCTCCGCAAAAAGTGCCTCTGCTCCGCTCCTCTGCTCCTCTGGCAATCTCGAACTCTGGCTCTCCTGGTGGTCGAAATACTACTCTTCCTTCATGACAATCTATAGAAGCATGGTGTTTACTTAACCAGTCCATTCCGAGTACAATATCGTATTCCGGAAGTGGCATGACGAGTAAACTCACACTCAACTCTCGGCCTTCCAATGACACTCTCCGATCCTTGCAACAATCACGGACTAGGATAATGCCTCCTCCTGTCGTGATCTTGCAAGTCCTATCTAATGGTTCTGTTTCTAAATGATGTTTGAGGGCATAAGATACAGATATAAAACTATGGGTAGCGCCAGAATCAAATAAGGCAAGTGCTGGAATAGAATCGAGTAAAACTGAACCTGAAATCACGTCTCCAGCTGGCTCGGCCTCCTCGGTGGTCATGGCATAAGCTCGTCCTTGTGGTGCTCCTCTCTGTTGCTGCTGTTGCTGCTGCGCAAACCTCTCCTGCTGTGATGGAAGTGGAGGTCCTCTCTGCTGGCCTTCTGGTACAATAGGTGCTCGGGCTGGTCCTCTCTGAGCTGCTCCTCCTCCTTGGCGATTCTGAATAGTTGGGCAGTCCCTCAGCTGATGTGCTGCTGATCCACACGATAACCAAGTGCCCAACCTTTTTCTGCAGATGTCTCTTGTATGTCCCATCTTCCCGCAATACGAACATGGGGTAGCGAGCTGATTATGCCTCTGTGGTTGCTGTTGTTGAGCATGTCCTCGAACTGGTGCCTGTTGCTGGCGTTGCTGCTGGTGTTGTTGCTGGTGTTGCTGCTGGTACGGCCTATGTTGTTGTTGAAAGTGTGGGCGCTTGGCTGGTCCTGTGTTACCTCCTGTTGCTCCAGAAATATTGCGTCCTCTCTTGGGCCTGAGGTCCAAGTCGTCTTCGACAATCTGGGCATCCATCAGAATACCCTCAAATGTAGCAGTACGTCGTCCCGAAGTACGAGACTTGATCTCCCTGTTTAATCCCTTCCTGAATTTTCGTGCTCTGTCTCCTGGATCTCGAATCATCGATGGTGCAAATCGACTCAATCGACAAAACTCTGCAGCATATTCGTCGACAGACATGCCTCCTTGGACTAAGTCATGGAACTGACTTTCTAATGCTCCCAAGGCTACGTCAGGAAAGAATTTCTCTTTGAAGAGTTCTTTAAAGTCCTCCCAAGTAAGTCCTTCAGCGGCGAGTCTCGGCTCCGTACGATGCCACGTCAGTACGATATCGAACATCTGGCTACCAGCGGCCTCTATCTGAAGAATCTCCGGAATCTGTGATAAGCGCAAATTCGTCTCTATGTCTTCTAACCATTCGTCAGCATGTAATATTCCTTCTGTGCCTTTGAACTCTCGAGGCATCATCCTCTTAAAGTCCACTATGGTACCGGGCCTCTGTTGTTGCTGACCTTGATGTTGCGGTTGCCGTGCTACTCTCTCCACGGCCTGGAGAGTCATCTGATGAGCATTTTCCATGCTCTCTCTCATCAGTTCGGTCTGCGCCTGGTGTGCTTCTGCTTGCATTCTCTGAGCCTCAGCTTGAACACGCTGAGCTTCTGCTGTTACTCTCTGGGCCTCTAGCATGCCCTACATCAGTGCGAACATCTGTGCCCCGTCAGCGGGTACTCCTCCGGGAATCGGTGTCGGTGGTGGTGGAAGGTTGTCTGTCATAGCTGGGGCAATCCTCTGTATAGGTGGAGGAGGAATCCCGTTAGTTGCAGACACTCCCACACGAACAGGAGATGTAGGAGAATCTCCAGGTATCTGTTCGTCAGGTTGAGAGGTGGCAGTCCTCTCTGAATTGGCTGCTCCCATTTTCATGGATCTAGTATTTGGCGACATCCTGAACACAGATCAAAGAATCAATTAAGGTGATAGATGTGATATTATCAAGGAAGGACACTAAAGTGCTAAAGGAAGCAATCCATTAGAATAGCAATAAGAAGTTCAGAATTTCCTAGTGTGATTGAGCATACTCTCATCCTAGATCCTTATTCCCTATATCCTAGCACAGGCTCGTAGCAGTACAACTAAGTTGGTGCACTACCACGTTATCGCATAACTTGCGAAACCAGACCTGCATGGGCCACCACTAAAAACGTGTCATGACCCGCACCCAGTATAGGGGCACGAGAGCGTGGGTACGTCCAGCCTACGCCGCAGCATCGGCGGTAGAACGCTGTCTGGTCACAATGACACTACTAACTAAACACCTGTCAATGATATACATCTCCATAATCTCTCAATATAACTCAATCACAACAACTATAAGGCACGATAAAAGATAAAAGGAAATAACATAGTCAAACACCATGTCTCAACCATAAAGACAACTCACAGTCTAACTGTCCAACACAAGTCACCAATTAAACTTAACATAAGTCTAAACATAAACTGAAATAACCTCCATAAGTCTCAAACATAAATAAATACTATCTAGACAGCTGTAGGCAATGCCTCATCTAGAAGCATGGTCTCCTCTAAGATCTCTGGTACATAATCTGCTTCTATACCTGGTCCGTAGTGCGTAGTACAGAAGTCCTCAAGGTTCTCTGGAAAAAATATCCAGTCAAGATTGAACGAAAATACACCTCTAACAGCAGTTCCACATATATTGACAAAAACTATAAAACAGTGTAAAGAAATACAAGACAGATATGAAATAACTGGCAAAAGAAATACTGGAATAAAGGAAATGCTAGAATAAATACTGGAACATCATCATCAATAGCCTCTGACAAGGAATAGAACTACAAGTGTACGCAAGTACAAAGAACTGATATGTAAGTGCATATAAGAATAGCAACTAGAACATGTGGAAATACATGATCAATCTATCAAGATATATGTCAAGAATCATCTAACTAAGTGTGTGAAACATTAGTATATCATGTGATCGGTTTGGGTTATATGACTCATTACATCGATTAGCGATCATCCCCAACAGGTCAGGCTAACCGGAATGTAACAGCGATGAGGCATGTAAGGGTAAGGCTGCACCGACATGAAATGTGGGTGAGCTAATACTGCATGTAAGGGGTATGATCACATAAGCTACTAATATTTCCCCATTTTCCCCAGCTAGCACGACGGATTCCAATCACGACTCCTCGTGACAGGTCTCAATGATGCCAACTCGTGTAAATAACAGTGTCAGAGTCATGTACGCTATACAACAAGAATTATAGAGATAATCAACATAATGGAAACTGTCAGAGAATGTACTCGCCTGTGGTCCTTAGCTGGCAATACCAATATCCGGGTTCCAAGGTACTGTCTGAGTGAACCAACAGTCCTATAGATATATCATAAACACAATACTGCATCAGACAATACTCTAGCTCATAATCAGCGTAATGATCAAGGGCTATACTAGGGGTCACATCTGTAGTTGCTGTGCATAACAGACAGTCAATGGAACGGTCCTGCCAGTACGTCAGTGTACATATGGCAGTCTACTATCATGCTACATGGTCACAGGTCAAGATAGCTATGGTATCCGTAATTACATTCAATTCATCTAGTATATATAATACATAGTACATAATATGAACTAACTTATTCATAATACTCATTAGTTATAAAATAATAGTCATGGGTATATATGTACTTTAAATAGAATTAATACTCTATATGTATATTAAACATATACTAGGGAGAGTATACAATACGTATATATGTATTTATACCAATTGAGAGATACTATATCTATATACACCAAAATATATTTAACCCTATACTAATACATGTACCTTATATATATTAATTTGGTTTATATTCATAGGGATATATAATATGTGCATACAATATACTAATCTACCATCATACGATACGTATATACTATCATAGCTAATCATACACATGCATACAAGGAAGAATACGTGTGTGCGTGTACACGTGCACGTACGTGAGAGGGGACTCGAACCTGGTACGTGGGCGAGTCGAAATCGGGTCTTCACAGCAGGTGGTCGGTTGACAGCAGGTCCGTGGCTTCGACTCTGAGTCGAGGTGCGTACAGCGGGTTTAACGATGGCGAAATGACAATGAGTGCAGCAGCGAGGTCGTCGCGTGGAGGCGTCCCGGCATTCAGTCATGTGCTCCGGCGCTCAGTCGTGTTTCCGGTTGACCTAGTCGAAGTCAGTGATCTGGACAGCAGGTCACGGTGAGTGCAGCGTCGTTCCCGACGGTCTGGAAGGTGCGGGATGGCGAGTTCTGGCAAGTCGGCTGCTTCGGGTGCAGCGGGGTGGTCGACTCCGGGGTCTGAGTCATGGTGGGGCGAGTTCAGGCGTCGTGCTCCGACGTTCAGCGTTGCACAACGGTCTCGTCGACGTGGCTCTGGCCAAGTCGAGGTCGGCTCCGGAGAGAACGGCGAGGTTCGGGCTGTGCAGCGACTATGGGGGAAGACGGCGTTCAGGTCTCCGGTCGAAGGAGGTCATCCTTGGCGGTTGGAAGCCGGCGGTCTGCTCGGGGAAGGAGATCCGGTTGAGGGTTGAAGGATGGGGACAATGGGAATAGGGTCGGCTGATGGCTTGGTTGGGTTTGAGGGAATTAAAGAAAGGAAAAGTAAGAAGAGTATTTATACCTAAAGGGGTTTGGTTTGACCTAAAGGGTTGACTTGGTCAATTCCTTGGACAAAAGTCTTCTCATGGATACTTCAATGGTTAGGATTTGAATACATTAAAATGAATGGCCATGATGAGTCGGTTTAAGGGCCTGGAGGCCATGGTTTCAAGGGTTGATGTTAAATTACGTATTATTGAAAATTATGGAAAAATAATCATGAAAGGGAACAATGGGTTTATTTGCGTATCGTGTCCAAGGGACGGACACCTTAGTGCACTTTTGCACAAAAGTGTCGATAATTAGAAAATTGCACAAACTTGTATCTATTGTTTTTAATTAATGCAAAAAGGTGTTCTACAATTAAATAGAAGTACAAGGGCTGAATTTCGGTGGAACACAAGCATAAATCAACGGTCTGGCACGTTTAGGTCAAGGTATGAATCCGTTGGAAGTCAAGGGCTAGCGTAGCATCCTAATTATCGAAGCTACGAAAGATTACAACAATCAGACTATATCACAATTATTTAGATATAAGTTATTATCATGCAACTCATTTACACATTAATTACGAAAGACGAAAATACCCCTAATCCCAAAAGTGGGGGTGACAAGTCTACCCTCCTTAAAGAATTTCGTCCTCGAAATTGAAAATAACTGTCACAAGAACAAGCAATCAATTAATGAATTATACCTCAAGTCTCGAAGAGATATGGATATCGCTCGCGCATTTCGTCCTCTCTCTCCCAAGTTGATTCTCCTGGAGAGTGATTTCTCCATGCAACACGAACCAAGGGAATAGTCTGGTTCCGCAATATCTTCTCTCTACGATCCAAGATCTCCACAGGTTGTTCAGGATAGCTGAGTGTCGGTCCAACTTCGATCTCCGAGTGATCTAATACGTGACTAGGATCTGCCACGTACCGTCTCAGCTGCGACACGTGGAACACGTTATGCACTCCATCTAGAGCAGGCGGTAGGTCTAGTCTATAGGCTACTGCACTGACCCTTGCAAGAACACTGAAGGGCCCGATGTATCGTGGACTAAGCTTTCCTCCTCTGCCGAAACGAATCGTGCCCCGTGTCGGAGAAATCCGTAGGAACGCCAAATCGCCAACCTAGAACAACGATCTTAACACGCAATCTAAACAAAACAATCACAAACCAAACAAAACAAATCAAAACAATACCTGAAACTCTAGGGGTCTACGGTGGCTATCGGCCCAGTGCCGCTGTCTGTCCTGCGCCACTCGCAGTCTGTCTCTGATAAGTTTTACCTTTTCTGCTGCATCTACGACCATTTCTGGTCCTAACAAGGCTCTTTCTCCAACGTCATCCCAAGATAAAGGGGTACGACACCTCCGTCCATATAAGGCCTCGAATGGTGACATCTCAATGCTGGCCTGGTAGCTGTTGTTGTAAGCAAACTCTACCAAGTGTAGATGATCCTCCCAAGAACCTCCGAGATCCAATACGCAAGTGCGTAACATATCTTCTAGAGTCTGAATAGTCCTTTCAGACTGCCCGTCTGTCTGAGGGTGATATGCGGTACTGAACTTGAGCTGAGTGCCCAAGCTAGACTGCAGGCTCCTCCAGAAATGGGAAGTGAAACGACTATCCCGATCTGAGACAATACTCACAGGAATTCCATGCAATCTGATAATTTGCTGTACGTACATCTCTGCTAGCTTCTCCGTCGAAGTACCCACTTTAAAAGGTAAGAAGTGGGCTGATTTGGTCAATCTATCCACGATGACCCAAATTGCGTCCTTTCCTCCTGGAGAACGAGGAAGTCCTGAAACGAAGTCCATAGTCACGTGCTCCCACTTCCATTCTGGAATGGGTAAGGGTTGAAGTAATCCTCCTGGCCTCTGTCGATCTGCTTTTACCTGTTGGCATACTAAACATCGGGATACGAAGCGTGCTACTTCGCGCTTCATACCATACCACCATACATGCTTTCTCAAATCTCGATACATCTTGTTGGCTCCGGGATGCATCGAGTACTGAGAGCGGTGCGCCTCCTCTAAGACTTCTTCGCGCAGCTCTCCGTTTGGCACACACATCCTCGTGCCATGTCGTAAGGATCCATCATCCGCAATAGTGAAATCGTCTATCAATCCTGCCTGAACTTGTGCTCTAATATTCCTTAGAGTCTCATCATCATACTGCGCAGTTCTAATTCTGTCTATCAGCTCTGATTGGATCTGCAGTCCCCACATCTGAATCTCAGCTCCTGGAACTAATACCTCAATTTCTAAGCTTTCAAGATCAGCTAATAAGTGTCTATCCGAAGTCAAACACATAGCCATTGGGTACCTGCTCAAGGCATCCGCGACTACGTTGGCTTTCCCTGGATGATACTGTAATGAGATATCAAAGTCTTTTATCAATTCTAACCACCTTCTCTGTCTCATATTCAGCTCCTTCTGTGTGAACACGTACTTTAAGCTTTTGTGGTCTGTGAAGATCTCCACACGCTCTCCGTACAGATAGTGCTTCCACAGCTTTAGGGCAAAGATAACTGTTGCTAACTCCAGATCGTGAGTGGGGTAGTTCTTTTCATGAGGGCGTAATTGTCTTGAAGCATAGGCAATTACTTTCCCGTGTTGTTGAAGAACGCATCCCAACCCTTTTCCTGAAGCATCACTATAGATAGTGAATCCACCTGTCCCTGATGGCAACGTCAAAACGGGTGCTGTCGTCAATCTCTTCTTCAGCTCATCGAATACGGCTTGACATTCTTCGGTCCAGACAAATTCCACGTCCTTCTTGGTCAGCCTAGTCATTGGCTCTGCAATCTTGGAGAAGTCTTGTACAAATCTTCTATAGTATCCTGCTAGTCCGAGAAAGCTCCTGATTTCCGCTACCGTAATGGGGGTAGTCCATGACTGTACTGCCTCTATCTTCCTTGGGTTAACTGAAATTCCGTCACCCGTCACCATGTGTCCAAGAAATTCAACCTTTTTAAGAAAGAAATCACACTTTGAAAGCTTCCCGTATAATTTCTCTCTCCTGAGTGTTTCTAAGACTATTCTCAAGTGCTCTTCATGCTCTTCTGGGGTTTTTGAATATACTAGAATGTCGTCAATAAACACCACTACGAACTTGTCAAGGTACTGGTGGAATACCTTGTTCATCAAGTTCATAAATACTGCTGGTGCATTGGTTAAACCAAACGGCATTACTGTAAATTCAAACTGGCCATATCTGGTTCGAAAGGCAGTCTTCGGTATGTCTTCTTTCTTCACTTTCACCTGGTGATAGCCTGACCTCAAGTCTATTTTTGAAAATACCTTCGAGTCTCGCCATGCTAGTTGAGCAGTTTTCTAGCATTTTCTATGCCACTTTGAAAATGTTGATATCGATGGTGCTGAAGAATAATCTAGGCTTCGTGGCTCTGAAGACGTCCTCCAACTTCAGTATAGCGCAGATTAGATATTTCAACGATAATGACAGAGCTGATACGCTAGAGCAAATAGTTAATGGTTTGGAATAACCCATTAACGATTATTTGCAACTATCTCGAGGCAGCATCGACGGTCTCGTTCAAGCTAAGTATGACTCCTTAACTGCAGAGCTGGCTTGGCAAATGGAATCTCTGAACAAATTCGTCCAAGAACAGCAGCAGGAGTTGGATCAAGAACGTGCCGTATTGGGGTATGTCATTCCCCAGATGGCTAAGTGCGAGGCCGAATATGAGGAAGAGGCAGTGAGGGTCCATAAATTGGAAGATGAGCTCGCTCAGTCAAAGGAGAAGGCTCTCGCTTTATTGGTAGCTTGAGATGTGTTGAAGGACCGAATGGAAGCAGCTCAGCAGAACCTGGCACATACAGGTGTTATCTACGCAGGTTTTGTACACGCTCGGTCCGAGCTATCTGCCTTGAACAATGAGGAGGCGAGGTTGGAGCGGGCTTGCGCTGACGTCTTGAACTCCAAGAATGAGAGGATGGTTGCACTGGCGCAGTAGATTCACGATTTGGCTGCTCCTCCGCAATAATGTACTGTTTGCTTTTATATGTAACTTGCTCTTTTTTGGGAGATAATAAAGAGACTTCTTCTGACTTTGGTGGACCCATCATTTTCGAATATAAATGATAGGTTAGGGTGAAGGTAATATCAGAGGTAATATGGACGTGATATACTTTCGGTAAGCTTCAGCTGGACATATCTATTCAGAGGTTATATGGACATGATAGAATATGATCCAACTAAATTTGTATACAAAACCCTATCAGAGGTAATATGGACGTGATCGATTTTGAAGTTCCAAATTAGTTAGACGTATCTATTCAGAGGTTATATGGACATGATAGAATATGATCCAACTAGATTTTGTACATAGTATCGTCAGAATAAGATCTTCACCATACTCCGCTTAAACAAGGAAGATTAAGCATAGTACTTCTTCAGGAATTTGCCGTTGATAGGAGCCATTAATAGGTCTCCGTTAGGCTTGGCTAATCTGTAAGCGTCGTTTGAGAACGTCGTCTTGATCACATAAGGGCCCTCCCATTTGGGCTGAAATTTACCCTTACTCTTGTGAGTGATGATCATTGGCCTTTTCACAGCTAAAACTAGCTCGCCAACTTTGAACA
This sequence comes from Iris macrosiphon, assembly GCA_036927795.1. Lineage (NCBI taxonomy): Eukaryota > Viridiplantae > Streptophyta > Magnoliopsida > Asparagales > Iridaceae > Iris > Iris macrosiphon. The sequence continues at coordinate 152,032,666 of JAYESA010000002.1, read as the reverse complement.
CCCTTTCCTTCACCTTTTGATTAAAATTTTTGGAAATACGTGCCTGGTAGAATGCAATGCGTTGTTGAGCTTGAAGATATTTCTCGTCTAATCCTTCTAGCTCTTGAAGCCTTAATAGGTCATTCTTTTCCTGAGTCAACTCATTAGCCACTGCCATTCTGAGTGACAAAATTTGGATTTCAATGGGGAGAACTGCTTCACTCCCGTAGACCAATGAGAATGGGGTATAACCCGTCGGTGCTCGTACCGTTGTGCGGTATACCCAGAGGCATTCTTCCAGCTTCTCATTCCAATCTCTCTTGTTCGAAGAAACGAACTTCTTCAAGAGTTTAATGATAGTTTTGTTGAAGGCTTCTGCCAAACCATTAGCAGCAGGATTATATGCCGTAGAGGCCATATTTTGTATTCGATTTTTATCGCAAAATGGGTGAAACGCTTGACTGATAAATTGAGGCCCGTTGTCATGGATTATCCTTCTGGGTATCCCAAAACGATAAATGACATGGTGCTTGATAAAGCTGATCACATTGGATGTCTTTACCTCAACAAGGGGGATTGCCTCCACCCATTTAGAGAAATAATCGGTGATAGCCAGTATGAACCGATGTTCTTTAGAAGATAACGGATGAATCAGACCAATGATGTCCATACCCCATGCTTCGAAGGGCCATATGAAATGGTAGGATGTAGATACTCAGAAGGCTGATGTATAAAATCCGCATAAACTTGACAAGCTTTGCATTGTCTTGCATATTTCACTGCATCTGCAATCATAGTAGGCCAGTAGTAGCCCATCCTCCTGATACGATCATGTAGTTTAGGACCAGGTTGGTGTGCTCCACATACACCATCATGAGCTTCACGGATAACCCGTTTTGCATCATCGTCAGAGAGACATCGTAGTAGTAGTCCATCGTATGTTCGACGATATAGACTTTGTAAAGAAGCATCAAAATAGAAGCGTAGTGATCGTCTTTTAACCGATACTGCTTCTTTGGGATCTTCTGGTAAGATTCCGTATGCTGCGAAGTCTATGAAGGGAATTCTCCAGTCTCTCTTAGGAGGAACCGTATTTACGGCGTAGCTGCATTTTAGGTGAAAGTTATTTTTTACACAGAATAGATCTCTGTCGAAAAGGATCACCGAATTCTGCCTCCTTATAGGAATAGCTAGATCTACAGCTAAACTGGCCAGAGCATCAGCTTCTAAATTTTGAGATCGAGGCACATGTTCTAGGAAGAATCCTTTAAAAGACATGGCTATCTCGATCGTTGCTTGGTGATAAGGAATAAGGTCTGGATTGCGGACTTCATATACTCCTCTGACCTGATTGACAATCAGCTGGGAATCACCAAAAGCTTCTAGGTATTCGACCTCCAATTCCTTAGCGACTTGAAGCCCGATGAGTAGGGCATTATACTCTGCCACATTATTAGAGCAGGGTTCGCAAAGAGAATATGCTCGATAGATGACGAGTTTGTCAGGAGTCACCAGAATAACTCATACTCCTGAAACTACGTTTCCCTTGGGACCAGTCTGAGAGGCACCATCGAAGAATAGCTGCCATATATCATCTTCCATTGCCGAATTATATTCTGCAACTTGGTCGAGAATGTCCTCGTATAGTTTGGAGATTTCCGGAATCGGATGGGCAGCTAAGAAATCAGCCAAGGCTTGACCCTTTATGGACTTCTGAGGGACGTACACCATATCATACGGTGTTAATAACATCGCCCAAGTCGTAAGTCGGGAGTTAAGAACGCTTGGCTTGCTCATCAATACCCGAAGAGGATTGATCCTGGAGATGATGTGAATAGTTTGGCCTGTGACGTAATATCGCATCTTCTGAATGGCAAACATTAGGGCCAAGCATTCTTTTTCCACTGGATTGTACCGGTGTTCAGCTCCGATCATCATCCTGCTTAGGTAGTAAATAGCATGTTCATGACCCTCATCGTTCTTCTGTGCAAGGAGAGCTCCCAAAGAATGATTCATTGCTCAAACATACAGCAAAAATGGTCTTCCTATAACTGGAGGCACAAGAACTGGAGGATTAGTAAGGTAGCGTTTGATGTCATCAAACGCTTGCTGACATGCTTCGCCCCATACGAAAGATATACCTTTTTTCATTAGGCGAGAAAAGGGTTGGCATCTTCCAGAGAGGTTGGATATGAATATCCTGATATAGGCTAGACGACCTTGAAATCCCCTGAGTTCTCTCAGATTACGGGGAGGTCGCATCTCTAGGATAGCCTTTACTTTATCATGATTGACTTGAATGCCTTTGGCTGTAATGACAAATCCCAGGAATTTGCCACTGGATACACCGAGAAAGGACTTTGTGGGGTTCATTTTGAGTTAATGTTGGCGCATCAGCTCGAACACTGTCTTCAAGTCTTGGATGTGATTAGCCTTGAGGCGGCTTTTGACAGCAATGTCGTCTACGTAACACTCCACTGTTTTGCGTAGATGCTCATGGAATATATTACTCATAGCTCATTGGTATGTAGCCCCGACATTCTTCAAACCAAAGGGCATGACCGTGTAGCAATATACCCCCAGTGGCGTGCGGAAGGCAGTATACTTCTCGTCTTCAGGATCCATCTTAATCTGATTGTACCCTAAAAATCTGTCCATGAAAGATATGCGTTCAAAATTGCATGTGTTGTCGATCATGACGTCTGTGATGGGAAGAGGGAACTCATCTTTGGGGCAAGCCGCATTGAGATCTCGAAAGTCGATATAAACGCAAAATTTCCCACTTTTCTTCATGACTGGGACAACATTGGCGACCCAATCAGGATGTTGCTCTTCACGGATGAACCCGCAGGCTATCAACTTTTTGATTTTAGCCTCAATGGCATCCATCATGTCCGGGCAGAACCGGCGTTGGTGCTGCTTTACAGGCTTTGAATTGGGCAGTATATTGAGCTTATGAGTAGCCACTTTTGGATCAAGACCTGGCATATCCTCATAATTCCATGCAAAGATGTCGACATATTCTTTTATCAGCTGGATCATCTCTTCCCTTTCTGCTGGGGAAAGATTGTTACTGATAAATATCGGCTTTGGTGAAATTTCATTCCCAACATCGATTTGGACAACGTTATCTTCAGTGGAAGGTTCTATTTGCTCGAATCGGAGTTCCCATTGTGTATCCATTTGTTGTGCCCAAGAGTCATTTTCGAACGGTTCAGATTTTTGTTCGTCTGCTTCAAAAGAATCTGTCAATACCGTATTTGCTGACAATACTCGTTCGAGATCAGCATATAAGTCGGAGGACGACGAACCATCCTGAGAAGAGGAAGTGGTATCCTCATTTGATTCAGAAGTTGCAAGAGCCGTGGTATACCCTAACCCGAAGTGAGTTTGTTGAAAATAGGGATCACCATGCAACGGCATTCGCCTGTCTTTTCCAAAGTTGAGGCCTAGTTCTGACTTCAGGTCATAACCCATGCTTTGCATAATCTTTAAAGCCTGTGGACTATATCTGTATATCTGTATTTTCCCAGCATCGTCATCGGGAGAATCTTCCTGTACTATCGGTCGATTCCGCATGCGGCCGAAGACTATTGGATGCTGATTTTTACGGGTAGGTAGGACGAAAAAGATAGAATCTTCCTGTAACCCGTATGTCATAACGACATTGGATGTTGATGCCACCTCCCATACATACGGTTGATAGAGTTCTATGGATTTCAAGAACTTTTGTGTTATAGGCTCTATATCGTTATGGAGGGATAATTCCTGATTAGGAATTTGAGCATCAGTATACCGGAAAAGAGGTTCTTTATTATCATCAGAAACCATATTCCCGGTTGTATTTACATCAATCGAATGTTTGTTGCGCCAAAGTTTGATAACCAAGGGTGAAGGCTTCTGATTCAGAGTGATCACTAGGGGATCATTTTCTCTTCCTGATTTGGTTCTGTCCAAGTGGATAGCCATGGGTTCCGTGACTTTAGGACGGGTAGTCCGCCCTTTCACTTGGATCGACAGAGGTTGCTTAACAGACGATTCTCCTGGCTCCCGATGGGATTCCTCTTTCATCCTGCCCGATACCTCCTGCATGTAGTCTTGGGTGTATAGCATGGCATCTGAGTAGTAGGACTCAACCCCCTTGAACGGGTTGAGATCAGCAAACTTTGTCCTTACTATTCCTTGGGAATCTATATATTTGAAGTATTGATGTAGAGTGGAAGGAACAATATTATGATCGTGGATCCATGGTCTTCCCAACAGAATGTTGTAGGACACCTCCGAATCAATGACGTAACAAGTAGCCACTGATCTAAGGTCACCAATCTGGATCCTCAGACGAATTTTCCCAAGCGGCTTACTTTTCCGGGCGTTGAAGCCCACGATTATAGTGGTGGTGTAAGCCAGTTCGCTGGTAGGAATCCTCAATGGCCTGAGCAGACTATGAGGGATGATGCTGATCGACGATCCCGGATCTATATGAATCCGGTCTACCTCCATGGAACCGACGTATCCGGTGTAATAGAGGGGTCTGTCATGCCTGTTATGTTTCAACAACATGTCTTCTTGAGTGAAAGTGATGTTAGGAACCACTTCCATTACACTATGACATTGAGGACATGCCACAGGTTCTTTGTCGGGGGACTTGAGCTGGGTCAAGCATACGTCCGCCTGCATCAAAGCTTCGCTCAAGGCTTGACGAGTGTCTTTTGATAGCCTGAGTAGCTCAAAGATGGACAGTCTGGCTGGAGTATTAGCCAGTTGGGCGAGGATGTCGAAGTTATAAGGCTTCTCCAAACCTTTGTTTTGAATGTTCTTCAAAGGTTTGTCAAAATGAACTTCCTTCTGCTTGTCCTTGTCTGTCGAAGTCGGTCTCGAAGGACCTGCTTCTGGTATGACAGGTTCAGGTTCTGACAGTTTGGCAGCTGAAGCGTCTGCCGTTGCATCTTCCTGATTTCCTCCATAGTCCTTGAGGTAGGCTTTCCCTGAACGGGTTCCGGTAGCCAAAGCCTCTTCATCTGATGTCGGGGATATTGCAACCATATGGCATGGTTTGCGTCTTGAGTTTTTTCGGAACTTAGCCTTAGCAGCTTGAGTCTCTGCCTCAATCTCTGACACCAGATCAGGATGAACCCACATAATCTCACCATACTGGGTAGTTAGGGGTGCCAAATCATGGTTTTGACCCATGGCCGGAGGGAGATTGACAATGTTCATTATCGCCCGTGGGATAGGTACTACACTATCCGGAATTTCTTGAGGAGGCAGATCGCCGAATTGGAGAGAGATCATGTTGGCGGTGATCGTCTTTTCATTATTGTACAGAGTGATAGCCTTGGCGTCGATCAGCTCCTGGATCTTCCTTTTTAGTATATAACATGCCTTGGTAGGGTGATGTACATACCTATGGAAAATGCAGTATTTAGGATTGTTGGTACTGCCGACTTCATTAGGCCTTTTTACCTCGTGGAGGGTGAGCTTGCCACTTTTGACTAGACAGTCGAAGATGCTTGGAATGTCATCATCATCAAAAGAATATTCTTCTATGGGTCTAGAAGCCCCAGATTTCATCTGCCTAGTTGCCGGTATGGGTTGCCTGGACGTATTAATTGCCAGAGCTTCCTTTCCTTTGGAACCATGAGGATGGTCGCTGTTGGAGGATGACCATTTCCCTTTATCAGAGGTGGAGATCATGATTCCATTGTCACGCGCCTTCTGACTGTTGTCTTCAGCGGCAACCGCTGAGATGATGAACGAGGGCCAATCATGGAACTGATATGGTCCTGTGAATACCGAGATTAGTGTAAGAAGGTTCTTCCTACAAATGTCCACCAAGGCAGAATCTGGAACTCCGGGAGGTATCTGCAAAGTGGCTTGACAAAAACATTCGATGAAAGTACGAACATTCTCTTTCTCCTTCTGCTTCACTTCGATGAGTGAGGACATAGACATGTCCATCCCTCCTTCATAGAATCGAGCGAAGAAAAGAGTTTTGAAGTCTTCAAAGAATGTAATGCAATTGTCCGCCAAGCTACGGTACCATTGATAGGCTACACCAGACAGACAGCCCTTAAATACTCGAGTGAGAAGGGCGTCATTCCCTTGTAGTAACACCGTCATCATACTGAAGTAGTTCATGTATTGACTTGGTGACATTTTTTCCTCAAACAAAACCATAGCCTGTGGTTTGTATTTTGGAGGAAAAGGGATCTCGTCCCAGATAGCTGGGTAAGGCTGGTTGATGCCTAACTTCTTGAGCTGATCCTTGTGCTTCAGGGCATCAAATTGGGCTTTTAATTCCCGTACTGCTTGCATCAGATCTTTAATTGGGAAAGGAATCGCAGAGGGGTGAGAGATTGGCTGTATGATGACCCCGACAGGAGGTAATACGTTTTCCGAGTTGAGAGGTCGAGGAGCAGCCGAAACTTGATCTTGAATAGGCTCCTGACTTGATGGAATATCTACCTCCATTCGCAGTTGAGTTGGAGGAACAGGCACAGCTGTGTGTTGAGTTACCAACATCTGGTGCATACTCTGTATCATGGTATGTATTTCTTTGAATGATGTCTCCGAGATAGTGATGCGTTGTGTCACTACCACTTTTCCATATGAGGACATTTGTGTAATTTAACTATTTTAAATAATTATGAATTAATTAATTTGATGAGTTTTATAAACTATTTACATATTGTTAGTGATATTTGGTTTAAGGTAAAAACCCTAGAACGCATTAGGGCAAACCCTAATGACCAAACCCTAATTTTAAACCCAGTTCTAGTAAAACCCTAGAATACAAATTTTAGGGTGAACCCTCAAAACCCTAGACTGACTTAACCTGAGTCTATTAGGTTCTACATGAGAGGGCCAGGGGGTTTAACCTAAAAACTATGCATGGAAACCCTAAAACTAGGTTTAATATAAAAAGGAAGCTTCTCACAAAGCCATCCTTCATGTAAACAAGAGAAACCCTAGCCTCCACAAGAGAAAACCAATTCTCCACCCCATTTTCGAGATTAAACCTAGGGCTTCCGTTTTCTCCTCCTCCAAAGCAAGAGAAGCAAGGAACGTGGGTCAGAAAGCCTTGGAGAAGAAGAACCTCCACTGAAGAAGCCATCTCCCTAGGTAAAACTCTGTTTTTATTCATTTAAATTCTGTTTTAAGATGATAATGGCCATTAGGAACCAACCCATCTGTGTAGGGTTTGATTTTTAGGGTTTTGATTAGGTTTAAGTGTCCCCAACATTGTTTTCCCCAATTATCAGAAACCCTAACCCTAGGTATTCGTAGGGAGACTGATTTCATCCCATATGTGTAAGTTGAACCCAATTTTTAGGGTTTTGTTTTGGGTTTTTCAGGGAATCTTAATGTGGGTTCGATTTCAGCACACCAAGTGCTTGGTGATAGGTTTATTAGGGTTTTACCTATCTAACTTATTCAATTTCTACATGTTTTGATATACAAATCCATATATATATATATATATTTGTGTTGTGGACAGTAGGGGTTACTGTGCAGTCAGGTTTGGGGGAAAAAAAAACTGTGTGCACAGTCGGGTTTTGGCCAGAACTGTGCAGTGATTACTGGGGTTCTGTGTATGTGGCTGTGTGTATCCTGTGTGCATTAGAATCCCCGTGTATGTCTCAGTATTTGGAGATGGATTTGTGAGTACCTGTGTAGTGAGGGACTTGTGTATGGAGCCTGGGAACTAAAATATCTGTGGGTGTTCATGTGTCAGTTGGTATCAATTTAGAGTAGCAGTATTGGGGACTTCATTACCGTGAAGTTGTGTGGGAGTGTAGCAGTGTAGGGATATATATGTGAGGGTATCTAGTGTATCTAAACTGAATGTATCAGTGAGAGGGGAGGGGGACTTAGATGATACTCTGAGGTATCAATGTGCACATAAGCATGGGACCTTGGTGTCGGGTCAGCCAAGGGGGGGGGGAGACAGCAACAAGGTATTATGGGGACTGATACCTAAGTATCAGTATAATATCAGTGAACTACAACATACAAGATGCTGTTGGTTGAAATTGTAGTTCCAGTATGGGGTGATTGTGAGGGTCTGTGTGTAGTAGTAGTTGACAGTGAATGAACATCTGCTTTTGGCAGTAAATAGGGGGTATGAGTGGTTAGTAGTTGTTTGTGTATCCAAGTATGGAGTTAAGTTAGGTGAGTGAATTGTGAGGACTGTGAGGTGTTCAGTTTGTAAACGGTGTGTGTGTGTTTTAGTTAGTGTACAGTGCGTATCCTAGAGATATCTGGGTATTAGGTGTATCATTTCAGTTGTGTGTGTGAATGTACAGTTCAAGTGTCTGGGAGTTACCAGTGAGTGTATTTGGGTGTTATTATATGTATGGGTATGTGAGAGTTTAGTGTGAGTATCAGACTTAGCTGATACTTAGTGTCAGGTAGGATGAGGGGAGTAATTTAGCTGTGTGTGTTTGAGTGTAAAACTCTGAGAGAGGGAAGGAAATTCTGTGTAAGTGCAGTATGAGTTTTAGTGTACTGTGTATCAGCACTGGAGGTTGTGTCAACCTGGGAATTAAATTATCTGTGTGTGTACATGTGAGTATGTATCAGATATGGAGAGGTCAGTGTGTGTCTCAGAATTTCAGAATACCTATATGTCTGTGTGGGTTTTAGTTAGTGTATAGTGTGTATCCTAGAACTATGCACTGTGTGCCTATGTATGTGTACAGATTTCAGTGTGTGTAGATGTGTTTATGTGCCAGTGTGTGCCAATGTGGAACTAGTGTGAGTATCAGTTAGATAGGGGTTTGTGTGCAGTGTATTATTGTGGCTGTGTGTGTGTGTTGTATGGATGTACAGTGCCTGTGTGAGTATGAGTAAATTACTCTCAGTCACAGTAGATAGGGAGAGGCATGGTGCTAAATTGGTATCAGGTACTAGTGTTAAGGGTTGTATTAAGATACCAACTAGAGTTATATATATAGGAGTTATATACATTTATACTAAATGCCTAGTATGTAAAACATTGCTTAGTATTAATATGAAGCCTAGAGTAACAAGTTAAACCTATTATTGACCAGTAGATTTTTGTATCATCTTGGAGAAAACCTACCACATAAGAAATTATGAACCCTAAACCTTAGACATGACCTAGAAACCTCGTATTTAAATTAGTTAACATGTTATTCTTTTAATTCATTATTTAACATTGAAATTCCATACTAGGTCATTTTGATTTCATCTTGGACATCGATCCTCACACCTTGCTCAGGACCACAGGCGAGTACATTCTCTGACAGTTTTCATGGTTGATTACTTCTATAAATGGTAGTGTATTACATACTTGATTCCGACACTGTGGATACACGGGTTAGCACCCTAGATCCCCATCATGAGGAGTCGTGATTGGAATCCATCGTGCTAGCTGGAGAATGGGGAACTATTAGTAGATTATGTGATCATATCCAAACATTATATGTACCATAGCTCACCCCACTTCTCACGTCGGGTGCAGCCTGACCACTTATATGCTCCATAGCTGTTATATATGATTAGCCTGACCACTATATGCACCATAGCTAACCATGCGGTTAGCCTGACCTAAAAGAATCATAGCTAATCATATATAACCAGCCTGATCCAGTCCCAAGCCGATCACATAATAAACTAATATTTCAAACACTTAGCTAGATGTTTATTTTATTCTGATTCACTTGTTCTAGCATTCACTATTTATTGCTCATTGCTAGATGCTCTATTGTCTATTTCATTTCTCCAGTACTTCTCATTTTCAGCATTTATTTTCATCTTGTATCTCTTACACTGTTTATAGATTTTGTCAATTTAAATGAAACTGCTGTTAGTGCTTGTGCTTCGCTCCAATCCTGACTGGATAACCAACATTTTCAGAGGACCTGGAGGACTTTTGCCCTACTCATTACGGCCCAGGAATAGAGGAAGATTTCACTCCAGAAATCCCAGAGGAGTTGCCTATCCTAGAGGAGAACTTACCTGCATGTACTTAGATTACTTTTCTGCATTATTGTTTTAGACTGAGACTGAGATGTGTTTATTTTTATTTGTGACTTTGTGAGGTCATTTAGACCCAAGATTTGAGTTGGACTTATTGTGGTTGGTTTTATTTAGAACTCTTTTCAATTCTCATCGTGCCATTATGTTTATAGTTGTGATTGAGTATATTATAGAACTGTAGCTTTTTATCTTTGTCCTCCGTACGGAGTTGAGACTATTGGCAGGATATACTATGTTTGTGTCCTAGACAGCGTTCTACCGCCGATGCTGCGGCGTAGGCTGGACGTACCCACGACTCATGCCCAAATTCCGGGTGCGGGTCGTGACATGTTGTTCCGTACTTCCTGATGGGGAAGCTTTCTCATGTTCATCTCCGATGGCATAGACTCCTATTTCTTGGGTGCTACTGATGGATCAATATAGACCTCTGTAGAGATTGAGTCTATGCTGTCAGTATCACCTTCAGGAAACTGGCGACCCCCAGTGTCGAAATCGGAAGAATATGAAGCCGATCGCCGCGACCTCGAGCGAGTGTTTTGAAAAACACCTGCTTTAATGTTCTCGAGGAGTCTGTCGAATCTCCTTTGGCTCGGAGTTCTAGAGGGATGACATCTTAAACTTGACCTTCCTCAAGGAATATGCGATGCCATGTTTACCGATGCGAATGTCGGTTCTTCTTCCTGTAAGGACAAAGAGTAGTTCAACCGGTCAAAAACTGACTGTTTTGCTTTAGAACAGCAGTAATTAACTACAACTTTGTGACTATTACAATAGTGCTCCCTAGGGGATGTAATAGTCATATCAGAAGATCCCTTGCCTTTGCATTTCTGGATCAAGAGATCACGCAAATTAGGGGGATTAACAGAAGAAGAAGAAAAATAAGGCTTATTCTGCCTCTTTACATTAGTCGGAATGCGGATATTGGGAACCCCAATCCTCTCTCTGCCGTAGGTATACAGCAGTTCAGCCATGTGTGTAGCACATGACCCATGAGGAGCGTATCTATCCACAAACTGAGTCTTCTTTACGTCGAGAGGCTCGTCCTGGCGTAATTTGGAACTCTGCTCAGGTTGGCATAAAACTGAGGAAGTCCTCAAACTACCATCAGCGTTCCGCGTAATCTGAAGAGCAGGCAGACTCTTCTTTTGATGGCGTAAAAGCCGAGAGATCGGGAAATCCGCCAATTATTTTCCCTTGCGGAGATTATTGGGACCCTCTGCCTTCTTACGAGTGGGAGAGGTATTTTTACGCGCAGAGCACTTTTGAAATTTCTGACTTGGCGCTAAGGCATTGTCAGAAACTACGTTTGCCCCGCTAGTGATGGGAGACGAGTTTTTATGCGCAGAGCGCGTTGTATACTTCTGGATTGGCGCTGAGGCATTGCCAGAAGTTTTGTCTTTCCCGCCAGCGACGGGAGACCGAGTTTTATGCGCAATGTGCGGAGTGGGCTTCTGGATTGGCGCTAAGGCATTACCAGAAGCTTTGTCTGCCATGTCATAGACGGAAGACAGATTTTTATGCATGGAGCGTATAGGTTGGGATGCCACAACCTTGTTGATCGGAGAGAGAGAGCCTGCAGGAAGAGTAGAGGATGTCCGGGGCATCCATACTTTACGCAATTTCTTGCTGTCCTGCACAGATGGGGAATAAGAGCTACCCCCTGCGTGAAGCATGTCTTCATAAGCAGACTGGTCGAACTGGATAACCAGAGTCTTCTTCGATGATCCTACGGATACAGCATCGTGTTGAGCAATAGTCTTCTCGTCAGATGAGAAAGTTGTTCCCAGCTGAGTCGCCATCTTGTGTTTGATAATAAACGAAAGAAATGAAAACAGGTTTATACGAAACCCTTTCTTTGGTTTACAAACAAGAAGTATAATTAATCCTATACGAGGATATCAAGTACACAATTTTAAATCTGGATAAATATTGCTATAGGAGTCTGATCTGCAGTCGATCACTTTGTCCCTTGGACCACACGATGACGAAGAAGTGCTGTAGAAGAAGTAGAAGCTTCAAAGATTGCAAAAAGGAGTGGATGCTCGATGCCAAAATCGTCGATCACTACTCTCTGTCTGTGCTCCTCTCTCTTCGATTTTTTTGACCTTTGACCTCCATGGATGGAAGTCTCTATTTATAGGCGTAGATACTGAACAGTGGAGAGAACCGCACCTTTTACGCGGCGGTTATCATAACTACTACCTACGTATAAATAATCTTCTGAATAAGCGTGTGATGCGTGTCCCATTAAGAGATAATGCGTATAACTGCTGCGAAGATCACGACATGAAAGCCACGTAGGTAACTGTCCCTCGCGTAGAGATGATTGGCGTAGAAGCCAAATAACTATCTCGTTGGCGTAAAAACCAAATAGCTGTTCTGATGGCGTAAAAGCCAAGTAGGCATAGAAGCCCACTAGGCATAGAAGCCTAATAGCTGTCATACTGGCGTAGAAGCCAGGTAGCTGTCATATTTGGCGTAGAAGCCAAATAGCTGTCATATAGGCGTAGAAGCCCAATAGCCGTCATGTTTGGCGTAGAAGCCAAATAGCTGTCATATAGGCGTAGAAGCCCAATTATCTTTCTTTGACTGAGGTCTTGAGCGTATTCTGGACCAAATAGCATTGTCACTCACCTTTGCAAATAGAGCCTGAGTTGGCGTATTTCGAGGAGATAGCATACGGCGTACTCCTATAGTTGAAAATAGCTTGGCGTATTTCGAGGAGATAGCATACGGCGTACTCCTATAGCTGAAAATAGCCTGATAGCGTAATGTACAGGAATGGTGATGTGGACGTATTAGCCCTAATTATAGCTCTCCCAGTCATTAGAAATAGAACAAAATCTCGTGCATTAAATGCAGAGATCTGCCCCCATCTCACATATTAATTGCAGAGACGTGCCTCGGGCTCTATACAAAGAGCAGCTTTTGACGTGGCGGTCAGCTTTGTCTCGTCCTGAGCGTAAAAGCTCATGCTTGCCTATGTAAAACTAGGCAGCGTGTTACTTGAGTGCGTAAACGACGTCTTACATCAAGGCTTTGTCACTAGACGACAGTCTGGACCTCTGTGCCAAATCATCATTACAGTCGTCGTCTGGATTGTCGTGCAGTACTCTTTGTCAGGAGTCAGATTCATTGTACTGTCTGACAGGTTCATTCAAGGAATACGAAGCGTTCCTCGTACACTTCCATGCTGCATTAAAGGCAGATGGGTTTTACGTCGGAGTGGCGATGTAGTAACCCTTTTACGCTGAAACAGTCTGAAATACTGCATTACGCGGGTTGTTCTGGAGCTATGTTTTACGCTGAACAGCGTTGAAGCTCCGTTGTACGCCAATAGCTCTGAAGTCATGATTTACGCTCTATAATACTGAAACTCTGCTTTATACGGGCTTCATACATATTGCGTATAAATCTGCAGCGTATTTTTCATGCTTCTACACCTTTATCAAAGGCCATTATAAGCTTATAAAACTATTTTCACTCCAAAATATATATATATAAAACAAGTAAATGATACAATACAATAAAAAGAGAATATTAATCCAAGAAAAATAAGCAAGTATTAAATAGAAGTCTACAATACGAAACAATACAGAAAGAATGTTAATACTACAATTTTGGTATTTTTTACTTTGCTTTGGGCGTTTTAGTCCCACATTGGAAAACCACCAATGTGTATATCTCAATATATAGCTTTGCTTAGTATTGGTATATGCACATGGGGTGGTGGGTTGACTTTCCTAGAGGGATTAAGTGTGAACCCCATTATGACAATCTTTATTTTGTCACCATATTTGGAAAGTTTTCCTTAGGAGATAAACCCCAAAGGGGCTTAGCGACTCGGACTCGGACTCAGACTCGGGCTCAAGAGAGAGAGAGAAAAATTGAGAGCACCATCAGGACCTGTGACAGTATTTAGCATCATTTCAAAGGAATCTTTTGAGTGATCCGAAGGTGACCAAGAGCATTCCAGAAGTTCTCGTGAGAACTTATTGGATCCTGGGGGCAGATCATTGTATTACGTGAATCTTGCCTTGAGCTTTGGTGATTTTGATCACCCAGCAAGAGTTTCCTTCTTTATATTTCTTTTCTTGTTTCTGTTCTTCTCGGTGTAGTATCTACGAACGTAAAGAGAAGAACGATTTTCTGATTCTTATTGTATTTGTATTTTCTTTGGGTTGTTAGTTTGTAACATGTTTCTTGTTTAGTGCTTCTGTGGGGTTGTGTGTCACTGTAGATAAACTCTTGTGTGAATCTCAGTACACCAACTTCTCTTTTAGAGTTTGTAGAGACGAACTCTTGTGCGAGTCTCTACTTTGTGGCTACCTCTTCTTCTTTGATCTGACTTCGGGACTAATAATCTCAAGGCAAGATCCGAGTTAGAGTGGACAACCGCTCAAACCTTCTCGATACTAGCTTTCACAAGCTTGAGAAGTTTGATAAAGAATACTACAACATTTGGAAGAGGAAGATCTCCTTGAATCTTCGTCTTGTCAAAGTTGCTTATGTGTTGGTTGATCCTGAACCTACCATTCCCAAAGATGGAGGAGATCTTAGAGTTGGTGTGACGCAAGATGCACACTCCAAGTGGAAGAAAGACAACAACCTCTGCAGGTTGTTGATTCTCAATGCTATGAATGACTCGATGGCAGAGTTCTACAGCAAGAAGGAGAAGGCAAGAGATATCTGGGAATCTCTTGAGAAGCACTATAAAACTGATGAGAAAATGTCTAAAATCTATCTCGTTGAGAATTTTTTTACTTTATAATTTAAGGACGAGAAGGTGATGTTACAACAAGTTAAGAAACTTCTGAAGATGCAGCAGAAACTGAAGGAAAAGAGCATGAAGCAGGAAGACAAATTTATGGTGGGGGCTATCATTACCAAACTTTCTTCAGACTGGATCAGGTTCAAGACTGATATGTACCATAAAATGATAGAGATCCAGCTCAAAGATCTTCTTCACTGGATTTACATTGAAGATGAAGCTAGGGGCAACTGAAGTTGGACTCCTTGTCTAAACAGTTGGCTAAGGCCAACATGGTACATGCTAGAAGGAAAGCAAAAGAATTCTTACAAGAAGAAGCAAATGAAGGACTTGAACCAGCTGAAGATGAAGTCGGCTCAGTTCAAGCCAAAGCTGAAGACTGATGTGACATGATACAACTGTGACAAGAAGGGTCACTACAAGAGTGACTGCAGGTCGAAGCCTAAACCAAAAGAGCAAGGTGAGCTTAACCTAGTTGCTATGATTGCTCAGGTTGAGTCATATGGCATGGACACTGACTGGTGGATGGACACTGGTGTATCTTGCCACGTGTACTCTAAGAAGGAGTTATTCTCCAACTATGAGCCTACCTCTGAGAAAGTTTCGATGGCGAATAAGTCTCAAGTTGCAATGCTGGGGATCGGGAAGGTAGTGCTGAAGCTGACTTCTGGAAAGTCACTTACACTGGAGAATGTGAAGCACGTACCAATGATCACCAAGAATCTGGTTTCTGGGAGTGTTGTGAAAGGCGGGCCTGAGGATGGATATCAATGCCGGTCATATAGTGATGTCCTACAAAGGAACATACTTCGAAAAAGCTTTCTGTACCGAAGAGATGTTTAAACTGCAACTTGTAACTCCTTCTATTTGTATAAATACAGTCTCTACTTCTGGTTATTCTCTTGAGTTATGGCATAATAGATTAGGACATGTGCATTATAAACGCATTAACAAGATGTCTAGTCTAGGTCTTATCTCCAAATATGGGGGTAAGGAGGTGGAGAAATGTGAACTCTGTGCACAGACGAAGATCATCAGGAAGCCATTCAGAAGAGTGAACATAAGCACAGATCTTCTGGAGTTGGTACACTAAGATATCTGTTACTTCAAATAATTCTCCACAAAAGTCGGAATGAAGTATTTCATCACTTTCATTGACGATTTTTTGAAGTACGCATTTGTATATCTTCTCAAGTCAAAAGACAAAGTGTTCGAGAAGTTCAAGGACTTCAAGGCTGAAGTAAAATGTCAAACCGGTCAACAATTCAAAAGAATCAGAAGCGATCGAGGCAGAGAATATCGTTCTTTGGAATTTGCATCGTTCTACAAAAAGCATAGAATTATCAACGAAATGACTGCTCCTTATTCTCTCCAATCTAATGGTGTAGCAGAAAGAAAGAATATGACGCTGACAGAGATGATAAAGTCCATGTTGCTAATAGCAGGACTTCCAAAGTGCTTCTGGGGAGAAGCGGCGCTTACGGCTACGTTTATTATGAATAGAGTATCGTTCACGACATCTGAAATTACTCCTCATGAATTCTGGTTCAAGGTCAGACCCAACTTGAATGTCATTCGAGTGTGGGGGTGTCTGATGTATATGAAGCTTCCAGACCTCAAGATTCAGAAGCTGGGAACGAGAACTACGAAGACCATATTTCTGTGCTATGCTGATAAGAATGATGCTCGGAGGTTCCTTGATATATAATATAATCATATCATAGAATCTTGCGACGTAGAATTCTTTGAAGACAAGTTTGCTAGGCACAAGAATATTATTCTCTTAAATGTCCCGGAGAATATTGCTAGCACGTACGAGGCAAGTAGCTCCCAAAGAGAAGTAGTCCAAGAAGGAGTTGTCGTTGATAAGACAATATTTGAACCAGAACCCGCTAAGCCAAGAGAAAAGCGAGTGAGAAGGCCGAAGGACTTCGGAAAAGATTTTGTTACCTATCATGAAGAAGCTGATCTGCTTACCTATGATGAGGCAATGAAAACCAGAGATGCTATTTTCTAGAAAGAGGCTATCAATGACGAGTTTGACTCGATAACCTCTAATAATACTTGAAAGTTAGTCGATATGCCTGAATGAGCTAAACCCATCGGATGCAAGTGGATCTTTAAGAATAAGATGAAAGCAGACGGAACTGATGACAAGTTCAAGGCCAGGCTAGTGGTCAAGGGATTTTCTCAGATACCGGGGGTTGACTACTTCGATACCTATGCTCCTATTGCATAGATGACTACTATCAAGATGTTGATTACTCTAGGTTCTATTCACAGAATGGTGATTCATCAGATGGACGTCAAGACAGCATTTCTGACTGGTGAACTGACTACATACAGTAGCCAGAAGGGTTTGTCGTCAAAGGTCTTGAAGATAAAGTATGCAAAGTGATGAAACCTCGGTATGATCTGAAGCAAGCTCCCAAATTGTGGCACGAGAAGTTTGACAAAGTTATCAGATCAAACGGCTACAAGGTCAGCAAAAATGATAAGTGTGTATACACGAAGTTCGCTGGCGATAGAGGTCATTGTTTGTCTCTATATGGACGACATGCTAATCCTAGGCATGGATGAAGAATGTGTCACTAGAACAAAGATGTTCCTATTGTCTAAATTCAGTATGAAGGACATGGGAGATGCAGATGTCGTCCTTGGTATTAAGATAATTCGGACGGAAGCTGGGATTGCTCTACCACAAGCTCACTACGTGGGGAAAATGCTCACACACTATGGATATCAGGATCTTCCAAGGATCGATACTCTATATAGGTGTGACAAGAAACTAAAGCCTAACCCAGAAAAAAGCGTCAGACAGTTGGAGTACTCTAGCGACATCGGGAGATTGATGTATGCTACAAATGCCACTAGGCCTGACATTGCTTTTGTTGTGGGGATGCTGAGTAGAATCACGAGTAACCCAGGTATTGAATACTGAAAAGCTATGAAGAGGGTGATGAGATACCTCAAGAAGACTCAGAAGTTTGCACTTTAATACAGCAGAGATCCAGCAGTGGTAGAAGGCTTCAGTGATGCTAGTTGGTGCTCAGAAGAAGAGAGCGAGAGATCCACATGAGGATATGTTTTCTCAATGGGAGGAGCTGTCATATCATAGAAGTCAAAGAAGCAGACTATGCTCTCACGCTCATCGACGGAGTCTGAGTTCTATGCACTTGCAGCTGCAGCAGATGAAGCAGAATGGCTTCGGTAGCTCATGTACGATATTTTGATGGTTGGAGTACAGATTCTGGCTATACCGATATACTGCGACAACCAGGCAGCTGCAGCAGTAGCATCTAATAATCTCTTCAATGGAAAGAAGAGAAATATGTGGCTTCGGCATAGAGCACTGAACAACCTCATCAAGACTGGTGTCATTGGTGGATGTTCGGAGTCAGGAGAATCTGGCAGATCCGTTCACTAAAGGTCTCAGGCGTCAGCTAGTCGAAGACACAGCAGTTAAAATGGGCTTGAAGGACCTATGATATTCTGTCTTTATAATCCTATCATTAAGTTTTATGCTATTAGTTCAAAGAAAAATCTACTAGGCATCTAACTTTTGGTTTAAGGGAGGACCACTGATTAGAAAAATATCAGGTACAGTGGGTAGTCCTTATGTACAATGTGGGATACGTACCCAAAACCGTTGTAGTCTACTATTTTATTCTATAGAACAATTCCTGTGTAAGGTTGGCTTCGACGCCTTAATGAGTTTTCAGGCAGAGTGAATGTCCGACGTGCGCTGCAGGAAGCACGTATAGTTCAGCACTACAAGGGACTTGTATCCCATGCTACAGTGGTGTGATACCACGATGAGATAAAAGATGTAAAGCCTCGGCTGCAAGCCATGTCACAGCGACAGTAGCACCGCAAATAGGCAGATAGCCTAATGCTGAAAAGATAGAGAGTTGTAGCATATCACTACTAAGAGTCCAGTAGAGAGTTATAGCACATCACTACTAAGAGGCCGGTAACCTCATGCTACAGTGGGTGACACCACATGAGGTAGTTAGCCTCGGCTGCGAGCCATATCACAGCATCGTAGCACCGCACGAAAGCGCAAGGCTTCATGCTGGGATGTAGTACAGCACTACTAAGAGGATAGTGACCTCATGCTACTGTGGGTGACACCACATTAGGTAGTTAACCTCGGCTATGAGCTATGTCACAGCTGTGTAACACCACACGGAAGCGCAATGCTTCATGCTAAAAAATATTAAACTCTCTTAAAAAGGAACTCACCTAAGTGTATGGACAGAGATACAGGTCATCTCTCGAGGGTAAGCTTGTAGACACCCAAGATGCATACATCAAAACTAGGTCAGCACAGGGCCTTTAATGTGTGAATGTAGGCACATCTGATGTCATTGTGCGAGTGGGAAGAACATCAGCTTTGGTTCAGAATTCAAGGCATAGTCCATTCTTGTATAGTACTATTATTTGACCCATGTGAGAAAATTCAAGTCGTGGACGACATCTATCCTAATGCATGATGGGTAGTCACTGTGAGGAACGCTCGACCATATATTATAATACATGTCGAAGATTGTTGGTATTTTTTACTTTGCTTTGGGAGTTTTAGTCCCACATTAAAAACCACCAATGTGTATATCTCAATATATAGCTTTGCTTAGTATTGATATATGCACATGTCGTGGTGGCACATGTGGGTTGACTTTCCTAGAGGAATTAAGTGTGAACCCCATTATGACAATCTTTATTTTGTCACCACCTTTAGGAAGTTTTCCTTCGGAGCTAAGCCCCAAAGGGGCTTAGCGACTAAGACTCGAATTCAAGGGCACAAAGTGGCACTTTGTTGGCGCACTTTGCACTTTGCACTTAGCACGTCATAATTATATCATGGCGTTCATGCGCTCCTTTTATCCGTGAGTTATATGCACGGTTGCTTGCTCGGGCACATGCTTCGTGGAGCCATGCGGTATTGATCGCATGCGGCCAGGGGCTATGCGGTCCGGTACCCATGCAGACATGTGCTCATGCCGCCAGGGGCCATACGGTCAGGTGCCCATCCGGCCAGGTGCCCATGCAGCCAGGTGCCATACGGTCAGGTATCCATGCGGCCAGGTGCACATGCAGTCCGGTGCCCTTGTCACGCCCTAGTCCCAAAATACCGAGGGACTAGCCACGTGGCAATGGGGAACAACACACTCCAATGGGCAAACCCAATTTAATGGACCCGTTAGAGTGTACTTAAGCTGTAAAACAAATATAATGGTCTACGATACATGTCACAGTCTAATTCTAATCTCATCAACAGAAGGTAAACATAAATATCAATTGTCAAACTAATCAAAGAGAAATATAATCCAACATGTTTTAACAAAATGTCTCGGGGAACAACCTGAATATAAGTTTAGTACAATAATCCAAGAGACAGAAAATAGAGTATCTAGAAACAGAAATGACTGAGTATATAACAAAATACTCAAAAGAAATCCTCTAGCATCACCTCGTCCTCTGGTGCTGGTACTGCTCCAATGTCTGCTCTTGTCCCGTATACCTCGGGGTATATCTCCTCATACCTCGGGGTATATCTCCTCTGCTAAACCTGGGGACATAATCCGGATCCAGGTCCTCAGGGGACATAGCAAGGTACAAGAAAAACTCAAGCCAAATAAAATACAGTATATAAAAATATATCAACAGGGCAAACTATGTAACCCTCTATGTGAAATGCCAATGAGAGCATTAATCGTACTCAGGCTGAAACTACTATAGGTTCTGTGTCGGGGAAACCTATAGCAGCATTTATTATCTCGAAGGGCCAGTACGTTTGCCAAAGCTCTGGTCAGAGTCTAAGGCACTCCCAGAATATATATATATATATATATATATATATATATATATATATATATATATATATATATATATATATATATATATATATCAGCCGTTAGTATGGTAAAACTCTCCCCACCCAATGTAACCTCACATCTCATGTCCATAACACACAAGATCATAACCTCTAGCTAGTACAGCGAGTCATAATAATATTTATGTATATGCAAAATCTATGTCACGAATCCTGTAAGCCTATACAGAATTACCATGAATAACTCAGGAAAGATTCTGTCACATAAATAGTGCCAAGTGTCCTATGGTATGACGTACTTGGTAAAATAAGCATGTAAATATAGGATCGAGATAACAACTCTCTAAGTGACGTTACACGACTCCACGTACGATGTCGACACCCGAATATTATTCGGATGTCAAGCAAAGTCTCACGGTCCTAGGTTGAACAGGTACATCACATAAAATAAATCAAGCAAATAATATTAAAGCAATTACTGCAAGTTTGGCAAGGTACACTTGCCTGGGGTTTGAACTCCAACAGTTGCTTCGGTGTATGTGAAATCTTCAGGTAAGCCTCTGGATACTGAAATAAACATTACCATCACCCTTAAAAGGCATAAAATAGCTATGATTGACTACCCATAAGTCCAATTTGGATACAGGGGCAAAATTGACAGTTTCTGGTCAAAACGGGGTCAACATGTGGCCTACTTCGTACCGAAAAATATGCCAGAGATAAAGTTTTCTAAATTCGTCAAACTTAGTGTCTACAAGTCCAAAACTATGATACAAACCCAACGGAATGTCCAGAACTAGATTCCGATGAGCCGATCACAAAATCGTCCGTCAAGTGGAGCCGTGGGGCCTATGATATGGGGTTTCGTCAACGTTCTCAGAATCGAACTAAACTTGGGTCACAGGACTAGCGTAACGCTATGAATCCAATGACATAAGTTTTGTTACGAAACAACAAGCACACACGAAGTTATAACGAGTGTCAGAACAGGCCCGATACAGGGTTTTTCGACGGATACAGATTGATTCCGGTGTGCACGCATATCCAAATCAACTTCCGTAAAATCCCACATGTCTGCATTGATGATACACGTCTTTCGATGTAATTTTCATACGACGAAGTTGCATCGTTTAGCGGGATGCACCCAGTTTCAAGAAAAATTTAGGTTTTGAAAACCAAGTTTTTGGTCGACTTTACCCGCGAATAAATCATAACATACATCAAATTAAAATAAAATAAACTAATTACAGGGTTTAAAACTCGGTTATATTGTCTAATTTACTGTTCAAGCATAATTTAAAAATATTAAACAGGTTAGGAGAAAAATGGCCATGAACATGGGGCTCCGGGATAGTTTCTGAACTACGAAATATGTTATTTTTTCTGTTTTGTGTCAAAATTTACGACCGACACAGGACACGATATCCCAATCTAATTATACAGGGTTTGAGAGGGTCATGCAGCGAACACATCGCAATAAGCCATTCAAAAATTGACACAGCGAGAAGAAAGTTAACTCACTCGGAATAGGGAGTCGGATTCGACTGTACGGTGGCGGGGCGGCGATGCACAGTCGTCCATCGACGGCTGCTGCGGCTGCTGTGATAGTTGTTTTCGTCGTCGTCGTTGTCGTTGTTGGCGGCGGAGTAATGGCGGTGGTCGTGGGTAGTGGTGCGGGTAGCTACGACCGGTGGTCGTCGCCGGAGTCAACGGGTGAAGAAGATAAAGTCGGAGGCGGTCGTCGGAGGCGAGGTGATGGCAGATGATGGTGGTTGTGAGGGTGGTGGAGGAGCTGCAGGGGAAGGTGCTTAAATAGAGGAGGGCACGGCGGTTACGAGGAGAGGCCGGAGTGGTCGCCGGGGGTTTCGGGGGGGGGGGGGTCGCGGGGATGTCGTCGGGAACGGGGGGGTGGGTCGTAGGTGTACGGGGGATGGGTAACCACTGTAGCAGTGGGTCAGGTACGGGTCGGGTCGGGTACAGTTAGGATTTAGATCCATTAGGGTGGGGGTTGGTTCGGTTGGGTTCAGTTTAGGTTGGTTTGGTTCGGTTCAAATCTAGTTCGGTCTGGTTTATCTAAAAATAATATTTTTAGCTATTTAAAAATAGTTTTTAAGTCCAATAAATTTTAGAAAAATTACACAACAACCTATTATTAATTATACACTCAAAAATATTAATACCTGAAGGACATTAATAATAATTAATTAAAAATCACAGAAAAATTCCAAAAATTTATATTTAAAATTTAAAAAAATCGGGTGTTTACAATCTACCCACCTTAAAAGAATTGTGTCCTCGCAATTAAGAAAACGAACCATAACCGGTCAGAAGAGATGACGCGATTGTAAGACATTTTATTGAAGTACGACACAAAGAATAAGAAATCATGAACAAAGAAAAATCGAGAGGAAGGGTGAGGGTTAAGCAGAACACGTAGGGAAGGAATAAAAACTTTTCCTAGGTAATGAGAGATAAGTAACTCAAGAGTAAAAGAGTCTGGTTAGAACGAAGTTCAACTACAGCTTATGAAATCTTGGGTACTAGTTACTAATCTAGACTAACAAGTTCATGCTAGCATAATAATAGGCTTAGGCTAGAAAAATGATCTAACAGGCATGTGCTAAAGCATTACTAAGAATAGATAGCTATGATAAAACTTAAATCTTACTCGTATTCGCTACTCCTCGAGTCTGTGCGTCCTCCACTGTCATCGTAAAAGCTTGTCCACGTCCTTGCGGTGGTGCCCTCTACTGTTGCTGGGCTTGCTGGAAGAGTACTGCTTGTGGTGCCAAGGGTGACCTTGGCTGATATCCTCCTGGTGCTGGTAAAGCTTATCGGTTTACTATCGGTGCTCCTTCTCGACACTCTGGGCAATCCCTTACCGAATGCTGACTGGATCTGCAAGCTAAACATAATCCCAATTTAAGTCTACACTCCCTCTCAATATGGCCTACCTTGCCACAGTAGTGACAAGTAGGAAGGATTAGGGATTGTGATACTGCTCTCTGTGGTGGTTTCATCTGGGGTCGCTTTGCAGACTCCCCATGTAATGCTTTGGTTGGTGCTGGTATGAACGGTCGTTTCAGGCTGGACTCTCTCCTGGTGACGGGCTCCATGCGTCGGGCTGCAGCAAGGACGTTCGAGTAAAAAGTAGGTGTAATAGAGCCAATCTGTCTCTGTAGCTCAAAGTTAAGTCCGTCGAAGAACTTCTCCACCTTCTCCTCTTTTGTCGGGATCAGGGTAGGGACGAAGCAACTCAAACGGATGAACTCCGCATTATACTCTTCCACTGTCATATTGTCTTGAGTGAGGCAATTGAACTTGTCCCGAAGTTCCGATCGAGCAATAGATGGAATATACATCTCCTGAAAGAGTCTAGAGAACTCCTCCCAAGTGACTCGGTCTGGTCCGAGCCGTGTCTCCTCAGATAGCTACCAGTGATGTGCATTGTCCGTCAACTACATCCGGACGGCAGTCATCCAACGCTCCCTTAGAAGCTCAACTGCATCCATTTGGTGTTGAGTGTTTGTGAGCCACTCATGAACTTCAGTGGGATCCTCCTTGTCTATGTTTATGGTGATAAACGAAAGAAGAATGTATATAAGACGAGGTTTATACGAAACCCGTTTCTTTGATTTACAAACAAGCTTGTACAATTAATCCTATACGAGGACGTTGAGTACAATTTTTTAAATCTGGGTAAATATTGCTATAGGTGTCTGATCTGCAGTCGATCACTTTAGCCCTTGGACCACACGATGGTGAAGAAGTGCCGTGGGAGACGGGAAGCAGCTTCGGGGGTTATTGAAGAGGGTGGACGCTCGATGCCGAAGTCGTCGATCACTACTCTTCGCCTGAGCTCTGGATTCTTCTCTCTCAAAGACTCTTCGACTCTCTTGATTCTGATTTCTCGATCTTGATTTTCCAAATCTTCGATCTTCTTTCAGATTTTCGACCAATTTTTCCGACCTTGGACCTCTGTCGATAGAGGCCTCTATTTATAGAGTTTTGGCGACAGTGACCACTCAGTTGGTGTAGAAACCGAGAAGTAGAAAGTATAGCACCATTTTACACGATGGTTAAAATAACCACTGCCTGCGTATAGATGATCTTTTGTATGAGCGTGTGACGCATGTCCAACTGAGGGACAAACACGTATAACTGCTGCGAAGATCACGACGTAGAAGCCACGTAGGTAGGTATCCCTTGTGTAGAAGAGGTTGGCGTAGAAGCCAATGTCTGTCACCATGGCGTAGAAGCCAAGTAGGCATAGAAGCCAAGTAGGCATAGAAGCCAAGTAGGCATAGAAGCCGTTTGGGCGTAGAAGCCGAGTGGTCGTAGAAAACCGAATGGGCATAGAAGCCTGGTGGGCGTAGAAGCCGAGGTGATCCTTAGCCGGAATTACGGATCTTGGGGATATAATCAAATCTCCTGCATTAAATGCAGAGATCCACCATCATCCTGTGCATTGAATGCAGTGGCGTATTCCGAAGGCCTGTCACCATTCTGAGCATTAAGTGCAGAGACGTGCCTCGAGCCCTGTACGAAGAGCAGCTTTTGACGTGGCAGTCGGTCTGTCTTTCGCGGAGCGTAAGAAGCTCACGTCTGCCTGTGTAAAACAAGGGGGCGTATCCCCTTGTATGCGTAAGAACAGTTTACGCAGGGGAGATGTCACTAAACGACAGTCTGGGTGACATTTAATCAAATCTCCTGCATTAAATGCAGAGATCTGCCCTTATCCGCGCATTGAATGCAGGAGCATCCCGAGGGGTCTGCCACTATTCCTGCCATCGTCTGGGTAGCCGTGCAGTGCTTTCTGTCAGAAGTCAGACGTCAGGTTCACTGCGTGATTTGACAGGTTCATTTCGGGGAATATGAAGCGTTCCTCGTATGCTTTAATGTTGCATTGAAAGCGGGTAGGTTTTACGCCCTAGAGGCGATGTACCCCTTCTACGCCGAAGCGGCCCGGACATACTGTATTTACGCGGATGGTCCTTGAGTTCACTTTTGCGCTGTGCCCAGCGGAGAAGCTCCGTTTGTACGCTTGAGAGATCTGGGGTCCTCTGTTTGCGCTGCGTGTATCACCGTGCTGCGTAGAGCTATCTAGCGTATTTTTTATGCTTCTACAAGACCCCCTTCAAAGCTTTTAAATTCCTCATAATTTGAAACGCTTTGAATGAAGCATGAACCGTTCCTCGTAACTCGAAACGCCTCTGAATGGAGCCTGAAACGGTCAAGTCTGACACGTTCTTTCAATACTGACTTTATGGCCGAGTTATTGGGGCTTGGTGTGGTCTCTTTTCGCCTATAAAAAGGCTGAGGAGTTAACCGGTTCTTCCCACAGTTCTCTTGCCACGCAGAGATGATCGCTGGAGTTCGTCGGGTCGACCTGAGGAAGAAGGAGATCATGTTCTTCCAATATGTAAGGAGCCGAAAAAGACGGCGTCTTCGAGCAAATGTCCACTGCAACGATGGATCATGGAAGGATATCATAGCCTCCTTTGCTCGGGGATAATCAGCAACTTTGTATGGCGGTTCTCCGGGAGAGAAGAGGGGTCGCTTTTGACCAGGCAGCTTGCAACTGGTGCCTTTTCCCGTTATCTGTGGGGACGAGGATGTAGGAAAGCAGATTTACCCTGCTTTTCTTCTGTTGGCAGTATGGGTCTATGCCCAGTCCTGTATCCTCCCGCCGTTGATCTTCTTGTTCATGACTGTGGAAGTCAATGAACTGCCATGGAAGAAGAGGAAGACTTGCACCGATGCGAGAACCTGGCAGAACAGATTCTAGGGGTGGCCTTCCGATGTAGATGAGGAAATCCTTTATAGACGGGATTTCTCTCACATGTAACCATAAAAAATGAAGAAAAACCCCTTGTAGACAGAATTTCCCTCACATGTAATCATGATTTTAATTTTAATAAAATTTTCTTCTTCTGTGCATATGATCGTTTCGCCATATGTTGCTGTGAAGTCTGAATACGTGTAGCTTCGACACGTCTGGTAATTTTACGCCGACTCTGATAGAAAGAGTATTAGATCACGTCCTGTCTTTTACGCATAGCTAATGATGCGCAGAAAGCTGCTTAGCACTTAAGTCGAGTATTCGAACTGTCCGGCTGTTTAGGAATGGGGAGTAGCGTAGAATTTCTGAACTGTTACTTCTGATAAACAGAGTCTTTGTTCAGACCATCATCTTCAAGAAGGATTTCTCGAAAGTCCATTGGAATAGGGCGAGAAATGGTCGTCAAACTGAGTTGCCCTCTTGATTTGTAGATGAAATATTCAGACTGGAGTCTGGATGAACTTCGAATCGTCCCACGAAGAAGAGTAATTTTTCAATGTTTGAACTATGTATGCTTCGGGTACTTGGGATATCTTCTGGTCAAGAAGGAGTATCTTCTGTATGAACTCTCGCAATTGACCGCCTTGAGAATCGTCCAGATGTACGCGTACTCTGGCCTGCGTAACTTCCAGATGTGCGGAGAATCATAGCATAAGATCATAAGTTCGTAGCCTCGTGAGCGTAAGCTAAACGCCACCGAGTGTGAAATCGTAGACTTGTAGTTCCTGAGCGTGAAGTCATAGGTTTGTAGCCTCTCGAGCATAAAAGCTAACCGAGCACAAAGGCATCCGGGCATAAAACCGTAGACTTGTAGCCTCTCGAACGTAAAATCGTAGATTCGTAGCTGTCGAGCGTAGAAAGCTCCTTAGTGTAGAACTGTAGATCTGTAGCCAGCGAAAAGGAAATTTTCCGAGCGTGAAATTGTGGATTTGTTGCTTCCGAGCGTAAACTAGACGTCGCCAAGCGTGAGATCATAGATTTGTGGCTGTCGAGCGTGAAGTCGTAGGTTTGTAGCCTCTCGAGCATAAAAGTTAACCGAGCACAAAGGCATCCGGGCGTAAAACCGTAGACTTGTAGCCTGCGAGCGTAAAACCGTAGATCTATAGCTGTCGAGCGTAGAAAGCTCCTTAGCGTAGAATCCACGTATCTGCTTTGCGCGAAAACTTTTCGAATTTTGCTGACTGTCCGCCTTCTCTGAGTAATGGGCTGACGTAGTCCCCAATCATAACCGAATATTAATTAGGAGATTTGGTTCGGATTTCGAGGAGTCCATCCGAACTCTATATATACCCCAAGTTTCTGAGAGAAAAAGAAACTTTTCATCCGTCTTCTGCGAGAGAAAGCTTTCGACTGTTTGTGTTCTTCTTCGTTTCTTCTCCGAGTCTTCAAAGCTTCTAGTAATGGCTTCGAAACAAACTCCCTCTGCTAGGGGAAAGGAGGTTGATTCTTCTTCTCATTCTTCGGCTCAGGCGAGAGCGTCTCCGGTTGGACAAGGCGAACTTCACTCTGGGCGAAGTATCCCGCCGACGAGCATTGCACCCGGCCTGAAAGGTAGAGCTTTTTGAACGAAACGAGAACGACTGAAAATCCTTCGCACACGTTGAACGTGACCGCGCTAGGTCGTCTCCTGTGCTGATAGCCTCTTTGAGGAAGATGATGCACGGAGATGTTTCACTTTCTACGCCCACATTTCTAATGTGCTGGCGTAGAAGCTCCATGTTTTCGCAGTCGGGCGTAAAAGCTTTGACTGTCGAGAACTTGGTGTATACTACAAAATTTGAGTCATACGCGGTCGGGCGTAAAAGCTTTGACTGTCGTAAACTCGAATTTTGTCAGTCTGGCGTAAAGCGCAGACTGTATACTGCCGACCTGAATTTCACGCTTATGGATGAAATTTTTGGCGCAAATGATCAGGTTTGTACAGTCTTGGCGTAAAGCACAGACTGTTGGCTCTTGGCATATGTTGCAAGATTGTAATATCTAGTATAGAAACTGACGTGTTTTTCTTGCACCCCTGCAGTCAACTTGCACGAGTCTCCGCTAGCTGACGTGATGGGTTCTGTCGCCGGGATGCTGCACTCCAACTATCTGGAGGATCTGTCCCACATGACATTTCCTATCTCTGGGCCCCAGTACCCTGAAGGAAGGGAATTTTTGATATCGGGTCAGAGCGAGCGAACTCTGCTGAGCATGATTAATGGAGAGCCCCTGACGTACGTAGACGAGGAGCAGTATATAAAGCCGGCTTTTCTCTTCGGGAACATGATCGATAAGCAGTCCCAGACGAAGCCCAAGAAAGAACTTTGGGTTTTCCCTGCTGGGGGCTTGGTCTTGCATCTGCCCAAGATGCCGAGAGATTATCCCATCTCGGCCTTCTTCCATGCCACTCATTCTAGGAAGATGTCGTGGATGCTGACTCCCGATCTTCACGGCAGGCCGGGAAAGATCTTCTACCAGAAAGGATCTGGACTATTTATCAGCCGCCCTTCTGGCTCTGTAACATCGTTCAGGGGATTGTACCCGGGTAGTGTCCCGAGTGAAGACAGCTTGGTGCTCCAGCCGGTGCAATTGCCGACTTTTTGTAATGATTTCATGGGGCGCGGAGGAGTGTACCCCAAGGTGAATCCTTGGTGCAATGGGTGGATGACCCCAACGAACCTTCGATGGGCTCGTTTAGTTGATTGGGCCCTGGAGCATTTTCAGATCGAGCTGGAGAGCATTGGCTTGTACGCAGCTGTGAGTGCCACCAGTGTTGGGTTACCCCCTAACCCTAACCTGTTTCTGGCACTGATGGAGCGATATATTTCGCTCACCGGGACTTTCGCTACTCCACTGGGGGAGTTGGGATTGGCCCTTCATGAGATGGCAGAGGTTTCGAGACTGCCGATGGGGGACACTCCGTACGAGGAGTATGTTCCCACGAACCGGGAGCTGGGGGATTCGAACCCTCGGGTAGTGGAAGTTTACCAGGAGTTGATGTGCCACTACCTTGCTTGCACCACTTTTTATGGTGAGCCTTCGGACTTGGCTCACATCAACAGATGGACGTCCTACCTCTTCTTTCATCGGGCCAGGACTGCTCAGCCGAAGAAGGTATTGGAAGGCAAGGATCAGCCTTTGAATCCTCTGAGCGTGCTTACTGCTCAGGTAGTCGATGATCTTATGGAGGACGCTGGGGCTCCAGATCAGATCCTCGACGAAGGGATAGGAAGATATCCTGCAGGTACTAAGGCCTACAGTTATCTGAGGCATTGTCGCAGGCCTCTGTCCAAGGAAGCTCAACTGGCTGGCTTCCTCTCTATATGGCTGCGCCGATTGGTGGTACCTGGCATCGCATCTGCGGATCGTATTCACCGTAACACCTTGTGGCCTGCAGTGCGTCTGGTGTTCGGGGCGAGACTGGGCTTGCTCCCTGCCATAGTGTGCCGCATACAAGCTGGCCTGCGGGCGATGACTGAGGCGCTGCTTGCCGATGAAGCTCGGCGTGAAAGCTTCCCCCGGGTGGAATTGCCATACCTGTACTTGATGGGATGGCTGATCCTTCATAACCCCCGGGTGATGTCTCCAGGTTCCGGCAGTAGCTTGGGGGGTAGTTTCTTGCTGAATTACAAGAAATCCTCCTGGAACGTGCTCACAGTCTTAGACTGTCGGCGGGTGCTGAATTGCGGCCATAGCTGGAAGCTCTTTTGCACCGTCCCCTCTGTTCATCGCAATCAATCGGGGTTTAGGCTTGAGGACTCAGGTAGAGAGAAGACCATCCTTTCTCTCGAGGCTTTCAATTGGTTGGTCTGCATTAGACCCTCCCACTTGCTGTACAGAAGTGAAGACTAGTGCCTCTTCGAACCCTACCTGCCTAGTCGGTTCGCCAGGCAGTTTAGGTATGATCAGTTGCACGTGGACAACGCCGTCACCAGCTTCAGGTCCAGAGGTGGACTCATTGATGGAGCGAGGTGATGGCGATATTTTATCATGGGCTGTACTGGGGCAAGTTTTACTGTGCCCGTCATCACACTCTCCGTGGAGCTGCGCATCCTCCATACGTATGCCCAGTTCTATGTGGCCACCAACACCTTCCATCGCGACTTTGATATACATGGAAGTTTTAGGGTGCCCTCTTCGAAGCCTGGGGCAAGAGTCGAGGTACCCTCGGTTTCTTCTGACGAGGGTGAAGAGTCCGTTGTTCCGGATGAACCTCTTGTATCGGTACCGAGGGGTGAAGTACCTCCGCCTGCAGGGGCTTTGGTAATCTCTGGGAAGCGAAGGGCCTCTGCTCCGAAGGAGGCTTCCCCTCGTAAGAGGAAGAAGAAGACGGTTACTCGTCCTCTCCGGATCCCTGGTAGTGAGGCTCGTGGAAGTGAGCCCGCTTCTCCCTATGTCGGGGATGATTCTTTGATTGGAGGTTCCTCGCCTTTTAGAGAGGGACCTTCTACAGTTTTGGCCGGCGGTGCCGGAGAATCTCAGCTGGAGGTTGCCGTCTCTGCTACTGCTTCAGGTAGTGGACCGAAGTCGCCTCCGGGGCTGGGTATAACAAGACTCCGTATACCTCTATCTGGATCAGCATCGGGAGAGACCCCTGCCGTGCTCGTCAGCGCCTGTAGCAAGAATCCAACCGATGAACCTCAGTTGGAATTTGACGAGGACTTGGAATACCATTTGCCAGCGTCAGTTAGCAGGCCCCCTTCTCCAGGTATGACAGCTTGCTTAGCATCACTAAGAAATGATTTAGCTGTTCTGGCCGCAGACGCGACATACATGCCGTCGGCCATGGGTAAAGGTCGTCTTTGCGCCTCTTTTTTAGGAAATTTTAACATTTATATTGATGTTAACTTCCTTTTGTCTTCTTTTCAGGGGAAGACCTCTTCGGGGAGGGTAATGTATATGCGTCCTTCGGCTCTGTGTCAGGTCCTGGCGGCGACACAGAGGTGGCTGGTTTTGAAGAGGAGACATCTTCGGGTGCCGGCTCGCCTGCCGACGAGATTCCGGTACCTCAGGAGGGGGGTGAACCTGTCGTTGCGACATCGCCTCCTCCGAGTATGCCAATGACCTTGACTGTTCTTGGCCCATCATCTTTTGTCGCGCCGCCTGTTGAGACGATGACTATAGCCACATCGACTGCGGTCGTCCCTGGAGCGAGGTTTGCCAACATCGCAGCCACTCCCAGCGTACGTTCGGACCTAGCCCAGCTGACTGAGCAATATACCGGCATCTTCTATGCCACCTTGAAAATGCTCATATCGATGGTGTTGGAGAAGGATCTAGATTTTGAGCGTCTGAAGAAGTCCTCCCAGTTTTTGACAGATGCGGTCAGGGACTTTGGCGACACTGGGTCAGCAGACACCCTGGAGGCGATGGTTAATGGTTTGGAACAACCCATTAACGAATATCTGCGGCTAGCTCGAGGCAGCGTTGAAGCTATGGTCCAGGCTAGATACGAATCCTTGACTGCGCATCTTGTTGAGAAGATGGAAGGCCTAAATAAACTCATCCAGACAAATCAGCAGGAGATGGATGAAGGAAAAGCCGTCTTGGAGGAGGCTACTGTTCTTCAAATGAAGTGCCAGTCTGAGCATGACGGGAATGAAGCAAGGGTCCGTAAATTAGAGATGAAGCTCGCTCAGGCAAAGGCGTGGGCATCTCAGTCGTCGGAAGGTCTGGATGTGGTGAATGGCCGCCTGGTCACAGCACAACAGAACTTGGCGAATGCAGGAGTCGTCCGCGCTGGTCTCCTTCGGGCTAGAGCCGAACTGTCCCTCCTGATTAATGACGAGGCACGGCTGGAGCGGGCCCGTGCTGACGTCTTGGATTCCAGGGCTGAGAAGATGGCCGCACTGGCGCAGCAGATTCGCGACCTGACTGCTCCCCCCAAATGATGTACCTTCTTGCTTTGCAAGTGTATTTTTTGCTCTTTTCTGGGAATGAATAAAGAGACTCTTTTCTGACTTTGTGGACCCATCATTTTGGAATATAAATGACAGGTTTGGTTAAAAGTGATATCAGAGGTAGTATGGACGTGATATACTCTCGGTAGACTTTAGCAGGTCATATCTATTCAGAGGTCGTACGGACATGATAGAATATGATTTAGTAGGACATATCTATTCAGAGGTTATATGGACATGATAGAATATGCTTTGACTAAAGTTTGTACACAAAAACACTATCAGAGGTAATATGGACATGATAGGCCTTGTAGTTCCAAATTAGTCGAACATATCTATTCAGAGGTTATATGGACATGATAGAATATGACCCAACTAGTTTCGTTTTGGAAGTAGTTTTGTCAGAATGGGGTCTTTGCCATATTCCACTTGAGCAGAGGAGATTAAGCATAGTACTTTTTCAGGAATTTGTCGTTGATGGGGGCCATTAGCAGGTCTCCATTAGGCTGGGCTAACCTGTAAGCGCCATTTGAGAACGTCGTCTCGATCACATAAGGGCCCTCCCATTTGGGCTGGAATTTGCCCTTACTCTTGTGAGTAATAATCATTGGCCTTCTCGCAGCTAAAACTAGCTCGCCAACTTTGAACACTCTTTCCTTCACTTTATGATTGAAAGCCCTGGAAATACGTGCCTGGTAGAGCGCGATGCGCTGTTGAGCCTGAAGGCGTTTCTCGTCTAATCCTTCTAGCTCTTGAAGCCTCAATAGGTCATTCTTCTCCTGAGTCAACTCATTAGCCACGGCTATCCTGAGTGACGGAATTTAAATTTCGATGGGAAGAACTGCTTCACTCCCGTAGACCAATGAGAATAGGGTGCAACCTGTCGGTACTCGTACCGTTGTGCGGTATGCCCAGAGACATTCTCCTAGCTTCTCGTTCCAATCTCTCTTGTTTGAGGAGACGAACTTCTTCAAGAGCTTGATAATGGTTTTGTTGAAGGCTTCCGCCAAACCATTAGCCGCCGGATAATATGCCGTAGAGGCCATATTTTGTATCCGATTCTTATCGCAAAACCGGTGAAACGCATGGCTGATGAACTGAGGCCCATTGTCATGAATTATCCTTCGGGGGATCCCGAAGCGATAAATGACGTGATGCTTGATGAAGCTGATCACGCTAGATGTCTTTACCTCAGCAAGAGGGATCGCCTCTGCCCATTTGGAGAAGTAATCTGTGATAGCCAGTATGAACCGGTGACCTCTAGAAGAAGACGGGTGAATAGGACCAATGATATCCATACCCCATGCTTCGAAAGGCCAAGATGCAACCGTAGGGTGTAGATGTTCAGACGGTTGATGTATGAAGTCTGCATGAACCTGACAGGCTCTGCATTGTCTGGCATATTTGATTGCGTCTGCGATCATAGTGGGCCAGTAATAGCCCATTCTTCTGATACGATCCTGTAGCTTAGGACCGGGTTGATGTGCTTCGCATACGCCATCGTGAGCTTCACGGATAATCTGCTGCGCCTCGCTGTCAGTGAGGCATCTCAGTAGCAGTCCATCGTAGGTCCGACGATATAGACACTGTGAGGATGCATCAAAGTAGAAGCGTAGGGATCGTCTCTTGACGGATACTGCTTCTTTGGGGTTTTCCGGTAAGATTCCGTATGCCACGAAATCTATAAAGGGGCTTCTCCAGTCTCTTGTGGGAGGATCGGTGCTCGCAGTGTAGCTGCGTTCTATGTGAAAGTTATTTTTCACACAGAATAAATCCCTGTTAAGGAGGATCACTGAATCCTGCCTTCTTATAGGAGTAGCTAAATCTGCGGCTAGACTGGCTAGGGCATCTGCTTCCAGATTCTGAGATCGTGGTACATGCTCTAGGAAGAACCCTTTGAATGTCACGGCTATCTCGACCGTTGCTCGGTGATAGGGGATGAGGTCTGGATTCCGGACTTCATATATTCCTCTGACTTGATTGACGATCAGCAAGGAATCACCGAAAGCTTCCAGAGATTCGACCCCCAGCTCTTTAGCGACTTGGAGCCCGATTAGTAGAGCGTTATACTCTGCGATATTGTTGGAGCAGGGTTCGCTGAGAGAGTATGCTCGGTAGATGACGAGTTTGTCAGGAGTAACCAGGACAATTCCTACTCCTGAAACTACATTTCCCCTGGGACCGGTCCTGGAGGCGCCATCGAAGTATAGTTGCCATGCGTCACTTCCCATTGCTGAATTACATTCTGCAACTTCGTCGGGAATGTCCTCGTATAATTTGGAGGCCTCCGGGATCGGATGAGCAGCTAGGAAGTCAGCCAATGCTTGGCCTTTTATGGACTTCTGAGGGACGTACACCATGTCATATGGCGTTAATAATATCGCCCAGGTCGCGAGTCGGGAGTTAAGAACACTTGGCTTGTTCATCAGTACCCGAAGAGGATTGATCCTGGAGATGATGTGAATCGTCTGGCCTGTGACATAGTGTCGCATTTTCTGAATAGCGAACATCAGGGCCAAGCATTCTTTCTCCACCGGGTTGTACCGGTGTTCGGCTCCGACCATCATCCTGCTGAGGTAGTAGATAGCTTGTTCATGTCCCACATCATTCTTCTGTGCGAGAAGAGCTCCCAGAGAATGATCCATCGCTCGAACATACAGCAAGAATGGTCTTCCTATGAAGGGAGGCACCAGAACGGGCGGATGAGTGAGGTAGCGCTTGATATCGTTAAACGCTCGTTGGCAGGCTTCGTCCCATATAAAGGATACACCTTTCTTCATGAGACGAGAAAAGGGCTGGCATTTCCCAGAGAGGTTGGATATGAATCTCCGGATATAGGCCAGACGACCTTGAAATCCCCTGAGTTCCCTCAGATTGCGGGGTGGTCGCATTTCTAAAATGGCCTTGACTTTATCAGGGTCCACTTGAATGCCTCTGGCGGTAATGACAAATCCCAAGAATTTGCCACTAGATACACCGAGAAAGGACTTTGTGGGATTCATTTTGAGTTGATGTTGGCGCATCAGCTCGAATACTGTCTTCAAGTCTTGGATGTAATTATCCTTGAGGCGGCTTTTGACAGCTATGTCGTCCACGTAACACTCCACTGTCTTGCGTAAATGCTCGCGAAATATGTTACTCATAGCCCGTTGGTACGTAGCCCCGGCATTTTTTAATCCGAAGGGCATGACCGTATAGCAATATACCCCCAGTGGTGTCCGGAAGGCAGTATACTTCTCGTCTTCAGGATGCATCTTGATTTGATTGTATCCCGAAAATCCGTCCATGAAGGACATGCGTTCAAAACCGCATGTGTTGTCGACCATGATGTCCGTGATGGGGAGAGGAAACTCATCCTTGGGGCATGCCGCGTTCAGGTCTCGGTAATCGATGCAGACGCGTACTTTTCTATTTTTCTTCATGACCGGGACAACATTGGCGACCCAGTCGGGATGTTGTTCTTCCCGGATGAAACCGCAGGCTATCAACTTCTTGATTTCAGCTTCAATGACGTCCATCATATCCGGGCAGAACCGGCGTTGGTGCTGCTTCAGAGGCTTCGAATCGGGCAATATGTTGAGTTTATGAGTAGCCACCTTTGGATCAAGGTCGGGCATATCCTCATAATTCCACGCAAAGACGTCGATGTATTCCTTTATCAGATGGATAACTTCTTCCCTTTCAGCTGGGGAAAGATTGTTACTGATAAATATCGGCTTTGGCGAAAGTTCATCCCCAATATTGATCTGGATAACTTCGTCTTCAGTGGGAGGTTCTCTCTGCTCGAATCGAAATTCCCATTGTGTATCCATTTATTGAGCCCAAGAGTCGTTCTCGAGCGGCTCAGATTCTGGTGCGCCTGTTTCGAAGGAATCTGCCACTACCATATTTACTGATAATGTTCGTTCGAGGGCCTCAGATGAGTCGGAGGGCGACTAGCCGTCTTGAAAGGAGGAAAAGATATCCTCGTTTGACTCGGAAGTTGCAAGGGAGGTGGCGTAGCCTAAACCGAAGCAAGTTCGCTGATAGTGGGGATTGCCGAGTAGCGGCGTCCGTCTGCCCTTCCCGTAGCTGAGACCTAGTTCCAGCTTCAGGTCGTAACCCATACTTTGTATGATTTTCAAAGCTTGCGGGCTGTACCTGTGAACTTGCATTTCACCAGCATCGTCGTTGAAGAAATCTTCTTGTATAGTTGGTTCGTCGCGCCTGCGGCCGAAGACTATTGAACGCTGACGGCTGCGGGTAGGCGGAACAATGAAGATAGAGTCCTCATACGGTCCATAAGTCGTGGTGACATTGGATGATGACGCCACTTCCCATATGTAGGGATGATAGGAATCTATAGCTGCCAAGAATTTCTGTGCTATAGGCTCTATATCGTCATGGGGAAAGGATTCCTGATTTGGAATTTGAGCGTCGATATACTGGAAAAGAGGTCCTTTATTATCATCGGAAATCGTATTCCTGGCTGGGTTTACATCAGTCGGCTGCCTGTCGCGCCGAAGATTGATGACCAAGACTGGAGGCTTCTTGTTCAAAGTGATCACCAGAGGACGACTTCCTGCTCCTGACCTGGTTCTGTTCAGGCGGATAGCCATGGGCTCCATGGCTTTTGGACGAGTAGTTCGCCCTTTCACTTTGATTGACAGTGGTTGTTCGACAGAGGGTTCTTCAGGCTCCCGGCGGGATTCCTTCTCTGCTTCGCCTGACGACTCTTCTATGTAGTCTTGCAAATACAACACAGCGTCGGAGTAGTAGGATTCTACTCCTTTAAACGGGTTCAGGTCAGCAACCTCCGTTTGTACCGTTCCTTGAGTATCTACATATTTGAAGCATTGATGTAGAGTCGAAGGAACGATGTTGTGGTCGTGGATCCATGGTCTTCCCAGCAGGATGTTGTAGGACACCTCTGAATCGATGACATAGCATGTAGCCACCGATCTGAGGTTACCAATATGGAT
This sequence comes from Iris macrosiphon, assembly GCA_036927795.1. NCBI lineage: Eukaryota > Viridiplantae > Streptophyta > Magnoliopsida > Asparagales > Iridaceae > Iris > Iris macrosiphon. The sequence goes on along the minus strand of JAYESA010000002.1, from coordinate 151,995,393 downwards.
CCTCAACATTACCATCACCCTCAAAAGACATGAAATAGCTAGGATTGACTACCCATAAGTCCAATTTGAACACAAGGACATAATTGACAGTTTTTGGTCAAAGCGGGGTCTACTTGTGGCCCACTTCGCACCGAAAAATGTGCCAGAGATAAAGTTCTCCAAATTCGTCAAAAGTGTCTACAAGTCCAGATCAATGATACGAACCCAACGAAATATCCAAAACTGGATTCCGATGAGCCGATTACAAAATCGTCCGTCAAGTGGAGCCGTGGGGCCCACGATACGGGATTTCGTCAACGTTCTCAGAATTGAACTAAACTTGGGTCACAGGACTAGCGTAACACTACAAATCCAATGACGCAAGTTTCGTTGCGAAATGATAAGCACACACGAAGTTACAACGAGTATCAGAATAGGCCCGATATGGAGTTTTTCGACGGATACGCGTTGATTTCGGTGTGCACGCACATCCAAATCAACTTCCATAAAATTCCATACGTCCACATTGACGATAACCGCCTTTCAATATAATTTTGCACACGACAAAGTTGCCTCGTTTAGCGGAACGTACCCAGTTTAGAAAAAAAATTAGGTTTTAAAAACCAAATTTTTGGTCGACTTTACCCACGAATAAAATATAACATACAACAAATTAAAATAAACTAATTATAGAGTTTAAAACTCGATTATATTATCTAATTTACTCTTTAAGCAGAATTTAAAAATATTAAACAGGTTAGGAGAAAAATGGCTATGAACATGGGGCTCCGGGACAGTTTCTGAACTACGAAATATGTTATTTTTTTTCTGTTTTGCGTCACAATTTGCGACCGACACAGGACACGATACCCCAATCTAATTGTACATGGTTTGAGAGGGTCACGCAGCGAACACATCGCAATAAGCCATTCGAAAATTGACACAGCTAGGAGGAAGTTAACTCACTCGAAATATGGGGTCGTATTCGACTGTACGGTGGCGGGGCGGCGGTGCACGGTCGTCGATCGACGGCTGCTGCGGCTGTTGTGATGGTTGTTGTCGTCGTCGGCGGCGGCGACGGAGTGATGGTGGTGGTCGTGGGTAGTGGTGCGGGTAGCTACGGCCGGTGGTCGTCGCCTGAGTCGGCGGGTGAAGAAGATGAAGTCGGAGGCGGTCGAAGGCGGCGAGGTGATGGCGGATGATGGTGGTTGTGAGGGTGGTGGAGGAGCTGCGGGGGGGGGGTTAAATACGGGAGGGCACGGCGGTTACGGGGAGAGGCCGGAGTGGTCTCCGGGGGTGTCGGGGGGGTCGTGGGGGTGTCGCCGGGAAAGGAGGGGTCGTGGGTGTGCGGGGGATGGGTAACCACTGTAGCAGTGGGTCGGGTCGGGTACGGTTAGGATTTTGATCCATTAGGGTGGGGGGTTGTTTCGGTTGGGTTCAGTTTGGGTTTGTTTGGTTCGGTTCAAGTCTGGTTTATCTAAAAATAATATTTTTAGCTATTTAAAAATAGTTTTTGAGCCCAATAAATTTCAGAAAATTTACACAACAACCTATTATTAATTATACACTCAAAAATATAATTTTTATAATATTTTAATACTTAATTTAATACACAAAATATTAATCCCTGAAGAACATTAATAATAATTAATTAAAAATTACAGAAAAATCCCAAAATTCATATTTAAAATTAAAAAAAAAATCGGGTGTTTACAGCCCTTGTGCCCAGGAGTGCATGCGGCTAGGGGCCATGCAGTCAGGGGTGCATGCGGCCCGGTGCGCATGCGGCCAGGAGCCCATTCGACCAGGGGCCTTGCGGCCTAGAGCTATGCGGCCATGCACTATGCTGCCAGCAAGTTAGCTTGAGCGAGTCAAGTGTGGAGGGGACAGGGACTGCTGTTGGCGGCTCGGTGCGGCCCTGTCTGCTCTATACAGTACAACGCGCAGGCGGAGCAGGCGGCTCATGGCTCTCTGTGCCACGCGACTGCAGCTTTCAGCGCCTGACTACGTTGTCTGCTTTGTGCAGTACAGCGGCGCAGACGGCTCATGCGGCCTGATTTTTTTTCTTTGGCCGCATTGAAGCTGAAATTCTCTTTAAATAGAGGCTCTCCTCTTTCATTTAGAGTGTTGAAAAAATTGAGAGAGAGAAAAACCGAGAGCACCAGCAAGACCTGCGACAGTATTTAGCATCCTTCCAAAGGAATCTTTCGAGCGATCCGAAGGTGACCAAGAGCGTTCCAGAAGTTCTCGTGTGAACTTGCTGGATCCTGGGGGCAAGTCGTTGTATAGCGTGAATCTTGCCTTGAGCTCTGGTGGTTTTGATCACCCCAGCAAGAGTTTCATTCTTTGTATTTATGTTCTTGTTCCCGTTCTTCTCGGTGTAGCTTCTGCGAACGTAAAGAGAAGAACGGTTTTCTAATTCTTGTTGTATTTGCATTTTCTTTGGGTTGTCAGTTTGTAACATGTTCCTTGTTTAGTGCTTCTGTGGGGTTGTGTGTCACTGTAGATGAACTCTTGTGTAAATCTCAGTGCACCAATTTCTCTTCTGGAGTTTGTAGAGACGAACTCTTGTGTGAGTCTCTACTTTGTGGCTATCTCTTCTTCTTTGATCTGACTTCGGAACTAACACTACAAAACATATTCTAAATAGAAGTCTACATTTTCATACAACAAAAATATATGGGTATAAGTAATCGGGGTCGAAGATTTACCGGGACGGAAAGTACTATACCCATACCCGGTCCCAAATCTAACCGAATTTTTTTTTAATCCTCATTCCCGTCCCGTCCCTTTTTTAAATCTCCAAACCCGTCCCCGTCGGAAGAAAAAATTGGGTCCCCGTCAGTCGAGTTCGGAAGAAATTGCCATCCCTAGATAGACTGGTGATTTATTCCAGGCCTCTTTCGAAATGCTGTGCACTTTCCAAAAATCAGAAACAGTTTCTATGATGACACAAAAATAAACTAGCTTATTACAATATTACAAAGAAGTAGAAGTTGGTTATACCAAACAGCTTTTGCTATTATAAACAATAAGCAGAGACATAAGTTGGTTTAGGAAAGTAAAAGCAAGACTTTATAGTATTCTTCCATCTGTTTTCAAAACTTATTCCAAATTTTAGAAGGTTTTCAAAAAATTATGATATGTTTTCAAAACCTATTCCAAATTTGAAAAGATTTTCTAAAAAATTATGATAAGTTGTTACCTCCATATATTTTTGCAGTGTCTAAAAAACCCATAATAACAATCCCGAACCCAGGCTAGATATGGTTTGAGGTTGTTACTGAGATGTGCAAAGTCGTCCTTTGAGCTAACTTTTCAAAAAAAAAATTGATAAGTAGTTTGATACTTCATTTTTTGTAACAGAAAAATAAACAGAAGCAGCAATATAAGCAACGCAAATCCAAACTAAAGACTAGTCTGAAATTATTGTTGTTTTTAAAAAAAATAGTAGTCACGCTTCCGAAAGTTATTTCAAAGTTGAATTAGTTTTTCAACATCATCCCCAAGTGTACGAGGCAAATGTATATATTTCGGTTACGATTATGGTCGTATTCTATAGCTACAATTCTTTTTCCCTTTTGGTTGAGAATATTAATTTTTTTTTTTTAAGTCTGCATGTTCCCAATAATTAATTTTCGCTGACCACATCCTATAAGAATCTTCGAATCAATAGCAATAAGCCTCCTTTGCTATTTTGATATGTTGTTACAAGCAGCTTTTGTAATTGTTTTTCAAAAAAATTAAGCAAAAGTGTCCATGGTAAGCAATCCCATTAAGCTTCTCTCTCTCTTTCTTTTTATCATATGTATAGTGATATTCTTGCTCAGACATCCCAAACATATGTAGATTTAGATTGGACTTGTTCTATGCAAAAGCATTTGGTAGGTAGAACATGATGGTCGACTACAGGATGGTATTCTTTCCGAAGTTCATAAATAGAGCAAAGTGAATGGCATGAAATTGATGTTCCATTGTGCATATGACAGTCCGGGAACCACCCTTGAGTTACTGCAATCCGCAACTCGGCCAAAATGACCACAGTTGAGCACGACAAACTGTGTCCACCCCAGCCAGACTTGTAGGTCAGAACAGGTTCCAAGTCAACATTGACAGTCGAAACTTCCATAATCACCACAGCAATGAAGACAATAATAAATACAGAACTTAATAAGATAGGACAAAAAATCGAACCATCCATGTAAGGTAAAACGAATGCTCTAGGAATTTCTAGGTCTTCATCTTTGGATAAACTCTCTTCCTTGTCATATCCTTGTCATACGAGACACCCAAATCCGAATTCTCATCCCAATCTGAATCCGATGAAAAATCAGTCTCAGCCGAACCTCTCTCGAACCTGTACAGAAGATAGTTCACCAGATGTAGCCAAATCTTTGTCTGAGACATTCCAGTGCCTTCTCGTAAGCAATCTTTATTCATATAAGTTGTTTCAAGGAATGAAATTCCCCGTGATGTCAAGAGATTGAGCACTAAATAATATTCCATTTACCGGAACTAAACCACCCGTACTGAATAATAGTTTTTGTTCATACCGGAGTATAATTAACAAGCAGCCCTTACTCTGCATACACACACAAAATATCCATCCAAGAGCAGACCCCAATCACCATGGCATGGGACGCAGTGCATCTTTTCCATACCAACCGTTAGATTAACATGGGAATATGTGCACGCATATATCCCCAAACAATCTAACGGTTGGGGAGTGGAATGGTGCACTGTGCTGGAACCATACAATAATTTCTCCATGGCATGAGAGTTCGGTGCTGCTGCTTTTTCATGATTGAAACCTCAGAGGAAAACATTCTGGCAGTCTTATCCCCATGGCAATCCCCATGGCAATCTAACGGTTGGGGAGTGGAATGGTGCATTGTGTTGGGACCATACAATAATTTCTCCATGGCATGAGAGTTCGGTGCTGCTGCTTTTTCATGATTGAAACCTCAAAGGAAAACATTCTGGCGAAGGCTGCTCACAACATCAAACCCCAATACAGACCCATTAGTTTTCAGCATTTTATGTATATTAGGGATTTTTTACAGACAAATGACAGATAAAATCACGAAAGCATTGTCTTAGAAGCAAGCAGCAAAAGCAGTTTTTTTTTTCTCTCACATGAATGGTGGCATCGTCGGAGCCGGAAGCATCTGTTGGAAACCATTCTCCTGACGGTTCTGAGGAGCCCTCTCGCCATTGGCAGGCCTCTGGACGAAGCTTCCCCCGGGCTGAGGGGTCTGGTTAGGATTGAAAGGTCCCCACCACTGCGCCTCCCCCTCTAGAGGGATCCATGGGAGCGATGTGAAGCCCTCCCTGCCTCCCCATCCATAAAACTGATGGAAATGCCTTGCGGCGTTCTCAGCATCTTGGTGGCTTCTGTTGTTTGCCAAGCCGAAGACAGACGCAAAACCATAGAACCCAGCAACATCAGCAGAGGTAGAGGTGGTCGCTGATATAGAAGATATAAGAGTTACTCCCCTAGGCCTTGGCCTCCTGATGGGAGGGAATGGGGAGTTACGGACTGATGAAGAAGGTGCAGACTGATGATACATGTGATTGCTGCCATGGCCATGAGTGTGTGTATGGCCCCGTACCTCACCAATAACTGGTGGCCCCGTCGATGCCACTAAATTGGCAGTTCTAGAGACAGACCTGTGAAGATAATTAGTGTCAACAATGTTTTAAGGGAGAAGGCAATAGTATGGTATTCTATATTTGAAGAACGGACGACTTTAACTGCAAAACTTACCCCCCATGCATATGAGGGTTGGGATGTATGAAAGATCCTAATCTCGGCTGGCTGCTGGTCTCACTTCTGGATGACCTCGGAGCAAATTGACTTACAGACTGGTCAGCAGCATTTACAAACAAGGAGAAAGGAACAAAAAGTTGTTGCTGCCAGTTGTGATTTTGTGGCTCTGCTTGGGGGAAATGGGAGTTGAGCATATCAGCAAATGATTGTCCTCTTCCCAGGTTATTCGGATGACTAGGAAATAGATTATTCTCTGGAACCGAGTCGGCAGAACTCTGAGGTGCTGGGGCATGCATATGATGAGGAAACCCGTGGAGGGCTAGGTAGGGACACACATGGGAACTGTTCGGTGCACTTGGGTGATCTCCAAATGTTGTGTTACCCCCCAACGGTTCATGATCTTTGGACATTAAAATCAAGATGAAAAAAAACATAAATTAACAGATAAACCAAAATACAACAGTATATAGATAAAGCTGACAAAAGAAGGAAAGCTTACAAGAATTTAGCTGGGATTCTCCTTCCCTGCAGTTATAAAAAAAGCATTACAATTAATTTGCCTGAATCAGTAATCAAGATAAGTCCGGGTATAATCATCTAGGCATTACATTCTTTTCAGAACCATGATATAAAAACTGGAAGCATCATAAATGATTAAGTCAAGTCTTAGTTTTAAATACGTGTATTTCTACCTATGTTAGGAGCAATCTCCTTACTTGGCACCGCAAAAAACAGACAGTAGTAGCCAGATCTAGTATAGAGGCAGAATACCAGAGTAATGGCTCATACAACATGTGAGATAATGTGGGTAAAGACATTATTACCCAACCTTGGTATCCAGTATATTGATCCACTTTCTATGCACAATGACAACCAAGTCGCCATCTTAATAGCCAACAACCCGGTCTTCCATGAGAGGACCAAACACATTGAGGTGGATTGTCATTTTCTTTGGTATGCAGACCATTTACTCGATTAGAAGACCGAATTGTCGATCTCTTGACCAAACCTCTTTCCTTTTATATTTATTTGTAACAAGCTGGACGTATTTGGTATATATGCTCCAGCTTGAGGGGTAGTGTTGGCATATGGCACAATAGTCCTATGGGCTTTAGGACAACTGTTGTCATTCTATATATATTCTCCATCTATAGTGAATGAAAGCTAGGTTGGAAATTTTCTGAAATAACATGGTTCTATAGTAGGGTAAAGTGCAGAAAATCTCTCCTTAGATTTGCCTCGTTAGCAAAATAAGACTCGATAGACAAACATAACAATTAAACCCTCCCGCAATTAATAATTGGATCAAAATGACCTCTTTCGTCAACTGGTCGTAGGGGTTGACCGTTAGTTGCCGTTTTAAAAAAGAAGTAAAATACCTAAACTACCCCTCCCCTCCCCACCTGAGCCCTCACCCCTCCTCCCCGCCGCCGAGCTCCCCCCTCCTCCTGTGCCACCCCCTGCCTCCCCCGAGCTCCCCTCTCCTTCCCCCCACGCCTCCAACCCGGCCCCCCTCCTCTGCGTCACCTCCATGCCTCCCCCCCCCCCCCCCCCCCCGCCTCCCTCCTCCCTGCAACCGAGCTCCCCCCCCTCCCCCTCCTCCTCCTCCGCGCCACCCCCGAGCTCCCCCCTCCTCCCCCCCCCGCACCTTCCCAGCGACACCCCCGCGCACCCCGTCGTCGCTGCTGCCGCGTCACCGCCGCTGTCGAAGCAGAATGGGGGGGGGGAGAGTTAGGGATAATATTAGAATTATGATTAGGGTTGGGTATATTAGTCATTTCACGTCAAATCTGACGTTCGTTAACAGCATAATCTAAGGATTTTTATTTTTTTAAATCCGGACGTATTTAATTGCAAAAACGTAAATCTAAGAATGATTAAAGAAACCAAATTATGCCTGGCCCATAGCCAAGGGCTTGAATTGAAGAATATTAAGGTAATCTACAAATATTTAGTTCTTTTTTCTCTTTTTTTCTTAACTTGTCAATGGCAATCAACATATGCTTTTGATACTAATTCTGTTTATTTTTTCATCACTGTCATGTTCATGTTACTTCTTATTTTGGATTTACAACGCAAGTCGCTGCAACTCTTCATACTCTAATGCTGCTTATGCTCTTCTGATATTTGAGTCTTTAACAACTTAGTATTTATGATGATGGTGTGCCATTCGAATAACTCTAATTCAATTTCATTTTAGCCAACAATTATTGAGTAAAGTATCATGTAGATGGCAACAAAGATTATTGTCCTCCATTCTATCGTTCAAATTGAAGCAAAGAGAGTAGACTTATTAGATATTTTCTTTATTCTCAAGAGGCTTTTTTCCATTTTTCATCTTATTTATGAAGCTGATGTTTTGATTGTCCTTAATTGTCTTAAGCAACATGTCTACTTATGAAATTAATCGAATGTCATTTTGATGACTATTTTTGTTGAAAATGATATTTGCTTCACACATTTGGATTATGATAGCATTCTAAGAAATTAGGTGTTGAATGTTTAGTTTAACTTATTATTAAGTAAATATTTTTGTGTTAAAAAAATCAGGACGTTAACTTCAGCCTTGGGTAAACTAAGATTCTAGCTCCGTCCTTAAAAGCCAGAAACTCCTAGGAGATCAACTAATCTTAGTATGAACCTCGATTCGGTAGTTCTTACTTGGGTGCTCGTTTCCACGGCGACGGAAACTCGTTTTCCCGACGACATGAGCGCTTCTCATAATAGGACCATAATTTTAAAAAAAGGACAAAAAAATTTGAAAATAAAGTTGGAGAATTTTTAATACATGTTCATTAAAGTAACAGAAAAATAATAACTACTTACCTTGACATTATAAAAATCACCATGCAAATGATCTCTCTGTCTTTGAACTGAACTTTATAAATTCTAATAAATATTAAGATATCTATAAAAATTTTACAACAATAATTAATAAACATAAAAAAATTATTAGCGCACGCTCCCAATTTTAGACTCTTCTAAGTAGTCGTGCTCTCCCGCCCCCGCTACCGCTTCTGGCTTCTAAGGCTCCGCCCTTGGTCGTGACCAAAACTAATAATTCTCTGGTTGATTGTATACAATAACAGGAGAAAAAATTACATCATAAGAAATGATAGGTGACAATGCTGTGTGGATTTACAGGTTAGTGATATAGTACAGAGTTATGGTATGTCAGCTAAGCATAAGAAACTATGGTAATTTAAATATCCTTATAAACAACAACAGATATTCAAAATCTGTGAAGTTGTCTACACTAATCATCTTGTTCCGTTCAACTGAATAAAGAAAAGGAGTAACTATCCGTCAAATTAGAAACATCCACATTTTTTTTAATTGCTTCAGTCTTTGTTTTTGTTGCCCCTACGTTACAGGGATGCGGACAAGGTCAGGGTGTACAGACATGGAACTGATTTTGGAAGTCATATGCATTTTTGGGTGCTGTCAGATTTATGATGAACAGAACAACAGTTTAGACATGTTTGACCTTTGTAATCTTATTAATCGTAGTAGATTCTTAGACCATGATCCTGTCACTTTTAGCTACCAACCCATCATTCTTATTATTACAGGATTAAACAATAAAAAAAATGATATTTCATTGTTTTATCCTTATTTGACGCACATCTGGCTTCACACGAATGTGCTTACTTGTTATTATATTTTTTCAACATTGCTACCCAACCATCTCTTCTCATTTCATCCAACTTTATTTTCTGATTATGGATGGTACTATAGCCATCTTACAAGTTCTAGTTAGAATATTACATAAACAGAGCTATAATTCTAAGTTTTTTTTTTCCCTTACAAATTAAGTGTTTACTTAATTTTAGAAAAGAGAAATAAAAGAGGAAATATTTGATCTTTTCCATAAACATCTAGCATGATGTTCATTATCCCTTAGTAGCATGTTTGTAAGCCCTTAGTAGCACTTTCAAGCAAATCCAACGATGGAAAGTGCATGCAAATCCATGCACTTTCTTGTACACCTTCCAAAATGTGTTTGGTTGGAGTGGAAAGTGAAAAAGTAGGAGCGTCTACTAATTCATTCTTATTATTATATATTTAACAAATTAATTAATTATTCATGTTAAATAACTACCCCAACTACTCAATAGTCAATACTAAAAAATTTGAACAGTTAATATTAAATTTAATTCGATTATAATAATCCCCTACGGTTACTAATTACCAATTTTTAGTAATAAATTATTTTATAATTTAGTTATCATATATTGTGCAGTTAATGTTACTGATTTTTACTTAGTAGGAATATCATAATTATACATTTATTATTAGTTACTTAATAATTATATTAATTATTTATTATTAGGTATCTTAATTACTGAATATTAAGTATTACTATTTACTCGGTATTAAATTAAACATCTTAATTACTAAATTATAAAAACAACAATAATTAATTATTAAACATAGTGTAATTACTTAACTAATTATTACTAATTATAAAAAAAACAAAATCCATCCACATCCTCTCTAAAAAAAGAGGATGTGGGAATGAACAAAGTGAGGGGAGGGGTGACATAATTTGGGTTTGTCATCATTACCCAAATTCCACCCCACTTTCCACTCCAACCAAACAAAGGATTTGGCAAACCCATTTTCACTTTTAGGATTTTGCCATCCAAGCCAACTTGCCGTTTATCAAACAGCCCCTAAGATGTCCATCCGTGCATTATCTTCATAAGATGATGCTATTTTTTCCTATATTATTACACACAAACCGAAAACAAGTCAGCATAAACACTTTTCCAGGAAAAGATTTCTAGGAATTGTTTATTTTTCACAAATTTGTTACTAGCATCTTGAATTAGCCAACTGAAGAGAGTAGATAGAAACTCTATATTCGACACAAACATATATGTTTTGCAGGGAGAAATCTAACCAAGTACCCAAAAAAAAAAATGAGAGTTTGACTCGAACTTACTCAATCAAAGATGCTAGTTGCGTAAGTCCAGGAAAAGGGCACCACTGAAATCCGAAGGGCTGCAACAGAAATAATATCTCCACGGTAATCAATTTAATCTTCATCTAGAATCATGCAATTAACTTATGATATAACTAGAACCATATATGACTAACAAACCGAGAGAGAGCTCTATCAAGAAGATAGCATGAGCAAAGGTCGGGACTATGCCACAATGTATGTATATGCAAGGGGACATCAGAACCTAATTCTCAGAAACAGTGTCTATCTAACTGTCATGAGGGTTTCCTAGCAACACGAAGAAACCCTATCATGAAGACATGATAAATTGTTCTTGAGCCGATATCAACTATTCAATCGCATTTAGACAGGGATGATATGAAAACACTCTATACTAAAACCTCTCTTCATTCATATTACCATTTCTGTCTTTCTAGCATTAAACTCAACGCAAATATAAATTTGAAATCATCAGCAACTCCTTTTTACTTCTTCCACTACTTTAGTATGTTTACTTTCTCACATGCATAAATTAAGATAACTTACAAAGCTAATTTTGCAGGTAGCTCGTTTTAGAACCAATACATGGGTTCAATCCACTGAATCATTACGTAAGGAGCCACATGGATACTTATTCACTAGAAGGATGTCAGTTGACCATGCAGATAGTATTTGCTGAAACATGGTAAATTGTGATTTAAGGCTCGGAAAAAACTAAGATTATAAGCCTTCAGTATTTTCTTCTTTTTCGTAAGTGTAATTTCTGGCAAACACTAATCAAGCAAGATAACACAGTTCATTGGAATGGCTATCATCACTAACCAAGCCATCTCTCATTCCCATGGTTCCGTATGGAGCTAAGAAAGGCCCAAAAAGAATGGAGAAATCTATAATGACTGGAAGTCAAGATGCAGCTCTCTGTGCCGATGCCAACTTCTAGACAGGCTAGCTATAAGCAAGAGCATAGTTGTCAGAGGGGAAGCAGACTTAGGCACCAAGGTCCTCCGGAGCCTAGGCGCAAAGTGCAAAGCGAGGTGAGACCCTGAGCAAGCCAAGGAGCATACACAACATAAAAACAAGTATAAGTCATAAATATACCTACTTCACAATCATAAATAATCAAAATTTACCACTTTCATAGTCATAGTTGTTTTCGATCAATGATGAAGAGATGGCAGCTGTAAGGACAAGGCAGAGAGGAGGAGATGTCGAGGTGTCAGGAGGAAGCAAGTGTGGACTGTGGAGGACAGTAGAGGAGGCATTGACAAGGAGGTGGAGGCGGGCAACAACGTCGATAAGTGTTGTAGACACTGGAGACGCGATGAGGAAGAGGACTGTAGAGGAGGTGATGGTGAGGATGTAGCGGTGCCAAGAAGGCCACAATGGCGAAGAAGCATGGTCGAGGACCATAGAGGAGCTATGGCAAGGAAGTGGCAACGTCGAGGAGGCAAAATAGTGGTGTCAGCTTTGAGAGATCAAGAGAGAGGAGGGAGACTTAGCTGCTTCCACAGAGATCGAGAAATATGCTTCCAGAGAGAGAGACGGTCTTCGATTTGTTGACAAGTCGGTTTCAGGTCAATTTTGAGTTAGTTCAGGTTCTAAAAGAGTCCATTTAACTTTGAGGCATCATCTAGGCGCCTCACTGCCTCACCCAAAGTGTCTTGGTGGCGCTTTTGCAAAGGGGTTATGCTTTAGATGAAATGAAAAGCAGCCTCACTTCGCTAAGCTTCATGCCTAGGCACGCTTTTGACAACTATCAGCAAGAGAGGTTCGCGCTGTAAAACCAAGAAGGCCAGTTTGCGGGTAGTTGACATAAATTTTTTGGTCATGCAGTTTAGCCTCTTGCAACCAAGGAGCACCCTTCGTCCTATGGATGGTACACTCACCTCTATGACACAAACTAATAAGATAAGTTAGCAAATGATGAAGCATATAGGAAAAAGTAGCATTGGAAATTGTGGCTGTAACATTGGATTCTGTATTTCCTTTGAGATGAACATATCCTATCATGGTCGCCAAGTATACAACAAGAACATAGAATCTTGAATTGGAACCCAAGTACCTAAGTATACACAGGGAAATGCAAAGTATCATGCAGAGGTTTTAGAATAGAATCCTAACAGTATTCAGTTTACAAGAAGAAGAAATTAAACCGTATCCCACACCAAAAAGAGGAAGGAAGAAAAAGGCACCATTCCTTTTTTAAATGGTTACCTTCGATCAAATGTGCCAATTTGATTAGGGAAAGACATGCAGTTTCAGCATCTAGATTAAATGATTGGAAGTCATTTACTGATACCAAGTGATTTTGTCATTTTCAGAACGTTCTATTGTGATAACTGATAAGACAGCATGACACAAAGAAAGGTTCACTGTGTAAAATTGTTATTCAATACGGCTAATGACAAAATTGAGTGGCTCTGTATATATGCTTACTCTGTATACACTACCAACTCTAGCATATGTTGGCCTAAAGAAATGCATGCTAATTACTCCCTAATCATAAAGTGTGTGTTAATTTAAGAGCAAGGTTCGGTGCTTCTTATATAAATGTACAATAATCTCAATAAGGAAATCCAGCTACCTTCTAAAACGAAAAGAAAAGAATTGAAACTCAAAATGGGTGAACTTACAAGCATACAAAGCCATGCATATATCCAACTAGTAAGGAATAATGGCAATTTTACCATGCAAGTGTCTGGAACAAGATTTGGGTCTTCAGACCTAAGACTGTGCAAATAGACTAAGGCATATCGTACTCTGGAGCATCGACTGACCATGTGTTAGGTATATCAAGGCTATAGAATCAACTCAACATGATATATTATATTGTCCACGGGAGAGCTGTGCACAAATGCTCATTACTTTGGAACTTTTCCAAGTGCTGTAGAGGATTCTTACTAGGTCAGAGTAACTTAGATCGTAGATGTTTTCTGCCACCCAGCATCAGGATCCATATCAGATGACGAGCGATGCCCATTTGCATATAACCATCGTCCCTTCTCGACCTTCCTACAATTTGGGCACTGCATTGCACCTTTCGCATTAAATGCAGAGCCAATACAATCTGTAAACAAAAGATACATGTTAGATCATACAGAAAAATAATTAAGAGAAAATTTATCCAATAGATGAATAAACCAGTAAGTAGACATGAATAAGGTAACGAAGTTTTGCGAGTAACAACCACAGTGGTATAAGAAAGGTTCATCAACTTCCACTGTTGAAGGTGTAGAAAGGCAACTGGTCAAAATTTTCCCTTACAAGACAGTGAGTAAGAACTTTAAAACGTAGACAAAACAACCCATTGCATTACTTAAATTTCCTGGCAAAGAGTGCTTGATCACGGCAAAGACTATACAGGAAGCAGGTCATCACACACAATGGTAAATTTTAGGTTGAGACCAGATATGACATGACAGAAATATGTTAAAGCAAAGTACATACCTACAGTGGCAACTTTTGGTTTATAGTTTTTTAGCATGCACATATGTATCTGTCATAAACCATCATCATCCAAGCCTTCTCTTGTCAGAATGGGTCAACTATGGAGGACAAGAAAGCATCAAAACAAATTGACAGAGTTCCTGTTACCAGCTGTCCACCGGACCTCAACTCTATATGCAGGTGCCAATTTCATAGCCAAGGTAGATATCAGCAAGAGATGTCCTTGGAATAAAACCTAGAAGGCTACTTGAAACTTGAAAGGTGAGTAGTCGTACATATTTGGTCATGGAGTTTTAAGTTCATGAAACCAAGGAGCACATTCTCCAAGTTTCCATACTAGAAAATAGTCCACAAAAAGATGTAAATATGATGGAAGTAAGAGAAGTCCAGATGGCTTCAAACTGATACTCTGATGAATGAATCACACACATGCAACACCAGGGTAAATAGCCTATTGTAAAATATACAATCCTGCCTAACAGGCATAGGTACTGCATCTTCATAGTTGATATGAAAACGCAAGATAATCCTTCTTCGACCCAAATTTCGGGTTTGGCAAATAAGGCCATAGAAGTGGTAACTTGTTAGGCCGTGAATCAACCATGTTATTTCAAACTAATTTAACTACGCCCCATTGATATGTGCCATACATGACTTAATATTTAATGGCACAATCAAAGACCAAATGTAGATCAAACCTACAGTTAACGAGCCCAAAACAAGGTAAGCCTAAATACAGGCCAGGACTGTAAGAATTTAGCTATACTCTGTTTAAATTCCACGTGCCAAATAGGCATAAAAACATTTCAGGCTTACTTATAATGTGTAGGTCCAAGAATATATGAGTAGCTTTGAGACCCCCATATTTGTGCCCTGGCTTTCAGGGAACCCATAAACAAAGAAGTACAGAAAGCCCAGAAGAACACTAATAGCAACAGAAACAATCCTCTTTTCAGAAGAATACCTTTTTCGATATACCTTGTCAAAGGATTAGTGCAGTTATAATTGATTTCTAAAGGATATTTTTAGTGAACCTGCAAATGTAACCTCTATATAGAAAGTTCAGTTTCAATCAAGGTTCAAAGTATCGGTATCGGAATCGGTATCGGACCATTCCTATGAGTATCGGGATCGGCGGTATCGGTAGTATCGGCGGTTTCGGATCGGAGTATCGGATTTTTTGGTATCGGAAAGCAAACAACTATTAGTAAATTATTAACATTTTAGAGAATATATTTTATACATTTATGCATAATTTAAAGTATTTTCAGTATTGTTTTTTAGTATTTTTGATATTGAATGAAATAGTAGTCATCCTTGTCGATTGATTTATATGCGATAGATAAGTTTTCCTCTTTTATATGTTTTTACAATCTTACTATGCTTTTACATCCTTTCTAATTGGTCTTTTTAATTCAAATTTTTTGCCGAATTGACTGGAAAAGAGACCTCTAATGTCGGTATCGGTCAGTATCGGGTATCGGTCGGTATCGGATCGGGACATGCCAAACTGTATCGGTATCGGCCGTATCGGATCGGTATCGGCCGATACTTTAAACTATGGTTTCAATTGCTTAACACATGTAACACCTGCTTATGAAGCTATAAATCATTTAGTGCTACTCAAGAATGTGATTTATGGACAGTTACGATCATAGAGCATATATAGGAATTTAAAAGAGTAATGAATTTTGGACCCAAAAGCTACAGGAGAAACTCTGTGCATGTGTCTAAGAAGAGAAGCCAGAGCAGCTCACAGCATACTACACAAGGATACCCAGATCGTTTGCCAACTTTTCTGAATGCACAAGACCAATGCTGACACATATTGCATGCAATTTACGAATATGTAAAAAAAAACGTAACTAATACAGTGTCGCAGTTAAAGAACCCAATCTCTTAATAGGAAATTGATGAAAAGATTTCAAGTAAAAGAGAATCAACTCGTTTTATCTAGTCGATAGAATAACTCATGTAACTGGATATCCCAAACAGTAATTAGATGGTTGGCAAAGAACAAGGGCAATAGAATATCAAATTAAGGCCAAACAATGCCGGATCATATCGAGCATCAAAGGCATTGATGCATGGAATGCAAAGTTCTGACATGAACCTAATTCATGCCTTGTGATATTACATCCAACAAGGCAATATCTTCCCTCTAGCCTATCTGTGGCTGCCTACCCCTCGGTCTGGCTGCTAGTCCAACGGGTAAGGCAAAAGTCAGTTTAGGGAACAGAAGACTAAATAGGAAATTCATAATATGTTATCTGCAATGACATAAAAGTTGATGATGAAACAATTTGTGTAAAAATGTCAAACAGGAAATTCATGAAATAATGTATTAGGGAACAGAAGACTAAATGGTATGGTAAGTAATTTCATCAGAAATTTAAGGGGTCACGAGTCCTAGGTCGAATTTGATGGCCAAAGAGATGGCAAAGTACACATAATTCCATGTCATCATGCCAAAAAAGAAAAAAAGAAAAGAAAAGGAATTAGGGTATTTAATGGTTTCTGCAGAAGTTTGTACGGTAAAGAAATTTACATTAAAAAAAGGCTTACAAGGGTCAAAGAGGATAACGTTCATATAGTAAGTCAATATTTAAGGAGGAAATCAAACAAATCGAATCTGGTGACAATGAGAACATTAAGACAGTTTGGTGGTAAATGTGGAAAGGGCTTTGCTATGCCTACAACCAAATGCTTACAACTCCTCTTACAACCGCCACGTGGCCGGCCTCCATTGGGGGGAGAGAGGGGAGAGGTGGGGCCGGGTGGGACCCATATTGCAGGAGAGGAGAGAGAGGTTGTAAGCATTTGGTTGTAAACTTAGCATTTTCCATGTGGAAAAGATGGGTGAAGAAATAGTATACAAGATGAAGAGTAACAACAACACAAAGTGATTTTAAAGAAGCTAGTGAGATTATATGAGCACATACAACATAAACTGAAAGGGAAACTGAATGATGAGATTTACTAGGGCTTGCATTGACAAGTTGTTATGAGAAACGATTCGGAGAATTTGCAAGAACAGTAATAGGCCTTCAATCGGGAAGACAGAGAAGAGGTAAAGATCAATGGCATATATAAGTATGCCACAAAAAGTATGGACATAAAAACAAGAGGTTAAAGATCAACGGTACATATAAGTATAGAAT
This sequence comes from Iris macrosiphon, assembly GCA_036927795.1. Lineage (NCBI taxonomy): Eukaryota > Viridiplantae > Streptophyta > Magnoliopsida > Asparagales > Iridaceae > Iris > Iris macrosiphon. The sequence goes on along the minus strand of JAYESA010000002.1, from coordinate 151,978,088 downwards.
ATATTTGAACTGATAGTAGCACTTCTTCTTTTTCTTCTCATCAGTGTCCCAATTGTATTTAATACATCAGAGAGCATTCTAATATTTTAGTCAAAGATATGGAGGAAAGCGGTAGTTCAAAGAATAGACTCCACATTATGGTTGTATATATATAAATATTTGTCACTTTTCTGGATAGGAGTATTTTTGTCATTTTTTATATTTATTATTGTTATATTTTATTTTCATAATAATTTGTATTGTTGTATATATATAAATATTTGTTATAGTTGAAGGGTTAGTTGTTGACCATTAGTTAAACTAATTGTTAGTGAACCTAAGTGAACCCAACTAGACTAGTCATGACCCGTTAGTGTAACCAATTAGTTTAGTCATGGTTGACCCATTTAATTAGAGAGAATGACTATAAGTTCCTTCCATAAATTATTAGAACTCTCATTTAATTAAACTCTTTATTTCTTAAACCTTCATGACTAATTAAGAGGGGTATTTGGACATTTCACATTGCATTAGGGTTGAGGAATAGGTGGCCGGCCCTATTAATCAGGGAAGAGATTATCTCTCCTCTTCATTCTAATCTAGTTTCATTCCAAATTAGCTCACCTCCATTTTTTCCCAAATCCACTTCATTCTAAATCCATTCCCTACCAAATACACCCTCATTTCTTCATTCTAAACCTATTCTAAGGAGCTTGGAGGAGCAAAGGAAAGCTTTGGTGTGGAGCTTGCTTAAAAGATGTGTCCATCCATCTCTTTTTGTCCTCTTGGTGTGTTGCATTGGGGATCCATCTCCCAATAGGTAAAATCCATATTCTCCTTGTCATTTCAATTCTAAATAGTGTAATAAATCTATAGGGACCTTTCCATGGCTGATGATTACCCATAGGAGGAACAACTAGGTTCATATGAACTATATTGTGATAGTTATATTGACTTTTATGGCCAAATTGGAAGAAATCTGAATTTGGGCCATTAGGTGTTTGATGTAATGTTTCTCTAGTGATTTTAGAGTAAGGTGCATGATTCGGAAGGGCGTACGTGTCCACAATTGGATACGGGGGGTGCATATCATGATACGCTATAATACGGTGGTGTAGAGTGGTAGTTTCAATGTATTTTGAGCTTTAGCATGTCAATTTCTTCATATTGTAATATAATAGTTATCATATGTATTATTTATACTAATTTAGTGTTTTGAGAGGTGTTCATGATGTTGAGGTTGGTATCTTGGTGTTTAGAAATGGTGTATCATGAGGGTATCATGCATTGGTGTGTATCATGGCTTGGTGCACACCAAGTGTTTGGTGATTGTCAATAGAGGCTTGTGTCTATACACACTTTGGGGTGTTGGTAGTGTAGATAGATATCAGTATATATATTAGTGGTTGTATGAGATGCATGTGGTAATGTATGTGTTGTAGATGTGAGGTGAGTGAGGAGTGTCAGAATCAGTGTGAGTTGTGTGTGTTGTATCTGGTGTTGTCTGTGGTAGTGCTGTGTTGGGGTTTTGGTGAATGTATCAGTGCAGTGGAGGCTTGGGTAGATGTGTGAAGGGGACTCGGGCTTAGGAGTACTGGGGATCTGTGGGGTGTTGATTGGTGGTGGTGTGCTGATACATGAGTGTCGTGTGCACTGATATGGAAGCATTGAGGGCCTGCACACAGCAGGAGATAGGCAGCGGGTTGATAGTCGAGTAGTAGTATGCTTTAGGCTATAGGAGCACTGCAACAGCGGGGGTTGCACTGGGTTGAGATCAGTGAGTGATGTAAGGAATCAGTGAAGGGTGTATTGGCAGCAAGAGCAGGGGAAGTTCTTGAAAGTTCAGAGCACTTAGCAGCAGCTCGAGCATGCCTGTGCACTTGGTGGTCAGTGAGTACGTAAGCCTGTGTGTTTACATATTCTATAAAGTGTATAGGTAATGTGCTGTGAACAAGAGAGAGAGAGAGAGAGAGAGAGAGAGAGAGAGAGGGGGGGGGGGGGGGGGGGGGGATATAAGGTCTGTATCAGACCTGATACTCATAATGCAGCATCGGAATACTTGGTTATGTGCACAGTCCAAGCAGTTGAAGTAGAGGGAAGGGGGAAGCCAAAGATCGGGTATGAGTATTAGTTGAGGCAGGGTGGTGTAATGTTGAGGTCTGATACTTAGTGTGGTGTGGGTGGTTGTTGCTGCCATTGTCATAACTTGTCATACAGTGTGTCATTAGTTGCTTGTGCACACATTGGTGCATTGCCAGTGGGTTAAGGGCTGTGTAACCATGGTGTTAGCAAGTGCAGACCAGTGTGCAAGGGAAGAGAGGTAATATCTGATATGGTAACCAGTGTGTGTGTCTGTGTTAAGGGTACAACTAGTGAACCAGTGTGCACATGGTTGCTGTTCCAGCACTCATGTGCAGTGTAGTGTGTGGTTCTGTCCATGCCAGACAGCAGTAGAGTGTGAGAGGTATCATGATATAGTGTGAGTGTAAGATGAGTTCATAATAGTGTGGATGCATCTGCACAGCTAGTGCAAGTGCTGTGCTGATGCAGCAGTGCAGTGGCAAGAGCCATGGTGTATTGTTGTGTATTGTGAGGGTGGTGATTTTGTTATTGATATGAATTTGGGTAGTATTGGACACTTGTGTATCATACCTGGGAGTGTTATGGAGGTGAGTAGATATCAAGTGAGTAAGGGACTAGGTATTAGATATAGTTAAGGTACTAGTAGGATATTAGTATATAAGTGAGGTTTGAGTATAGGTAGGTATTGGAGTTTAAGATACTAGTGTAAGTTGTATATATATGTATTTTAAGTTTTGGATATATAGATATTGGTAATGTTATAGAATATGAGTATCTACATATCCATGGAGAATTGATACTAGGGTCAGAGTTATGATACTAAGTATTGGTATCCCAAGATACCAAGGTTTTGATACTAGGATTGGGTAGTGGCCAATGGCCTAGTTGGGAGTTAAGATATTAGATAATTAACTAAGGTATTGTGAGATACTAGAATAGTTTAAGGTATTGATACTAGTATAGAGAAGAGTTTATATATATAGAGAAGAGTTTATATATATGTAGTGTTATGGTATCTAGCTAAGGTACTCTAAGTGGTAAGTTAGGGAGTAATGTTGTAGATAATGGCTAAGGTAATGCGTGTGGAGTATTGTATACTTATTATAGAGTCTATATTTACATTATATGATACTAGCTAGTAGTGACCCAGAAAACCTAGGTATAGACTAGTATTACCAAGAATAGACTAGTTTGACCTAATTTGACCTAGTTTTGGCCTGGAAATCACATTTTCACTTATTTAAGCATGTTTATTACATCATTACACTATATGACATAGAATTTCATATATAGGTCTATGTGACACCAGTTCAAATACCGAGTCGCATCATTTGCTCGGAGTTCCATTATTTGATAATTACTATAATACGAGTACATTCTCTGATAGTTTCCATTATTTGATAATTACTATAATACAAGTAGTTAGTAATGTTTTACCTGATTTCTGACACGATGGTTAAACAGATTAGTTGTTATGGAATTCAGACACCATATATTGTTTCTCACATTTATTGTACACCCCGATCACCCTGCTCATATATTGATTACACCTTGTATTTCTTGTATCGTAATGTGACTTGATTGGAATATATTGTGCTATTGTGGATAGTCAATCCTAAGGGATTGTGCCTTACTATTGTGCTTGTACTATTGTGGATAGTCAATCCTATGGGATTGAGCCGTACTATCGTGATTGTATTATTGTTGATAGCCAATCCTATGGGATTGAGCCGAACTATCGTGATTGTATTATTTTGGATAGCCAATCCTAAGGGATTGAACCGTACTATCGTGATTGTATTATTATGGATAGTCAATCCTAAGAGATTGAGCCGTACTATCGTACCTGTACTATTGTGGATAGCCAACCATGCGTTACCCGTATGATTGAGCCGTACTATTGTGGACATTGCTTATTGATTATTGATTGAACACATATTGGAGTGATATTTCAAAATACTTAGTGTAGTATCAGTTCTTCTCTTTATTCCATTTCATATTACATTGATATTGCCTTATTGCTCTAGATTACATGTCTTCCTTTTCTTGCCATACTATGATATATATGCATTATTTTCTCTTCTTGTATTACATTCACTATTTACAGTTTATAGTCATTGTCAATTAACTGGAACTGTTCTTAGAGGTGGGCTCGTTCCATCCTGACTGAATATATTTTTCCATATGACTATTAGAGGATTGTTGTCCAACTTTCTACGCACCGTAGAAGGGAGTTGCAGATATGGACCCTGTAACACGAGTGATTGCCGGGAGGTCTAGCCGGAATCACTAGTTATCATAGTTAGTTCTTTTTAATATTTTGGTACCGGATTTGTTTTCGGCATATATTTGAGACTTGGATGTTATTGTTTGAAGTTTAGATTTATATTATTGTTTAGACTTGTGATTGTGATTTGGTTTCTTCCTTTGATATCTTATCGTGCTTTAGTTCTGTGATTGAGTATTTCATATTATATTGTTATATCATTGTCTTCTTAAGGAGTTAGATATATATGTGAGATTGCTAGTTAGATAGTCTTTACCTAGACAGCGTTCTACCGCCGATGCTGCGGCGTAGGCTGGACGTACCCACATACTCGTGTCCGATCATCCAGGTGTGGGCCGTGACTCCCAACCATCATGTTTTTATTTTATGCATGACATTCTTCTGAATCTCTTCATCATGAGAATCGTTGAGAAATTGACTCAACTTAGTAGACTTAATTCATTAAAGAGGTAAATAGCAAGGTTCAAGAACTCGGTATCGGTATCGGTATCGGACAGTTTGTATGAGTAGCCGTATCGGCAGTATCGGCGGTATCGGATCGGAGTATCGGATATGTTGGTATCAGATGTATCGGCAATTTAAATAATTATTAATAAATTAGTAAAAAAATAGAAAAAATAATTTACATATTTATGCATTATTTAAGTGTTTTTCATGTTTTTTTTATTAGAATTGAATAAAACAATAGTCATCCTTGTTGAATGGTTTACCTGCGATATATAAGTTTTCTTCCTTTACATATTTTTAGTTACAATCTTACTATGTCATTATATTCGTACTAATTGAATCTTGTATTGTTCTGTAGGTTTCAAGTTTGACGAATTAAGGCGCATAGAGGGAGGCACAAGAGATTAGAAGCAATGCAAATGGAAGGATGAGATAATGAGACAAGTGACAAACCCATAATAATATTTGTCGAGGAATCGAGATATTTTTTTAAATTTTTGTAAAAAAATAAAGATTTAATTGTATTCAGAAATTTAGTATAAGTGAATAGTTATAAATTGTTACAATGTGATCTATGACACCAATTATTTTGTTTCATAATATATCGAAATAAAATTAGCAACAAGATTTACATGTTTAAATTTAAAAGTACGACAAAAAATCACTTGGCCAAAAAAATTCATTGGAACTCTGGCCTATCCCTTCATTTAAATTTCATGAATAATAGTCTTTTTACAATAAGTACAAACTACAATAAGGATATAAATACGAAAATGAATACAAATACAAAAAAATACAAATATATCACTAAAATTGTTCATAATTATCATAATCGTCCCGATATGGTTCTTGGTTATGAGGGTAGTAGCGACTGATATCTGTATTATGAAAAAAAATTGTTATTAGGCCATCAAATGTTGAATGTTGTTCCGCCTCTGGAGTGTTGTATGGATAATAACTTGTGCATGAACTATCATATGTATTGTTGTAATTGTCTGAAGGAGTAGGTACATCATGATGACTAGATCCTCCAGCATATGTATCATCCATGCGGTGCTCTCTAGGTTGATAATCACTTGGCCCGTCTTCAGAGTATTCATGAGACTGATCTCCAGGACTTTCATATTCATTAGTATTGTCAGCACCAGCAACGAGTGTAGCTCCATTGCCTCCACTATCAGTAGTGTCGTCTTTATCGCTGTCGACCTGTCAAGATTGTACATCTGGTGTTTTCTTTCTTTTTTCAGGCCTTCGAGCATTTTCGGCAATATCTTGTGGATCGACATCCAAGTTATCATCTAACCACTCATTTTCTCTGCCATCTAAGAGTGGTGTTTCCCTTTCTCTAGTCCAAGCTATTAGTGGATCTTCTTCATGAAATATCTCATCCAAATCTATAATATTTTGCTCATCTCGTGATCTTTGCATATTTCGAACCCTCAATCTCATATTATAATGGACAAAAACTAATTTTTCTAGTCTTGTCATTAAAAGTCTATTGCGGGGACGAGTATGGATGAGAGAAAATGTTGTCCAATTCCTTTCACAGTTGGAAGAAGACACTGTTTGACTTAGGATACGCACAGCTAATCGAGTCAAATTTGGGGCTTCCTTCCTAGCATGTATGGACCACCACTCAGCTACAAATAATAAAATATATTAGCTTTGTAACTATATAAATTTAATTAATAAATATTTTAAAGTATGAACTATTACTACCAGGAAGACATCTATTTACAGCACTTTAGATTTGATCTGAACTAAATACACCATTTCTCAATCTGAACTTTTTCTGCCTGCAAAGTGATATTACGACAGTTATGGGTCTTATGACATTAATGTGAAGTTATGAATAAATCTAATATCAAATAATAATTACCTCTTTGTTTATATTAAGGCGTGTTGTATTGTCATTCACCATTCTATTAACGACGCGGTGGAAACCATTCAGTACCTCGTCATCATTTATAACATCATTAGAATATTGGTATTTAGGATTCAAGAAATAACCTGCAATATTGAATAAATAACTAGTTTTAAAATCCTTACAAATATTATAAATAACATTTGAAGGATATTCAATTTATAGAGTACTTACCAGCTGCATGTATATCTCGATGTAGTTGAGAATTCCATCTGGTATCAATCATTTCCCACCACTTCCTATATCCTTGACCAACATTCCTTTTTTATCATTTCTTTAGCCCTGTCCATAGCTTCGTAAAGATGACCCATCTCCGTTTTATCATCGCTATCCACCATTCTTAAAACTTTTTACTAGAGGTCGAAATATTGCAGTGACCCCTGCAATATCCCCTCCAGTAAGTTTGGACTCTCGATTAAACTGACAACCACATCTGCCTTTTCTCTATCTTTACGATTGAGTTTCATGTAGTTATCTGTCCAACCCCTTGTATTTATCATCCCTTTTTAAATCAGCCTGATGTTTAAGGATGGAATCAAAAGCAATAAAATTGGTAGCAAACCTAGTGATGGCTGGTCCTAACCAATTCTCCATTCTGAGTCTCAGTCCTAATGATGTTAAGAGGCCCAACCATGATTATATATGAAACAAGTCATATCTTGAGACTTCCGTATTAGTGGCTTAATATGTGGATCATTGGCTATATCCTTCAACATGAGATCTATGCAATGTGCTGCACATGGCGTCCAATATAAATTTCTTCTCGCCTGCATATAAACATATATATATATATTTAGAATGAAGCTATATTTACAATAATAAATAACATATATACAAACATATTTATAATAATAAAAATTCAGTATAAGTGCATTCTCACCTCCATTAACCTCATTCCCGCCTTTTTGTAGTTGGAGCCATTGTCAGTAATTATTTGGACGACCCTGTTTTCTCCAATCTGTTCCACAACTTCATTCATCAGTCCAAATATGTATTTATTATCTTTGTACTTGTCAGAGGCATCTACAGATTTAAGAAATATCGTTCCTTGTGAAGAATACACAAGAAAGTTAATGATACATTTTATGTTCTGTGTACTCCATCCATCGCACATAATTGTACATCCATACTCATCCCAATACCTATGAAAAGATTTTAGGTACTCCTCCATGTCACTTATTTCCATATCTAAATAAGTATTTGAAATCTCATAAGGAGTTGGACCTTTTACTCCACTCCCGGAAGCTGCTATGGCATCTATCATTGGTTGATAGTGTGGACTTTTAGCAGCATTGAACGATATATTATTATATATAAAGAATTTTGATATAAATCTTCCTATATAACTTTTCGTATTCTTTATCCCCTTAATTGCACCATTTATTTTGGGTTGCATTGTCCCTTGTCTTCTTAGGACATAAGGGTCCATACCCCTTATTCCTACCTCTGGAATATTTTTTACCTCCTCCCCACGATATGCGACCGACTTTGATCAGCCACCTAACGTCGGACCCATGCTTGACCCTGTTTCTCTGTCCCCGACACTTCGACGTCTACCCCATTCCTCAGTTGCATGTTGTCGCCTACTTTCTCTCATGCCCCTTCTAAGTTCCGTGAAGTCATCAATATCTTCTTCCGAGGAGGAATCTACTCCACCAGCTATTCTTGTCAACTCCTCCTCTACCCGTTGTTTTCTTTGATCCGCTATTATTTTATCCTTTTTTTACCCTCAACAAGCAACAACATTTCTCTTTTTACAGCAAGCGGTACATCAGGATACGATGCTACGTTTCCTGTAATACCCGCTAAGTGTTGTTTCAGCCGAGTAACCCCTCCGTCCATTATTTTGCTGCAATAATTGCTTTTTTTACCCTCAACAAGCAACAACATTTCTCTTTTTACAGCAAGCGGTACATCAGGATACGATGCTACGTTTCCTGTAATACCCGCTAAGTGTTGTTTCAGCCGAGTAACCCCTCCGTCCATTATTTTGCTGCAATAATTGCATTCCACCCTCCTCTTGTTATTAGGATTGATACATTTGCCATGTTTCCAACCAGCATCCATTTCCTCCGGCGTACGACTTTTTGGTGCCATTAAATAATCCTGAAAATGATATAACGTTACATACAATAATAAAAAATGTTACATGCAGTAATAAAAAATGTATAAAAATTTGTTAGATGCAATAATAATTTTATTAACATATTGTACAATAATAAATATTGATATATAGTATATATATACAGCAAAAAATATTGCAATAATAAAAAGTTAAATAGATAACAATAATATATAATATATATACAATAATAAATAGTTAGATATAGTATATGATGCATATACGTACAATGTATATGTATATGTATATATAGTATATAGTTTATGTATATATAATATATTTAGATACAATATATATGAAATTGATACAATATATAGGTACTATAGTATACAATATATATATATATATATATATATATATATATATATATATATATATAAAATATATTATTGTATGTAACAACAGGATTGTATATATATATATATATATATATTAGTGTATATGTACAATAGAATATACTATAGTATACAATATATATATATATATATATATATATATATATATATATATATATATTATTGTATGTAACACAATATATATATATATATATTTATATATATATATGTATATATTAGTTTTATAAATAAAAAAAGTCAGAATATATATATATATATTTACATACAATAATATATATATATATATATATATATATATATATATATATATATTGTATACTATAGTATATTCTATTGTACATATACACTAATATATATATATATATATATATACAATCCTGTTGTTACATACATACATATATATATATATATATATATATATATATATATATATATATATATTAGTGTATATGTACAATAGAATAGAGTATACTATACTATATTCTATTGTACATATACACTAATATATATATATATATATATATATATATATAAGTTGCCTCCTTAAATACTATATACATGCCGACTTAAAACACCCAAGTTCCATTGGCTTTCTGGCTAGTGGGATGGCTGTAAAATTGGGTTCGATTGTGCGGTCACGGGTTCGAATCCAGCGCTCAGAATTTTTTTTTTTTCCAAAGATCCACAGCCGTTGGATCTGAGCGGTGGATCAGTGACGTGGCAAAGATGGACGGTGGAGATTGATTTAGGTGTGTTTTTAGGATGCTGACGTGGAAAAGATCTGAGCTGTGGATCGCTGACGTGTCATATTGGACGGTGGAGATTGGTTTAGATGTGTTTTTAGGATGCTGACGTGGCATGGATCTGAGCGGTGGATCGGTGACGTGGCATATTGGACGGTGGAGATTGGTTTATGTGTGTTTTTTGGATGCTGACGTGGCAATTTTTTTTTTTAAATCGTAAGCAAAAAACAGAGGAGAGAAACATTCATTTTCTCCCCCAAATGTTTCTCTCTCCCAGGGATTTTCTCTCTCCGCCTCCACCGCTCCTCTTCGCCTCCACTCGCCGCGTCACGCCGGAGTATGCGGGATCGGAGAGGAGAGCCAAGGACGGAGGTGGAGGAGAACTTCTCGAGCCGCGGTGGAGGCGGAGGAGAACTTCTCGAGCCGCGGTGGAGGCGGCGGAGGAGGCCAAGGACGAGGTCGAGTGGGTGATCTCCGCAGCGAAGGAGGATTTGGTTACCTGAAAAATGTAAAATTTCTGAACTTCTTCTAATCTCTCTGTAAAATAGGGTTTGTTGTGTGTTCATTGTAGACAAATGATGAACTATTTATACAAATTTTTATTGCACTGTTATTTTTTTCGATTATTGGATTTGACGTCTGCAAAGCATAATTTGCTTTATTTTTTGTCGTCGTTTTGAGGATTTGATGTTGCTTTTGTTTTTGGTCGGAGAGGAGAGTGGCCTGTTTCAGAAGGTTCGTATCTGTAAACCCCCGATTTCTGCAAGAATTTTTAAATTGGGTTTTTCACAATTTTCTGGGAATTTTCTGAAATTAAAATCAGGGTTTTAATTATTAAGTGAATTTTAATTGTTAATAAATAATATTAAAATATTCTGGAAATAATATTTTTGGATGTAAAATGGAAAACTGGACTTAGGGTAATTTTTCTGGATTTTTCTGGGCCTCAGACCTATTTTTAAATGCCTGAAAACTATTTAAATTAATTAATTATTTAATCTATTATTATTATTATTATTATTATTATTTCTTAGAATTCAGCCTAGCCCGGCCTGCGGCCCAACCCGCGGCCCAGTCTCCTCCGGCCCAAACCCCTAACGGGTCGGGTCGGGTCCGCTTGAAACCCGACCCGCCCAGTCCCGGATCCGCCCGACCCATTCCCCTCTCCCCGCGCTTTCCCCGCAACCGCCCGAGTCCGCCGCGCCCGGCCGCTCCGCACGCCGCTGCGAGCGCCGCGCCATGGCCGCCACGACCCCGCAACAGCCGGCCGACCTCCCCTCTCTCCTCCCTCTCCTTCCCCTATATTAAACCCTAACCCCCGAGCTCCTCCCCACCGTGCCCGGCCGCTGCTACCGCCTCCGGCGCCACCGTCCACCACCTCGCCACCACCGCCATCCCTCTCCCCGGCCATCTCCTCCCCTCCGGCGCCCCGCTCCGCCGTCGCCGGTCGCCACGACGCAGCAGCAGCAGCAACAGCCAGCAGCTCCGGCCGCCGCCGTCGGCTCCGCCGCCACCAGCGACCGTCCCCGCCCCCGGCGAGTCGCCCTCGGCCTCCCCGCAACGGCGCCGCCCTCCTCCGCCGCCCAAGCCGCCGTTCTCGCCGGGTTCCCCTGAACCCTAACCCTAAATCCCCATTCTCGTGTCGTGTCGGACACGACGCGGACACGGTTTTTTCCGGTTTTTCGGGTCCCCTTCAGGTACTCGTATCTTGCACCATGTATCTCCGTTTTCAATTCCGTAAATTGCGTTGTGAAGCCTGTATAACCCTCTCGGTGTCCGGACAAACTGCTCGGGGCATCGCGTCCTGTGATGATCGCACACCGCGATCCAAAAACAGGAAAAACAACGACCCGTTTCACCCCGCTCGACGGACGATTTTGTGTTCGGCTCATCGGAATCCAAATCTGGAAGTTCCGTTGGGTTCGTATCAGCGTTCCTGACCTGTTGACACTAAGTTTGGTGAATTTGGAGACCTTTGACCCTGACACGTTTTTCGGTGCAAAGCGGGCCCGCCGGCGGACCCTGTTTTGATCCGAAACTGCCGTTTTTGCCCTTGTCTCCAAATTGGACCCAAGGACAGACGTTTCTAGCTATTTGATATCTTCTGAGCGTGATGGTAATGTCTATTTCAGCTTTTGGACTCATCTCTGGAAATTTCTCCGAGATACAACTGTAATTGGATCCAAACATCAGGCAAGTACCTGCACTTCAAGTTTATTCTTTATATTGTGATAATTAATTCCTTGCTCTACTAGTACCATTGGATGTTTACACGTAGTGTTAGAATCTGGATTTCATGTCTTGAATATTGGATTTCATGTCTTGCTTTCGTGTCGGGGGGGGAGAATACTGAAAGGCATGTAGTTTACCCTTCCCTAGGTCCTGACTGATGGCTGTGGATACGCGACTGTACCATCGGCCCGATACTCGATTGTTCCTGACTGACAGTCGTCTATGACGACCTGATTAGCCTTATAACCCCTACATGCCAACTAGGTATTCTAAATACACAAGTTCACACACCTAGTTTCTTGTCTTGTTGCAGTTTCATTTACTTGTCTCATTTATCCCTGTTTTACTCATGTCCCTGTCTTACAGCAATTAACTCTTAGTTATTGTTACTATTTATTTATACATATCCTCAACATGATACCTGTCAGTTCTTTTCTACTTGTCATAAATATTTAGTTTAATCTTTGTTGTGCATTGTGTACTTTGCTCCTTTCCTGACTGGATCCGTTGTTTAGGCGATGACGAGAACCTTGCCCCCACCTATTATGGACCCTATGAGGCAGCAGGTGATACTTTTGAGGAGCCGGATCCCACTCAGGAGACTACTCCTGCAGAGTAGTTAGCAGTATTTATTTATTTTCCTTTCATCTTAGTAATCGGGTTTGTCCCCGATCTAATTTCTGATTCTGTAATAAACTCTGGATCTGTTGTCACATTCAGTTTATGAAATCTTATCATTTCTATTTCCCTGTCATTTTCCTTGTCTATTTACTTTATTGTGGATGAGCTAGATTTATTTACCTGTGATTATGACCCAGACAGCGTACTACCGCCGACACTGCGGCGTAGGCTGGACGTACCCACGTACTCGTGCCCGAATAACCGGGTGCGGGTCGTGACAGTATCGGCTCGTATCGGTCCGTATCGGCTCGTATCGGACCGATACAGCCCGATACGATACATTTTCCACCAATATCGGCCGATGCCGATAATTTTCTAGAGTATCGGATCGGCAGTGCTGAGATCCGATCCGATACGGCCGATATGTATCGGTATCGGCCGATACTTTGAACCTTGATAAATAGAACATATTTATAGGCAATCTTCTACAAGAATAATTGATCCTAAATACGAAAATTTTATCGTTTCTATATTGCATGAATACTTCGTAGGAGGATCATATTCGTGCTTGTATCCGTATCCGACACGACACTTCTTTACAATCCTATTAGATACGGTTCACCTATGTTTAGGCTCCAAATGGGCTAAAAACATAGTTCGCATGTTCGTGGTCCGGACAAACATAATTGAGTTATGAGAACTCAATATTAAATCCTTTCTAGAACTTTTGGAAACCCATTACTACCCAAAAACAAGCTTAAATATACATATAATCAGGATCTAATGTATAAAACATGTATAGAAATATGTTTTGATGCCTGTAGATAACAATATCCATGTCGAACCCGTATCCCAAAATTTTCCAAAATGTTGCATCTCGAGTTTGTATTCGAGTTTGCGTCAATGCAAACTAGTATTTATTTCCCTTTTATATATATCCACACCCCACCCCCCCAAAACCCCCAAATTATTTTGTCTTTTGGTTGATGTTGGGCAATAAAGAACCAACAAAGGAGAGGGGAAAAAGACGAGAAGGGGAGAGCTATTGTATAAAGATTCAACATTATTGTAAAATAAACCGTAGAGGAGAACAAGAGTATACTATTACTATTATTATATTTGGAAAGGAAAAAGGAAAATAAATTGTGTGGAAGAGGGATGTGAGTGTTACTTTGATATTTATAGGTTTTAGTTGCGTGTTTTGATATTTATGGGTCTTTTACCGAAACTAACTTTAAATTTCACCGGACAATTAACAAAAACTGGACCAATTGATTGTTATTGGGGCGGTAATCTTGATGACCGATTGGTCATCCCAAGTACAGGATATCTACTTGAATAGCTCATGTTCTCCTGACCTTCAGCGCACCATAAGCTCGACTAATTAATACATGACTTGAGCTTCAACGAATAACTAGAACTTAAACAACTCCTCTTGTTGATATTCAGCTTGAATAAGCTAGATTTATTTTCCTTCCTTCATGCTTGCATGGCTTCCATGTGCTACTTGTATGGGCCATCGTACGCACCGAGTGTCCTTTTGGTGGTTCATTATATTGATAGAAAGATATTTAAACGAAACCAATTTATATGTTCCTACTTCCTTGATATATCGATCTATATGGACTGCATATATCACAACCTAAATTTCATGTGGTACAGAAAAAAGGAGCTTCCTTTTTTTAAAACAATTAAGTATCTCATACAATTTAATTTCTAACCTGATTTCGTTCGTTAAAGACATGAATTGAGTTGAATGTTGAACCCTCTACCACAAACCGAACAATTCCTCCGAAATTACATCAGTTAACAATGTTTGATGAAAAAAAAAACAGATTTTCCGAGAGGAGAACTTTAAATAGATTTCCGCAACAATATATATAAAGCTGCCTCCTTTATGAAATTAAGATCGACCCGAAGCATACCAGAACAAAAACAATTAACAACAGAGAAATTTTAGAAAAATCGAGAGGAAATAGATCACCTAAATGGAACTCGTGGCCGCAATGGAGCTTGGCGGTGGCCCTCTCCCGATCGAGCACGAGCTCGAGGCAGATCGAGCACGAGGACGCCGACGAAGAGGAGGTCGCAGAGCTCTTCATCTCTTCGGAGAGATCGGGCTTTTCGAGATCCATAGGCTCAAGGACCCCGAGATCGCTCATGGCTCTTGGTTCTTCCGAGAAATCCCCCAATTTCGTTAACAAACCTAACGTTCATCAAAGAGGAGGAGGAAGAGGGATTTTGGAATTTCTAACAGAGAATTTTTGATGCAAATATTGAATCTTTTCTTTTCTTTTTCTTTTCTGTGTAGCTGAAGAGAACATAATGACAGAATGTTAGCGGTTTGGGAAGCTTTAATGGGAAACTAGTTACCGCCACGTGCCGTTGCACGTAAAAACAAGATTTTTGAAAAATTATATAAACAATTATGCTATTTGTCTTCCAAAATATTTGGATGATGTCATCTTTTATGTGACATCTGACATACATAGTAGCTGACATAACACATTTTAACCAAAAAAAATAATCATCCAAATTTTTTTATGTACAAATTTTTTTAATGTTAATATTAATTTTAATATTAATATTAATGTTAATATTAATGTTAATATTAATTTTAATTTTAATGTTAATTTTAATTTTAATATTAATTTTAATGTCAATTTTTGTCATGTCAGTTGTTATGTCAACAGTCATGTCATACACCACAAAATGGGAGATATTATCATCCAAATTTTTTTGAAGACAAATAGCATTTTTGTTATATAAAAATTAAAATTATTTTAAAATTTTAAAATAAAATTTGAATATATTTTAATTAGAATTTATTATTTTTATAATTTTGGATATGTGTTTAGTTAGATAATATCATGTACTAAGTTTAAATTTAAATATTGAGACTAAGTAGGGATACATAAGTAGTTAAATTTTTTTATTTTTTTATTTTTTTAGACTACGTAAGAATACATAAGCAGTAGTTAAAAATTAAAATTTTAATTTTTTTTTTATTTAATGGAGTATAAACATACAGTCTGGACGACTCATTTTTGAACCAATTTGAAGGGATATGCATTCAAGACAAATCTTATGTACTACTCCCCATTGTCACATCCTGACTCCGTATAGTCGATAATCGTCCCCCGGACGTGATGCCATGCATGCCTAGGTTGCGGAACGCACAAGGCAAGAATGTGTATTTTTGATAATTCATTTGAAACATAGAGTATAAGTCACATTGTAGCAGAAATATTGAGACACATATTTGAATAAGAAGAAACGACTTTTCATTCATAACTTGAAATGTAATTTACATTAATATGAAGTATATTGCTTATGCCATATTGGCTTCATTACTTTGAAATAACAAAAAGAACAAACTACCATGAATAATTCTTATTGTCCCATACATCACACCATTCGTATAGATTGATACAAAACGCCTTCAAAATGAATTGGCTTCATCTATACTTCAAAATATGAAGAGCTTTACGTCGTCTCTTCGATCTTCAGCTTTGGCCTAGTACCGTGCACCCTCCGCGTTCCCGACACCTGAGATATTGGGTATTAGTACACACCTTGTACTGGTGAGCGGGACGAGCCCACTCGCCTAAACCGACGCTACTTATTAAAGGGACGTATGCATTTAAGTTATCTTGCTATTAAGAACTAGAGTGAATTTGTCGTTCATATCTTAGGCACATTTGGAAGCAGTAACATATAATTTATATCGCACGCATCGATCGCTTACTCAACCGATGCGCGCATCCCTGCACTGAAACAGAGAATACTTACCCCATGAACAAGATAATATGTTAGCATGAATACTATCTTATATGCGATCATTGGTGATAAAGTTGACACCATAAAGGACTATTACATGGCATTATGGTGCGCCCCTCAGCTCTAGGGTTGCGAGCCCCGCTGGGGTTCCGCAATGCCCCGCACCTCAAAGCGCGACTCATTATTTTCTTCCAAGGTCGATTCGATTCCGGTGCCCCAGATGTCGTTTTAAGGAAACATTAAAGCTTGTGAAATAGTTGTCCATGATCATGCAAATGCGTGAAACATTTTATCTTATGAAACATATGCATGACACAGAGCTAAATTAAGCAGTATTACTTATGTACTCATGTGACCGATTCAATCTTTCCTCCAAGCCGTATGTTCCGATTTGGTAGACCCATAGGCACCAATTATTCTGACGCATCATGCCATAATCGATAATTCAATATCGTATCCTTTTCAATAGTTCCATGGTTCGAACTACAACTGCTACGAAGCTTAAGTTATAGGTCGCACGCATAGATGTGCACGACGATTACAGTTATCCCATGTTCTATTCTTAGTTGTAAGCATGCATTGTGGATAATATTTAAATTTACGTTCAACCGGGCATTGTCGATATGAACATATTCGACGCAAAGTATGCATTTATGCGATCGGGTAGAGAAGAAGGGACCGAACCACCCACTGATTAGAGAATGTGCTGAGGAAGAAGACTCGCTTTGCTACGATCAAATGTCAACTACACGCGTTCCTGCAATGGCAACAACATCATGTTAGAATCAGTTCATAATCCATCCTAGCAAATTTCTTAGAAACGAAAGCAGAAAATGATGCAAAAATACTTCATCCAAAACCTCGCAACGAAAACTTCAAGAAAAGAAATAGTTGATCGGTACCGTCAAATGGACTCTTATATGGAGCTCACTCGCCGAGACTCAGTCCACTGCATCTTGGACTTATTCCAACAGAAGCCAGACCATGAGTTTGAATGATTCTTTTTTTTGTCCGAACGGAGTCGATGCCGAAAGGGACATTTGATATTAAGTTCAAATTTAAGTTAGACTAGCCACAAGCCCATTACCTAGTATGTCTTCTGGTCAGAACGGGGACTGGATACTACATAATATACCACCAAGAAAAGTTTTATCTCGAAACTTAAGAACAAGGGTCCTACCTCCGACTCGACAAATAACAAAAGGTACTTCTCCTTCATCTCCGCCTCTATTTCCCATGTAGATTCTTCAATCGAATGGTTCCGCCATTGCACGTGAACCAAGAGTACCCAAGCAATTTCGTAGAACCTTCTTCTTGCGGTCCAAAATTTGTACAGGTTCCTCCGAGTATGACAAGTCTACACCAGCACTATTTGATCGAAGTTAACCACATGACTTGGGTCGTGCACGTACTTCCGAAGTTGAGAAACATGGAAGATATCGTGCACATTCACCAAGTTCGGGGTAGTGCAATACGATAAGCTACCACTGCCACTCTCTCGAGGATCTCGAAGGGACCAATAAACCTTGGACTTAGTTTGCCTTTGACCCCGAACCGCATTACATCCCGCATCGGTATAACCTTCAAGAATATGTGGTCCCCTACCATGAATTCTAATGGTCGTCGATGGGTATCTGCATAACTCTTCTGATGACTCTGTATGATGCGAAGTCTGTCTCGAATCATGCAGACCTTCTCGACGACATGCTCGACTAGTTTTAGTCCGAGTACGTGTCACTCACCGACTTCCTCCCAGCATATCGATGATCGATACTTACTTCCATATAGCGCTTCATATGGTGCCATCTGGATGCTCGACTGGTAACGCAAATTTTGCTAACGGCAAGTGTGTGTCCCAAGTAGTCTTCAAGTCTATAGCATACAGTCGCAGCATATATTCAAGTATTTGGTTCACCCTCTCCGTCTGGCCATATGTGTTGAGGATAATATATGGTACTAAACTTCAACTTTGATCCCATTGCAGATTGTAGGCTCGTCCAAAAATGTGACAAGAATCGCCCATCTCTGTTCAAAACGATCGTGGGGGGTACTTCGTGGAGTCGAACAATCTCATCAATATAAACCTGCGCTAACCGATCAACGCTCCATGTTACTTTGATCACGATAAAATGTGCGGACTTGGTCAATCTATCCACAATGACCCAAATCACATTGTTCCTCCGTCGCATCTTCAAAAAATCGACGATGAAGTCCATTGCGATGTTGTCCCACTTCCACTCGGGAATGGCGAGGTTCTGCAGCTCCCCGTCTGGCCTCTGATGTTCAGTCTTTACTTGTTGACAAGCCATACATTGTGACACAAAGGTTGCCACATCCCGTTTTATGTCGTGCCAAAAAAAAGTTGTGCACAAGTTCTTATACATCTTGGTGATGTCACCCCCACTTTTCTAAATGAGGGTATTTTGGTCATTTTAAATATCTATTATTCCTAGTAATTAATAATTATTATAGTGCTATTTAATTAAATTGTGATCGGTGCTATTTAATTATAGTTAGTGGGCTAGTCTATTAGTTAGACTTGACACTTGTGAACCCAATTAGAATTGTCATGACAACTTGTGAGCCAACATGGACTAAGCCCAATAAACCCATTTCCACTAATTAACTAGGAGGATTAGAGTTAATTTGTATTAGTTAGAAGCCTTTCTAATTTACCATTTCCTAATTAGAACCTACATGACACTAGTGGAGGGCTAATTAGACATTGTTAGTAGCTTGGAGAGGGAAAAAATGGGCCCGGCCACATAAAGAGGCTCTCCTCTCTCTCTCCTCTTCATTTGCATTCATTTTAGATCCCCAAATTTATAGATCCCCAATTCTCTCATTCCTCCATCAATTCACCATCAATTCACCATCAATCCATTTGCATTCTTCCTCATTTTCATCCCTCAAGAAGCTTTGAAGCTTAAAGTAGCAAGGAGCCCAAGGAGAAGGAGCTTTGGTGGAGAGATCGTGTCCGGATCGTGTCCATTATGCTTTTTATTGAAAATTTATCTTCCAATTGTTAAATTCTGAATTCTTCTTATTCTAGATTCCAAATCAAGCATTTGACTCTTAGGAATACCCCATTGGCATAGGATTACCTATAGGAACAAGTTTTAGGCTAATTGGTTGTGTATTGTGTCTTCTACATAGATTTTTATGTGTATTTTATGAGAATTACGAGATTGACACATCAAGTGTGTGTTGTAAGATTAATTTAGTCTAATTTGACTTAGATCGGAGTTGTGGGACTAGATACGTGTCCACAAATGGATACATATAGGCTGTATCATGATATTTTGTGATACAGAATGATATAGAGTCCATTTTTGGGTGTTTTGCATGATTTTTCTTTAATACATGTTGTAATTAGTTCTAATAGCTATTATTATGTGTAATATACATGTGGGAATGTTTTTTTTTGGAGAATTGGGTTTTTGGTACTCCAATTGAATATGTATCACAGTGTGTTATATACATATAGCCTATCAAGTGTTTGAACTAATGATTTATATTGTGTGTGTGTGTGTGTGTATGTGTGTGTGTGTGTGTGTGTGTGTGTGTGTATTTGTGTGTGAGAGGTGTTCTTTGGGGTTTTAACAATGAGGGGAGGCTCACATGTATTAAGTGATTGTCAGTGATAACTGTGACAGTGAGTGTGCGTGTGCTGGAAATGGATATGAGTGTATCAGTCACTGACTGAAGAAGGTATTCGTTACTAATACTTGAATATCAGTATTGATGCATGTAGATAGTGTGAGAGAGCTCGAGTAGTGACATTACACTGCAGTGAAGTTTGAGATTTAAGTAGTAGCAGGCTTGGATATGGGGGTGTGCATTGATACCCTTGTATCAATGGTTTAGGTGCAGGTCAGTCCAGAGGGAGGGAGAGCAGTACCAGCAGCAAGTACATGCTGGGTACTTGCATTGGTTCTCAGTAAACAGGGAGGAGACCCAAATTAAGGTCTGATGCAGGCCAAGAAAGAGTTATTAGTGTCAGTAGCTGTAACATAGAAGGAATGGAACAACAATAGGTAATTCAAGGGAGGGGAGTACTTGCACAAGGTTATAGAGCATGTATCAGCAGTAGCTGAAATTTGGGAAACTGAATGCAGGCAACAGATACTGCACACTGGCACTGAGGGTGTCCCAGGTTGCACTGTAGGTAAGTGTCTCGGGCAACCTGTATTTGGTGTGTATCAATTTGAGTTATGTGCCAGCAAGGTAAGCAAAGGGGTTTTAGGTATTTAGCTTGGGCTGAATATCAGATATCTGGGTAAGTGGCATCAGACATGAGGGGATGATCAATGGAGAATGATACTCAGTGGAGATAAGTTATATTAGAGTATCAGTTTAGGGGCAAATTGTGTTGTGTAGGTAGTGAATCCAAAGGAGAATGTGGAGCTAAGGTGAAGGTGGGAAATGGAGATACATTAAGATTATATAGTATCAGTAGATATTGTATTAGTAGTATTAAGTTAATTTTTATAGTAGTATATTAGAGTATCAGTTGATGAAGTATAAGTGTCAATTAGTAAATGATAGTTAAGAAACTACATGTTAGTTATCAGTTAATAGTGTCAGTTAGTAGATAACTAAGATATAGTGAGTATATATTAGATATCTGTTAGTTATTATTGATAGTGGTTATTTTAGTGTCAGTTAGTATGTATATAGCAGTTAGCATATAGTTAGTATTGGTTAATTGTAAGATAGAAATTAGTTATCAATTAGAAGTTTAAGTTTGTTAATACATGTTAGTTAGTGTATATTAGAGTGCCCGTTAGAGTATTAGTTGGTTCTAGGTAGTGTATTATTAGTAGTTATATTCATAGAGTAGAGATAAGTTAACTTATATAATTAAGAATAAGTTATTAGTGTATCAGTTAGTTGAGGTCAGTTAGTGCCAGGATATCATTTAACAATAATGTTATAGCTAAGGTTGTAAGTGAAGTTATTACCACTATATATATATATATATATATATATATATATATATATAACTGATATAGAATGTTATCCTAGTTTTAACATCAATTATATCTCATACATAGGTATTAACCTAGTGTGGACCTAGTCTAGCTTAGTTAAACCAAGATGACTTAGAGATTGACCCATGTCACGCCCCAGTCCCAAAATACCGAGGGACTAGACACGTGGCAATGGCCAGCAGCACACACTGATGGACAAACCCAATTTAATGGATCCATCAAGGCGTACTTAAGCTGTAAAAACAAGTCTACGACAACATGGCACAACTAATCTCATCCACACAAAATATAAAATATGATCGACAGAATATAAGGAATGTAAATCATCAACCAGTCTCCACAAAGTGCTTCGGGGAACAACCCGATAAATATCTGATACAATGGTTCAACAGACCAAAATATAAATGACTGAGTAAAATAAATACTGAGCATGAAACATAGATGCTCAGGAAAAGTCCTCAGCTAACACCTCGTCCTCGGGTGTCGGTACAGCTCCTGTATCTGCTTCTGCTTCGGTCCCGTATACCTCGGGATATATCTCGTCTGTAAATCCTGGGGACATAATCCGGATCCAGGTCCTCAGGGGACATAGCAAGGTACAAGATAATACAAGCCAAAATAAATACAGTGCAACAGATAATGAATGAAATAAATAGGGTAAGTAAGTAACCATCTATGTGAAATGCAAGTGAGAGCATCACTAGTACTCAGGCTGAGACCACTACAAGCTCTGTGTCGGGGAGCCGGTAGCGGTAATAACACGTAATGTGCCTAGCTCTGCTACGAGAGTCTACGGCCTCACAATAGTAGTAGATATATATATAAGACAGCCTGTAGCCTGTGTGTCTCTCCCCACCCAATGTAACCACGCATATCATGACCATAATGTCTCATGTCCATGTCAAGCGGGATCATAGCTAATGCAACAAGTCATAAGTATCTATGAATATAATATCTCTGTCAAGTCCTGTATCCTATACAGAATCACCATGAATATCTCAGGAAGATCATGTCTCATGAATAGTGTCCAGTGTCCTGGGTCGTAGTGTACTCGATAAGACAAGTACGAGAATATAAAGTGTCACGAATGTCCATCTCTAGATGACGATACACAACACCACGTACAGTGTTGGCACCCGACTAATAATCGGACGCTAATTACGTCACACGGTCCTAGGTTAAGCATGCACAGCAATATAATGAAGCAAGAAAAATATGTAACAATAACTGTAAAGTTGGCAAGATATACTTGCCCACTGATGTATAACTAATTCAAGGAAATAAGTAGCAAGGCTGCAGAGTTTGGCAAGGTACACTTGCCTGGGGTCCTGCTGCTGGTGTGAATCAGAGTCCAAGTCACAGTCCAAATAGTCTATGTATTACAATTTACCATGTCAAAAGATAATTTATTTTAACTTATTTAATTCTGGAATAATTACTCTAAAATCCTATTTTAATCTTATTATTCTGATTTTTAGGTTAATTCCTAAATTTTGTCCAAAAAAACTGAATTTTATCAACTCGAGACTCATGGCACGCAAATCGAGGCAATATGTTGACCAAAAAGTCAACCGACACAAACTCAACTTTCATGCATGATTTCTTGTAGATTTCATCATCAAAACATGTTGGAATTTATGGCTCGTCCGAATTCAAATTCGTTTGGGAATTATGGTACATACAAGTTTCGTATCGTGCACCGATGGTTAAATTCTAACCTAGAAGTTCTACAGAATTAAAAGTATGAAAATACATCGAATTAAATTCTGGTAAAAACATATGTCAATTATATCGACATTAGCTTTCCGAAACTTTAAACGGTTCATGATTCTGATTCCTGGTTCTCCCGAAATCGCAAAAACATTGAAACACGTCTATTTTCGGACATGCTGTGCTCTACGAATTTTTCAGAATTTAATACTCATAATTTCATAAAACAAATTATATAATCAGAAATCTAACCTCAATATCGTTCTAACGCAAGAAACTAGGCCTCGTTTGGAGTCCGGAGCTATGCGCAATGGCTTCTGGAAGATGAAGGAACCCTAGATGGCAATTCTCCAAAATCTCTCTCTCTAAAAATAATGGGATAATTAGGGTTATAATAATATATATATATAGGGATGTTGAGCGGCTGAATGAAAGTTGATAGGGTGACACATGTCATGATTTGATTGGATGGTTTTGGTTATATTATTTGTTTTTTTTATTTGCCTTTATCAAAACATTATTTAAGTCGTTTTAAATCTAAATAACTCAAAATAAACATTAAAAATAATCATAAAAATCTGAAAAATTACAGAAAATATATTTTGAACCTAAAAAACCTATAAAAATATTTGGGATAATTATATATTCATAGATTTCCTACTATAATTAGGAGAAGCTCTAAAAATTAGTTTTACCATAAAACTAAAAATAAATACTAACATTATTCCAAAAATTCTGAAATAATTCCAAAAAATATATAATAATATTATAAACCTTAGAAAATAATGTGGGTCCATTCTATATTCCTGGGCTTGCACAATAAATTCTACAAGTCCTAAAAATTAGTTATTAGCCTAAATAACTCCCAATAAATACTAAAAATACTCAGAAAATTCCCAAAAACTTCTAGAAAATATATTTTATTATTTAGAACCTAAAATAAAAGTTTGGGATATTTTTTTATTTATATCCTTTAAAAATTATTTAATCACAAAAGACCTTAGTTTTAATTCCAGAAAAATACCGAAAAATTGGAAAAATATATTTTTAAAATTTAGAAAAATCAGGGGGCTTACAATCTACCCAACTTATAAAAATTTCGTCCTCGAAATTAAAATTTATTCATGGTAGAAGTCAAGGATGGTATAAGATTTGCATTGGTTAAAATGCAAGGCTAGGTTTGACGGAGTGGGCGATGTTGCGCGTGGCATATTCCGAAAATCATGGGAAAAGTCCATATGAGCAAAAATCGGTTTCTTTCGGTGTCTTGTCAATGATGTGGACACCTAATTGCTCTTTGCACGAAACGCCCAACCATTGAAACGTTGCACAAAGATGGAAATGGAGGATGGGCATGTCTAGGACAAGAATGTGGAATTCATAGGAAGGCAGTGACTAGTGAAGTGCTCCAATTATCGAAGCAATGGTAAGGTGCGCCAAGTAATACCATGTTGTAAAACTAAATAAAAATACCGTGTTCTATTTCTAAGTGTATTCGAGCTAGCCTCAGTCTCACTATCTATGCCAAGTAGGTCTAATTCTTAGGTGAGAGGGTTTCACAATCCAGCCAACTTAAAATAATGTCGTCCTCAAAATTAAAATTAGGCATAATCTGTTAATCCTTCATGTACATAGGGCAAGTCAATCACAATCTCCTTGCGATAACTAAAACCCTAATCATATCCATTGCAATCACTTCTAGGTTAAGATGACCACTGATCCAATCAAAATTCAACCTATGGTTATCTTTTCTCGTTTTTTTTCAAATTATCCATCTCCCAATTTAAATTAAATCCATATAACATCTTCAAGATTTAAATATGCATGTAAATTTTACCTCACGATCTCTAACTATCATAATCTTCTTTAGAAGTAATTCGAGTCCAATATTATTTCCATTTTCACTTATAAATTTTTGTATGCTTCAACTTTTTAAATTCCATTTACATCCTCAATATTTCAAATAGGTAGTCCAACCATCAAAATTTTATTTTAACTCAAATCATCAAATTGAAAATAATTTAAATGCAGTCCACCAATGTTCAAGTCTGAAATTCTATATTTATCCTCCAAATTTCAAATTGATGACTCTACCTTCATTGTTCAACAATTTAAATCATGTACTTAAGGTATAAATATTGGGTCCTCAATATCAATTCATTAATCCTCATCATCTTAGTCATTCTTCTAAATTTCTCAAAATTAAAATGGCTTGAACCTCTCCCAATCC
Organism: Iris macrosiphon; assembly: GCA_036927795.1. Taxonomy (NCBI): domain Eukaryota; kingdom Viridiplantae; phylum Streptophyta; class Magnoliopsida; order Asparagales; family Iridaceae; genus Iris; species Iris macrosiphon. Next base: position 151,952,581 of record JAYESA010000002.1, on the reverse strand, counting down.
AATCTTACTCAATCACAATCTAAAAGAAATTCCTCTCAAGTTGACAACGCACTGCTACCCAACTTAGAATTTATCCATCTATAACATAAGGCTATATACCTTAAAAATATTCCTTAATTTATTTACTCATGTCATTCAATCCTCAAAACTTCAACGCCGATCATATCACATATGATATGTCCTTAATTACGAAAGAATAATCCTCAAGTATGTTATCGGCCTATGGGGTATATCTAGTATTCTCTGTGTATCAAACTTTATACCAAGCATGAGGTTTCGTCTTTCCGAAATAAGGGAAGACAGAGGTCAATAATAAAGAGTTCAAGGGCGAGGTAATAGATTTGAAGTATCGGAATCAAGACGTTTTAAGAATTCAAATGGGAATTGTCAAGGCGGTTGTTGATTGAAATCCTATTGTGGTAATCCTTTGTTCGCCTGCTCGTATTAGCACAGTTATGTAACCGATACGGTATGTCAGACATATCTAGAGGGCAAGTACAGGTGTCTACTAGTCAACTATATATCTCAATCCACGTAAAGTAGTTATACGAAGGGCGAACCAAGCGTACTATGGTTGGTCAGACCGTAGTACACTGATTCTGAAATGTATTAGTGTACGCGTCCACTAATACATATGTCATGAACAAGCTTGATAAAAGGATGAGCTTGCAAAACTAGGCTGTAACAGCAGCATAAGTCGAGGTAGTATATGAAATATAAGTACGCTAGATGATGATGAAAGGATGTACAAATTATTCAAGTTCACAAAACAACAACAAAATAAGCAACAATAATAAAAGACTCTACAATCTCTACAGTTATCATACAACTTCCTTGTCTAAGTCGCTAGTCGACCAAACAGGGGCAAGGACCCCTAACTTCTATTGTCTGAATAAACACTGTCATCTTTTGCTAGCATACAATTAATGCCATTCAGTTACACCGTCTCGTTGGGTCAAGTGGACTATGTGGTACTAGGTCGTGAGGCATACTACCCAACTTATAAGAATTAAACTAGTACCATGACAATCTTAAGAGGATCCTGCAAAATAACCTTGCACATGTAAATAAAATAGAAACTCTTATTAGGGTATATGAGGAAAGATCTTGGTACTTATTAGGGTCTCCTATTGCATTATATAGGTAAGGGTCAATCTTAATCATAGTGCTCATAGAACATGCGTCAATAGCGAGAAGGGAAAGGTTACTAGTCTCAAGGGAAAGAGATTATAACTTGTATCGAGGTGGGGGTACAATTTACGTGATTTAACACTAAGGGATAATCATCGGGTCACAATCTACAAGATTAACTCAAACTTATCGAACTCTAACTACCAAGCACAAAATTTCAACTTCAAGACTATAGCTATAATCCTAGCAAACTATGGGTCCTTAACAAGGAATAAAATTACTTGGCCTACTATCAGAAGGGTCAGGGGCACGAATTTGAAAGGCGGAGAAAAGAAGAACATATTTTAGTCGTTGCGCATTAGCGAACGTTAAGGTCGCAGATGAACAACATGGGAAATTAAAATATGGGGCTCTAGATAATATCATGGTTTCCTAAGGTGAAGGTGACGAGCAATTCTCCGTGTTTGAGGTGTGATCTCATAGGGAATGTCAAACTCGTTGCTCTGGGCTTCTTGAGGTACTGTCTGCTAATATGTCAACACGAACCTATATCCTAACACTATCTCACTATGCACATTAGGTTCAGTCCTAACATTTGATCCCGAATTTCTATTGGTTCCTCAAGACTGGGGTCAAACACTAGGGTGAAATCTCTACTAGCTCTTAGCAGTGCCTATACTACTCTTAGGTCATTCATGACCATAACAAGAAATAATGGTAAATTATTCTATAGGTGAGGGATGCTAGGGTTCATTAAGCGTTCTATTGAGGGGTGTGCCAATATCCTAGCTATACTCTTAATAGGAAGGTTACCCTACTTATTATTCTATCAAAAGGGACTTCTATATTCTAGGAGAAGGCTACGCTCAAGGAACTAATGAGAAGGCACATGAATCAAGCAGGATGCAATTATTCAACGGAATGGATTGGAAGGAGGAGGAGAAGTCATAGTCAGTTATGGATGAGATCCTATACTCTAATCCTATTTGCAGGCTTGCTCGGTCCCTAAGTTGAAACCAAAGCAATTTAGTCGTTGACCTGCATGGGCCACCACAAAAACCATGTCACGCCCCAGTCCCCAAATACCGAGGGACTAGACACGTGGCAATGACCAACAGCACACACTGATGGACAAACCCAATTTAATGGATCCATCAGGGCGTACTTAAGCTGTAAAAACAAGTCTACGACAACTAATCTCATCCACACAAAATATAAAATATGATCCACAGAATATAAGGAATGTAAATCATCAACCAGTCTCCACAAAGTGCTTCGGGGAACAACCCGATAAATATCTGATACAATGGTTCAACAGACCAAAATATAAATGACTGAGTAAAATAAATACTGAGCATGAAACATAGATGCTCAGGAAAAGTCCTCAGCTAACACCTCGTCCTCGGGTGTCGGTACAGCTCCTGTATCTGCTTCTGCTCCGGTCCCGTATACCTCGGGATAGATCTCGTCTGTAAATCCTGGGGACATAATCCGGATCCAGGTCCTCAGGGGACATAGCAAGGTACAAGATAATACAAGCCAAAATAAATGCAGTGCAGTAGATAATGAATGAAATAAATAGGGTAAGTAAGTAACCATCTATGTGAAATGCAAGTGAGAGCATCACTAGTACTCAGGCTGAGACCACTACAAGCTCTGTGTCGGGGAGCCGGTAGCGGTAATAACACGTAATGTGCCTAGCTCTGCTACGAGAGTCTACGGCCTCACAATAGTAGTATATATATATATATATAAGACAGCCTGTAGCCTGTGTGTCTCTCCCCACCCAATGTAACCACGCATATCATGACCATAACGTCTCATGTCCATGTCAAGCGGGATCATAGCTAATGCAACAAGTCATAAGAATCTATGAATATAATATCTCTGTCAAGTCCTGTATCTTATACAGAATCACCATGAATATCTCAGGAAGATCCTGTCTCATGAATAGTGTCCAGTGTCCTGGGTCGTAGTGTACTCGATAAGACAAGTACGAGAATATAAAGTATCACGAATGTCCATCTCTAGATGACGATACACAACACCGCGTACAGTGTTGGCACCCGACTAATAATCGGACGCTAAGTACGTCACACGGTCCTAGGTTAAGCATGCACAGCAATATAATGAAGCAAGGAAAATATGTAACAATAACTGTAAAGTTGGCAAGATATACTTGCCCACTAATGTATAACTAAGTCAAGGAAATAAGTAGCAAGGCTGCAGAGTTTGGCAAGGTACACTTGCCTGGGGTCCTGCTGCTGGTGTGAATCAGAGTCTAAGTCACAGTCCAAATAGCCTATGTATTACAATTTACCATGTCAAAAGATAATTTATTTTAACTTATTTAATTCTGGAATAATTACTCTAAAATCCTATTTTAATCTTATTATTCTAATTTTTAGTTTAATTCCTAAATTTTGTCCAAAGGAACTGAATTTTATCAACTCGAGACTCATGGCACGCAAATCGAGGCGATCTGTTGACCAAAAAGTCAACCGACACAAACTCAACTTTCATGCATGATTTCCTGTAGAGTTCATCATCAAAACATGCTAAAATTTACGGCTCGTCCGAATTCAAATTCGTTTGGGAATTATGGTACATACATATTTCGTATCGTGCACCGATGGTTAAATTCTAACCTAGAAGTTCTACAGAATTAATAGTATGAAAATAAATCGAATTAAATTCTGATAAAAACATATGTCAATTATCTCGACATTAGCTTTTCGAAACTTTAAACGGTTCATGATTTTGATTCTTGGTTCTCCCGAAATTGCGAAAACATTAAAACACGTCTATTTTCGGACATGCTGTGCTCTACGAATTTTACAGAATTTAATACTTATAATTTCGTAAAACAAATTATATAATCAGAAATCTAACCTCAATATCATTTTAACGCAAGAAACTAGGCCTCGTTTGGAGTCCGGAGCTATGCGCAATGGCTTCTGGAAGATGAAGGAATCCTAGATGGCAATTCTCCAAAATCTCTCTCTCTAAAAATAATGGGATAATTAGGGTTATAATAATATATATATATGGATGTTGAGCGGCTGAATGAAAGTTGATAGGGTGACACGTGTCATGATTTTATTAGATGGTTTAGGTTATATTATTTGTTTTTTTGATTTGCCTTTATCAAAACATTATTTAAGTCGTTTTAAATCTAAATAACTCAAAATAAACATTAAAAATAATCATAAAAATCTGAAAAAATTACAGAAAATATATTTTGAACCTAAAAACCCTAGAAAAATATTTTGGATAATTATATATTCATATATTTCCTACTATAATTAGGAGAAGCTCTAAAAATTAGTTTTACCATAAAACTAAAAATAAATACTAACATTATTCCAAAAATTCTGAAATAATTCCAGAAAATATATAATAATATTATAAACCTTAGAAAATAACGTGGGTCCATTCTATATTCCTGGGCTTGCACAATAAATTCTACAAGTCCTAAAAATTAGTTATTAGCCTAAATAACTCCCAATAAATACTAAAAATACTCAGAAAATTCCCAAAAACTTCTAGAAAATATATTTTATTATTTAGAACCTAAAATAAAAGTTTGGGATATTTTTTTATTTATATCCTTTAAAAATTATTTAATCACAAAAGACCTTAGTTTTAATTCCAGAAAAATACCGAAAAATTGGAAAAATATATTTTTAAAATTTAGAAAAATCAGGGGGCTTACAACCTAGAAGCATGCATTAGTGTATTTTAAACCATTTCTCATTCATTACACCTATTTAACCTGATATTTTCTAAATAGGAGTGTGTGACACCAGCTTGGGCATCGAGAGACACCCTTTGTTCAGTACCAGATGCGAGTACATCTCTCTGTTAGTTTTCAGTCATGATAGTGTATATATCACATATTTTAGAACTGTTTACTAATTTTGACACAATGGCTACACAGACTGGTACTAAATGGATCCTATCTTGGGATGTTATCCCCTACCATGTTCAGCGGGTACTCCTTCACATATATTTTATCGTATTTATCGGGTATTGATTATCATGTACTTCGTGTTCATATATTGCTCGTGTTCAGTGTGCTTAGATCCGTGTTCGTAATGTGTCAGGATTGGATCCATGAGTATTGGTTGGGGATGAGGGAGTAGGAGTTGGTTATGTGATCAAGCCAGTGTATTCGTGTACATGTCGATTATATATCACACGTGTAATCGAGTTACCATATTGTATTCGTGTTCAACCTAACCCTATCACATAACAAACTTGTACTCTATGGCACTTTAGCCAGTTTATTTATTTTTATTACTTGAAGTTATTCCATATTGCATGTTCTTTCATTCCACTACTTCAGATGTTCACTCTAGTTCATTTTTATTTCCTATTGATAGTTATCTTGTATTATTTTCTATTATTTGTCATATATGCTCTACCATATATTTGGAACTGCTTTCAGAGTTTTGTACTTTGATCCTTTCCGGATTGGATATTTTTTTTCCAGATGATTGGCTAGAGGAGCTGTGTCCCATTTATTACGGGCCGCAGGATGGTGAGCCATTAAGGATACTCCCCTAGAGCAGGAGAACCTAGTTCCAGTGACCGAGGAGGCCTACTTATATATTTTTAGACATTGTATTAGTCTCATTTCTAGACTCATGGCATGTATATATATTATTTTTGGAGTGGTTATGTCTAGACTTATGGATTTGACTTGTGGATGTATTGTGACTCTTATTTTCTCTCTTTTATTCAATATCGTGCTTTCATCCTCCTTTAGTTTATATTGTGATTGAGTATTGTTTATCATTATTATATACCATATTGTTCCTCCTTTTGGAGTTGAGATAGCATGACAGGTACCCTTTTATATATAATGTGAGATGGGTAGATAGTTATATTGACCTGAACATCGTTCTACTGTCGATGCTGCGACATAGGCTGGGCGTTGTTCACTACTCGTGCCCTTATTCTGGGTGCGGGTCGTGACACATTTTTAGTGGTGGCCCATGCTGGTCCAGAATCGCAACAAATGCGATATCGTAGTAGTGCTCTGAGTCTGAGATACTACTTCGAGCCTGCTTTAGGATATATGATATAGGCTGAGAGTATATTCAATCACAACTAAGAAACACTTCCAAATATTTACTTTTGCTATCATTATCTATCTGAATGCTTGTTTTACTTTGAATAATTTTGTCCTTCTTTAATAATATCGTATCTTACTCGATATTGATTCCTTTGTTTCAAATCTATCTTCAGGATGCCGCCGAAGACGCAATCTCAGCGCTCAGGTGTAGTATCAGCGAGGTCGGTTACTTCGCCGCCTCTGAGGAGGGCAGTACCAGCCACTGCTCCATCAGCTTCAGCTCAGAGGGCCCCTTCATCGGTCCATGTAGGCGTTACTGCTACAGGTTTTGGGGGTGCTCCACCTCCAGTACAGAGGACAGTGTCGACAGTATCTGAGGAGATTCGACCTCTACCACCAGCAGTTGATCTGACGCAGGTATTTACGCTCTTTCAGCAGATAATGGAGGCACAACGGGCCCAGGTGGAGGCCCAGCAACGACAGTTAGAGGTCATGAGGTAGGGCATTGAGAATGCCCACCAGCTTGCACTCACTTCAGTCGAGAGAGTCGTCTTAGTCCAGCCTCAGGTGGTACCTCCTCAGCCCACCCCGCAGCAGCTAAGGCCGGGGACTATCATAAATTTCAAGAGATGGGGCCTAAGGACTTCAAAGGCATCGGGGGGATTATATATGCTAATGACTGGATCGAAGACATAGAGAGGAACCTGTGACTGGCGCATATTCCAGAGAGGTTGCAGATAGAGGCCGTAGGGAGCATGATATTTGATATCGCATTGACTTGTTTCAGGATGGACCCCAGGATCTCAACGCCGGGACTTACTTGGAAAGCTTTTAAAGAGCTTTTCAAGGAAAAGTTATTTCCGGATGTGGCTCTGACATCTCTAGAGATCCAGTTTTAGTACCTTATCCAGGGGAGCATAATAGTAGATGAGTATGCGGCAGAGTATTGCAGATTAGGCTATTTTGTGGAGGAAAAAAATCCCCGGGGGAAGGCCTGAAAGTTCAGAAAGGGTCTGAACAGGGAGATCAAATCCTATACTAGCGGATATCATACCACTAAATTTAAGGAGATCCTAGTGTAGGCACAGCAGGCCGAAAATGATTTGGAGCTTGGCTCCAAGAGGATGAGGGATCTTTCATGAGCCAGCAGTAGTGCGGGCCCAGCAAAGCGGCCTCATTTTCAGCAGCAGCATCAGAGATACTTCCAGTAGCCGAGGCAGCAATTCCCCGTACCAGCTAGAGCGCCAATGCAGCAGGCACACCAGATTCAGAGGCCAGCTCAGCCAGCTACTCCTTGCCCATTCTGCAAAAAGTCAGGACATGGATGGGATGCGTGCAGGATGAGATTGGGCCAGTATTTATTCTGCGGATCAGGAGACCACCAGTTGAGGGCTTGTCCTAGGGCTCTAGCTCATCCAGCTCAGGATGGGGCCCAGGCACATAGAGCACCCACGAGACCACCGGTGGGATAGCAAAGCGGACCTCCGTTATCGACACAGCAACCGAGGTTCGTACGGCACCATCAGCAGCAGAGAGGTGCGCAGCAGGGGCAAGCTTTCTCCTTGACCGTCGAGGAGGAGGAGCCAATTGCTGATGTCATCTCTAGTTTAGTCTATCTTGATTCTTTTGTAGCTCATGCTTTATTTGATTCTGGTGCTTCACATAGTTTCGTATCTGTATCTTTTGCTTTGAAGCATCATCTTGAGACTGAACCATTGGGGAGGACTTGCAAGATCATGACCGGGGGTGACATTATCCTGGTCAGTGATGTTTGCAAGGATCAGAGAGTTTTCTTGGGAGGCCGAGAGTTGAGCGTGTGTCTACTCGTAATGCCACTTCCGAGCTATGACATAGTACTCTGGATGGATTGGTTGAGTAGGCACCATGCTAGTATCGATTATCGTTTTCAGACACCAGAAGATCTAGAGTTTGAGTTCGTCAGAGAAGCAACAGAGCAGAATGAGGGAGACTTATGTGGAGCTTTGGTGAAAGAGCAGGAGTTGCCACATCCATTGATTGCAGAGTATATTGACATCTTTTCGGAGGAATTGCCGGGGTTGCCACCAGACAGAGATATTAAGTTCTCTATAGACATGGTGTCAAGCGCAGAGCTGATATCACAGTACGTCTATAGGGTTAACAACAACAAACTGGTAGAGTTGAAGAAGCAGATAGATGAGTTGCAGGACAAGGGCTTCATCCGCTCCAGTTCATCACCGTGGGGTGCTCTGGTATTATTTGTACCAAAGAAGGATGGGTCGATACGTATATGTATCGACTACATGGCTCTAAACAACCTCACTATCAAAAATAAATGCCAGTTACTGCGGATTGATGATCTGTTTGATCAGTTGAGCGGAGCGAAGGTATTCTCGAAGATAGACTTGAGGTAGCACCAGGTGAAAGTAAAAAAGGAAAAATTCCAAAGATAGCTTTCAGGAATCGGTATAGGCAGTTTGAGTTCTTGGTGATGTCGTTTGGGTTGACCAATGCCCCGGCGGTATTCATGAACCTGATGAATAAGGTGTTTTATCAGTACCTGGATCAGTTTGTTGTGGTCTTCATTGATGATATATTGATATATTCGAAGACTCCGGAGGAGCATGAGAAGCACTTGAGGATAGTTCTGGAGACCCTCAAGAAGGAGAAACTGTATGGCAAGCTTTCGATGTATGAGTTCTTCCTTGATAAGGTTGAATTACTCAGGCATGTGATTACAGGAGATGGTATCTCAGTAGACCCAAAGAAGATTTCAGCAGTTGAGTCATGGTCTACCCTGAGTTCAGTGGCAGAGATCAGGAGTTTTCTTGGATTGGCAGGCTATTATCGGAGATTTGTTCAGGATTTCTCTAAGATTGTAGAGCCGATGACTAGTCTGGCCATGAAGGACGTGGAGTTCGTCTGGACTAAGGAGTGTCAGGTCGCTTTTGGGGATCCGAAGAAGAGGTTGACTACAACTCCAGTATTGACGTTGCCATCAGGGATATGAGGATTTTTCATATACAGTGATGCTTCGGGTAAGGGTTTGGGATATGTGTTGCAGAAGAACGGGAAGGTGATTGCCTATGCATCCAGAAAATTACGTCCGCATAAGAAGAATTACCCTACCTATGACTTGGAGTTGGAAACAGTCATGCCCCGATCTCCCGCAGGCTAATCGGCCGTCCCCGCTAGGTGAGGATCATCGCGCCAGCGCTCCCGCGGAATGATCGCTTGACCCATACGGGCGTGATGCCGTACTAGCGTGATTCGGGCTTGTGCAAGGACATGGTTCATTGGCTGGCGGTAAGAGGTCTAAGCTACAGAGTCGTACAGATTGTCCGAGTGCAGCAGAATTATGAACGCATAGGCGATCGGTAACAAGTTAACTGAGTCGATAATAGCGAAAGCATTGAATAACATAAGTTGAAGTAGAACTCTTTATTGATATAAACAAGTGTTATAGGCGGCGCTTGGCCGAGATTACAATTCGCTCAGATCTCTCTCTCTGAAATAGTAAAAGCATGCCAAGTGGCTATAATAGTAAAATGATGTACAAGCGATGTTCAGGCGATATTCTAATATTATATCTTGTATATGTGCTTCAGCTCCGGACGTAACACTCCAAGGCTTCAGAGTGAACTCCTGGCCTTAGCACGCACGAAGGAGGCATCCGCACTGAACGAGATTCTCCCGCACCTTATAAATAACCTGGTGGATTATCAGTACACGAATGCACTGGTGGGAAGGCTACTCGCCCGCTCGACAAATCCAAACACGTAATATAGGTTTCGTGCACCAACTATTAAGTTGTCTTTCTAGTTGCCTTAGGATCAGTTTCATGGCAAAGATTGAATAGCCTAATTCATGTGGTAGTGCACCATACGACATAAGAGGAAACACAATGTTCCAACTCCTGTAGGGCCAAGTCTGGATATCCTTTGCCTCAAACGAGTATTCCTACCTGAGCAAAGCGGGTTGGAACATTGCACTTTTGCCGTTTGAATTGGCAGTCCGCTTGAGCGGAACGAGGTGTTACATCATACCCAACTCAGAAAAAGTCTCGTCCTCGAGACTTACTGAGGGCAAGCCATACTAACACATTATGGAATCTATCCCAAGCGTAGCAATCAGTACCACTAAAACCAATTGAACAAAATCTCCTACTCGGTTCTTACGTCGTGTCGCGTGTATGCTGAGTCAGTATCATTTGTGCCTTAGCGCGGAGTACATTTCAATTGATCTTAATTAACGATCTAAGGCTGAGGCAAACCTATACAACTCATTATGCTTATTTATTTGGATATTCACTTGCACTAGCATCGAGATCAGCATATCGCGAGTCTGGATCGTGCATATATTCGAAGTGCACCTCTAGCATGAGCACGCCAACCAACTTAGTGATAGCGAAGTCTTAGCACTCGAGTTTTACATTTTTCTTGAGTCTTGGATCGTGCACAAGTTTAAGGCATCCCTCAAACATATGCATTCAACCAAACTTAGAGATAGTGAAATCGGACAAGCTACTTGCGAAAATCTTAAGGGTCTGTACAGGTCAGCACAAAGGCCATAGCATCATGATTTCATACAAGCAATCATATCATTCAAATGTGCTTTTTGAAAGTATTTAGACTCATTGTTGGAATATTCTGTTTGGGGCATTGAGAGAGAGCATGCACATAACCCACGAATCAGCTTTCAAAACTTGTGAAAATCAAAACAAAGTCCAAAGGCGTATAAGCCAGGCTCTGATACCAATCTATCACGCCTAGATCTCTCGCAGGCTAATCGGCCGTCCCCGCTAGGCGAGGATCACCGCACCAGCACTCCCGTGAAATGATCGCTTGACCCATCCGGGTGTGATGTCGCACGAGCGTGAGCGCGCCAGTGCAAGGCCATGGTTTATTGGCTAGCGGTAAGAGGTCTAAGCCACAGAGTCGCACAGATTGTCCGAGTGCAGCAGAATTATGAACGCATAGGCGATCGATAACAAGTTCACCGAGTCGACAATAACGGAAGCATTGAATAACATAAGTTGAAGTAGAACTCTTTATTGATATAAACATGTGTTACAGGCGGCACTTGGCCGAGATTACAATTCGCTCAGATCTCTCTCTGAAACAGTAAAAGCATGCCAAGTGGCTACAATAGTGAATGATGTACAGGCGATGTTCAGGCGATGTTCCAACATTATGTCTTGTATATGTGCTTCAGTTCTGGACGCAACACTCCAAGATTTCAGAGTGAACTCCTGGCCTTAGCACGCACGAAGGAGGCATCCGCACCGAACGAGGTTCTCCCGCACCCTGCAAACAACCTGGTGGATTATCAGTACACGAATGCACTGGTGGGGAGGCTACTCGCCCACTCGATAAATCCAAACACATAATATAGGTTTCGTGCACCAACTATTAAGTTTTCTTTCTAGTTGCCTTAGGATCAGTTTCATGGCAAAGATTGAATAGCCTAATTTGTGTGGCAGTGCACCGTACGACATAAAAGAAAACACGGCGAGACTTACCAACTTACCATTTGTCCTTCCCTGTCCAAGGCAAACCAAGTTAATTCAAGCATGAACAGATATAAACATTCAGGGACAACAACATATGCATTACACTGTGTCATGAACGAGACTATATTTTAGGTGCTCAGTTATTCTCGATGCGATGCAATGACTCATACGCGGATAGCCGCTAAGCGATGATGACTTATCTATATGAACAATAATCGCTGGCATAGCCATAAAGGACACTAGTCAGTGGCAAAAATGGTATACAGCGAAAGAACAATGAGCGCTACACGCCATCTCGTCCACTACAATAGACTATACAATAGAGTTTCATCCGGATCGGATCGGTGCCAGTGCCCCAGCAACCGTCTGCAGGAACTAAGACCTTGTGCATAAGTTGTCGGCAACATGTAGTCTTGGTCTTCCAAATTCATATCTTGACAAGACAATCCATAACACGAGTACAATCTTTTTGCTCTGAACGAGTATTTGCTCCACGAGTTGTGATTCTTGATTTACTTGACAATTCTTGTTCAGATGTAAACTTAACATGATTTCCATTTTAGTGATTCAACTTGCCTTAATGCATCCCCTTGGTGCGGGGTCTGCCTTAGCGACCCAACGGTCCCGGATACTTACAGGTTCATTTGCACAGAAGAGCTATTTGATAGTCTTCTGGTTGAGTCGAATGCATGCACGATACGCGATAGTGTTCTTTATTGTGGCATGATTTCGTGTAGAAAATATTAAGGCAAGGCAACATTGAGAACTTAAGCAATCACGTTGGCTCGGGCCCGAAGGTAAGCTGAGGAGTGAAACTGTTAGGGACTTTCCAAGCGACATAATCTAGGGTAGCATGCGAGGGTCTGATTATAAGCAATATTTCATTTCTATGTTCTAGCACAAGCAATACAAGTTGGGATTATTCCCTTAGCTAGGTACGTTATATTTTTATTAGCATGCAGGGGGTGATTCACCTAGCGACTAGCATGTATCGTTCCATATTTTAAGTGTGCTGGCTAAGCAAAGACAAGTTCACCGTAGCCACCTACCTTAGCGATAATTCGCCTCGGTTGAGCGATACTCCGAGCGAGCCTCTGAAAGCCTAAGCCAAACTCCTGTAGGGCCAAGTCTGGATATTCTTTGCCTCAAACGAGAATTCCTGCCTGAGCAAAGTGGGTTGGGATATTGCACTTTTGCCGTTTGAATCGGCAGTCCGCTTGAGCAGAACGGGGTGTTACAGAAACAGTCTTTTTTGCTCTAAAGCTGTAAAAATACTACTTTTACGGAGAGCGTCTGGAGATATTTATAGACCACATGAGCTTGAAGTATGTGTTTACACAAAAAGAGCTAAACCTGAGTCTGAGGCGATAGTTGGAGTTGATGAAGAACTTCGACATATCATCGCAGTACCATCCAGGGAAGGCCAACGTAGTCGATGATGCCTTGAGCAAGTATCCAGTAGCTATGTACTTGACAAGGGATAGGCATTTATTGGCTGATCTGGATAGCTTGGGTATTGAGGTGTTAGTTCCTGGAGTTGCGGAACATATATGGGTCTACAGGTAGAGTCAGATTTGATGGACCAGATCAGAGCCACACAGTTTGAGAATGAGTCTCTAAGGAGCATCAGAGCGCAGGTCCGGATGGGATTGGCAGAGGAGTTCAGTATTGTAGTGGATGGATCATTGTGACACAGTACCAGATTGTGTGTGCCGAGTGGAGAGTTGTGTGAGGAGGTTCTTCAGGAGGCATATCGATCTCAGTACTCTATGCAACCAGGTGCCAACAAGATGTATAAAGACATGAGAGAGCATGCTTGGTGGTATAGTGTAAAGCGGGAGGTGGCGAGCTTCGTATCCAGATGTCTAGTATGCAAACAGGTAAAGGCGGAGAGACAAAGGCCAGGTGGAGTGCTTCAGCCTTTACTCATTCCATAGTGAAAGTGGGAGCATGTGACGTGTTCCTTGGTTTCATTTGGTTTTCCTTGGACAGGGAAGGACAAATGGTAATTTAGTAAGTCTCGCCGTATTCCTTTGTATCGCACGGCGCACTGCCACACCAGTTAGGCTTTTCATTATACCATAAAACTGATCCTAAGGCAAGACTAGAAAATATAACTTAATAGATGGTGCACAAAACCTTTATAACATGTTTAGATTTGTCGAGCGAGCGAAAAGCCTACCCAGCAGTGCATTCATATACTGATAACCCACCAGATTGCTTGCAGGGTACGGAAGAACCTCGTTACGTGCGAAAACCCCCTTCGTACGGGCTAAGGCATGGAGTTCACTCTGGAGCCTTAGAACGTTGCGTCCGGAAGTGAATCACATATACTAGACATAATATTGGAACATCGCCTATGCATCATTCCATAATTGTAGCCACTTGGCACGCTTTTATCGTTTCAGAGAGAGAGAACTTGAGCAACTTGTAATCTCGGCCAAGCGTCGCTTGTAATACTTGTTCAATATTAACAAAGAACTTGCTTTACTTCTATACTTGTGTTGTTCAATGCTTTCGCTATTGATGACTCTGTGAACTTGTTACTAATTGCCTGTTCATTTCTTATTCTGCTGCACTCGGACTATCTGTGCGACTCTGTGGATTAGATATTTTACCGCATGTTCGGATTATGGCCTTGCATGGGCGCAGCTTGAGCTCGTGCGGCATCACGTCCAGATGGAAAAGATCGTCCCGCGGGAGCGCTCGTGCGGTGATTCGCGCCTAGCGGGGACTGCCGATTACCTGTGGGAGATCGGGGCATGGCATATTGGTATCAGAGCATGGCTTTACGCCTTTGGACTTCTTATCGATTTTCTCAGTTTTGAAGCTCGTTCGTAGGTTATGTGCATACGCTCTCTCTCAATGTCCCAATGGTATATTCCATACAATGAGTCTAAATAATTTTAAAAAGTATATGTAAATAATATAATTGCTTTTACTGGATAGTAATGCAAAGACCCTCGTTTTAACCTGTGCTAGACTTTGTGGGAATAGACTCGTGCTAGAAATTGCAAGTTATGTGCGAACCCGAATACCTATACGTGATTATCCAGCTGGTTAGTGTACGAGATAGAATATCGTTCGAACGGTTGTCTATGCACACAGCCTTTCGGCTAAGTTGTGTTGTGTATCGTGCGCCAAGACCCTTGTTGGTGCAAGCTAGTTGCAAGCGAGATTGGAATATCATTCAGGAAAAGATAAGTCAGTCTTAGAATGGCAACCAATAGAAACATTATAAGATTATTGCTAAGGTGAATAAAGATAATCGTGCTTGAATTTTGAGAAATAGCTCGAACGGTATTTCTTATCTTGAAGATACAAATCAAATTAGGTTTACTTGGATGATTATCAACTGGATATATACGAGACTAAGATTTATTAGGCGATGCTTAGGTATCGCACATGAATTCTAAGGGATGACTTGGTAAATATGTCACGCCCTAGTCCCAAAATATGTAGGACTAGGAATACGTAAGCATGCCAGCCGTATATATATGGAGACTCCAATATATGGAAACCATAATACATACGTACGCTGTATTATGAACAATAATTCACAAGTGATATATAATTATCACAAGTTACAGGGCACAACTAAATCTCATCCACATAAAAATCATAATGAAATAAATGATCAAATATGTCAATGAACCAAATATGAACTAGTCGAGAAGAACTAATAGTTGGATGGAGACAAATCCACTACCGAACTAGAATATAAAAGTAAATATAATAAGTACATCATCTAATGATCAGAGAGGCTCGAAGAAAAGACCTCCTCGAAAGAGAACGAAATAGCAAGTCCTGATCCGTGTTCCTGCGAATAGTCATGATCGTCTACACCTGGAAAGGGACCAGGTCCTCAGAGGGACATAACAAGATACATAGAAGCATGCCAATAAAATACTAAAAATAAACATCCAAAGGGTCGTCTAACCGCCTATGTGAATGCACTTTGAGAACAACTTTCCAACACGTGGGCTATCTGGCTAAAATGGGATTGGCATAATTCTCTCAGAGAATCAGGGGCCTAAAAAGTATGACGTCTTTTGAACGTCAGAGGCCGCTTGTAGATAATAATATAGGGGTCATCTGACCATGCATCTCCGACGGAGCATGCAGGTTACACAGGAAAAGTACAAAGAAGCCCAAACGTCTTACTTGTTTTTCTTCCCACCCCATGATCTATTCATGTAATATCCATGACACGATGAGACCTCTAATAACTGCCAAGTCTTCTAACATATCTCTATTAGCAGTTATTTTTTTATCGTATGTCCCATACGTACTGATGATCAGTCAATACGTAAGTTCGTAATCTATATGAGACTCACAAATCATAGTGTCACGGCCAAATGAAACATAAGAATGTCTCATAATAATGGGCTAGTCTCGTAAAACTAGGTTAACATGCATAATATATAATAAAGATAAAATACGACGCCACCGTCGTTGCACCTAAGTTATTCTTGGACGCGCAATTTATATAGCAGTTAAAATATATGAACTAAATAACAGAAATAAAATGCATGCACTATATGAAACGTAAATCATAGTACAATGGCAAGGTATACTTGCCTGACAAGAAAGCTGCGTAGTGTAAGCGTCCAGACGTCAAACACAAGGGATCAGAAACTATGGCATCCAAATGAACGTCTCTGAATACTGAAATAAACATCACTAAAGTCTCCAGAATTAGCGAGATAGCTAAAAAAACATTACCCTTTCGTCTAATTTGGGCACAGGGGCAAAACAGTAATTTTAGGTCAAAGCGGGGTCCACATGTGGGCCACTTTGTACCAAAATGCGTGCCAGAGGTAAAGGTCTCTAAATGGAATAAATTATTGGTCAAATAAATCCTAAACATTGATACAAACTCAATGTTATGTCCAATTTTGGATTCCGGTGAGCCGATCACAAATTCGCCCTTCAAGTCAAACCGTGGGACCCACGAATAGGCGACTCGGTCAACTATCTCAGAATTGCATGAAATCTGGGTCACAGGAACAGCGTGATACCATGAATCCAATGGCGCAAGTTTTATCGCATTTCGATGAGCGTACACAAAGTAGGGTGGTTGTTTGCAAAAGTCATAATACAGGAAGTTTTGCGGATACGAGTTGATTCTGACGCGCACACACGTCTGAATCAACTTTCGCGAAAGCCCACACATCAGGATATATCGTACACGCCTTTCAGTACAATTGGTACACGATGAGGCAGTCCCGTTTGGTGGGGCGTTCTCCGTATCACAAAATTTTAGTTTTGAAATATCAAGTTTTTGGTCGTTTTGGAGGCCGAATAATTTAACAAATAAAATAAACTAATAAAAACTAAAAGAACAATAAAATTCCTGGTTATATTGGGAAGAAAACCTTTCAATTAGATTTTAAAAATATTAAACGGGTTGGTGACCAATTGGGCATGAACATGGGGGTTTGGGTCAAATTTTTGGACTGTTCTTGGTAAGTTTTTCGGTCGACTTCCGGTCGATTTTTCGACCAATCCAGGGCACGACAACTAGTCCCGCTTAAAAAAAATCCTAGAGGGTTAGGTTGTGAACGTATACGAAAAAAACTCTCACAAAAATAATGAGAGATGATGGAGTTACATCACCTTGAAGTAGGGGTGTCGGGTCACGGCTGTGCACGTGTGCGCATGGCCCGCGGCTGCTGCGACGTCGGTCGTCGGCTGATGTGCGACGGTCGCCGGTGTCGGGGGGGGGGGTCGACGGAGCTGAGGGTAGGGGTAGGGTTTGTAGAACTAGATTTTAGGTTAGAGTTTCATGGTTAGGTAATATATATATAGTCAGGGAGAGGGGGAGGGAATCATCGGGTTCGGCTGGGGTAGTATAGGATTAGGTGTTTAGGTTTGTTTAGGAGTTTAGGTTTGTATTATTTTCTTTTCCTTTATTTTCTTTATTAATAACTAACTACATATTTATTTGTATGTATTTACATATATAGATGAGATTATAAGAAAACAACTTTTAGAAATATATTTGCATATATATTTATACATATAAATGGAAATATAAAAATACAAAAAAAATATTTTCATATAATAAATTCTAAGAATATTTATTCTAATTTAACAAAACAATATATATATATATATATATATATATATATATATATATATATATATATATATATATATATATATATATATATATATATATAAGTGTTTGATGATAAACAAAAGAAATGAAAATAGGTTTATACGAAACCCTTTCTTTGTTTACAAACAAGAAAAAGAAGTACAATTAATCCTATACGAGGATGTTAAGTACAAAAAATGATTCTGGGAAAAAATTGCTATAGGTGTCTGATCTGCGGTCGATCACTTTGTCCCTTGGACCACACGATGACGAAGAAGTGTTGTAGAAGAAGGAGAAGCTTCAAAGACTGTAGGAGGGATTGAACTCTCGTTGCCAAAGTTGTCAATCAACACTCTCTGTATGTGCTCTCTCTCTGATCTTCTCTGATTCCGATCTCTTTTCTCTTCCTGATCTTGACCTCTTCTCATGTGGCCGAAAGTCTCTATTTATAGAGCTCGGTCACAGTAACTGACTAGTCGGCGTAGAAACCAAATAGCGGAGAGAGTTTCACCTTTTACGCGACGGCTATAATAACTGCTACCCACGTCTGAATGATCTCCTGAATCCGCGTGTGACGCATGTCCCATTATGAGGTAACATGTATAATCGCTCATCGAAGATCACGACATGCAAGCCACGTAGGTAATTTCCCCTCGCGTAGAGATGGTTGGCATAAAAGCCAAATAACTGTCTCGTTGGCGTAAAAGCCAAATAGTTATCTTGTTGGCGTAAAAGCCAAATAGCTGTCTTGTTGGCGTAAAAGTCAAATAGCTGTCTTGTTGGCGTAAAAGCCAAATAACTATCTTATTGACGTAAAAGCCAAGTTCTGCGTAAAGCTTGATGCTGCGTAGGTAGGTAACCAGCGTAAACTAGCCAATTATCCTTCCTGACTGAGGTCTTGAGCGAATTCTGGGCCAAATAGCCATATCACGTACCTTTGCAAATATAGCCTGAGTTGGCGTATTTCGAGAAGATAGCATACGGCGTACTCCTATAGTTGAAAATAGCCAGGTTGGCGTATTTCGAGGAGATAGCATACGGCGTGCTCCTATAGTTGAAAATAGCCTAGTTGGCGTAATATGCAGGGATGGTGATGTGAGCGTATTAACCCTAGTTTTAGCTCTTCCAGTCATTAAAAGTAGAACCAAATCTTGTGTATTAAATGCAGAGATCTTCTTCCATCTCGCGCATTAACTGCAGAGATGTGCCTCGAGTTCTGTACGAAGAACAGCTTTTGACGCGGCGTTTGGTTTCGTCTCATCTTGAGTGTAAAAACTCATCTCTGCTTGTGTAGAATAGGCAGCGTATTCCTTGAATGCGTAAAAATGACTTATATCAAGGATTATGTCACTAAACGACAGTCTGGGTCTCTGTACAGAATCATTATTATAGCCGTCCTCTCGATCGTCGTGCAGTACTCTTTGTCAGGAGTCAGGTTCACTATTTTGTCTGACAGGTTCATTCGAGGAATACGAAGAGTTCCTCGTACAACTTCATGCTGCATTAAAAGCAGACATATTTTACACCGGAATGGCGATGTAGTAACATTTTTATGCCAAAGCAGTCTGGAAGTACTGTCTTACGCGGGTTATTTTGGAGCTCTGTTTTACGCTGAATAGCGTTGAAACTCTGTTGTACGCCAATGGCTCTGAAGTCATATTTTATGCCACACAGTGCTGGAGCTCTGTTTTACGCGGGCTTCATGCATGTTGGGGGTTTTTACGCGTATAATTTCCCAGCATATTTTTCATGCTTCTACAATAAGATTATATAAAAATAATTTCTAAAAATATATTTGCACCCAAAATAACTTCTAGGAGATTTATAATATTTTAACACGAGAATCTATGGTTGTTACACTAATGTCATACTAATGCCAAATGATCGAATTTTTCTGCCATGAAAAGATCCTACAGGTAGTGCCTCCTGTGTAGGCTACTTCCTATTATAGGCGATACAGATTTTAGGGCTATCCTATATCATTAATGTCCAAACCACGGTGAAGTGTCCTAATAAAATTATTGAGTTTTAATTGATTTGAAAATAATAATCTAAAACGAATACAAGAAATACAAAATACACATAAGATACCTATTTTTGGGGGAGGGGGTTTACAAACTATGCTAGCGATTGATGTCAACACCGATTGAGAATTTAATTAGGTGACTCAATTCCTGAGTGGTGTATGGATCATTTTGGAAACATTCAAACGAATTCATAGGTCTCGTACGATAGTTGGTTTGAACGAATTTGAGAATGTCTTGAATAAGTAATAAGACTTATATCGAGTAGGGATTCAAAGTAATGAAATCGATATCTTGGTCAAGGAAACTTGTTGGAAACTTGATGGATTGTGCAAGCAATTTCAAATTGAATAAAAGGATTAAAACTTGAGTAGGATATCGCTCGATAGAAGTTAGCCCGAGAATGAATATTGTGGTTCGATGAAAGAGATAAGTGATAACGGATTTGATCTGGAGTTTGGAAGAACGATCTTGAAACCTAGTTCGAAAGATAACTCTCGACAATCAGTCCCAGCGAGAACGATTATCCTGCTGGAGCACCGGCGTGATAATTTCACGTCCGGTGGTGATAATCGAACTCACGAAAACTTGTTCGATGATTATTCCAAATGGACTCGATGAATAGAACGTATCAAAATTGGATATACTTGGGCTTGAGTATTAAACTTAGTTGTTTGAGGAATGCTAGAAGTAGACTATGGATTTATCAAACGGTAACATTAAAATTGGATAATTTTGCTAGACAAATTTTAATCACGGCATGAACGAACATGACTTGATAGATTATATATATATATATATATATATATATATATATATATATATATATATATTGGATGGAGCAAATTGAAATAATAAGTTGTCTCGATCGTTTCGATGATAACCATAATGTTCAACATTCTTGTCTTGTACGAGCGTAACTCTATTCTTGTACATGTGTCACGCCCCGATTAGGAAGATTATCCAGCGGGAGCATTGGCGTGGTGATCTCATGTCCATCGAGGATGACTAAACTTGCGGGAGACCGGAGTGTGACAACTGATGGATTATCTTGACTTATGGTTTGAGATGATAAGACAAATTTGAGAATATAAGTGAATCGGAAGTATTTCAAGGATAAGTTAGTCTATAACCTGGAGTAAGTTATGTGTTATTATTTCATGAACGGATACATGAATCTTGTTGAATGACTTGGAGTTATGATTGAGATCAAAAATTTAGAATTGAATCATGGCTTGGTGGTCTAGACTTGGAATTGATATATGGATTCTATCAAAACATGTTTAAGGTGATAAACTATGCGAATTGCTAGGCTTGTCATACAACTTGGATATATCATGGATTTGACTGAACGGACTCAAACCCTGTGCAACAAACATGTTAATGTGTGTAGGATGATCTGTGCTTGATATTTAAAAATCTGAGTGAAACGAGCTTGGGTAGAATATCCCGTGCAAATGAACAATGGTTTGACCTTAGAAATTGGGGCGAGCATCGTACGACGAATTTGTACGATAAATCGTGTGCTTGAACTTGTACCTATGAGCTTGAGAGCTGACCTAGTAATTAGGCAGACGACCCTATGCCGAGTGAAAAAACTTGTGTAACCGACTTTAGAACATTGCTTGAGCAAGCCATAGAACTGGGACAACAAGACTTAGTGTTAGAATTGGAACGATAAGTGTGTGCTATGTTTGACACAAATAGAATATATGATAGAACATGGAAGCTAGTCGATTAAATCGGATAGATCGTGCTTAACAGTAGTACAAAGCTTAATTTGAGTCAGATTGGAAATGACTTAGAATTTTATTGACCCTGTTGGAGGTATCGTCGTGATTTGTTAGACGAGAACCCTTGAGACTTTTCGCAAGTAGCTTGTCCGACTTCACTATCGCTAAGTTTGGTTGAATGCATATGTTTGAGCGATGCCTTAAACGTGTGCACGATCCAAGAATCAGTGATATGTAAACCCTCTGACCCAAAATCTAGGTTTAGGAATTTATTTAGAATTATTCTGGAATAATTATTCGATGTTTTTAAATCACCTCTTTGATTTTTTTATTCAATAATTGCACATTATCGTTGTTTAAATATCTAGAGAAATGTACTAGCAATTGCTTTCCAATAAATTTTACATCCTTGACCTAGACAAGCCAATATTTAATTCTGACATTTGTGTCACTCGTGAATGCACTCTCTTGTGCTTCATTTTAATTTTACAATATTTGTGTAGTTTTAAATCCAACTTTGCATCCTTGCCTGTTCCAATCAAAATTGGAGACACAATCTTGACCCGTTCCTGTAACCCAATATTTATCAATAATCTATTTTGAGTCTACTACGTCCATGACACTTGTGTCCCACCCAATTTAAATCCTATGTACTTCCAATTAATTAAAGAACACCATTGACACTAATTTTAATTAAATTGGTGTAATGACTCAACCTAACCCAAAACTAGACCCAACACCAACCCAAACCCCCACTCACACCCTCAAGGTTCATACTAAACACCACATACTATTTTAATCTACTATATCACACCAAACATGGTATTTTTCCTCATCCAATCCCAATCTTCCTTGTTTGTGCAATTTCTAAATTTTTAGGAGCTTTTGTGCAAATAGGCAACTAGGTGTCTACCTCCCATTGGAGAAAAACCATGAAGAAACCCTTCCTCTATTCTTTGACCGGTCACCCTATATTTTCCTCCTATTTTGTGTGTACAATACCCCACTTTTACACCTACCTCATCACCACCCTCCATTCAAATTTATCCCATCCCAACCACCCATTTCTTCATGAGGATGCTTCTCCCGTCCCTAGAAATAGCCATGTGGCCGGCCCTAATCCCCATTCCCTCATTCTCTCTCTCTCCTACATTAACTCCTCTTCCCTTTCTCCAAAAATTTCAGCCATCCCCATCCAAAACAGAACCCTAACAGTACCTCCTTCTTCCTCCTCCCATCCAACCAAACTCGACCACCACCAACTGCCGAACTCCTCCCTCTCCTCCGACCAACTACCACATCCACCACCTTCCTCCTCCATCTTTCTCTTTCCTCCTCCGTCTCTACGACCATCCCGCCATCAGCACCATCCCCACGGCCACCACAGCAGTCACCACCACCACCTACACCACCATCACCACCACCTCCTCCCATTTTCTTTAACCCGCCACCACCACCGTCATCCTCACGACCACCACCACCACCATCGGCAGCCTCCACCACCACCGCATCCTCACGATCACCATCACCACCATCGACAGCCTCCACCACCACTATCATCTCCACGACCAATATCAACACCCGAGCTCCCCTCTCCCCTCTAACAAATGACCACCGCTACCCTCTGTCATACCCCAGTCCCAAAATATCGAGGAACTAGACACGTGGCAATGGCTAGCAGCACACACCGATGGGCAAACCCAATTTAATGGACCCATCAGGGTGTACTTAAGCTGTAATACAACAATAAGGGTCTAAATATACTAATCTCATCCACAGAAATGAATCCAACAATATCAGAATCATAATGTAATATCAAATCTCAATAAAATATAACTCGGGGAACAACCCGATAATGAGTCTGATACAATAGTCAAGATACAAGAATAAAGATAACCACAGCAAATACTGAGTATGGATAAAGCATATACTCAGGAGAAATCCTCGATGATCATCTCGTCTTCTGGATCTGGTACCGCTCCAGTTCCTGCTCCTGTTCCTGCTTCTGCTCCTACTAATGGTCCTGTGCCGTATATCTCGGGGTAAATCTCGTCTGCTAATCCTGGGGACATAATCTGGATCCAGGTCCTCAGGGGACATAGCAAGGTACAAAATAACTCAAGCCAAAATAATGTAGTGCAGCAATAAATGATTCAATAGGGTAAACTATATAACCAGCTAAGTGATATGCAATATGAGAGCATTAGTCATACCCAGGATGAAACTACCATAGGCGTTGTGTCGGAGAAACCCATAGCAGCATTTATCTCGAAGGGCCAGAACTTGTGCCAAAGCTCTGTGTCAGAGACTAAGGCATCTCTAGAATACTACATATATATAATATAATCAGCCTTTAATATGGTAATACTCTCCCCACCCAATATAATCATACGTCTCATGTCCACGACGTCTCATGTATATGTCACGCAGGATCAGGACCTCTAACTGATACAATAAGTCATAATGATAGGTAAGCATGTATAAAGTATATGTCATAAACCTGTATCCTATACAGAATCACTATGAATATCTCAGGAAGATTCTGTCTCATGAATAGTATCAGGTGTCCTGTGGTATGACGTACTTGATAATGCAAGCACGAGAATGTATAGGGTCTCGATATCCATGTCTATATGACATTACACAACTCTCCGTACAGTGTTGACACCCGAATATTATTCGAACGCTAAGTAATGTCACACAGTCCTAGGTTAAGCATGTACAACATATAAATAAATCAAGACAACAATATGAAGCAGGTGCTGTAAGTTTTGGCAAGGTACACTTGCCTGAGGTTCTGACTCCAACGGTAGCTCTGGTATCAGTAGAATTTCCAGGTACTCCTTCGGTTACTGAAATAGACATCACCATTAGATTCAGAAGATATCAAATAGCTAGAATTGCCTGTCCTTGAGTCCAATTTGGACACAGGGGCAAAAGTGACAGTTTCTGGTCAAAGCGGGGTCCACATGTGGCCTGCTTCACATCGAAAAATGACGATACGAACCCAACGAAATATCCAAAACTGGATTCCGATGAGCCGATCACAAAATCGCCCGTCAAGTGGAGCCGTGGGGCCAACGATACGTGATTTTGTAAACGTTCTCAGAATCGAACCAAACTTGGGTCACAGGACCAGCGTATTGCTACGAGTCCGATGGCGCAAGTTTTGTTTTGATATGACATGTGTACACGAAGTTATAATGTGTTCTAGAACAGGGCCGGTACGGGGAGTTGTCGACGGATACGCGTTGATTCCGGTGTGCACGCACATCCAAATCAACTTTCGCAAAATCACACACGTCCGTATTAACGGTGCGCACCTTTCGATGAAGTGCACACACGACCAAGTCATCCCGTTTAGCAGGGCGCACCCAGTTCCGGGGAAAAATAGGATAAATATTTTCCTAATTTTGGGTCGCAGTTTGCGATCGCCACAGGATGCGACACACCGAGCGG
The DNA here is from genome assembly GCA_036927795.1 of Iris macrosiphon. NCBI lineage: Eukaryota > Viridiplantae > Streptophyta > Magnoliopsida > Asparagales > Iridaceae > Iris > Iris macrosiphon. The sequence continues at coordinate 151,927,560 of JAYESA010000002.1, read as the reverse complement.
GTTGCACAGGTATCGAGAGGGTCACATAGTCTATGCATCACAGCAGACGGAACATGAAACGGGGCAGCAAAGAGAGAGAAACAGCTACCTGAACAGGGCTCCGAAAAGGGCTAAAATTGTGATCCTCAAGGCGGCTAGGGTTAGGGTTCTAGCCGGAGCTGTTCACCGGAGCTGGAGGCATCGCCGTCGTCGGGCTACGGCTGAGTCGTTGAGGCAGCCAGAGGAACTTGACACGGTGGGCCGCTGCTGCTGCTGCTAGTCTCGATGGAGGAGGTGGCTGCGTCTCTGGAGTCGGCTGGGGGTGTCGATCGGGGAAGATGGCGGAGCTCGGGGCTGCTCGCGGTGGAGGAGGTACGGGGAGAGGCGAGGAGGCTCGGGAGGCTGGGATGCTGGCGGAGGAGCCTGTGGCCGGTGGAGAGACGGTGGCGGAGAGTGGGGATGACGGTGAAGGGTGGTGGAACAAAAGGGAGGCCGGGAACGACGGTGGCTGAGGGTTGCGGGGATAGAGGCGGTGGCAGCGGGTTTTATAGGAGGCGGGGAGGAAGGAGAAGCGGCGGCCGTTGGCGGCGGTTGCGGGAGCCGGAAGGCTGAGCGGCGACGGTTACGAGCGGAGGAGGCACGGGAGAAACCGTTCGCAGGGGAGGCGGAGAGCCACGGCGGGTCAGCCGGCGGCGGGGAGACGAGGGGTTCGTCGGATTAGGGATTTCAACAGTAACGGGTCCGGTCGAAGTGGGTCGGCTAACGGGCCCGGATCTGACCCGCTAGGGTTTGGGACCGGTTCAGCTAGGCCGGGTCGGTCCGGTTCGGGTTGGTTTAGGTCAGAAATAAACCGGGTTTATTTAGGATTTATTAAAACTTAGTTTTTAGCTCTTTAAAAATATTTTCGGGGTCCAATAAATTCCAGGAAAATTATCCTATTTCTAATATTTTATTTTACACCCAAAAATATTATTTTTATAATATTTTAATATTTAATAAAAATATTTAAATTTATTTAAATCTAAATTACCTTGTTTTTAATTAGTTAAAAATCCCAGAAAATTGTGAAAATTAATTTTTAAAATTCCTGAAAAATCAGAGAGTTTACAATCTACCCCCCTTAAGAGGATTGCATCCTCGCAATCAAAGAATAACCGGTCAATAGAGATGACACGGTTGCAAGCATTGTTCGAAGCACATCACTATCAAGAATCATGATCAAAGAGAATCAAATGATGAGGGTTTAAGCAAACCACATAGGGAATAAAAAATATCATTTTCCTAAGCAATGGAAGTTATATAATTTTCAAAATGAAGGAAATCTAGTTAAAGCAAGAAAACTTCAGCTTTTTTAGAAAAAACTAGGTTATTAATTATTAGCAAGATCAAAACTACCAGGTTAAGGCTAAGGTCACGAACTAACAGGCACGAGCTAAAGCAATACTAGAAATATATAGCTATGAAAACTTACGCGCATTTGCTACTCCACGAGTCTGCGCGTCCTCCAAGGTTGTCACAAAAGCTTGTCCGCGTCCTTACGGTGGATCCATTACTCTGCATCCAAAATAAATAATAAGAGGCTCACAGAGGATTCAAGGCAGGATGAAAGTCAAGAAATTAATTAAAATCCGATATAGATATCAAGAATGATTCAAGCAAGTGGATGAGATCCTTATCCTATTCTTATTGCAGGCTTGCTCGGTCCTTAAGTTGAAATGAACAATTTAGTCGTTGACCTGCATGGACCACCACAAAAACCATGTCATACCTCAGTCCCAAAATATCGAGGGACTAGACACGTGGCAATGGCCAACAGCACACACCGATGGGCAAACCCAATTTAATAGACCCATCATGGTGTACTTAAGCTGTAATACAACAATAAGGGTCAAAATATACTAATATCATCCACATAAATGAATCCAACAATATCAGAATCATAATGTAATATCAAATCTCAATAAAACATAACTCGGGGAACAACCCGATAATGAGTCTGATACAATAGTCAAGATACAAGAATAAAGACAACCACAACAAATACTGAGTATGGATAAAGCATATACTCAGGAGAAATCCTCGGTGATCACCTCGTCTTCTGGATCTGGTACCGCTCCAGTGCCTGCTCCTGTTCCTGCTCCTACTAATGGTCCTGTCCCGTATATCTCGGGGTAAATCTCGTCTGCTAATCCTGGGGACATAATCCGGATCCAGGTCCTCAGGGGACATAGCAAGGTACAAAATAACTCAAGCCAAAATAATGCAGTGCAGCAATAAATGATTCAATAGGGTAAACTATATAACCAGCTAAGTGATATGCAATATGAGAGCATTAGTCATACTCAGGCTGAAACTACCATAGGCTCTGTGTCGGAGAAATCCATAGCAGCATTTATCTCGAAGGGCCAAAACTTGTGCCAAAGCTCTATGTCAGAGGCTAGGGCACCTCCAGAATACTACATATATATATAATATAATCAGCCTTTAATATGGTAATACTCTCCCCATCCAATGTAATTATACGTCTCATGTCTACGATATCTCATGTCCATGTCACGCAGGATCGTGACCTCTAACTGATGCAATAAGTCATAATGATAGCTAAGCATGTATAAAGTATATGTCATAAACCTGTATCCTATACAGAATCACCATGAATATCTCAGGAAAATTCTGTCTCATAAATAGTGTCAGGTGTCCTGTGGTATGACGTACTTAATAATGCAAGCACGAGAATGTATTGGGTCTCGATATCCATGTCTAGACGATATTACACAACTCTGCGTACAATGTTGACACCCAAATATTATTCGGACACTAAGTAATGCCATACGGTTCTAGGTTAAGCATGTATAATATATAAATAAATTAAGACAATAATATGAAGCAGGTACTGCAAGTTTTGGCAAGGTACACTTGCCTGAGGTTCTGACACCAACTGTAGCTCTGGTATAAGTAAAATTTGTAGATACTCCTCTGGTTGCTGAAATAGACATCACCATCAGATTCAGAAGATATCAAATAGCTAGAATTGCATGTCTTTGAGTCCAATTTGGACACAGGGGCAAAAGTGACAGTTTTTGGTCAAAGTGGGGTCCACATGTGGCCCACTTCGCACCGAAAAATGTGTCAGAGACAATATTCTCTAAATTCATCAAACTTAGTGTCCACAAGTTCAGAACGACGATATGAACCCAACGGAATGTTCAGCACTGGATTTTGATGAGCAGATCACAAAATCGCCCGTCAAGTGGAGCCGTGGGGCCCACGATACGCGATTTTGTCAACGTTCTCAGAATCGAACCAAACTTGGGTCACAGGACCAACGTATTGCTATGAGTCTGATGGTGTAAGTTTTGTTTCGATATGACATGTGTACACGAAGTTACAACGAGTTCCAGAACAGGGTCGGTACGGGGAATTGTCGACGGATACGTGTTGATTCTGGTGTGCATGCACATCCAAATCAACTTTCGCGAAATCACACACGTCCGTATTAACGGTGCACACCTTTCGGTAAAGTTCGCACACGACCAAGTCGTCCCGTTTAGCGGGGCGCACCCAGTTCCGGGAAAAAATAGGGTAAATATTTTTCTGATTTTGGGTCACAGTTTACAATTGCCACAGGACGCGACACACTGAGCGGGTTGCACAGGTATCGAGAGGGTCACGCAGTCTACAAGTCATAGCAGACGGAATGAGAAATGGGGCAGCGAGGAGAGAGAAACGGCTACCTGAACAGGGCTCCGAAAAGGGCTAAAATTGCGATCCTCAAGGCAGCTAGGGTTAGGGTTCTAGCCGGAGCTGTTCACCGGAGCTGGAGGCGTCGCCGTCGTCGGGCTGCGGCTGAGTCATCGAGGCAGTCGGAGGAACTCGGCATGGCGGGCCGCTGCTGCTGCTGCTCGTCTCGGCGGAGGAGGTGGCTACGTCTCTGGAGTCGGCTGGGGGTGTCGATCGGGGAAGATGGCGGAGCTCGGGGCTGCTCGTGGTGGAGGAGGCACGGGGAGAGGCGAGGAGGCTCGGGCAGCTGGGATGCTGGCAGAGGAGCCGGTGGCCGGTGGAGAGAGGGTGGCGGAGAGTGGGGATGATGGTGAAGGGTGGTGGAACGAAGGGGAGGCCGGGGACGACGGTGGCTGAGGGTTGCGGGGATAGAGGCGGTGGCAGCGGGTTTTATAGGAGGCGGGGAGGGAGGAGAAGCGGCGGCCGTTGGCGGTGGTTGCAAGAGCGGGAAGGCTGAGCGATGGAGGTTACAAGCGGAGGAGGCACTGGGGAAACCGTTTGCAGGGGAGGCGGAGAGCCACGGCGGGTCGGCCAGCAGCGGGGAGACGAGGGGTTCGTCGGGTTAGGGATTTCAACAGTAACGGGTCGGGTCGGGTCGAAGTGGGTCGGGTCGGCTAACGGGTCCGGATTCGACCCGCTAGGGTTTGGGCCCGGTTCAGCTAGACCGGGTCGGTCCGGTTCGGGTTTGTTTGGGTCAGAAATAAATCGGGTTTATTTAGGGTTTATTAAAACTTAGTTTTTAGGTCTTTAAAAATATTTTAGGGTCCAATAAATTCCAGAAAAATATCCTATGTCTAATATTTTATTTTATACCCAAAAATATTATTTTTATAATATTTTAATATTTAATAAAAATATTTAAATCTAAATTACCTTATTTTTAATTAGTTAAAAATTCCAGAAAATTCCAGAAAAATTATGAAAATTGATTTTTAAAATTCCTAAAAAATCAGGGGGTTTACACCCTCGCCTCCACGACCACCACCACTACCACCATCATCATCACCACCACCATCATCTCCGCCAACCACCGCCACCAACAATCCGCCTCCGCCGTTGTATGCTGAAGCTGCTGCGACTGCATATACTGCTGTTGTTGCGCCTGTCGCTGCTGCCTTTCCTCTTCCCCTCCACCGCCGGCCACCACCCACTACAGGCCAGAGCTGCCCCACGTTGACCCCCCTCAGTCCAGTAGCTTCTCCGAGCCTCAGTCCCCACTCCCACCCGACCAATACGACTGTTGAACTGACTGCCACTGCTGTTCTTCTTCTTCTTCTTCTTCTTCTTCTTCTTCATTTCAGTCCAGACCCGAGCCTCAACCAACCTCCTTTATGGCGCGATTACTCCTCTGTCTCTTGACTATTTTTCTAACCATATTCGCAGGTGTGTTCACTACATGACCCTCTTGCTATGTATTTAATTAGAATAATTTTGTTTAATTTCTATTGTTAATAATTTAAGTTCCAAATCGATAAAAAATAACCTTTAAAAGACATTAAAAATTCTCCGATACGGAGTTGGTCCCATCAATCTGGGCAACCTCATCGCGTACTAATTGCACCGAAAGGCGCATATCGTCAACAAGAACATGTGAGATTTCGTAAAACTTGATTTGGATGTGCGTGCACACCGGAATCAACGTGTATCCGTCGAAAAGTACCGTATCGGCCTATTCTGATACTCGTCCTAATTTTGTGTGTGCCTGTTATTTTTTAACGAAACTTGCGCCATCGGATTCGCATCGTTATGCTGGTCCTGTGACCCAAGTTTGGTTCGATTCTGAGAACGTTGACGAAACATCGGTTCGTGGGCCCCACGGTTCCATATGACTGGCGATTTCTCGATCGACTATCGAAATCCAATTCTGGATGCTCCGTTGGGTTCATGTCATCGTTCTGGACTCGTAGACACTAAGTTTGACGAATTTGGGGAACTTTGTCTCTGACATATTTTTTGGTGCAAGACGGGCCACTTGTGGACCTCGTGTTGACCAAAAACTATATTTTTGCCCCTGTATCCAAATTGGACGTATATATATGCTTTTCTGAGTATCTCACTCATTCTGGGACTGTTGGTGATATTTGTGACAATATTCGGGGATATCAGCTCCAGTTTCCATTGTTGCACTGCTACTTCCATGGCGAGTTCGTGTTCGAATCTTCGCCTGGCTTCCAGGCAAGTATACATTGCCTTGTTATACTGTTTAAATTCAAGTTAATATTATATATTGTGCTCTCTATATTATATAACTGTGCGTGTCCGAGACTGACTCGGGTGCAGTCGACAGCGTCGACATTAGGACTTGTGTTTGACCTAGCGTCTAGTGGACGTACCCTAAGTGACGGAGTTATCATTATAACTCTGAGGCCTTGACACGTATCATTTCATGTCACTGAGTGAGTTCATGATAGGACACAGGTTTACGTACTCGACTGGCCATCGGTGCGAGTAGCTCGTGTGATGATACTTAGCATAGGTGTATTATTTTTAGGTCACTTGCATTATAGTTACGAGATGTCCACGTCATACTTGAGACTTGTACATTAGAATTGGGCGGAGAGGACGACTAGTAGGCGTATAGGACACCTACCTCCTTTATGCAGATACTGCATTCTTTGGAGTGTTGGATGTTACATGTGCAGATACCACGCTCTTCGGAATGTTGGACGTTGTGCAGATACTACGCTCTTCAAAACGTTGGACGTATTTACTTATGCAAATACCACGCTCTTCGGAGCATTGGACATTATTATATATGCAGATTGCGCCAAGATGGGGGGCATATGTGGCATATACTAGCCAGTTACGACGATTGGTGAATTATGTCAGCATATGTCTAGCTTACACTTCCCATACGCACTAAGTTGTCCTCAAATTGTATTCACTTAGGAGGATAGTTCACCCTGATTTACTTTACTCAGTATTTATATTATGGCATATACTTTTTGTATCTTGTTACGTCTCTCTAAGGACCTGGTTCCCTTCCAGATTATTTGTGCAGTTTGCATGATACTTGATCTAATGGAGTGTTGGATATCGTTGTAGGTATCTTTATATTTTTCAGCTATTACAGTCATATACTACTTTCCATTTTTGATTCTACTTTTATAGCCTAGTATTTATAGGCCTATATTGTTCTTTTGGCCTATTCAAACGGATATATTATTGGGCTGCAGACTGATGATGCGTATCATTCCTTCTTGAGATTTATTTACCATAGATTGGGATTTAGTTTAGTTATTGCATGTTAGAATTAGATTTTTAGCTTGATCACTTGATCGTGGACAACGTAAGTGCACTTCGTCGGGTCCATTAAATTGGAAAGCCCTACGGAGTCGTACCAGCTGGCCATTACCACGTGTCTGGTCCCACGTATTTTGGGATGGGGCGTGACATGATATGTTGAACTCGAGTGCAGAGACTTCGCTATCGCTAAGTTGGTTGTGTAACGCTCCGCAACCGCATGATGCGTTACGCTGAGTCGGATTGAATAAAACAATAGCTGGTTACATTTGATTTGTTGGATTTTGGGAAGAAGTATTGATTGAGTTGGTTTTATGTGCAGATGGCTAGCGGAGTTCGATGGGATTCAGGTGTTCGTTCAGAGCGGTACTGAGATAGCTGGATTGGAGCGATAATGCCGTCTTCCTTAGTCCGATCGGTCGGATGATTTGTAGAGCACGACCTGCTCGTACGGTCATACCAGTTGAGTAGATCGCGCTTTGCATCGGACTATGGGTTCAAGGGATTGGCCGTATCGGCAGGACATGATGCTTAACGAAATCAAACATTGTGTGTGGGCGCTTTCCCTTCTCCTCTACTCCTTCATGCCTAATAATATGGAAAACACGTAAAGGCTTGAACACTTGGACTAAAATATTGGGAATCACTATACTGAGGTGTGCATAGAGTATACGTTGTTGCTTGGATAGGATTGTGGCTTGAATTGATTTGCGCGTATGGATAGTTGAAGCTAGAGTTGGAATGTTGCATTTGAGGTAGTTGGTTGAATGATTGGGATTATGCTTGGGCAGTTGGAATGATACATTAAGGCATTGGGAATATCGGGAATTCGGGCGAGCGAGCGTGCATCCATGCACGAGTATCACTTGGGCGCTTTGTCAAGCAAAGCGAGCAGTTGTGGTTCGAAATCGAACAACTGCATCGGCGAGGGCATTGTGCCACTATTGGGGCATGGTACCACAAGATTGTTCTGAGCGTGGGGTGTTGCACCCAATTGGAAACACTGTGCTGAGAAGAGGCATTGTGCCTATGAGAATAACTTGTGAATTGTGCCTTGGGCAATATGTTGGAAGAATGGTTATGGATATTTGGTTGGATATTTGGTTGAACGAGTCTAGGATCGCTTGGTGGGGCGAGAATGTTCGATCCTCTCGTCATACCTACTTGGTGTCTGCATGTCATGGATAACCTGTGTTGCACGGGGTTTGGTCTCCTCGAACGGGAAGGCTCCGGGGCACCGGGACCGTTCGGCCATGGAGGAGACAACTTGGTAACGTGCCTTAGGCGCGGTGCCGGCGGTTGGATGCGATCCAGGTGGGTTAGCTACTTAGCGCTGTTTCGAGTAGAACCGTATTTGATCAGTCTGATCAACGTCCTTTATGGCTTGGCCAGTGACTTCATATAGATAAGAGTTGGTTTGCTTTACTTTTGGTTGGTTTGTGCTTCGTGTAGGCACGGCCACCTTGCCTCGGCAAGAGTGTGCACTTTGAGATTGGATATATAAGTTTTGGTTGAGGATGGATATTGAGGCATTTGATTGTTGGTTCGATAGTCGTGTTGCTTGGGCTTTGAGTAGGACAATTTGCATGCTTGTTTCCTTCGAGTTGGTTATATGTTGCTTGTCGATTGGTTTGAGTTGAATGCTTGCATGCTTAAACTGCTTTACAGCTTTCCTTAACATGTCATCCCTATGCCATGAAATGAATCTAGGATTCAACTAGAAAGATCACCATATAACTGTTTGCATTCACTATTTTACTTAGTGTCGGCTTAGACGAGTGGGTTATCCCGCTCACCAGTACGGCTGTGTACTGACCCACGTTTGTGGGCATTATTTCAGGTACGCAGGTGTAGTGGCGCTGCTTGGATATACGAGACATGATGTATGAACTGTAAGTACCTTTGTGGGCTAGAGAAAAGAGCAAGAGTAATTCATCGCCTTTGAGGCAATCGCCTTTGTGGCATTTCATTTGGACCCTATCGAGAGCTTCGCTGCGTATTACTCTGATGTGTGCTTGGTACACAATACTTGACTTTCGTTACAACTTGGTCGTTTCGATGATAACTTTGGTGTTTGACAACATCGCCTTGTACGAGCGCAACTCCAGGCTCGTACGGCATCACGTCCCGATGAGAACGATAGTCCTGTGGGAGAGCTGCAACGTGGTGATTCACGTTCAGCGGGGACTATTGAGCTTGCGGGAGATTGGGGCGTGATAGGTTGACATGCATATGTTTGAGGGATGGTTTGAATATGCGCACAATCCAGACTCGCGATATGCTAATCTCGAATTGTCACGCCCCAGTCCCAAAATGCCGAGGGACCGGACGCGTGATAATGGCCAGAAGCACACACCGATGGACAAACCCAATTTAATGGATCCATCGGGGCATACTTAAGCTGTAGTATAACAATAAATAGGTCCAATGATACAAGTCACAGTCTATACTAATCTCATCCACAACAGATAATCACAGATCAAATACCAGAATAATGCAAATAAAATAAACTAGCATATCTCAATAAAAATGTCTCGGGGAATAATCCGAGAATAAGTCTGATACATCAATGAAATAGACTGAAAATAAAGAACTAGAAATAGAAATAAATGAGTATCTCAAGCCAATACTCAGGAGAAGTCCTCTGGCACAATCTCGTCCTCGGGTGTCGGTACAGCTCCTGTATCACCTCCTGTTCCTGCTTCTGCTAATGCTCCTGTACTGTATACTCTGGGTGGATCTCCTCTACTAATCCTGGGGACATAATCCGGATCCAGGTCCTCAGGGGACATAGCAAGGTACAAGAATAACTTATGCCAAAATAAATATAGTGAAATAGTAAATGGAATAAACAGGGTAAATATGTAACCATCTATGTGAAATGCAAGTGAGAACATCACTAGTACTCAGGCTGAAACAACTACAAGCTCTGTGTCTGGGAGCCGGTAGCAGTGATATCATGTGGGTGTCTAGCTCAAAGGGAGACTACGACGACGGCATAATATAATCAACCTGTAGCCTGTGTGTCTCAATAGTGTAAACTATATAACCAGCTAAGTGAAATACAAGATAAGAGCAGCACTAGGACTCAGGCTGAAACTACTACAAGCTCTGTGTCTGGGAGCCGGTAGTAGTGATATCATGTGGGTGTCTAGCTCAAAGGGAGACTACGACGATGGCATAATATAATCAACCTGTAGTCTGTGTGACTCTTCCCACCCAATGTAATCATGCGTCTCATGTCCACGACGTCTCATGTCCATGCCACGCAGGATCATAACTAATGCAGTAAGTCATAATGAGATCTAAGAATATAATGTCTAAGTCATGTAACACGTATCCTATACAGAATCACCATAAATATCTCAGGAAGACTCTGTCTCATGAATAATGTCAAGTGTCCTGGGTTATATGTACTTGATAAAACAAGCACGAGAATCATAGGGTATCGGTATCCATGTCTATATGACGTTACCCAACTCCGCGTACGGGGTTGGCACCCGACTATTAATCGGACGCTAAGTAAGTCACACGGTCCTAAGTCAAGCATGCACAAAAATATCTATATAGAAGTCAAGGAAATAAGTAACAGGAACTGCAAGTTTTGGCAAGGTACACTTGCCTGGGGTTCTGGCTCCAACTGTAGCTCTGGTCTCAGCGGGTTCTGCAGGGACTCCTCCGGTTGCTGAAATAAACATTACTATTAGATTCAAAAAATATCAAATAGCTAGAAACGCCTGTCCTTGAGTCCAATTTGGACACAAGGGCAAAAATAACATTTCCGGGTCAAAGCGGGGTCCACATGTGGCCCACTTTGCACCGAAAAACGTGTCAGGGTCAAAGGTCTCCAAATTCTTCAAACTTAGTGTCAACAAGTCAGGAACGATGATACGAACCCAACGGAGCTTCCAGAATTGGATTCCGATGAGCCGATCACAAAATCGCCCGTCAAGTGGAGCCTGTGGGGCCCACGATACGCGATTTTGTCAACGTTCTCAGAATCGAACCAAACTTGGGTCACAGGACCAGCGTATTGCTACGAGTCCGATGGCATAAGTTTCGTCTCGATCTGACGTGTGTACACAAAGTTACAACGTGTTCCAGAATGGGCGGATATAGGGCGTTATCGGCGGATACGCGTTGATTCCGGTGTGCACGCACATCCAAATCAACTTCTGCGAAATCCCACATGTCCGTATCTACGATGCGCATGTTTCGGAAAAGACCGCGTACGACCAAGTCGTCCCGTTTGGCGGGGCGCACTCAGTTCTGGGGTGAAACAGGGCGTTGGTTTTCCTGTTTTTGGATTGCGGTGTGCGATCACCACAGGACGCGATGCACCGAGCGAGTTGCACGGGCGTCGAGAGGGTTACACAGTCTACGCGTTACAACTGACGGAACGGAAAATGGGTCAATGAGGAGAGAGAACGGGTTACCTGAACAGGGCTCCAAAAACCTGAGATTTCTTTGTATCCTTGTCCTGTATCCGGGTCCTGTGTCTGTGTCCGCTGTGTCCGTCTAGGTTAGGGTTAGGGTTTCGCCGTAACTGCGGCGGCCGAAGGGAGGCGGAGGCGGCACTGGCGGCCAGGGGACGGCGGAGGCGGCGAGGGCCGGAGGCGGCGGCGCGCGGGAAGGCAACGCAGGGGCTCGGGCGGCCGGAGGCGGGCCGGGGCTGCTGCTGCTGGATGCTGCTGGGTCGGGGGAGCCGCCGGAGGAGGCGGGCGGAGCTGGCGAGGGCGGCGGAGGAAGGGAGACGGCTCGGGTTCTGGGGAGAGGCGACGAGGCGAGGGTCGGGCTCGAGGAGATAGGGTGGTGGAGCCGGCGGGGGAATACAGAGGAGGGAGGTGGTCGGGTTAGGCGACTGCGGTGGGGTCCTCAGGCGGAGGGAAGAGGAAGGCTGGTCGCTGCTCGTGGGAGGGAGGCGGAGCTGGTGGCGGAGCAGGGTCGGCTACGCGGCGGAGCTCAGGGAGGAGGGGAAAGAAGGAGGAGCTCGGGGCTGGCCGGGGTTAGTTGGCCGGACGGGATCAGCGGCGGAAGAGAATTATTAGGGTTGCGGCGCTGGGCACGAACGTCGAGGGGGGGGTTTATACGGGCGCCGCCGGGTCGGAACAGTGTTTCCGACCCGAATTGGGTTTAGGGTTTCGAAATCCGGGTTTCGGGTCCGGGTCGGGTTTGACTCGGATCCGACCCGACCCGTTATGCTGGGTTGGCTTGGTTCGGTTCAGTCAGCGGTTTGGTTTGGTTCAGTCAGGTTTGGTTTATTTCAAATAAACCGGTTTAATTCAGGGTTTGTTTACAAAATAGTTTTTAGGGCTTTAAAAATGCTTCTGGGGTCCAATAAATTCCCGAAAAATTATCTTATGTCCAGTTTTTCATTTTATACCATAAAATATTTTTTCCATAATATTTTAATATTAATTAACAATATTTAAAAATTATTTAAATTCAAAATACCTAGGTTTTAATTACAGAAAAATACCAGAAAATTCCAGAAAATTGTGAAAATCCAAATTAATTTTTTTTTGAAAAATCAGGGGGCTTACACGAATGGCGGTGCAAGTGAATATGTTAGATTCGCATGAACGAGTATAACGATTTGGATAACTTTGCCTTAGCCTTAGATCGTTATCCAAGATGGATTATAACGTACCTCGTGTTAAGTGATATGTTTCGCGCTAAGACGCAGTAGAGACCGAGTCAGAGCTTGGATTGAATGATAGAGTCATTCAATAAGATAGACCCAACATACACGCGACACGGTATAAGAAACGAGTAGGAAATTGTGTTCGAACAGATCTAGTAGTATCGATTGCTATGTTTGAGATAGATTCGATAGTGTGATAGAACAATTTGCGCTCAAAAAGTCTCGAGGACGAGACTTTTTCTGAGTGGTGTATAATGTAACAACCCTTTCCGTTCAAGCGGACAACCGATTCAAATAGCGTAAGTGCAATGACCCGAACCGCTTTGCTCAGCGAGAAGACTCGTTTGAGGAAAATGATTCCAGACTTGGCCCTTCATGAGATCAGACTTAGACTTTCAAAGGCTCGTTCGGAGTATCGCGAATGATCGCTAAGGTGGGTGGCTACGATAAACTTGTCTTTGCTTAGCCAGCATACTTAAAATATGGACGATACATGCTAGTCGCTAGGTGAATCATCCCTTGCATGCTAATAAAGAATACAAGGCACCTAGCTAAGGAAATAATTCTATCTTGTATTACTTGTGTTAGAACATGGAAATAAAATTTGGCTTATAATTGGACCCTCGTATGCTAACTTTGCTTCGTATAAGTAGACACCGCTATGCCTCGAGTAGACCATTATGGACCCTTCGTAATGTACTGCTTCACTCGTTTACACTGCTCGCCTTAAGAACTATGTCGCTCGATATGTCCCTGTACAGTTGCACTCCTCGTACTACCCCTTAGACCGTGCCAACATAAATGCTTATGTTTCATATAAAATGCATGCTTGCCTGCTTACATTATAACTTGTACTCCTTGCCTCGTTTCAATGTTTGTCACATAATTTATGCCACAATCAAGTAATACTATCCTTATCGTGCATGCATCTAGTTAGCCAGAAGACTATCAAATAGTCCTTCTGTGCAATATGAACCTGCAAGTATTGGGACCGTTAGGTCGCCAACCCAGTTCCCAAACCAGAGGAATGCATCAAGTCAAGTTTAACTCTAAACGAGAAACATGTCAAGTAAAGCAAGAATCATGGCTCGTGGAGCAATACTCGTTCAGAACACGAATCAAGAATTATCATGTCATATTATGAATCTGGAGGACCCAAGGCTTGCATATCGCGGATAACTTGTTGAACAAGGAAGATTTTCGGATCTCATTCCACGGACGGTCTCCGGGGTACCAGGGCCGATCCGATCCGGATGAAAATCATGCAATAATCTTTTTTATGTACAAGCAGGATGGCGTGTGCACCTCACGCTGCGCCATTCTCACTCTAAGATTGATAGTCTCATGTACATGATGGGATGGCATATAGCACCTCATGTACCTTATATTGCACATCATCCTCGTTCATGACTATAACCCATCATTTAAGGCTATGCCAGTAACTCATGTTCATATAGAAAAGTCATCCTCGTTTAGCGGTAATCTTCATGCGAGTCATTGTATTACATCCAGTAATCGGAAACACCTGAACGGATACGAGTATAACACACTTGTACATATTTGAACACTTAAACATCTTCTGCAACACTTCTGGATAATCTGTATAACTAGTGCATCTGAAACAGTATAACCCTCACGACACTTGTGTTTGCTTATGCAATTGCCCCTGGATTTTATTATATATGCTCGTGCTTGGTTTAAATTGGTTTGCCTTGGACAGGGAAGGATGAATGGTAAGTTGGTAAGTCTCGCCGTGTTCCTTTATATCGCACGATGCACTACCACACGAGTTAGGCTTTTTATTATGCCATAAAATTGATCCTAAGGCAAGACTAGAAAGATAACTTAATAGATGGTGCATGAAACCTTTATAACGTGTTTAGATTTATCGAGCGGGCGAGAAGCCTCCCCACCAGTGCATTCATGTACTGATAACCCACCAGATTGCTTGCAGGGTACGGAAGAATCTCGTTCGGTGCAAAAACCCCCTTCGTACGAGCTAAGGCATGGAGTTCACTCTGGAGCCTTGGAACGTTGTGTCCGAAACTGAAGTACATATACAAGATATAATGTTGGAACATCGCCTATGCATCATTCCATAATTGTAGCCATTTGTAATCTTGGCCTAGCGCCGCTTGTAATACTTGTTCAATATCAATAAATAGCTTATTTTACTTCTATACTTGTGTTATGCAATGCTTCCGCTATTGACGAATCTATGAACTTGTTACCAATCGCCTGTTCGTTTCTTATTCCGCTGCACTCAGACTATCAGTGCAACTCTGTGGCTTAAACATTTTACCGCCTGTTCGGATCATGACCTTGTACGGGCGTTGTAGCGCCCCGTTCTCCCGGTGCGGAGAGCGCGGCTAAGAAACACAAGACGGTATCGTTCGATCGGGATAGATTGAATTAAGAACTCGTCCTCGTTATGGATTTGTTTCTTCGGAATCGATTCCCATATTCAGTGGACCGCGCCCCAAGGATCGGCTTAGCGGCAGAGTCAGGAGGGACCTCTCCGCTGCTATCTTTTATTGCCTCGGTTTTCGATATCGCTTGTTGTTTTCGTGCTTTGAGTTGGTTTTGGGATTTGCTTGTTTTCTTTGAACGGTTTCGATGGTTTTCGTTGTTTTCGTTCATTGAACTGCACTTCAATTCCGAGATTTAGAAAAGTGGAAGAGGTATTGATCGAGCTATTCGTAATGCAGGTGAACGAAGCTTCCTCCTGCTCTATATAATACTTTCCATTCCAAGGAACGGAGTCGTGAAGCGCCTCTTTCCTTCTCCCTTCCAAATCTAAGTGAGTGGCTACCAACCCGATTAGCTAGCCCTGCTTCCAAGCTTCACACCCTAAAAGCTTGAAATCTTCTTCGCCCCGATCAAACGATACCAAGTAATAATAAAAGAAACCAAGATAAAAGAGAATAGACTTGGTTCCGTATGCTTGTCAATATAACTTCATGAACGGATACTGAACTGCATGCTTGTTCGTTGGGAATAAATCAAATTGTTGCTTGTCATGTATTCGTGTTGCCTGTTGCCTCAACTGTATAAACTGTTTACTGTCCCGTACTACTGTTGCCACAACTGCATGAACTGTTAACTTAGTAAACATACCGTTCGATCACGGACAACTTGTGCACAAGGTAACTGGTTCCTGCGGACGGTCGCTGGGGCACTGGCACCGATCCGGTCCGGACGGAACTCTACTGTATAGTCTACTGTACTGGACGAGATGGCTTGTGGCACCACTGTACATTGGCTGCAAACCATCTCCGTCTAAGACTATTGTCCCTAATGGCTTTATGCTAGTGATCTCTTGTATATTTAAACCTGTTGCATACTAACTTGTGTCTTCATTTCAGGGAAGGCATGGTAAGTATTGTGCAGGTAATTCAGACGGTCAGGTAAAATCCACCGAACGGTGGCGCGTTCATTTCAGTAAATTCATTATGCTGCTTACTTGAAAATGAACTAAGGCAAGATAGAAACCCACAAAATATGCATGCTTCATTAAACAACGTGTTGATTGGTATAGTCAGGCTAGCTCGCCTTCACCAGCATGTTTCGATATGCTGACCCTCGTTGAAACAGGTTCTCCGCACCAAGGCGAACCGAGCGAGGAGCGAAGTCGTCTTCCCGATCCAGTCCAGCTGTTGGCGCAACTTCACCGCGCCGCCTTTTGAAGTACTCGAAGAACCCGGAGCCTGCAACTCTTCATACACAAATGCAGCTCCGTGGCAAAGCTATCCTCCAGCCTGGAGGTCTATGTCTTTTGAAATTATAAAAGGATGTAATGTACAGGACTGCTATCTCATTTTGAGTCGATACTTTTGTAAGCCCGTGCGGCAAATTAGCTGACTCGTTCAGGAGTTTGTAATAGATGTTCATTATCAATAAAGAGAACTTTTCCATGTTTCAAATCTGTGTTTCAATTTATCTGCGTACTCTGAATATGTGCTTGCTATGCAAATCATTAAAGCCTAGTGCGGGCGCAACCCCAGGCCCGCACGGCGGTCACGACTCGGGGGACGCCTCGGGGCGTGACATAGTGGTATCAGAGCACAGATTCAAGTTCCTTAGACTCGTGCTGGAAAAGTTCCTTTAACGATCAAATTCCTGTGCGAACTCTTGAACTCGCTAGGCCAAAATGAGATACGTTCATGCAATAAGTCCATAATACATTATGATCCTAATGTAATTTACCTTCTTTTGAAGGAATGGATCCAGCGCAATCTGCAGCGCAAGCCCCGGACGAAACGCAAGGCCAAGAGAGTAGTTCGGGCACTTCGGGAAGTTCAAGAAGCCAGCGAGCCATGCCAAGCATTGATCCCGTCCAGAAAATATTACGGATGTTGGAGGAAAGCCAACAAAGGGACGAGGCTCGCTATGAACGGGCCGAGAAGCAGGCGGAGGAGAGTCAGCTCAAGTTTCAAGACAATATAGAAGCTCGATTCTCAGTCCAACAGAAGCAGGTAGATACCCTGCAAAAGATCGTTCAGACTTTGGCTTCCAACCATTCCGCTGCAACAGCAACGACTCAAACGGAACAGCCCGTGCTTGAAGTTGAGACGCCACAAATTCCAAGACCGAGGGACGTGACTGCCTTCGACTTTGGACACTTCAAGAAAGTCTGCAACACCCCGTTTAACGGGACTGAGGACCCTATCGTAGCTCTAGATTGGTTGGCCGAACTTGAAGATCACTTCGCTCTGCTAGAGGTCCCCGAAGAGAAGCGCGTCGCCTGTGCGCAACTACAGCTCCGCCTCAACGCACACGATTGGTGGGACGTGCATCGACGATCTCTCCAATTTGATCACGGAGAGGAGACGATCTCGTGGACGACTTTTCGTGCCGCGTTCGAAGAGGAGTTTGTACCCCCTCCAGTACAACGTCAGATGGAGAACGAGTTCGTGCAACTGAGACAAGGCGGCATGACAGTTAAAGAGTACTCCGCCGAATTCAACCGACTCTCCAAATTCGCTAGGGCATATTTACCTGATGCAGCGAGTCGAGCTAGAAGGTTTGAAGGTGGACTACGCCCTGCCATCCATTCGCACGTAGCCGTTCCTCAGTATCGTACGATGCGTGAAGTCATGAATCACGCCCTGTCGCTTGAACCACTCTATCCTCACGTTCCTGCCGGCGCTGTGCATACCTACAATCACAAACGCCAAAGCAACGACAGAGGAAACAACGCTGCAAAACGTCACAACGATGGCGGAAAGCAGAATGCAAACCAGCTCTGTAACTTCTGCAAACGACCGGGGCACACATTTGAGAAGTGTCGCCTGAAACTTGGGTTATGTTTAGTTTGCGGTGAGGCAAACCATACCGTTCGTGACTGTCCACTGAGCCGCCTTAACCGTCGTCCCCAACGAAATGCTCCCTAACGGTAGGTCCTATCCTTAAGTTTCGGGACGAAACTTCCAATTAGTTGGGTAGGATGTAGCGCCCCGTTCTCCCGGTGCGGAGAGCGCGGCTAAGAAACACAAGACGGTATCGTTCGATCGGGATAGATTGAATTAAGAACTCGTCCTCGTTATGGATTTGTTTCTTCGGAATCGATTCCCATATTCAGTGGACCGCGCCCCAAGGATCGGCTTAGCGGCAGAGTCAGGAGGGACCTCTCCGCTGCTATCTTTTATTGCCTCGGTTTTCGATGTCGCTTGTTGTTTTCGTGCTTTGAGTTGGTTTTGGGATTTGCTTGTTTTCTTTGAACGGTTTCGATGGTTTTCGTTGTTTTCGTTCATTGAACTGCACTTCAATTCCGAGATTTGGAAAAGTGGAAGAGGTATTGATCGAGCTATTCGTAATGCAGGTGAACGAAGCTTCCTCCTGCTCTATATAATACTTTCCATTCCAAGGAACGGAGTCGTGAAGCGCCTCTTTCCTTCTCCCTTCCAAATCTAAGTGAGTGGCTACCAACCCGATTAGCTAGCCCTGCTTCCAAGCTTCACACCCTAAAAGCTTGAAATCTTCTTCGCCCCGATCAAACGATACCAAGTAATAATAAAAGAAACCAAGATAAAAGAGAATAGACTTGGTTCCGTATGCTTGTCAATATAACTTCATGAACGGATACTGAACTGCATGCTTGTTCGTTGGAAATAAATCAAATTGTTGCTTGTCATGTATTCGTGTTGCCTGTTGCCTCAACTGTATAAACTGTTTACTGTCCCGTACTACTGTTGCCACAACTGCATGAACTGTTAACTTAGTAAACATACCGTTCGATCACGGACAACTTGTGCACAAGGTAACTGGTTCCTGCGGACGGTCGCTGGGGCACTGGCACCGATCCGGTCCGGACGGAACTCTACTGTATAGTCTACTGTACTGGACGAGATGGCTTGTGGCACCACTGTACATTGGCTGCAAACCATCTCCGTCTAAGACTATTGTCCCTAATGGCTTTATGCTAGTGATCTCTTGTATATTTAAACCTGTTGCATACTAACTTGTGTCTTTGTTTCAGGGAAGGCATGGTAAGTATTGTGCAGGTAATTCAGACGGTCAGGTAAAATCCACCGAACGGTGGCGCGTTCATTTCAGTAAATTTATTATGCTGCTTACTTGAAAATGAACTAAGGCAAGATAGAAACCCACAAAATATGCATGCTTCATTAAACAACGTGTTGATTGGTATAGTCAGGCTAGCTCGCCTTCACCAGCATGTTTCGATATGCTGACCCTCGTTGAAACAGGTTCTCCGTACCAAGGCGAACCGAGCGAGGAGCGAAGTCGTCTTCCCGATCCAGTCCAGCTGTTGGCGCAACTTCACCGCGCCGCCTTTTGAAGTACTCGAAGAACCCGGAGCCTGCAACTCTTCATACACAAATGCAGCTCCGTGGCAAAGCTATCCTCCAGCCTGGAGGTCTATGTCTTTTGAAATTATAAAAGGATGTAATGTACAGGACTGCTATCTCATTTTGAGTCGATACTTTTGTAAGCCCGTGCGGCAAATTAGCTGACTCGTTCAGGAGTTTGTAATAGATGTTCATTATCAATAAAGAGAACTTTTCCATGTTTCAAATCTGTGTTTCAATTTATCTGCGTACTCTGAATATGTGCTTGCTATGCAAATCATTAAAGCCTAGTGCGGGCGCAACCCCAGGCCCGCACGGCGGTCACGACTCGGGGGACGCCTCGGGGCGTGACAGGCGTAGCTTAAGCTCATATGGCATAACATCCAGATGGGAAAGATCGTCCTGCGAGAGCGCTGGCGCAGTAATTCATGCCTAGCGAGGATGGTCGATTACCTGTGAGAGATTGGGCTTGACATGATTTGGGTCATCGTAGACAGGTTGACCAAATTGGCCCACTTCTTGTCATTCAAAGTGGGTACGTCTACGGAGAAGCTCGTGAAGGTGTATGTGTAGCAGATAGTCAGATTGCATGGAGTTCGTGTATGCATAGTCTCAAATCGGGATAGTCGTTTCATATCCTACTTCTGGAGGAGTTTGTAGGCTAGCTTGGGCACCCAGCTCAAATTTAGTACCGTATATCACCCTCAGACAAACAGACAGTCGTAGAGGACTATCCAGTCTCTCGAGGATATGCTACGCACCTGTGTTTTAGATTTTGGAGGCTCTTGGAAGGATCACCTTCACTTAGTAGAGTTTGCTTATAACAACAGCTACCAGGCCAGTATAGAGATGTCACTATTTGAGGCGTTGTATGGACGTATATGTCATACTCCGTTATCTTGGGATGATATTAGTGAGAGAGCCTTATTGGGACCGGAGATGGTCATGGATGCAGCTGAGAAGATGAAGCTCATTAGAGATAGACTTCGGGTGGCGCAAAACAGACAATGATATTGGGCCGACAGCCACCGGAGACCCTTGGAGTTTGAGGTATAGGTTATGTTTGCCTTATTTTAGATAGAGTGCTAAGGATGTATTTTATGTTGGGTTGGCGATCTGCTGTTCTTGAGGATTTTGTCGACGCGGGTGACGATTCGCTTTGGTGGAGGCAAAAAGCTTAGTTCACGCTACGTCGGACCCTTCGACATTCTTGAAAGGGTCGATGTAGTGGCCTACAAACTAGACTTGCTGCTTGTATTAGCGAGAGTGCACAACATGTTCCACATGTCGCAGCTGAGACGATATATGGTAGATCCTAGCCATATATTGGATCACTCGGAGATTGAGGTTGGTCCGACTCTCAGCTACCCAGAGTAGTCCGTGGAGATTCTGGATCCAGAGAGAAGGTGCTGCAGAACCAGACGATTCCCTTGGTACATGTCGTGTGGAGGCATCCCTCTCCAGGGGAGTCTACCTGGAAGCGAGAAGCCAAGATACGCGAGCGATATTCTTATATGTTTGAGCCATGAGGTATAATTCTTTCTTGCTTGCTTTTTATGATTGCTTATTGTAGTTGGTTCCTTCCCTAAATTTTGCTTGTTGTAGTTGGCTCATTCCCTAAATTTTGATGACAAAATTTTTCTAAGGAGAGTAGGTTTGTCACCCCCACTTTTCCAAATGGGGGTATTTTTGGTCATTTTAATATCTATTATTCCTAGTGATTAATAATTATTATAGTGCTATTTAATTAAATTGTGATCGGTGCTATTTAATTATAGTTAGTGGGCCAGCCTATTAGTTAGACTTTACACTTGTGAACCCAATTAGAATTATAATAACTTGTGAGCCAGTAATGACCAAACATAATAGACCCATTTCCACTAATTAATTAGAAGGATTATAGTTAATTTGTATTAGTTAGAAGACTTCCTAATTTACCCTTTCCTAATTAGAACCTATATGACACTAGTGGAGGGATAATTAGATATTGTTAGTAGCTTGGAGAGGGGGAAAGGGGGCTGGCCACATAAAGAGGCTCTCCTCTCTCTCTCATCTTTATTTGTATTTATTTTAGATTCCTAAATTCCTAAATTCCCAATTCTCTCATTCCTCCATCAATTCACCATCAATTCATTTACATTCTTCCTCATTTTTATCCCTCAAGGAGCTTTGGAGCTTGGAGTAGTAAGGAGCCCAAGGAGAAGTAGCTTTGGTGGAGAGATCGTATCCGGATCATGTCCATTATTTTTTTATTAGAAATCCATCTCCCAATTGGTAAATTATGAATTACTCTTCATTCTAGCTTTTAAATCATGCATTTGACTCTTAGGAACACCCCAATGGCATAGGACTACCTATAGGAACAAGTTCTAGGCTAATTGATTGTGTATTAT
Source organism: Iris macrosiphon (assembly GCA_036927795.1). Lineage (NCBI taxonomy): Eukaryota > Viridiplantae > Streptophyta > Magnoliopsida > Asparagales > Iridaceae > Iris > Iris macrosiphon. The sequence continues at coordinate 151,905,712 of JAYESA010000002.1, read as the reverse complement.
GTCTTCTACATAGATTTTTATGTGTATTTTGGAAGAATTACGAGATTAACACATCAAGTATATGTCATGAGACTAGTTTAGTTGAATTAGACTTAGATCGGGATTGTGGGACTAGATACGTGTCCATAAATAGATACGTGTAGGCCTATCATGGTATTTTGTGATACGGAGTGATACGGAGACCATTTAGGATGTTTTGCATGATTTTTCTTTAATACATATTGTAATTAGTTCTAATAGCTATTATTATATGTAATATACATGTAGGAATGGTTATTTGTGGAGAATTGGGTTTTTGGTACTCCAATTGAATAGGTATCACAGTGTATTATATACATATACCTATCAAGTGTTTGATCTAATAATTTATAGTATGTATGAATATATATATATATATATATATATATATATATATATATATATATATATATATATATATATATGTATGTATGTATGTATTTTTGTGTGTGAGGTGTGCTTTGGGGTGTTAACAGTGAGGGGAGGTTCACATGTGTTAAGTGATTGTCAGTGATAAATGTGACAATGAGTGTGAGTGTGTGTGTGTGTGCATGCTGGAAATGGATGTGAGTGTATCAGTCACTGACTAAAGGAGGTATCAGTTACTAATACTTGAATATCAGTATTGATGCAGGTAGATAGTGTGAGAGAGCTCGAGCAGTGACATTACACTGCAATAAAGTTTGAGCTTCAAGTAGTAGCAGGCTTGGATATGAGGGTGTGCAATGATACCCTTGTATCAGTAATTTAGGTGCAGGTCAGTCCAGAGGGAGGGAGAGTAGTACCAGCAGCAAGTGCATGCTGGGTACTTGCATTGGTTCTCAGTAAACAGGTAGGAGACCCAAATTGAGGTCTAATGCAAGACAAGAAAGAGTTATCAGTGTCAGTAGCTGTAACAAAGAAGGAATGGAGCAACAACAAGTAATTCAAGGGGGGGAGTACTTGCACAAGGTTATAGAGCATGTATCAGCAGTAGCTAAAATTTGGGAAACTGAATGCAGGTAACAGATACTGCACACTGGCACTGAGGGTGTCCCAGGTTGCACTGAGGGTAAGTGTCTCGGGCAACCAGTATTTGGTGTGTATCAATTTGAGTTATGTGTCAGCAAGGTAAGCAAAGGGGTTCAGGTATTTAGCTTGGGATGAGTATCAGATATCTGGGTAAGTGGAATTAGACATGAGGGGATGATCAATGGAGAATGATACTCAGTGGAGATGAGTTATATTAGAGTATCAGTTTAGGGGAAAATTGTGTTGTGCAGGTAGTGAATCCAAAGAAGAATGTGGAGCTAAGGTAAAGGTGGAAAATAGAGATACATTAAGATGATATAGTATCAGTAGATATTGTGTTAGTAGTATTAAGTTAATTTGTATAGTAGTATATTAGAGTATCAGTTGATGAAGTATAAGTGGCAATTAGTGAATGATTGTTAATAAACTAGAAGTTAGTTATCAGTTAGTAGGTGTCAGTTAGTAGATAACTAAGATATAGTGAGTATATATTAGATATCTGGTAGTTATTATTGATAGTGGTTATTTTAATGTCAGTTAGTATGTATATAGCAATTAGCATGTAGCTAGTATTGGTTAATTGTAAGATAGAAATTAGTTATCAATTAGAAGTATAGATTTGTTAATACATGGTAGTTAGTGTATATTAGAGTGCCCATTAGAGTATTAGTTGGTTTTAGGTAGTGTATTATTAGTAGTTATATTCATAGAGTAGAGATAAGTTAACTTATATAATTAAGAATAAGTTATTAGTGTATCAGTTAGTTGAGACCAGTTAGTGTCAGGATATCAGTTAACAATAATGTTATAGCTAAGGTTATAAGTGAAGTTATTTAGTTATTACCACTATATATATATATATATATATATATATATATATATATATATATATACATATATATATATAACTGATATAGAATGTTATCCTAGTTTTAACACCAATTATAGCTCATACATAGGTATTAACCTAATGTAGACCTAGTCTAGCTTAGTTAAACCAAGATGACTTAGAGATTGACCTATAAGCATGCATTAGTATATTTTAAACCATTTCTCATTCATTACACCTGTTTAACCTGATATTTCCTAAATAGGAGTGAGTGACACCAGCTTGGACATCGAGAGATACCCTTTGTTCAGGACCAGAGGCGAGTATATCTCTCTATTAATTTTCAGTCATGATAGTGTATATATCACATGTTCTAGAATTGTTTACTCGATTCTGACATAGTGGCTACACTGACTGGTACTAAATGGATCCTGTCATGGGATGTTATCCCCTACCATGTTCAGTGGGTACTCTTTCACATATATTTTATCGTGTGTATCGGGTATTGATTATCGTGTAATTCGTGTTCACACACTGCTCGTATTCAGTATGCTTAGATTCATGTTCGTAACGTGTCATGATTGGATCCATGAGTATTGGTTGGGGACAGAGGAGTAGGAGTTGGTTATGTGATCAAGCCAGTGTATTCGTGTACATATCGATTATATATCACACATGTAATCGAGTTACCATATTGTATTCATGTTCAACCTAACCCGATCACATAACGAACTTGTACTCTTTGGCACTTTAGCTAGTTTATCTATTTTCATTACTTGCAGTTATTCTATATTGCCTTTTCTTTCATTCCAGTACTTCACATGTTCACTCTAGTTCATTTTTATTATATATTGATAGATATCTTATATTCATTTCTATTATTTGTCATATATGCTCTACCATATATTTGGAACTACTTTCAGAGTTTTGTACTTCACTCCTTTTCTGGTTGGATATTTTTTTCCAAATAATTGGCTAGAGGAGCTGTGTCCCACTTATTTTGGGCTGCATGATGGTGAGCCATTAGAGGATACTCCCCTAGAGCAGGAGAACCTAGTGCCAGTGACCAAGGAGACATAGTTATATATTTTTGGACATTGTATTAGTCTTATTTCTAGACTCATGGCATGTATATATATTATTTTGGGAGTTGCTATGTCTAGACTTATGGATTTGGACTTGTGGATGTTTTTTGACTATTATTTTCTCTCTTTTATTTCATATCGTGCTTTCATTCTCCTTTAGTTTATATTATGATTGAGTATTGTTTACTATTATCATATACCATATTGTTCCTCCTTTTGGAGTTGAGATTGCATGACATGTACCATTTTATATATCGTATGAGATGTGTAGCTAGTTATATTGACCCGAACAACGTTCTACCACCTATGTTGTGACGTAGGCTGGACGTTGTTCACTACTCGTCCCTTATTCCGGGTGCGGGTCGTGACATATTTTTCTGGATGTAAAGAATACTTCACATAGTGGGCTTCTGACATTATTTTTCTTCTTAGTTCTAGGTCATTAGGAACGCACAATCCCCCCTTCACTTGCAATATTCCACTTGCATCTTCTACAAAGTCGGTCACCTTTTCTGTCGAAATTAGCTCGCGTATCTTCTTCAGGAATATGTCGTCATTCTAAGCGAACTTTATCTTTTCCCTCAAACTTGGCTCAAGTTGTAGTTGAGCCAGTTGTGCTCCTTGGCCTTGAACTCTAAGGTCGATGTCCATTGCCTCTAGATCTCGTAGTACTCGGTCGTCTATTGATAGTGAACCCACGAACTTTCGACTCAAAGAGTCCGCTAGCACATTTTCTTTGTCCAACATGTAAGCGATCGTCAAGTCATAGTCCTTGATGAGTTCTAACCAACGTCTCTAACGTAAATTCAATTCCCATTGGGTGAAAAGTTACTTAAGGCTCTTATGATCCGTGTAGATTTTGCAAACAATACCGTAGAGATAGTGTCACCATAATTTTAGCTCGAACACAATTGCCGCCAGTTCTAGGTCATGCATTGGATAGTTCTTCTCGTATGGCTTCAACTATCTCCAAGCGTAAGAGATAACCTTATCCCGTTGCATTAGAATGCACCCTAAGCCGAGCCTCGATGCATCACTTTAAATATGAAACCCTTCAGGCCCTTCTGGAAGCACAAGGATTGGTGCTGAGATGAGCCCTTTCTATAACTCCTGGAAGCTAGTTTCACAATCGTTGCTCTATACGAATGTTATTCCCTTCTAGATGAGGCAAGTCAGAGGCGATGCCACTCTTGAAAAATTCTTTATGAACCTATGGTAATAGCCTGCTAAACTTAGAAAACTTTGAATCTCGCTTGCCGACACAGGCTGCCTCCAGTCTACTATCGCTTCAATTTTCTTTGGGTCAACCGAAATGCCTTCTGCTGAGATAACGTATCCTAGGAATGACACGCTACTCATCCAGAATTTGTACTTACTTAGTTTGGCAAACAACTGATGCTCTCGCAAGGTTTGTAACACGATCTTCAAATATTCAGTGTGCTCTTCCCTGCTATTTGAATATATAAGGATATCATCGATGAACACGACCATGAATTTGTCTATGAAGGGTGGGAAGACTCTGTTCATCATATCCATGAATGCAGCTGGAGCATTCGTCAAACCGAACAACATCACTAGGAATTTGTAATGCCCATATATGGTTCAAAACGGTGACTTCGTCACATCTTCAGGCTTAATCTTTAGTTGGTGATAGCCCGATCGGAGATTAATCTTGGAGAATATTGTTGCTCCCTAAAGTTGATCGAACATGTCGTCTATCCGAGGCAAGGGATATTGATTCCGCACAGTGGCCTTGTTTAGTTCCCGATAGTCAATGCATAACTGTATTGATCCTTCCTTCTTTTTCACGAACAACACTGGAGCGCCCTAGGAAGAAACTCTTGGACGGATGTAGCCTCGATCTAATAATTCTTGAAGCTATATTTTGAGTTCCTTCATTTCTGCTGGCACAATCCTATATGTTTCCTTTGATATTGGTCACGTATCCGAAAAGGTGTCGATAGTGAACTTTATCTCCCGATTCGGTGGCATTTCGGGTAGCTCGTCTGGAACACATCTAGAAATTCTGCTATGATGTCAGCCTGAGTCATATTTACACCTTCCTTATGTGTGTCTCTAACTTAAGCCAAGTACCCTTCGCAGCCAGAATACATCAAGCATCTTGTCGTCACCGCCGATACTATCATTGTTGTCTTTGATGCCGAGCCACACGAATACGAGAACTCTATTTTTCCAGGTAGACGAAACACAAATCTCTTCTCTGCACAGTCGATCGTGGCATGGCATGCACCTAACCAATCCATGCATAGGATTATATTGTACTCCGTGATGTCTAGAACAATGACATCCAATGATAGATTCCTTCCTCTGATGCAGAGATAATCGTTCCTACAAATTAAACTTGCAGGCATGTCTATTCCTGAAGGGGTAATAATACAAAGATTCATATCTAGCAATGTCGTAGCTAATTTACTTTCTTTAGCAAATTCAACAGATATAAAGCTATGTGTTGCACCCGAATCAAAAAGTACTATAGCAGGTATATCTTTGTATAGTAATATACCTGTTACAACTGTGTCATAAGCGAACGCTTCCTCCTGAGTCAATGCATAGACTCTACCTCACGCTCCCGGACGTTGATTCTGTTGGTTCACCGGCACCACATTTGCGTCATAAAGTTGCGATCCTCATTTTTGGTTCGAAAAGTTTTTCCTCGGAGGGTTTTGGTTCTGAAAGTTGTTACTCGGAGGGTTTTGATGCACCCAACATTCTGTGCCCTGTGGCCAAAGTGACCACACGTAAAGCAGGGCCTTGAATGGCACTCGTCTATCTTGTGCCCGTCTATACCTTACCTAGTGCAATATCCCATGTTTTTAAACGGAGTTGGACGTTTGACTCCACTGGGTCCGCCCAAATTGTTAGGACGTTTGTTAAAATTGTTGAGGACGATTTGTCCCATCTTTTGTGAACCCCGACAAAATATTCGCTCGCTGTTTAGGACAGATTCATAAAACTCTCTGTAAGTCTTGCACCTTTGGTTTATGATATCTCGAAAAAGTTTGTCATTCAGGCCCTATTGAAAATGGTGGCACCACGACTGCTTATTAGGTAGAAAGGCCCTGGATAACTTTGCAAGCTTTGCGAAGGCTGAGTCGTATTCGTCAACTGACATATTGCGTTGTTTGAGTGCAGAGAATTCGTCCTCCTTCTACTGACGTACTGTTCTGGGAATGTATTGATTGAGGAAGGCATCCTTGAATATCTCCCAGGAGATCTTGCAGTTTTGGTTGACGTCGAAGATCCCTTGCTTGGTAGCCTCCCACCAATCATGTGCCCTAAGCTCCAACTGCACCACCTCGCATGCTACTCGCTTGGACCCTTTGATTCTGATCAGGTTGAACAATTTTTCATCTTAGCTAACCATCTCATTACCATGTCGGGCTCGATCCTTCCGGTAAACGTAGGCGGGTGCATATTCGTGAATTCTCCCACCTTGTAAGAAGCTGACATGCCTGAAAGCTAGGTCGCTTCTTCTTCTTCTTCTTCTTCTTCTTCTTCTTCTTCTTCTTCATCTTTGTCTTCCGTCATGACTGTTGGTGTAGGCGCCACCGCGATCGCATTATTGTTGGGCACCAACGATGTTATTATCTGCATTATTGTGTCCATCTATTTCTGCTGCGCACCAAATTGGGTTTGAATCTGTGCTTGTTCGACCGCCGCTTGCCTCTGCTACACTTTCATTAAATGCAGCATCCTTTCCGTCACATCGCTTGAACCTGCCCCTCCGGACTCTCTCGAGCTTTCTGTATCATTCGAGATAACCGGAGCACTGCTTGCATCAACAATGTTGTTCTTCTTATCCATCGCTACAAAAGAGAGTAAACCCGTTAGTACTTCATAAAATATTTACGGATTTACTGTATGGGACTATTATTTCATGGAGTAACATACTTCGAAAGCATTTCTTCGAGAAATCACATCAAAACCTCAAGAAAATATTTTCGAAAGTCCGAGGAAGTGAACCTAGTGCTCTGATACCACTTGTCACATTCCGACTCCATAGAGTCGATAATTGTCCCCCGGGCATGATGTCGTGCGTGCCTAGGTTGCGCAATGCATAAGGCAAGAACATGTATTTTTGATAATTTATTTGAAACACTGAGTATAAGTCACATTGCAACAGAAATATTGAAATACATCATTGAATAGGAAGAAACTACTTTTCATTCATAACTTAAAATATAATTTACATTCATATGAAGTACATTGCTTATGCCGTATCGGCTACATTGCTTTGAAATAACAAAAAGAATAAACAAGATGCCATGAATAATACTTGTTGTCCCATACATCACACCCTTCATATAGATTGATACAAAATGCCTTCAAAATGAATTGGCTTGATCTATACCCCCTCCCCAAACTCCCCTACCCCCCCCCCCCCCACACACACACACTTAAGAGTATCTCCAACCCTATTGTGATGGAAAAAAGTTGTTGCCACATACGAATGGCAAAATTTTATTTAAAAATTATTCTCCAATATAATTGTCAAAGTAAATTCTAAAGCTTATGTGCCAAAGTTATAGAAAATATTATAAAATTGATTGTCCAGTTCCAGACTATGCATTTGACAATGTCTTCACATCTATGTCATCAATTATGGATAAAATATATTTAAAGAAAAGGAAGAAGAGAAGAAGTTGCCATGGAAGTTAAAAAAAAGTAAGCATCTTAATACTTTTGTATGACATTGTCTTGTGTAGGGTGAGCATTCGGTTTATTCTGGTTCAACCGAACTAAAATTAGCCAAAATCGAATCGAACCGAATCGAATAAACTATTCGGTTTGTTCGTTTGGACTATTGCTATTGTTTAATTGATCGGGTCCAAAGTTGAGATCATGGATAAATTATATTATAATTTTAATTTTATATACATATTTGTTGTATTTCAAAGTTGTGTCCAAAGTTGGACTTCAAAACATATACATATAATTGTTGTTTTCAAAATATACACATTTTAATCACAAAATATGCATAGAATTAGGGTATTTACATAATTGCATAAATCTTATTCGATTTTCAGTTTTGAACCAAAACCGAAACCTAAAACTGAAACCAAAACCGTATAAGAAATTTTAGTATTTTCAAAACCGAAACCAAATCGAATTCTTTTTTAACCGAACCTCTTATTCGGTCCTGTCCGGTTCGATTTTTGGTCCAAAACTGAATAATGCTCACCCCTAGTCTTGTGCCTCGTGCCACATATGAATCATAACACATTACAAGACAATAGGGTTGGAGACGCTCTTATTGTGTTTCTTATTTATGTAATAATTCCTAAATCGTAGATAAAATATTAGCTTAATTACAACTTGATACCCACTTTTTTTCTTTCTAGTGAATGCAAAAATCCAAATTGACTTATCTGGGCTTAGATGACTTCTGATCTAAAGGATCAGTCTCATTTTTCTTCTTTTGAGCAACTGTTCCAGTTTTTGAACTCGATACCCTAAACTTTGATATGTATCAACTTGATATCTAACTATAATTTTATAACTTAATACACTACCGATGTTAACAAAAAAATTCTAAATGACAAAACAACCCCCCCATTCTCTCTCTATATATATATATTTGGCAGGTCCCCCTTCTCTCTCTGGCGCCGACGATAGCGGGAGCAGTGACAAGAGGAGGGGAGCACGGGAGGGGGCAACAGGGGGGTGGAGGGGACAATGGGGGGAAGGAGGCAACGAGGGGGGACTAGGGGAGGGACGAGAGGGGTATCAGGGCGGGGTAAGAGAGAAAGGGGTATTTTAGTAATTTTTAACGAAAAAACTAACAACGGACTAACTAAGGGTATCGATTTGAAAATTGCCAATAATTGATGGTATCAAGTTTATGCATATCAAAGTTTAGGTATCAAGTTCAAAAACTGGAATGGTTGAGGATATTAAGTTGATGCATATCAAAGTTTAGGTATCAAGTTCAAAAACATTTGAACTAATTTTTTCCATAAATATTGTATTATGTAAATTTAAGACAAATTTAGTTATTATCCAAATTGTAATTTCTAGTATAAAATTTAAAAAAATTATGACTAGAACTATAGTATTATATATATTTTATTGTATGAGAATTTATATCGCCTTATAAATTTTGTTTTGAGAGCTTTTGTAGGAGCAAAGAAAAATTGTAATGTCAATTTTATTCATATTAATTGTGATTGTAATGTATCTGAACCAAAATTGAAAGTATATGTAATTAGATAAAAGAAAAAGGTTAAAGTGCAATACAAAAATGTCAAACTATGCTATATTTTTTTCTTGAGTTTTAAAAGCTTGCAACCAATTAGGACCTTATGAGAAATATAAATAGATTGAGATAGAGTATCTTTTGCATTTTTTTCATCTCTACTAATATAACACGACTTGGAAATGACTCAAAATGCAGCTGTCCAAGTTATTTATAAATCCTCCACTATTTAATTAAAAAATTATGGAAGATAATAACTTTGAAACTAACTTTCTATTTTTTTCTTATAACTGAAAATTCTCTCTTTTATTCACATATATCCATAAAAAATATAATTAAAATATAAATAAATCTATAATAAATTCTAATTAAAATATAAACATATATAACAAATTTTAATTCAAATATATTTAAATTATTTTTCAAAAATATCAGAAATATATATATATATATATATATATATATATATATATATATATATATATATATATATATATTGAAGAAGGTAAATTTTATTGATCAACAATAATTACAACTTAGATCTATCCCAGATTACAAAATGAGTTATCTGGGGTCTAAGATATCCATGTCAGCTTCTATATTTATTTGTACAAAAAAAGTACTAAGGGATCGGCCTTCAAAGATATGCCGGTTGCGTTCCCTCCAGACATGTCATACCGCCGCCCAAAAATAATCTAACTCGGTGATAACCTGGCTCTCCCTTCCCCTTCTGGGCTTTAATATCATTTAAGACCGCATCAAGTATTCTACAATGTCCATGGGTTTGTCCCAATTTTTGTCTCTGCGCACTCCAAATATTCCAAGTGACGTCACAAGCGAAGAACAGATGATCCTTGATCTCATCATGTTTACCGCATAAACAATACTTCATGTCCTCACAGGGGATGCCAAATTTGCTTAACCTGTCTCTAGTAAGAAGCCTATTTTTGATCAATTTGTATAAGCATAACGATATCTTGGCTGCAGCCCCTTTGGTCCAAACCAACTCTGCCCAGTCAACCTCCTCATGAGCAGTTCGTATCTGATTTATGGCTGTTCTGAATTTGAAAGTGCATTTCTCCATGTCTGTCCAAGTCCAGTAGTCCTCCACCGCTTGTCTATCAATCTCCACTGCCTGGATATCTTCTGCATATGCTGCCTCTATCAAATGGCCCTGGATATTCCACTCGCCTTCTTGGATAAGGCTGCTGACCATTTTCGTAGAGCCCATCAGCTCATAAATATGCCATCCCTCTCTCTCAATCAGACTAGTGTATCCAATCCAGGGGTCTTGCCAAATGCTGGTTTGGGCCCCTGAGCCTATGACTCTAGTCAACTTACCCTTAGCCTTGCTTCTCGTCTTCAACAAAGCTTTAACGGTGACCGAGAAGTTGTTGTTGCTACTAGATGACTAGAAGTCCCCTTTCGAAAAATATCTTCCCTTGATCCATTCAGCCCAAAGGGACTTTCCATTAACAAATCTCCAGAATAGTTTGAGGTAAGCAGTTTCCCGGAGAAGCCCCAAAGATCCTAATCTAACTCCACCTTCCTTTTTAGGCTGACACAACTCCTCCCAGCTGATCGCATGCATGCCTCATTTCCATACGAAGTTCGCACACATGCTTTCAATTTTCTTCATCGTACCCTTGGGCAGCATAATTTCTTAGAGCCAGTAAAGAGCAACCGCCTCTATTACGGCTTTAATAAGTTCAATCCTCCCTCCAAAGGACAACATCTGCGTCTGCCATCCCTCTAGTCTCGATTGTGTGTAGTTGAGGAGACCTTCACACTCCGTATTAGCAGCATAGTTGATTGATAGGGGGATACCCAAGTATCTCACATGAAGCATTCATTCCAAAATTTCTATTTTGCCACCCATGCCACCTTATTCTTACAAGTACGATTCAGGAACATCTGGATCTTATTCTTGTTCAGCTACAAACCCGACCATTTTTTTATGTTATCAAATATATCCTTTATAGTATCTAGGGATCTGTCAGATGGCCCTACGAACACCAACATGTCATCAACATAAATTAGATGAGAAACCATATGATTCACTTTTCAAAATATAGGAGTAATCAATCCATCAAGTATCACATCATCCAAAAGACATGTGAAAAATTCTATGACCATTGCAAAAGAGATATGGAGATAGGGGGTCGCCTTGTTTTAGTCCTCTGCTACTCCCAAAAAAATCCTCCGACTGGCCCCTAACCATAATCGGGAAAGATGCAGAGCATATACACTCCCTTACCCTGTCCACCCACCATCTGTCAAATCCTATATAGATCATGATGTGGCAAAAAAAATCCTGATTCACCATATCATAGGCTTTCCTGAGGTCCAACTTTAGACACGCTTTGTTGCCTCACTGCTTATTAAAATTCTTAACAAGCTCATGAGACAGTAGACAATTCTCCAAGATGGAGCGCCCTTTGATGAAGGTCGTCTGATTATGGGAGATAATCTCTCTCATCACATCCCTTATCCGGTCACACATTAGGTGTGTTATAATCTTGTATAAAAAATTACAGCACTTTATCGGCCGAAAGTCTCCTAGTGAAGTCGCACCCTCTACCTTAGCAATTAAGACCAGAAAAGTGTGGTTAAGCTCCTTAAGCATCTTACCAGAGAGAAAAAACTCTCTCACCGCTTCCAGGATGTATATCTGTGTCATCTCCCAGTATTTCTTGAAGAAAGCTGCCCCAAAGCCATCTGGTCCTGGAGATTTGATAGGGTCTGAATTAATAACAATAAAATGTATCTCCTCCATCAATACCGTTGTCCGTAAGACAATATTACCTCACCGAAAGACCATCTTCTTGAAAACAAAGTGTGGGAAAACGTCTGGGCATGAGTTTTGGTTGTAAAGATCCCGAAAATATCGTACCGCCTCATTCTGGATACCATCATCCCCAGTAATGACTTCTATCAGGATCAAGCAATCCATGTATGGTATTTTGACTCTGTCTAGCCTTGACAGTAGCATGGAAGAATTTAGAACACCTATCTCTATATCTAAGCCAGCTGCATTTAGCTCTTTGTCTGATTTGGATCTCAACTAGAATATTTTCTTGCGCAGACGATCTTGTAGGGCTACCTCATCTTCCGTGAGGACGGGGTTAAATGGGTCAATCTGAACCCTCAGTTGAATATCAGCCAAGTTTTTCTCTAGTTCTTGAAGAGGAGTAGGAGGTCTGCCTTTATTCCAGATCTTGAGTAGGCCTTTAATAGCTTTCAACTTCTGAACAATCTTGAACTGAGCAGTTCCAGTCAAACCAGTCTCCCAACCTTGTTGAACTACCTCCTCATAGCCTTTCATATGGATCCAAGCGTTGTTGAATCTGAAATGCCTCCCTTTGATAACCAACACTTCTGCCAGTCTTATAACAATTGGAGAGTGATCACTAGTTCCAGGTGTTAAGCATTCCACCCTACAAGACTGGAATGCTTCAAACCATCTCCCGTTACAGAGAGCACGGTCAAGTTGAACGACAATCCAGTTAGTTATCGTCATGTTATTCCACGTCCATATATGTCCAGTCTTATCTATGCACCTGAGTCCAGAGGATAAGAGACAATGTTAAAATTTTGAGAAAATCGCTTGTTGCACTGGGAGGCCTCCTTTTTTTTATGGGCAAATAAGATATCATTGAAGTCTCCCACCACAACTAACGACCATCTATCTCCAATAAGCGTGCTGGTCATAGTAATGTTATTCCATAACCCTAGACGCTTGATTATGTTATTTTGACCGTACACCGCTCCTACCACAATTGGAAGTCCCCATTTGTTGGTAAATTTAATGGTAAGGAGTTAGTCCGATCATTGTATTACATCTTCTTGCCAAATCATGGTGTCCCATATAACCCATATGCAAGCAATATCTCTACAATCTAGGTTGTGGACGGAGGACCAGTGCGTCTGAGTACGCCTATTAATCAAAATTTTTGATCTAACTTTGGATTCCAAAATGTTGATGATAGAGCACTTGGATTTATTACTGTACCGCAAAATATTCCTCCACCTAGCTATTGAATTTGCCCTCTCACATTTCATGTGAATATAGTCATAAAGTACGTGGGTAGATTCTCTTGTTGATACACGAACTCTCTCTAAGGGGGTTTGAGAGTCCATCATTTTGTCGGTTATTAGCTTTGCAATCTTCTGCTTTGGATTCTACTTTTGCCTACCAAATGAGATTCAGATACGTCAACGGTTCCTGGCTAGGTGCTGCCCGTGAAGTTGTCCGTCATCTTTACTTGGAGTCTTAGAAGATTTGTCCATAGGCAGAATACAGAGCGCTCCTCCACTTGCCAGTCTTCTCCTAACTCTGACATGATTTCCTTCTTGGTTAACAACCTCAGCACTAAACGTGACCAGACTAGAGTTATCTTTCCCCTATTGGTTGTCAGCGGTAAACACTACCATCATATATTGTGTCTCCTCATTTCCTCCCCCTCTCCCTTCTTCCGCATTATTCGCTCCAATTCTCTTCCCCAGTAGAAAGGATTGGGGAACCTCCTGCAGGGTTGGCTCATCCGTGTCCATACTCCTTTACTCCACCGTTAAGTCAACTTTCTCTCCTCGTGAGCTAGGGATAGCCATAATTGCTCCAGTATCTTTAGTTGGTGTTGGCACCTCTGTACTAGAGCAGCGGACTTGCTTAGTGGTCTCTGGGATGACCCTAGCGTCCGGACACTGGGCTATGGTGTGTCCAAAGCTTTGGTAGGAATTACAACAAGGCAGGACCCATTCATATTCAACTTTTTAGAAAATGGTTTCGCCTGTCGGAAGATCAACCTCCAGCTTGTCAGGAAGCTTATCAGCCATACTGATCTCAACAAAAACTCTAGCAAAGGACAACCGATCTCTATCAGTCGTGTATTTGTCTAGCCGAAGGAGAATTCCAACTCCGCTAACCAGCTTCATAATAGCCGGGACACTCCATAGTTGGGGTAAAAGCCAAGGAAACCTAATCCAAATAGGAATAGTTGCCAGCCGATCCCGTTCAAAGTTAGTAGAGGGGTCCCATCTTCTTAGGACAACCAGTCTCCCATCGAATGTCCAAGGGCCATTTTGGATCACCCTTTCTAAATCTTTTGACATCCCAAACTTGATGAAATAGAAGTCATTCTCCCTCGAGTAGATGTCCATGCTCCCTTTAGGTCTCCACATTCGCACGATGAATTCCTTTAGTTGTCCGAAGTAAGGTCATGCTCCCATAACGTAAAGGACAATAATGTTCTTCCAGAACATTTCTGTTTCGACGATGTCCTCTTTGGTGATAGAGATGGCCTTTCTTCCTTCTTTAAGACTGGGCACCAAAAAGTGCATCTCAATGTCATCCCTCGCCAGGTCAGGCCTATATCAATCTGCCCAGAAGATAGGAGCCACTCCCGAGGTCTTAAAAGTATTAGGAACCCTATCCGACATTTTGTCGGGTACGTGTCACACCAAAAATTTAGACATGACCATTGGGGAACCGGAAGCACGAAAAGGATTGGCCCAAGCCAGATGGCGAGAGCCGAATCCCTTCCCCGTCCTGGGCAGACCCACCTGAGGTGCAAGTCTTGCTACAGGTGGAGGAACGCGCTTAGGCACAGTAGATGAGACAGAGGCATTAAAACCTTTCCCACGTCATCGAGTCACAGTTGTCCAACCATCATTGGCGGTCAGGGTTTGCTGGGAAACCGCCAGACGTCTCGGCACCACTGGAGGCCTGGCGGCCGCAGGTCTGGATCCAGATCCAGAGCCGAACCCGGTGCGGGAGAAGAGAAGAGGAAGGTTGGGGGAGGGGGGAGGGGGGATGGTAGCAGCGTTGGAGGGGAGGAGGGGGGAAGTGGGGGACGGGTGACCGGAGGCAGAATGAGGGAGAGAATCAGAAGGGTGGAGGTGCACAGAAGGGAGAGGATCTGGAGGGTGGAGGCGCACATCAGTCGCCCGCGCATTCGCGGGAGGAGGAGAAAAATTCTCATGCGCCATATATATATATATATATATATATATATATATATATATATATATATATATAAACCTCTAAATATTTGCTTAACAGAATTGTTAAAGCAAGACGAATTCAAACGTCAGACTTGTAGCAATATTCCTAATGCCTTAATATATATATATATATATATATATATATATATATATATATATATATATATATATATATATATACGTGCAACGCGCGTGAATTTACTAGTAAAAAAAATTCTAATTTGGTATTATTGTTTATCAGTATATCTTTTTCTATATTACACTAAATGCATAAGCGATTGTTCTAGTCCTTAAATATTATCTTGCAAAGATTTTGTGATTCATGTGTACCGAATAAAAATATTGCTCCATTGGCGTGTGGGTTTTTCATGTTGACGTTCCTCTGATGCCTTCCCCCTAATTTATGTACACCCAAATCTTTTCTTAAAATTGTTTCTCTCGAAATAATATCGACGAAAATAAGTCGGTTGTATATCTCTTAGGACTCCTGCAAATAAAGTGTTTTCTTTGTCTTTCAGGATAGGGGTGCAACTCGTGTGGGCTAAGTCCGAGTCTGATTGGATAAGACCCATTAATGGGTTGGGTTAGAATTGAAGATACTTGGGCTCAATTTCGGGCTCGGACTAAAATATTTAAATCCGATTAAATATCAAAATGGTCTCGGGTTCATGTGTCGGATTATCCAAAGAACCTGAAACCCGATATATATATATATATATATATATATATATATATATATATATATATATATATATATATATATATATATATATATATATATATATATACACTATGTTTCATACTTCTAAAACAAAATAGTTTATTTTGGTACTCGTTAAATATTAAAGTGGAGTAGTATCTCATTTCAATTTGCATTTTGAAATAATTGAGACTTGATTACTATTTGATTATGTGTTTAATATTAATCTTGATTAAAATTATTTTAAATATTATATTAGACTCGGTAAATCCGATGAATCCGACCCAACCCGAGGAACATGGGTTCCTTTTCTATTCCTCCGAGCTCGTCTTGGGCTTCATATGTTGAAGTCGAAGTCGGATTGAGTTTGGGCTTGAGTTAGACTTATGATTTATCGGAATTGGGTCCGATTTGAGCTCAAGTCCAATCCAATTCGTCCGAGTTGCACCCCTATTTCGGAATATAATAAATATCGATCTTGCAAGTCTTAGATAGATTTGGTTAAAGTTGTATTTATTATCGAGATCTTAAGACCATGCATTAGTAACAGAAGCTTATAATTCTAATCATATGCTTCGGGCCTAAATGAAAGAATTCTCATATGTTACGAACCTAATATATCTCTAAAATGAAAATACCTTAGAATTTAAGCTAGGCCCATTTAGAAGCTATCGGCCCAATTCTAGAGTGCGTGGTCGAATAACCATCCATCATGCACAGTGGACATGGGTAACGAGAATGTTTATTGTTATTTGTATTTATCCTATTGTTAATCGTATCTTCACTACCCCTCTATTTTTATTTAATTAGTTGTGATCCCCTTCTCGGCCCATCCATATTGTATATTTAGCGGTATTCACCATGTGCTAGTTTTGGCCAGCTTATGCGATATACAGAAGCATAAGTTTTTTGTGTGCCAAATATTGGGTAATCTTATGTTTCTAGTATCTCCAAAAGGATGACAACAACAAATATTGTTAGAGAAAGTTTTTCAAATGTGGATCAGGCCCAACAACGCATCCGAATTTTATGCTTCTTTATGTATTTGTGCTTTGTGTTCTTTCTTCTCAGTGTTGAGAGACCTTATAGTCGTAAAACCAAACCAAATCATACATACTAAAAACCAAATCAAATCAAACCAAACCAAACCAAACCAAGAATTAAATATGGATATTTTATATGATTTGGTTCTCGTAATGGATCTATTTGATTTCCGATTGAACTCCGGTCCGATCTATATCAAAGATTTTCGGTTCAACCATCGGTTCGATTTTTAAAACATTGCTTCTTCTACGACCAGCTGTCTCGGACAAAACGAGCGAGTGGTGAGGGTGAGGGTGAGGGTGAGAGTCCTAGCTTATGTGATTCTACATTCTTCGATTATGTACTACGGTATTTTTACAGTTGTATTGAAGTGATGCTTAGAATACTACCTCTAGGCTTGGTTTGTTTTTGTGAGATCTACTTGACTAATCTCACGACTTGCTTAATAACATAGAAATGATATTACTTGCGACTAAACAACTTGCTAATTACTTTTAAAAATAATCCACAAATATTTGGTATCACCCCTAGTCTAGCCTATAGCCTAGAAACAAACAGGAACACCCAAATGGCACCCTGGCCCACCTGTTATAGAGGCTGAAACAGCACAAGTTTTAAAGGATCGAAATTCCAGTTTTGGCAGTCTTTCCAATCAAGAACCCATGATTCGTGTTGACTTGATCGACCAATCATGTCCCTGTGTAATAACCATATTCTATAATACGATATTGATTTACTAAATCTTATTTATTTAAAATATTTTTTAATAATTTTTTTTAAACAAATTATTTGGATTTATGTTTCAAAAAATAATTTATAAATAATTACATAAATTTTTATTGTGCATTTTCATCAAACCATTGGTTTAATTATGCAATTTAATATTTTTTGGACATCTCGTGCATATGTGACATCATGCATGGATTTCAAGGACATAATTATAATCCCTCTCTCTTAATTAGGGGTGTAAACGGACCGGATCAGTCAACCCAATGATTAAGTTCGAATCGAAAATATAATCAGACGGACCTAGTCCGACTCAGTTAAATTCGAAAAAAAAAAAATTTGAGTTCAGACTCGGCATGTAATTTTGGATCATGCTCGCGTCCGGCCCGATAATTTTGGATCATGCTCGCGCCGACAGAGGCCATCTCGCCGTCGAGGACGATGATGACGTCAAGGATGCCGTCGTAGAAGGTCTCAACGTCCATGTCGGCCTTGTCGGACTCGACAACGACAATGACGACTCTCTCCCCCTTAAAGAGCTTGTCGCCTTCCGACTTGATCTAGGAGACGATCTTGCCCTCGGTCATGGCGGAGGTGGATAAGCGGCAGATGGAGGTGAGGGAGGAGGAGAAGAAGGAGATGGTCGTGCTGGAAGCCGAATTGCTTTATTCTCCTCCAACTTTTATTAGCCTTCCTCCCACTCAAAACCTCCAATCCAAGTAAGGTTATATATCTTGATTTTACTCCCCCTCACTTAACCCCATTTAACTTTGCTTATTTTTTCTTTCCTCAATCCAAGCAGACCCTTAGCTATACTATTGATCCACTGCTAATAGGCAAGGTTGAGAATATATAAAATTTACATCTGGTCTTGCTGAATTGGAGAGGAGGCCGTGCACGAGAGGGGGGGGGGGGGGGGGGGGGGGGGGAGGTGGAGGTGGTCAGGGGTTGGAGAAAAACTGAAACGAAATGAGAAAAACTGAAACGAAATGAGAAAAAACGAAATGAGAAAAACTGAAACGAAATGAGGAAAGCAACGTCATGGGTGCTCTTTTTCGTATTTTTAGCGACGAAAATAGTCCGTCGCTAGGTAGTCGTTACGGAAACTCCGACGTCTTAGTGACGAACTAGCGAAGAAAATATAGTTGAGTTTCATATCTATATTTTCGTCGCTAAGACATCGCTCGTATGTCGCTATGCAGCGACTGACTATATTCCGTCCCTATTTTGATAAATTTTTGTAGTGTATGGGTTGAACCAATGACCATCTACTTTGCCAACTACATCATGTCCATGTTGGTACGCATTAGACATAAATGATAACTGATAGGCCACGGGCCTACGTCTTTGTGTAGATAACTTAAGACAAGTCAAACCCTCTATACTTTTTTTTTTCCAATGTTCGACAATACGTACGAAATTTTGTGTACGTTATATTGCATGTCATTTAAATTTACTGTTCTCAACACACATATTCACTTTTTTGCTACGAGTTGATTCCGAAATCGTCCATATAGTCAAAAAAAAGTTATGCCTCCTTTTGCTCACCACAAAAGCTGAGGTCGGTAAACCCTCTATACTTTGTTTTGCAATTTGCATGCATGCGAGAGCGAAGAAGAAAGGAGGATTGACCAGTATACACCATACTCGACTCACTTGTCACAGAGATTGGTGCGAGCGACTAAAATAATATGCTTTGATCAACAAGCCTGTGCCGTGCCGCATAACAGCTGAAATGCATCTACTCTTGACTTGATATTATAAAGTTGAAAGTAACTCAAGGAAGTAGGCTTTGTTAGTCCTATGATTAAGTTTAATTTTTGAATATGACTAATCGACATTAATAATATCACTAATAATCATATAATTGCTATAATGTTGATATTTAGATTTAGCATTGTCCTAATGTGCATTAAGTATATCACACTTGATAGTACGTATATTGTTTTGTTCGTCTAATATATATTTGCAGAAAAACAAGATTAAATATGGACATATATATGCAATGAAGAAATCATGATGAGTCAAAGTCGGCATTAGACCAGAAGTTTTTCTGAACCACCTACGACATCTCCGGAATCTCGCACTCGGGGGTTCCACTGTCCGGTCAGCGGACGGGGGTCGAGGGGGTAGCGTCCCCCTTGGGGGTTCAGGGACGAAGGTCCCGAAAGGTATACAGATTTCATGATATGTTTATCTTTAGACAATTGCCGTCAAGAAAAAAAGTCATCTTCGTGATATGAAAGAAGGCAAGCCAAGCCACGCCAAATGTTGGATACTGTCATCGTCAAACTGCTGCTCAATTTTATATTTTATTCTGTATTTTTATATTTATTGATATGACTCATGTAGATCGAGTCGCACTGGCAATTAGAAAGTTCAACCAAATCCAAACATAGTCTAGTTCAAAAGTAGATCCAAACCCACACAACCAAATAGTCAGAACTCTCCCAAAACTTTGTCTCATTGTTCCATAACCAAAACTGACTTATACAGACCGAACTCGGTTCCCGCAGACCTAGTTTTGAAAGTTCCCGCATTTGACTCTGTCTTCCTGGAGAACATGTTGCCAACGTTCGAATTTTTGAATGTTATGGAGACCGATCTCTGCCCGAGCTCGATCCCCTGTAGCCAGAATTGAACTCTATAAATAGTCTTGAATTCTCACTCATTTCATCAACTTATTCACTTGCAACCCTACGAAATTCTGAATTCTAAATCTTCCTACTCCCAAGAACAACTTCCCAAACCTTCTAAGTCGATCTCGGTTAGAAGTCTTCAAAGAGTTGTACAAGCTTGGAACACCAAGTTCTTCTTCCATTCAAGTGCTGAAGTCGACGTGCTCTTCAGATCAAAGTAGGTGGTTGTAAGAAGTCGGCGTGTCCTTCGAATCAAAGCATGTGGTGTATATTATTTGTCTTCCACGAAAGATACCAGTATATATCATGGGATTTTATTGTTTCACTCAATTTATCCTCCTCTAGAGTTGCCTATGGACTTGAACACTTTCCACATAGCAGTCTCTCTTCTCAGCGGAGAAGTTCTCACCAAACTATACAAATTATTACAAGCATGTGTGGCCACCAGTGAGAGAGGCATTATCAACAAACATTTACGTATGACAATGTTTTATGACAAATTTAGTATAATGGCAATTACTATGAAGCCCTTCTAGGAACAAAATTTTCACTGTAAACCGACAAAGTCTCCGATCTCAAGATGGTTACAACTTCAAAAGTGAGAGCGAGTGCATGCTACTGACTCGTACATCCGAAATGAGTTGACGCAGAGTACAACTTCATCGCCTTCCCTTCAGCTGTGTCCCGGGGCAAGCAGAAGAAACAGCAATAGATTGGATTGCAGATGGTGACATGAAAATTGGTACACAATTGATGACAGAAAGATTGACAGAGCACCTATTCATATGATCCAGAAGTATAGGGAGGTGAAATGTGAGAAGCGGCAGAGTGCTATCAGTGAGAAGGCCCTTCTTAAAGTTCTTCTCGTAGTTCTGAAGACCCAACGCATCCTCAGCTGGTGGCTGAGGGAATTTCTGACCCAACTGCAAGTCCAAGTAAAACCAGCAGAACCCTACACCTGATTTCACAAGTGTGCACATAGCTGCACAATACTGTGCTCAACTGTGTACTTGCTGCACTGGTGTATCTGGAATTCCCTCCTCCAATGCAGCACTGAAGTATTTAGCCTCCCACACAAGATACTCTAAACACCCACATACTAGTATAATACTAGTTCTAACACCGACACTCACACCACACTTGCAAACCCAGCTCCAGAATACCACACCAACACAGCTGCTATCCCAAGCATTGATGCACACCCTCTCATGGACACATCTATACTCTCAACCCCATAGTCACTAGGATATCTTCAAACATTACTACCCAACTTACTTTGATACTTAGATCTTAATATCTTAATCCTAATACCCAACTATAATACTCCAACTAGACACTAGATACTACATGTTATCATATGATACCAACAATCCCAAGTCACTGATACACATACTAGGCATTTGCTCTCTCCTGCACACCTTGCTCTTCCTCCCATTCACTGCTACTTGTTGCTGTTGCTCCTACTACTTCACTACTGCTGCTGCTCTCACTAAGCTTAGCTTCCTCTCCATGACACCTGAACCCGACTCCCATGCTGTTACACCAATCCACAACAAAACCCCCAACTGAGCACCAAGCAACCTGCCCAACTTACATTGTGCAGTGTATCCCTGCACCACCACACTACAACCTGCAGTGTCCAAGCTCCCAATCACCAACAGTTTACACCCCAAGATACTTCCTTCCTCTGCTGCAATGGTGTCGGCCGCGCACCCAAAATCTTAACCTATACTTATCTAATTCTCTCCACTGTAATTTCAAGACTCGAGCCCTCTATAACCCACTGCTAACACCCACTGTACTGCATGTACCCGACCCCTCTAATAGCACCTGTTAACCCACATTAAGCACCTACACTCAAGTCACAACTCCCCTTAAACACTCCAACAACCCAACTGCACACAGGGAAGTTCCCCCCTCTCCAACTGCTACTGAGGTTGGTATCACACTAAGACACACACTGGAACCGCCAACTGATACTCAACCACACAGGCAAGCACCCACACACACACACCTAGGCTCTCCCACACTAGTGTGCACATGAGCACACACACCACTATTCCATCCTCTCCTGCTTATCCTCAAATATATATATATATATACTCCCAAAGCACTAGCACTAGACCAAGTACCAAACACTTGGTGTGCACACTCAAGAACTCACCATCTACTCATGATATGCTTGTGATACGCACTCAAAACCATGATACTACCATTAATAACACATAAGACACATCCAAAACATCAAATATAATATGCATAACATATCAAGTAGCTATTCTAATGATATATATAGAATTTAGAATGCTATAGCACAAAACACATGAAAATATCCTTTCTACGTCTCCGTATTACGACGTATCGTGATACGCACTCCTCGTATCCAATTGTGGACACACACTTACAAAATATGAATTACCCTCTAAAATTATTAAGAAAATATTCCTACAAACACCTAATGTTCAAAATTCGGATTTCTCCCAATTTGGCCACAAAAGTCAATGTAACTATCACAATAGGCTCATAAGAACCTAGTTCTTCTTCCTATGGGTAGTCCTTAGTCATAAAAGGGTTCATAAGGGTATAATACTATAATTTAACCATAAAATTAAAAAAAAAGGGATTATACCTATTGAGAGTTAAATCCCAATGAAATTCCTCTGGGTGGACACGAAATGGACACAAGTTCCTAAAATCTCCTCTCCAAGTAGTACTCCTTGCAATCCAAACTTCTAGATCTCCTTGTTGATGAATATGAGTAGAGAATGAGAGAAATTGAGTGGGATTTGATGGAAGTTGGTCTCAATTTGGAGAAGAACCAAAATAGGAATGAAATGTAATATAAAATGACACATGGAGGAGCTACTCTCCCTATAACTAGGGCCGGCCACAATCCCTTCTAGTGTTGGTCAATGCAAAAGCTCCAAGATGCCCTCCATGGTTGTCATGAAGGTTTAATTAATTAGAAAAATGATCCACTTTTAAATGGAAGTAATATTCTCTCTCTATGCTAGCTAACCTATGAGTCAAATCATGACTAAACTAACCAATTGAACCAATAGTCAGGTCAAGTCTAGTTGGGTCCACTTGGACTCACTAGTACTAAGTCTAACTAATAGGTTAACTCACTAACCATTCTAACTATATTAATAATATATATTATTAACAATATACGAACAATATGAAATAGCAAAAATATTCCTCTTCTGAAATTAGGTAGTTACACCCTAAAAAAAAAAAAAAAAAAAAATCCCGAAACGACCCTTGCCCCCTCTCCCCCCCTCCGGCGATGCCCCCCTCTCTCTGGCAATGCCCCTATCTCCCCCCTCCCCTCTCTCTCTCTAGTAATGGTGGTGACATGCAGGTGCGACAGCCGGTGGGGGAGGGGGTGGCACGGGTGGGAGCAGTCGAGGGGGCGAAGGGAGGAGGGGGGCGCGGGAGGGGCCAACTTGGAGGGAAGAGGGCGGGAGGAGGCAGCGGGGAGTGTGGGGGCGCGCGCGGGGGGGGGGGGGGGGGGGGGGGGTGGAGATAGAGAGGGGGGAGGGTATTTTCACATTTTTTTTCCAGGTTATCAAGTTGTTCATTAAAAAAGTTTAGAGTATCAAGTTGAAAAACATGAATAGTTGAAGGTATCAAGTTGCAAATAAGCCATATATATATCCTTCAACTCCATTGGTATTTTGTGTTCACATTATTATTCAAGATTCGTTCATTTTCACTCTTTGCCTTAATGTGTCATAGAGATTAATATAATTCCTTGTAGCAAATCTTATTATCATACCTTGTATGGACTCTTCGTAATCTAGGGAACTTGGAGTGTCAATGGCAGAACCAACCATCTCTGGTTGAGGGGGCCAAAATCAAAGTAGAGAAACATTTTTTTTTTCCTTTCCTTTCATCCTAAAAAAACTCAGTTGTAAAACTACATAAGTTTACTAGAAAGTTTTAAAAATATTGTAAAATTTAGTTTGTTTGTAAGAAAATAAGGACTAAAAATTATTGATATAAATAAAATTGTTAGGAATATGCAAATACTTTTTTTTATGATTATAGCCAATAGGATAACATTAAAATTTATTATAACTGTCAATGAGATAAACTAAATATTTAATAAACTAAATATTTATGATCACTGTCCATATAGTTTTGCTAGAAGTAGGGTAACACGAAATAGTGAGCAAACAAAGTTTTCCTACTACGAAAATATGATTTTTAGAGCACCGTGGCCTATTATTTTTGTTTAGAGTATTAGTGTTTAGTCCCACATCTAGTAGAATAGTAGAGAGAGGGATTAGCCTCTCCTATATATATGTAGTTTCAACCATCAATAAAATTAAGTCAACTATTAAATCAAGTTTTTATTTGGTATCAGTGCAAAATCCTTCCACCCTTCTCCAAACCCTACTCACCACTGTTATGTGATGTGAGGCCGGCCTACTGAATAATTTCTCATCCGACATGGAGATAGAGTAACCCAACAACTAACAACATGACTGTTCGGTCGTCTTTCTAGTGCCTATGTTTGCTCTTTCCGTTGTTGGCATTTGTATATGTATACGCATGATTTCATGGTGGTTGTCAGCCGCCCCCTCCCTTCTTTTCCCGTCGGCCCCGACTACCGCCTGGCCATGCACCGTAGTGCCGTCGGCCTGCCCGAGCCAGCAGCTCCCACCGGCAAACGCCTGGCCGTGCGCCAAAGCGCCGCCAGCCTGCCTCGCAGCCGCGACTGCGGCTGTTGTTATTGTTTTTGTTGTCGCGACTGTTGCTGTTGCCGCTGCGATCCCGGTGACCCCCGACCCATACGATCTTCTTCTTCGTCTTCTCTCCTGCAAGTTGTAACTCGGTTCTGTCCATACGCAATTGCGATTGCATGAAAGACCGAGAAATTTAATTTTCTGATTATTGTTTTGTATCAGTAAGTTGTAATCGGGATATTAATTATATAGTTTCTTATTGGATCAAGATATATCAGTAAGAAAACTCTTGTGTGAACTCCTGATCTCGATTATAACTGTCGGTTCCTTCTTCTCGCCAGGCCATGCGACCTCGGGTCGAAGTCGTGCACGGGACGTAAGCAACGACTCTCAGGGACACCGTTGTCGCTAAAGGATGAACAGTAGACGTGGAGAAGAAGACGATCAAAGGTGGAGACAATCTAGATCTGCAACCGTCTTGCTGATAGAAAATGACAAGAAGAAGACAATGGAGACGATCTACGACAAGATGACGGCCAAAGAGATGAAGGCTTTGGTGGACGATCTCTTTTCCAAGAGGCTGACCAAGACTATCTTTCGTGGTGTACACGCAGATGTTGATCCTTCACCATACAAAATAAAAAAGTTAAAAAAACTGGAGATAAAGTTAGAGGGCACTTCCAACTACTTGAAGTGGTCACGTCAGGCAATACGGACTCTGAAGGCAAGATAATTAATGGACTATGTGAATGGCCAAACCAAGGCACCTGAAGATCACTCCTCACAGGAATTTGCTATATGGAAGATCGTCAATAATATTGTTGCTGGATGGTTGACAGCCTCATTGATTGACTAAGTGTTGGACAACATGGAAGCAATGGAGGGTGTTGGTGACATTTGGATGATGCTGAGAGATATGTACTTAGGGTCGGACAACCCTATGAGAAATTTCTATCTACAAGATGAACTTGATAAGGTGGTCCAAGAAGATCATACCATCTCTGAGTATGTGGCTCTGCTAAAGAAGTATATTGGTCAGATTTTGACCACTATGATCCCATTGGTGCGAAAGATGAGCAAGTGTAACCGGTATTTGCAAAACATTATAATAAGTTCATGGAGTATATTTCGCGATAGAGGATGATGAAATTTCTGAAGGAGCTCAACCCAGCATTCGAGTAGAGGAGGAATATCCTACTTGCTCAACCCAACTGCCATCACTGGAGGAGATCATAGCTGCTACGGCATAAGAAGAGGCACGACTAAAGCTGTTGCCTACCACCACTAGCTCTCTGGAGGAAAAATCAGTTCTAGTAGCTTTTAACCCAAACCCTTCTGGAGGGGGAGGGTGCTACAATTGTGGAGACCCTGGACACTTCATCAGATTCTGTACGAAGCCCCTGAGAGGCCAGTCCAGCTGCCGCGGACGCAGCCATGGAGGACGTAGGGGTGGCAGAGGAGGCTATGCTGGTGGCATAAGTAATCATTCCGGAGGACACAAGACAAACCTGGCAGAAGAGAAAAGTGAGAGTCAGTCACCCGATATGACCCCTAGTGAGAGAAAAATGCTAGAGATATGGAGAAGCATGAAGCTTGGAACCAGCGATAGTCGAGCCAACACCTCTGGGGCATCAATTCCAACCACCTTCGGGGGTAACATCACCCACTATGCCCATACAAGCATAGGTCTACCTACTCATGCCCTGACATCTATCCACAGACCAGGTTGGATAATTGACTCTGGGACATCCCGCAATATCACGGGTGTCCATGATGAGTTTCAAGGTTACACTTACCTGACAACGCTTGAAAGCATTCAGACTGCTAATGGTACGACTAGATCCATTATGGGTAAAGGCACAGTTGAATGCACCCCTTCCATAACCCTTACTGATGTCATGCATGCTTCATCTTTTTTCGTTAATCTATTGTCCATTAGTGTTATTGTTCTTTAACTTAATTGTGTTATTTTCTTTGACATTCATAAGGTAATTTTTCAGAAGAAGAGAACGGGGAGACGGTTGGGGACTGACAATTGGCATAAGGGGCTATGGTACTTGGACAGGGGTAGGCTCTATGCAGCACTAGCGTCACTGGTGGAAGAAGCACAATCGGAGGAGCCGCAAAGAATAGTGGAAGCAGAATTATTACTTCAACATCAGTGCATGTGACACTCTTTATTCAGTCTACTAAGTCGAATGTATCTATCTATGTATCAAAAGGCCAATAAACAAAAGTTGGTTTGTGATGCTTGTGAGCTTGAAAAATATACCAGAAGCCCTTTTGTGAGTTCTGAAAATAAAAGTTTAGCCGCTTTTGATATGATACACTCTGATGTGTGGGGACCTTGTCCTACAAATTGGAGTTAATGGTTTTAAATGGTTTGTCACATTTATTGACTGCTACACTCGTGTCACCTAGGTATACCTAATGAAGAGTAAGAGTGATATCTTTGCATGCTTTTAAGATTTTTATCGCAGGGTTACAACACAGTACAGTTCTAAAGTAAAGATTTTGAGATCTGACAATGGAACATAATACACCAACAAGGCTATTGAAGATTACTTATCAACCCATGGGATACAACATCAGACTTCGTGTGCCTATACATCAGCACATAATGACATAGCAGAGTGAAAGAACAGGCACCTGTTGGAAGTAGCACGATCAATGATGTTTGCCATGAATATTCCTAAACACTTGTGGGGGTATATCGTGTTGACGGCTGCATATCTCATCAACATGATGCCCTCTCAGGTGTTAGGATGTAAGACACCATTTGAGATACTTACAGAAGAGAATAAGTATATTATTCCCCCAAAGGTATTTGAATGTGTATATTTTGTGAAAGATAACAGACCTGCGGTATAAAAGTTGGACCCTCGGGAGTGAAGTGCATCTTTGTTGGCTACTCAGGGACTCATAATGGATACTCTTGTTGGAGTCCGGTGGAGTGAAAGCTCTTTGTAAGCATGGATGTTACATTCAGAGAGATAAAATCATACTACCATAATGGTTCAAGTGAAGGCTTCGCTTTTGGTGACACAGCTAACACATGAGGTATTAGGAGTGAGGAAGAGATGGGCCCAAGCGTGATTGTCGGGTCAGTTTCATGTCCAATGATGGAAGCTGGTCCAAGGGAACAAGGAAAAGATAACGAGGGTGAGGAAAGTGATGATGATGCACATAATCAGGAGAAAAAAATGGTGATAATCAGGAGGAAGAAAGTGATGCTCCAGTGAAGGGGGAGGAACATACTACAGAATAATCTACAAAGCTCCAAGTCTACAGAAGAAGAAAGCAGCAGTCCACTACTGTGCCTATTGTCCTAACTGTGCCATATCCCTCGCCTAACCCTGCCCTAACTCTTGAAGATGCACCTTCCGTACTAGATTTATCTGATTCGAATGCGGATCTGTCACGCCCCAGTCCCAAAAATACGTAGGACTAGGACACGTAAGCATGCCAGCCGCATGGATATGGTAACTCCAATATATGGAAACCAAATCCATACGTACGCTGTAATATGAATATAAAATCCACAAGTGGTATAAAATATAATACAAGTCACAAGGTAAAATCTAAATCTCATCCACCAAAATCATATAGAAATAAATAACCAGTATCTATGAAACTAGATCTCAATAAGAAGTATCTAAGGATGATAGTTGAATGGAAACAAATCCACTACCAACTCGAATATAAGAGCAAATACAATATGAGTACAACACCACAACACAATATAAGAATACCAGCTATCCATCACAGCTCGAAGAGAAAACATCCTCGGATCACATCTAACCATCCAAATCTGCGCTCCTGCAAATACTCAAGAAAAGATACACCTGGCAGCGGACCAGGTCCTCAGAGGGACGTAACAAGATACAGAAAATACGAGCCAATTTGAATACAGTAAACATGCATATGGTTTGAAAATAAATAAGTACGCTGTACAAGACAATCTATATGAATGCAAATGAGGACAACTTTTCGACGTATGGGTAAGGGTAGTCTACTCGATCTAAGCCTCACAACTCATGCACTCGTCCATGAACATCATCAGCCGCATACCTCGGGGGTAGCGACCCTCGGACTCCATCAATCGACATACCTCGGGGGTAGCGACCATCGGACACGACCCACCATAGTGCGTGCTAGTGACTACGGTGTTACCAGAGTGGTTAAAGCCCATACGCCTAATGATTGTCCTCTATGATACTAAGTGTCAAGTGTGTGTCAACATATCTAATATATAGTAATGACTGAAAGAAAACTACACATGCAAGAATAAACAGAAATGCAATAAATATAAAGAAATATAAATAGCATGCAAAAGTACTGTAACAATTTGGCAAGGTATCTTGCCTGGGGTCCTGCTGCTGGTATGAATCAGAGTCCAAGTCACAGTCCAAATAGCCTATGTATTACAAATTTATCACGTCAAAAGATAATTTATTTTAATTTATTTAATTCTGGAATAATTACTCTAAAATCCTATTTCAATCTTATTATTCTAATTTTTATGTTAATTCCTAAATTTTGTCCAAAGAAACTGAATTTTATCAACTCGAGTCTCATGGCACGCAAATCGAGGCGATCTGTTGACCAAAAAGTCAACCGACACAAACTCAACTTTCATGTATGATTTTCTGTAGATTTCAGCGTTAAAATATGCTGAAATTTACGGCTCGTCCGAATTCAAATTCGTTTGGGAATTATGGCACATACAAATTTTGTATTGTGCACCGATGGTTAAATTCTAACCTAGAAGTTCTACAGAATTAACAGTATGTAAATAATTCGAATTAAATTCTGGGAAAAATTTATGTCGATGATCTCGACATTAGCTTTCCGAAACTTTAAACGGTTCATGATTCTGACTCCTGGTTCTCCCGGAATCACGAAAACATCGAAACACGTCTATTTTCGGACATGCTGTGCTCTACGAATTTTACAGAATTTAATACTCATAATTTAGAAAAAAAAATTTATATAATCAGAAATCTAACCTCATTATCATTCTAACAAAAAAAACTGGAGCGTGTTTGGAGTCCGGAGCTAGGAGATATCGTCTTTTTAATTCGTCATAACTAGTGGAAAATGAGGCTGAATTTATGACGAATTTTGACTATTTTTTTTTGGACGAAAAAGAGAGGAATTTGGGGAAGAAAAATATGAAGGATGAGGTATTTATAATGGTGGACACTACTTAATTAAATAGGACTAGGATTGGTTAATTTGGATAGGATTATGATGAATTTAAATAAGGATAGGATATGCATGAAGTTGATTTCCTAGTAGGTTCAGGATTTGAATTAATTTAAAATAGAGTTTAAATTTATCTCAATAATTTATAATCTTAAATATAATTAAAGATAATACAAATAATTTATAAAATCTTATTAATATCTATTAACACTAAATTAGCATCTATCTAATATTAAGACTATATATATCCAAATAAATCCTAAAAAATTTTAAAATCTAAATAAATTTCTTAAAATTCTAAATAAATTACAAAAAAATATAATTAAATATTTTAAACTAAAATAAATATTTGGTAGGAACGACATGCAAGTATGGTCGTATAGTAAATCATAGAAGTCCTAAAAATTTATGTTTTCTAAGTTTTAATTACCAAAAATTCTAGAAAAATCTCCAAAAATCTAAAATAACCTAAAATAATTCTAAATGAATATTTATATAAGTAAATATACTAAAGATTTTTTTTTTCTAATTAACTAAGAGAATACTCTAAATAAATTCAACATCTATAATAAATATAATAATATAAAATATACACAAATACCTATTTTGGGTGAGAAAGTTTACAGATCCCTCTGATTCAGATGGTACAATCTCTTTACCACTTTCTAATATTTCCTTATGGAGATCTTCTCGCAGTAATGCAGAAAAGTCCCTAATCATTATGGTTATGAACATAATATTACCAATTTTTTATCTTACTCTAATATATCCCCTATATATCGAGCATTCATTGTATTGTTAGACATTTCCTCTTTGCCTAAGTGTTGGCAGAAAGCGAAAGAAGATCCAAGGTGGAGAGCTGCAATATTGGAGAAACTTGGGGCACTCGAAAGAAATGGAATATGGAAGCTTGTTTTGTTGCCTAAAGGAAAGAGAGCAATTGGATGCAAATAGGTTTTCACAGGAAAGAAGATTCCAGAAGGAAAGGTGGAGCGGTACAAGGCAAGGTTGGTTACAAATGGATTCACTCAATCCTATAGCATCGACTATGATGACACATTTGCTCCAATGACAAAAATGTGCACTGTGAGAACCCTAATCTCCCTTGCAGTAAACCATGGGTGGCAGCTGTATTAATTGGATGTGAAGAACAATTTACTTCATGGGGACCTAGTGTATCCAATCCAGGGGTCTTGCCAAATGCTGGTTTGGGCCCCTGAGCCTATGACTCTAGTCAACTTACCCTTAGCCTTGCTTCTCGTCTTCAACAAAGCTTTAACGGTGACCGAGAAGTTGTTGTTGCTACTAGATGACTAGAAGTCCCCTTTCGAAAAATATCTTCCCTTGATCCATTCAGCCCAAAGGGACTTTCCATTAACAAATCTCCAGAATAGTTTGAGGTAAGCAGTTTCCCGGAGAAGCCCCAAAGATCCTAATCTAACTCCACCTTCCTTTTTAGGCTGACACAACTCCTCCCAGCTGATCGCATGCATGCCTCATTTCCATACGAAGTTCGCACACATGCTTTCAATTTTCTTCATCGTACCCTTGGGCAGCATAATTTCTTAGAGCCAGTAAAGAGCAACCGCCTCTATTACGGCTTTAATAAGTTCAATCCTCCCTCCAAAGGACAACATCTGCGTCTGCCATCCCTCTAGTCTCGATTGTGTGTAGTTGAGGAGACCTTCACACTCCGTATTAGCAGCATAGTTGATTGATAGGGGGATACCCAAGTATCTCACATGAAGCATTCATTCCAAAATTTCTATTTTGCCACCCATGCCACCTTATTCTTACAAGTACGATTCAGGAACATCTGGATCTTATTCTTGTTCAGCTACAAACCCGACCATTTTTTTATGTTATCAAATATATCCTTTATAGTATCTAGGGATCTGTCAGATGGCCCTACGAACACCAACATGTCATCAACATAAATTAGATGAGAAACCATATGATTCACTTTTCAAAATATAGGAGTAATCAATCCATCAAGTATCACATCATCCAAAAGACATGTGAAAAATTCTATGACCATTGCAAAAGAGATATGGAGATAGGGGGTCGCCTTGTTTTAGTCCTCTGCTACTCCCAAAAAAATCCTCCGACTGGCCCCTAACCATAATCGGGAAAGATGCAGAGCATATACACTCCCTTACCCTGTCCACCCACCATCTGTCAAATCCTATATAGATCATGATGTGGCAAAAAAAATCCTGATTCACCATATCATAGGCTTTCCTGAGGTCCAACTTTAGACACGCTTTGTTGCCTCACTGCTTATTAAAATTCTTAACAAGCTCATGAGACAGTAGACAATTCTCCAAGATGGAGCGCCCTTTGATGAAGGTCGTCTGATTATGGGAGATAATCTCTCTCATCACATCCCTTATCCGGTCACACATTAGGTGTGTTATAATCTTGTATAAAAAATTACAGCACTTTATCGGCCGAAAGTCTCCTAGTGAAGTCGCACCCTCTACCTTAGCAATTAAGACCAGAAAAGTGTGGTTAAGCTCCTTAAGCATCTTACCAGAGAGAAAAAACTCTCTCACCGCTTCCAGGATGTATATCTGTGTCATCTCCCAGTATTTCTTGAAGAAAGCTGCCCCAAAGCCATCTGGTCCTGGAGATTTGATAGGGTCTGAATTAATAACAATAAAATGTATCTCCTCCATCAATACCGTTGTCCGTAAGACAATATTACCTCACCGAGAGACCATCTTCTTGAAAACAAAGTGTGGGAAAACGTCTGGGCATGAGTTTTGGTTGTAAAGATCCCGAAAATATCGTACCGCCTCATTCTGGATACCATCATCCCCAGTAATGACTTCTATCAGGATCAAGCAATCCATGTATGGTATTTTGACTCTGTCTAGCCTTGACAGTAGCATGGAAGAATTTAGAACACCTATCTCTATATCTAAGCCAGCTGCATTTAGCTCTTTGTCTGATTTGGATCTCAACTAGAATATTTTCTTGCGCAGACGATCTTGTAGGGCTACCTCATCTTCCGTGAGGACGGGGTTAAATGGGTCAATCTGAACCCTCAGTTGAATATCAGCCAAGTTTTTCTCTAGTTCTTGAAGAGGAGTAGGAGGTCTGCCTTTATTCCAGATCTTGAGTAGGCCTTTAATAGCTTTCAACTTCTGAACAATCTTGAACTGAGCAGTTCCAGTCAAACCAGTCTCCCAACCTTGTTGAACTACCTCCTCATAGCCTTTCATATGGATCCAAGCGTTGTTGAATCTGAAATGCCTCCCTTTGATAACCAACACTTCTGCCAGTCTTATAACAATTGGAGAGTGATCACTAGTTCCAGGTGTTAAGCATTCCACCCTACAAGACTGGAATGCTTCAAACCATCTCCCGTTACAGAGAGCACGGTCAAGTTGAACGACAATCCAGTTAGTTATCGTCATGTTATTCCACGTCCATATATGTCCAGTCTTATCTATGCACCTGAGTCCAGAGGATAAGAGACAATGTTGAAATTTTGAGAAAATCGCTTGTTGCACTGGGAGGCCTCCTTTTTTTTATGGGCAAATAAGATATCATTGAAGTCTCCCACCACAACTAACGACCATCTATCTCCAATAAGCGTGCTGGTCATAGTAATGTTATTCCATAACCCTAGACGCTTGATTATGTTATTTTGACCGTACACCGCTCCTACCACAATTGGAAGTCCCCATTTGTTGGTAAATTTAATGGTAAGGAGTTAGTCCGATCATTGTATTACATCTTCTTGCCAAATCATGGTGTCCCATATAACCCATATGCAAGCAATATCTCTACAATCTAGGTTGTGGACGGAGGACCAGTGCGTCTGAGTACGCCTATTAATCAAAATTTTTGATCTAACTTTGGATTCCAAAATGTTGATGATAGAGCACTTGGATTTATTACTGTACCGCAAAATATTCCTCCACCTAGCTATTGAATTTGCCCTCTCACATTTCATGTGAATATAGTCATAAAGTACGTGGGTAGATTCTCTTGTTGATACACGAACTCTCTCTAAGGGGGTTTGAGAGTCCATCATTTTGTCGGTTATTAGCTTTGCAATCTTCTGCTTTGGATTCTACTTTTGCCTACCAAATGAGATTCAGATACGTCAACGGTTCCTGGCTAGGTGCTGCCCGTGAAGTTGTCCGTCATCTTTACTTGGAGTCTTAGAAGATTTGTCCATAGGCAGAATACAGAGCGCTCCTCCACTTGCCAGTCTTCTCCTAACTCTGACATGATTTCCTTCTTGGTTAACAACCTCAGCACTAAACGTGACCAGACTAGAGTTATCTTTCCCCTATTGGTTGTCAGCGGTAAACACTACCATCATATATTGTGTCTCCTTATTTCCTCCCCCTCTCCCTTCTTCCGCATTATTCGCTCCAATTCTCTTCCCCAGTAGAAAGGATTGGGGAACCTCCTGCAGGGTTGGCTCATCCGTGTCCATACTCCTTTACTCCACCGTTAAGTCAACTTTCTCTCCTCGTGAGCTAGGGATAGCCATAATTGCTCCAGTATCTTTAGTTGGTGTTGGCACCTCTGTACTAGAGCAGCGGACTTGCTTAGTGGTCTCTGGGATGACCCTAGCGTCCGGACACTGGGCTATGGTGTGTCCAAAGCTTTGGTAGGAATTACAACAAGGCAGGACCCATTCATATTCAACTTTTTAGAAAATGGTTTCGCCTGTCGGAAGATCAACCTCCAGCTTGTCAGGAAGCTTATCAGCCATACTGATCTCAACAAAAACTCTAGCAAAGGACAACCGATCTCTATCAGTCGTGTATTTGTCTAGCCGAAGGAGAATTCCAACTCCGCTAACCAGCTTCATAATAGCCGGGACACTCCATAGTTGGGGTAAAAGCCAAGGAAACCTAATCCAAATAGGAATAGTTGCCAGCCGATCCCGTTCAAAGTTAGTAGAGGGGTCCCATCTTCTTAGGACAACCAGTCTCCCATCGAATGTCCAAGGGCCATTTTGGATCACCCTTTCTAAATCTTTTGACATCCCAAACTTGATGAAATAGAAGTCATTCTCCCTCGAGTAGATGTCCATGCTCCCTTTAGGTCTCCACATTCGCACGATGAATTCCTTTAGTTGTCCGAAGTAAGGTCATGCTCCCATAACGTAAAGGACAATAATGTTCTTCCAGAACATTTCTGTTTCGACGATGTCCTCTTTGGTGATAGAGATGGCCTTTCTTCCTTCTTTAAGACTGGGCACCAAAAAGTGCATCTCAATGTCATCCCTCGCCAGGTCAGGCCTATATCGATCTGCCCAGAAGATAGGAGCCACTCCCGAGGTCTTAAAAGTATTAGGAACCCTATCCGACATTTTGTCGGGTACGTGTCACACCAAAAATTTAGACATGACCATTGGGGAACCGGAAGCACGAAAAGGATTGGCCCAAGCCAGATGGCGAGAGCCGAATCCCTTCCCCGTCCTGGGCAGACCCACCTGAGGTGCAAGTCTTGCTACAGGTGGAGGAACGCGCTTAGGCACAGTAGATGAGACAGAGGCATTAAAACCTTTCCCACGTCATCGAGTCACAGTTGTCCAACCATCATTGGCGGTCAGGGTTTGCTGGGAAACCGCCGGACGTCTCGGCACCACTGGAGGCCTGGCGGCCGCAGGTCTGGATCCAGATCCAGAGCCGAACCCGGTGCGGGAGAAGAGAAGAGGAAGGTTGGGGGAGGGGGGAGGGGGGATGGTAGCAGCGTTGGAGGGGAGGAGGGGGGAAGTGGGGGACGGGTGACCGGAGGCAGAATGAGGGAGAGAATCAGAAGGGTGGAGGTGCACAGAAGGGAGAGGATCTGGAGGGTGGAGGCGCACATCAGTCGCCCGCGCATTCGCGGGAGGAGGAGAAAAATTCTCATGCGCCATATATATATATATATATATATATATATATATATATATATATATATATATATAAACCTCTAAATATTTGCTTAACAGAATTGTTAAAGCAAGACGAATTCAAACGTCAGACTTGTAGCAATATTCCTAATGCCTTAATATATATATATATATATATATATATATATATATATACGTGCAACGCGCGTGAATTTACTAGTAAAAAAAATTCTAATTTGGTATTATTGTTTATCAGTATATCTTTTTCTATATTACACTAAATGCATAAGCGATTGTTCTAGTCCTTAAATATTATCTTGCAAAGATTTTGTGATTCATGTGTACCGAATAAAAATATTGCTCCATTGGCGTGTGGGTTTTTCATGTTGACGTTCCTCTGATGCCTTCCCCCTAATTTATGTACACCCAAATCTTTTCTTAAAATTGTTTCTCTCGAAATAATATCGACGAAAATAAGTCGGTTGTATATCTCTTAGGACTCCTGCAAATAAAGTGTTTTCTTTGTCTTTCAGGATAGGGGTGCAACTCGTGTGGGCTAAGTCCGAGTCTGATTGGATAAGACCCATTAATGGGTTGGGTTAGAATTGAAGATACTTGGGCTCAATTTCGGGCTCGGACTAAAATATTTAAATCCGATTAAATATCAAAATGGTCTCGGGTTCATGTGTCGGATTATCCAAAGAACCTGAAACCCGATATATATATATATATATATATATATATATATATATATATATATATATATATATATATATACACTATGTTTCATACTTCTAAAACAAAATAGTTTATTTTGGTACTCGTTAAATATTAAAGTGGAGTAGTATCTCATTTCAATTTGCATTTTGAAATAATTGAGACTTGATTACTATTTGATTATGTGTTTAATATTAATCTTGATTAAAATTATTTTAAATATTATATTAGACTCGGTAAATCCGATGAATCCGACCCAACCCGAGGAACATGGGTTCCTTTTCTATTCCTCCGAGCTCGTCTTGGGCTTCATATGTTGAAGTCGAAGTCGGATTGAGTTTGGGCTTGAGTTAGACTTATGATTTATCGGAATTGGGTCCGATTTGAGCTCAAGTCCAATCCAATTCGTCCGAGTTGCACCCCTATTTCGGAATATAATAAATATCGATCTTGCAAGTCTTAGATAGATTTGGTTAAAGTTGTATTTATTATCGAGATCTTAAGACCATGCATTAGTAACAGAAGCTTATAATTCTAATCATATGCTTCGGGCCTAAATGAAAGAATTCTCATATGTTACGAACCTAATATATCTCTAAAATGAAAATACCTTAGAATTTAAGCTAGGCCCATTTAGAAGCTATCGGCCCAATTCTAGAGTGCGTGGTCGAATAACCATCCATCATGCACAGTGGACATGGGTAACGAGAATGTTTATTGTTATTTGTATTTATCCTATTGTTAATCGTATCTTCACTACCCCTCTATTTTTATTTAATTAGTTGTGATCCCCTTCTCGGCCCATCCATATTGTATATTTAGCGGTATTCACCATGTGCTAGTTTTGGCCAGCTTATGCGATATACAGAAGCATAAGTTTTTTGTGTGCCAAATATTGGGTAATCTTATGTTTCTAGTATCTCCAAAAGGATGACAACAACAAATATTGTTAGAGAAAGTTTTTCAAATGTGGATCAGGCCCAACAACGCATCCGAATTTTATGCTTCTTTATGTATTTGTGCTTTGTGTTCTTTCTTCTCAGTGTTGAGAGACCTTATAGTCGTAAAACCAAACCAAATCATACATACTAAAAACCAAATCAAATCAAACCAAACCAAACCAAACCAATAATTAAATATGGATATTTTATATGATTTGGTTCTCGTAATGGATCTATTTGATTTCCGATTGAACTCCGGTCCGATCTATACCAAAGATTTTCGGTTCAACCATCGGTTCGATTTTTAAAACATTGCTTCTTCTACGACCAGCTGTCTCGGACAAAACGAGCGAGTGGTGAGGGTGAGGGTGAGGGTGAGAGTCCTAGCTTATGTGATTCTACATTCTTCGATTATGTACTACGGTATTTTTACAGTTGTATTGAAGTGATGCTTAGAATACTACCTC
Organism: Iris macrosiphon; assembly: GCA_036927795.1. Lineage (NCBI taxonomy): Eukaryota > Viridiplantae > Streptophyta > Magnoliopsida > Asparagales > Iridaceae > Iris > Iris macrosiphon. The sequence goes on along the minus strand of JAYESA010000002.1, from coordinate 151,867,547 downwards.
TAGGCTTGGTTTGTTTTTGTGAGATCTACTTGACTAATCTCACGACTTGCTTAATAACATAGAAATGATATTACTTGCGACTAAACAACTTGCTAATTACTTTTAAAAATAATCCACAAATATTTGGTATCACCCCTAGTCTAGCCTATAGCCTAGAAACAAACAGGAACACCCAAATGGCACCCTGGCCCACCTGTTATAGAGGCTGAAACAGCACAAGTTTTAAAGGATCGAAATTCCAGTTTTGGCAGTCTTTCCAATCAAGAACCCATGATTCGTGTTGACTTGATCGACCAATCATGTCCCTGTGTAATAACCATATTCTATAATACGATATTGATTTACTAAATCTTATTTATTTAAAATATTTTTTAATAATTTTTTTTAAACAAATTATTTGGATTTATGTTTCAAAAAATAATTTATAAATAATTACATAAATTTTTATTGTGCATTTTCATCAAACCATTGGTTTAATTATGCAATTTAATATTTTTTGGACATCTCGTGCATATGTGACATCATGCATGGATTTCAAGGACATAATTATAATCCCTCTCTCTTAATTAGGGGTGTAAACGGACCGGATCAGTCAACCCAATGATTAAGTTCGAATCGAAAATATAATCAGACGGACCTAGTCCGACTCAGTTAAATTCGAAAAAAAAAAAATTTGAGTTCAGACTCGGCATGTAATTTTGGATCATGCTCGCGTCCGGCCCGATAATTTTGGATCATGCTCGCGCCGACAGAGGCCATCTCGCCGTCGAGGACGATGATGACGTCAAGGATGCCGTCGTAGAAGGTCTCAACGTCCATGTCGGCCTTGTCGGACTCGACAACGACAATGACGACTCTCTCCCCCTTAAAGAGCTTGTCGCCTTCCGACTTGATCTAGGAGACGATCTTGCCCTCGGTCATGGCGGAGGTGGATAAGCGGCAGATGGAGGTGAGGGAGGAGGAGAAGAAGGAGATGGTCGTGCTGGAAGCCGAATTGCTTTATTCTCCTCCAACTTTTATTAGCCTTCCTCCCACTCAAAACCTCCAATCCAAGTAAGGTTATATATCTTGATTTTACTCCCCCTCACTTAACCCCATTTAACTTTGCTTATTTTTTCTTTCCTCAATCCAAGCAGACCCTTAGCTATACTATTGATCCACTGCTAATAGGCAAGGTTGAGAATATATAAAATTTACATCTGGTCTTGCTGAATTGGAGAGGAGGCCGTGCACGAGAGGGGGGGGGGGGGGGGGGGGGGGAGGTGGAGGTGGTCAGGGGTTGGAGAAAAACTGAAACGAAATGAGAAAAACTGAAACGAAATGAGAAAAAACGAAATGAGAAAAACTGAAACGAAATGAGGAAAGCAACGTCATGGGTGCTCTTTTTCGTATTTTTAGCGACGAAAATAGTCCGTCGCTAGGTAGTCGTTACGGAAACTCCGACGTCTTAGTGACGAACTAGCGAAGAAAATATAGTTGAGTTTCATATCTATATTTTCGTCGCTAAGACATCGCTCGTATGTCGCTATGCAGCGACTGACTATATTCCGTCCCTATTTTGATAAATTTTTGTAGTGTATGGGTTGAACCAATGACCATCTACTTTGCCAACTACATCATGTCCATGTTGGTACGCATTAGACATAAATGATAACTGATAGGCCACGGGCCTACGTCTTTGTGTAGATAACTTAAGACAAGTCAAACCCTCTATACTTTTTTTTTCCAATGTTCGACAATACGTACGAAATTTTGTGTACGTTATATTGCATGTCATTTAAATTTACTGTTCTCAACACACATATTCACTTTTTTGCTACGAGTTGATTCCGAAATCGTCCATATAGTCAAAAAAAAGTTATGCCTCCTTTTGCTCACCACAAAAGCTGAGGTCGGTAAACCCTCTATACTTTGTTTTGCAATTTGCATGCATGCGAGAGCGAAGAAGAAAGGAGGATTGACCAGTATACACCATACTTGACTCACTTGTCACAGAGATTGGTGCGAGCGACTAAAATAATATGCTTTGATCAACAAGCCTGTGCCGTGCCGCATAACAGCTGAAATGCATCTACTCTTGACTTGATATTATAAAGTTGAAAGTAACTCAAGGAAGTAGGCTTTGTTAGTCCTATGATTAAGTTTAATTTTTGAATATGACTAATCGACATTAATAATATCACTAATAATCATATAATTGCTATAATGTTGATATTTAGATTTAGCATTGTCCTAATGTGCATTAAGTATATCACACTTGATAGTACGTATATTGTTTTGTTCGTCTAATATATATTTGCAGAAAAACAAGATTAAATATGGACATATATATGCAATGAAGAAATCATGATGAGTCAAAGTCGGCATTAGACCAGAAGTTTTTCTGAACCACCTACGACATCTCCGGAATCTCGCACTCGGGGGTTCCACTGTCCGGTCAGCGGACGGGGGTCGAGGGGGTAGCGTCCCCCTTGGGGGTTCAGGGACGAAGGTCCCGAAAGGTATACAGATTTCATGATATGTTTATCTTTAGACAATTGCCGTCAAGAAAAAAAGTCATCTTCGTGATATGAAAGAAGGCAAGCCAAGCCACGCCAAATGTTGGATACTGTCATCGTCAAACTGCTGCTCAATTTTATATTTTATTCTGTATTTTTATATTTATTGATATGACTCATGTAGATCGAGTCGCACTGGCAATTAGAAAGTTCAACCAAATCCAAACATAGTCTAGTTCAAAAGTAGATCCAAACCCACACAACCAAATAGTCAGAACTCTCCCAAAACTTTGTCTCATTGTTCCATAACCAAAACTGACTTATACAGACCGAACTCGGTTCCCGCAGACCTAGTTTTGAAAGTTCCCGCATTTGACTCTGTCTTCCTGGAGAACATGTTGCCAACGTTCGAATTTTTGAATGTTATGGAGACCGATCTCTGCCCGAGCTCGATCCCCTGTAGCCAGAATTGAACTCTATAAATAGTCTTGAATTCTCACTCATTTCATCAACTTATTCACTTGCAACCCTACGAAATTCTGAATTCTAAATCTTCCTACTCCCAAGAACAACTTCCCAAACCTTCTAAGTCGATCTCGGTTAGAAGTCTTCAAAGAGTTGTACAAGCTTGGAACACCAAGTTCTTCTTCCATTCAAGTGCTGAAGTCGACGTGCTCTTCAGATCAAAGTAGGTGGTTGTAAGAAGTCGGCGTGTCCTTCGAATCAAAGCATGTGGTGTATATTATTTGTCTTCCACGAAAGATACCAGTATATATCATGGGATTTTATTGTTTCACTCAATTTATCCTCCTCTAGAGTTGCCTATGGACTTGAACACTTTCCACATAGCAGTCTCTCTTCTCAGCGGAGAAGTTCTCACCAAACTATACAAATTATTACAAGCATGTGTGGCCACCAGTGAGAGAGGCATTATCAACAAACATTTACGTATGACAATGTTTTATGACAAATTTAGTATAATGGCAATTACTATGAAGCCCTTCTAGGAACAAAATTTTCACTGTAAACCGACAAAGTCTCCGATCTCAAGATGGTTACAACTTCAAAAGTGAGAGCGAGTGCATGCTACTGACTCGTACATCCGAAATGAGTTGACGCAGAGTACAACTTCATCGCCTTCCCTTCAGCTGTGTCCCGGGGCAAGCAGAAGAAACAGCAATAGATTGGATTGCAGATGGTGACATGAAAATTGGTACACAATTGATGACAGAAAGATTGACAGAGCACCTATTCATATGATCCAGAAGTATAGGGAGGTGAAATGTGAGAAGCGGCAGAGTGCTATCAGTGAGAAGGCCCTTCTTAAAGTTCTTCTCGTAGTTCTGAAGACCCAACGCATCCTCAGCTGGTGGCTGAGGGAATTTCTGACCCAACTGCAAGTCCAAGTAAAACCAGCAGAACCCTACACCTGATTTCACAAGTGTGCACATAGCTGCACAATACTGTGCTCAACTGTGTACTTGCTGCACTGGTGTATCTGGAATTCCCTCCTCCAATGCAGCACTGAAGTATTTAGCCTCCCACACAAGATACTCTAAACACCCACATACTAGTATAATACTAGTTCTAACACCGACACTCACACCACACTTGCAAACCCAGCTCCAGAATACCACACCAACACAGCTGCTATCCCAAGCATTGATGCACACCCTCTCATGGACACATCTATACTCTCAACCCCATAGTCACTAGGATATCTTCAAACATTACTACCCAACTTACTTTGATACTTAGATCTTAATATCTTAATCCTAATACCCAACTATAATACTCCAACTAGACACTAGATACTACATGTTATCATATGATACCAACAATCCCAAGTCACTGATACACATACTAGGCATTTGCTCTCTCCTGCACACCTTGCTCTTCCTCCCATTCACTGCTACTTGTTGCTGTTGCTCCTACTACTTCACTACTGCTGCTGCTCTCACTAAGCTTAGCTTCCTCTCCATGACACCTGAACCCGACTCCCATGCTGTTACACCAATCCACAACAAAACCCCCAACTGAGCACCAAGCAACCTGCCCAACTTACATTGTGCAGTGTATCCCTGCACCACCACACTACAACCTGCAGTGTCCAAGCTCCCAATCACCAACAGTTTACACCCCAAGATACTTCCTTCCTCTGCTGCAATGGTGTCGGCCGCGCACCCAAAATCTTAACCTATACTTATCTAATTCTCTCCACTGTAATTTCAAGACTCGAGCCCTCTATAACCCACTGCTAACACCCACTGTACTGCATGTACCCGACCCCTCTAATAGCACCTGTTAACCCACATTAAGCACCTACACTCAAGTCACAACTCCCCTTAAACACTCCAACAACCCAACTGCACACAGGGAAGTTCCCCCCTCTCCAACTGCTACTGAGGTTGGTATCACACTAAGACACACACTGGAACCGCCAACTGATACTCAACCACACAGGCAAGCACCCACACACACACACCTAGGCTCTCCCACACTAGTGTGCACATGAGCACACACACCACTATTCCATCCTCTCCTGCTTATCCTCAAATATATATATATATATACTCCCAAAGCACTAGCACTAGACCAAGTACCAAACACTTGGTGTGCACACTCAAGAACTCACCATCTACTCATGATATGCTTGTGATACGCACTCAAAACCATGATACTACCATTAATAACACATAAGACACATCCAAAACATCAAATATAATATGCATAACATATCAAGTAGCTATTCTAATGATATATATAGAATTTAGAATGCTATAGCACAAAACACATGAAAATATCCTTTCTACGTCTCCGTATTACGACGTATCGTGATACGCACTCCTCGTATCCAATTGTGGACACACACTTACAAAATATGAATTACCCTCTAAAATTATTAAGAAAATATTCCTACAAACACCTAATGTTCAAAATTCGGATTTCTCCCAATTTGGCCACAAAAGTCAATGTAACTATCACAATAGGCTCATAAGAACCTAGTTCTTCTTCCTATGGGTAGTCCTTAGTCATAAAAGGGTTCATAAGGGTATAATACTATAATTTAACCATAAAATTAAAAAAAAAGGGATTATACCTATTGAGAGTTAAATCCCAATGAAATTCCTCTGGGTGGACACGAAATGGACACAAGTTCCTAAAATCTCCTCTCCAAGTAGTACTCCTTGCAATCCAAACTTCTAGACCTCCTTGTTGATGAATATGAGTAGAGAATGAGAGAAATTGAGTGGGATTTGATGGAAGTTGGTCTCAATTTGGAGAAGAACCAAAATAGGAATGAAATGTAATATAAAATGACACATGGAGGAGCTACTCTCCCTATAACTAGGGCCGGCCACAATCCCTTCTAGTGTTGGTCAATGCAAAAGCTCCAAGATGCCCTCCATGGTTGTCATGAAGGTTTAATTAATTAGAAAAATGATCCACTTTTAAATGGAAGTAATATTCTCTCTCTATGCTAGCTAACCTATGAGTCAAATCATGACTAAACTAACCAATTGAACCAATAGTCAGGTCAAGTCTAGTTGGGTCCACTTGGACTCACTAGTACTAAGTCTAACTAATAGGTTAACTCACTAACCATTCTAACTATATTAATAATATATATTATTAACAATATACGAACAATATGAAATAGCAAAAATATTCCTCTTCTGAAATTAGGTAGTTACACCCTAAAAAAAAAAAAAAAAAAAAAATCCCGAAACGACCCTTGCCCCCTCTCCCCCCCTCCGGCGATGCCCCCCTCTCTCTGGCAATGCCCCTATCTCCCCCCTCCCCTCTCTCTCTCTAGTAATGGTGGTGACATGCAGGTGCGACAGCCGGTGGGGGAGGGGGTGGCACGGGTGGGAGCAGTCGAGGGGGCGAAGGGAGGAGGGGGGCGCGGGAGGGGCCAACTTGGAGGGAAGAGGGCGGGAGGAGGCAGCGGGGAGTGTGGGGGCGCGCGCGGGGGGGGGGGGGGGGGGTGGAGATAGAGAGGGGGGAGGGTATTTTCACATTTTTTTTCCAGGTTATCAAGTTGTTCATTAAAAAAGTTTAGAGTATCAAGTTGAAAAACATGAATAGTTGAAGGTATCAAGTTGCAAATAAGCCATATATATATCCTTCAACTCCATTGGTATTTTGTGTTCACATTATTATTCAAGATTCGTTCATTTTCACTCTTTGCCTTAATGTGTCATAGAGATTAATATAATTCCTTGTAGCAAATCTTATTATCATACCTTGTATGGACTCTTCGTAATCTAGGGAACTTGGAGTGTCAATGGCAGAACCAACCATCTCTGGTTGAGGGGGCCAAAATCAAAGTAGAGAAACATTTTTTTTTTCCTTTCCTTTCATCCTAAAAAAACTCAGTTGTAAAACTACATAAGTTTACTAGAAAGTTTTAAAAATATTGTAAAATTTAGTTTGTTTGTAAGAAAATAAGGACTAAAAATTATTGATATAAATAAAATTGTTAGGAATATGCAAATACTTTTTTTTATGATTATAGCCAATAGGATAACATTAAAATTTATTATAACTGTCAATGAGATAAACTAAATATTTAATAAACTAAATATTTATGATCACTGTCCATATAGTTTTGCTAGAAGTAGGGTAACACGAAATAGTGAGCAAACAAAGTTTTCCTACTACGAAAATATGATTTTTAGAGCACCGTGGCCTATTATTTTTGTTTAGAGTATTAGTGTTTAGTCCCACATCTAGTAGAATAGTAGAGAGAGGGATTAGCCTCTCCTATATATATGTAGTTTCAACCATCAATAAAATTAAGTCAACTATTAAATCAAGTTTTTATTTGGTATCAGTGCAAAATCCTTCCACCCTTCTCCAAACCCTACTCACCACTGTTATGTGATGTGAGGCCGGCCTACTGAATAATTTCTCATCCGACATGGAGATAGAGTAACCCAACAACTAACAACATGACTGTTCGGTCGTCTTTCTAGTGCCTATGTTTGCTCTTTCCGTTGTTGGCATTTGTATATGTATACGCATGATTTCATGGTGGTTGTCAGCCGCCCCCTCCCTTCTTTTCCCGTCGGCCCCGACTACCGCCTGGCCATGCACCGTAGTGCCGTCGGCCTGCCCGAGCCAGCAGCTCCCACCGGCAAACGCCTGGCCGTGCGCCAAAGCGCCGCCAGCCTGCCTCGCAGCCGCGACTGCGGCTGTTGTTATTGTTTTTGTTGTCGCGACTGTTGCTGTTGCCGCTGCGATCCCGGTGACCCCCGACCCATACGATCTTCTTCTTCGTCTTCTCTCCTGCAAGTTGTAACTCGGTTCTGTCCATACGCAATTGCGATTGCATGAAAGACCGAGAAATTTAATTTTCTGATTATTGTTTTGTATCAGTAAGTTGTAATCGGGATATTAATTATATAGTTTCTTATTGGATCAAGATATATCAGTAAGAAAACTCTTGTGTGAACTCCTGATCTCGATTATAACTGTCGGTTCCTTCTTCTCGCCAGGCCATGCGACCTCGGGTCGAAGTCGTGCACGGGACGTAAGCAACGACTCTCAGGGACACCGTTGTCGCTAAAGGATGAACAGTAGACGTGGAGAAGAAGACGATCAAAGGTGGAGACAATCTAGATCTGCAACCGTCTTGCTGATAGAAAATGACAAGAAGAAGACAATGGAGACGATCTACGATAAGATGACGGCCAAAGAGATGAAGGCTTTGGTGGACGATCTCTTTTCCAAGAGGCTGACCAAGACTATCTTTCGTGGTGTACACGCAGATGTTGATCCTTCACCATACAAAATAAAAAAGTTAGAAAAACTGGAGATAAAGTTAGAGGGCACTTCCAACTACTTGAAGTGGTCACGTCAGGCAATACGGACTCTGAAGGCAAGATAATTAATGGACTATGTGAATGGCCAAACCAAGGCACCTGAAGATCACTCCTCACAGGAATTTGCTATATGGGAGATCGTCAATAATATTGTTGCTGGATGGTTGACAGCCTCATTGATTGACTAAGTGTTGGACAACATGGAAGCAATGGAGGGTGTTGGTGACATTTGGATGATGCTGAGAGATATGTACTTAGGGTCGGACAACCCTATGAGAAATTTCTATCTACAAGATGAACTTGATAAGGTGGTCCAAGAAGATCATACCATCTCTGAGTATGTGGCTCTGCTAAAGAAGTATATTGGTCAGATTTTGACCACTATGATCCCATTGGTGCGAAAGATGAGCAAGTGTAACCGGTATTTGCAAAACATTATAATAAGTTCATGGAGTATATTTCGCGATAGAGGATGATGAAATTTCTGAAGGAGCTCAACCCAGCATTCGAGTAGAGGAGGAATATCCTACTTGCTCAACCCAACTGCCATCACTGGAGGAGATCATAGCTGCTACGGCATAAGAAGAGGCACGACTAAAGCTGTTGCCTACCACCACTAGCTCTCTGGAGGAAAAATCAGTTCTAGTAGCTTTTAACCCAAACCCTTCTGGAGGGGGAGGGTGCTACAATTGTGGAGACCCTGGACACTTCATCAGATTCTGTACGAAGCCCCTGAGAGGCCAGTCCAGCTGCCGCGGACGCAGCCATGGAGGACGTAGGGGTGGCAGAGGAGGCTATGCTGGTGGCATAAGTAATCATTCCGGAGGACACAAGACAAACCTGGCAGAAGAGAAAAGTGAGAGTCAGTCACCCGATATGACCCCTAGTGAGAGAAAAATGCTAGAGATATGGAGAAGCATGAAGCTTGGAACCAGCGATAGTCGAGCCAACACCTCTGGGGCATCAATTCCAACCACCTTCGGGGGTAACATCACCCACTATGCCCATACAAGCATAGGTCTACCTACTCATGCCCTGACATCTATCCACAGACCAGGTTGGATAATTGACTCTGGGACATCCCGCAATATCACGGGTGTCCATGATGAGTTTCAAGGTTACACTTACCTGACAACGCTTGAAAGCATTCAGACTGCTAATGGTACGACTAGATCCATTATGGGTAAAGGCACAGTTGAATGCACCCCTTCCATAACCCTTACTGATGTCATGCATGCTTCATCTTTTTTCGTTAATCTATTGTCCATTAGTGTTATTGTTCTTTAACTTAATTGTGTTATTTTCTTTGACATTCATAAGGTAATTTTTCAGAAGAAGAGAACGGGGAGACGGTTGGGGACTGACAATTGGCATAAGGGGCTATGGTACTTGGACAGGGGTAGGCTCTATGCAGCACTAGCGTCACTGGTGGAAGAAGCACAATCGGAGGAGCCGCAAAGAATAGTGGAAGCAGAATTATTACTTCAACATCAGTGCATGTGACACTCTTTATTCAGTCTACTAAGTCGAATGTATCTATCTATGTATCAAAAGGCCAATAAACAAAAGTTGGTTTGTGATGCTTGTGAGCTTGAAAAATATACCAGAAGCCCTTTTGTGAGTTCTGAAAATAAAAGTTTAGCCGCTTTTGATATGATACACTCTGATGTGTGGGGACCTTGTCCTACAAATTGGAGTTAATGGTTTTAAATGGTTTGTCACATTTATTGACTGCTACACTCGTGTCACCTAGGTATACCTAATGAAGAGTAAGAGTGATATCTTTGCATGCTTTTAAGATTTTTATCGCAGGGTTACAACACAGTACAGTTCTAAAGTAAAGATTTTGAGATCTGACAATGGAACATAATACACCAACAAGGCTATTGAAGATTACTTATCAACCCATGGGATACAACATCAGACTTCGTGTGCCTATACATCAGCACATAATGACATAGCAGAGTGAAAGAACAGGCACCTGTTGGAAGTAGCACGATCAATGATGTTTGCCATGAATATTCCTAAACACTTGTGGGGGTATATCGTGTTGACGGCTGCATATCTCATCAACATGATGCCCTCTCAGGTGTTAGGATGTAAGACACCATTTGAGATACTTACAGAAGAGAATAAGTATATTATTCCCCCAAAGGTATTTGAATGTGTATATTTTGTGAAAGATAACAGACCTGCGGTATAAAAGTTGGACCCTCGGGAGTGAAGTGCATCTTTGTTGGCTACTCAGGGACTCATAATGGATACTCTTGTTGGAGTCCGGTGGAGTGAAAGCTCTTTGTAAGCATGGATGTTACATTCAGAGAGATAAAATCATACTACCATAATGGTTCAAGTGAAGGCTTCGCTTTTGGTGACACAGCTAACACATGAGGTATTAGGAGTGAGGAAGAGATGGGCCCAAGCGTGATTGTCGGGTCAGTTTCATGTCCAATGATGGAAGCTGGTCCAAGGGAACAAGGAAAAGATAACGAGGGTGAGGAAAGTGATGATGATGCACATAATCAGGAGAAAAAAATGGTGATAATCAGGAGGAAGAAAGTGATGCTCCAGTGAAGGGGGAGGAACATACTACAGAATAATCTACAAAGCTCCAAGTCTACAGAAGAAGAAAGCAGCAGTCCACTACTGTGCCTATTGTCCTAACTATGCCATATCCCTCGCCTAACCCTGCCCTAACTCTTGAAGATGCACCTTCCGTACTAGATTTATCTGATTCGAATGCGGATCTGTCACGCCCCAGTCCCAAAAATACGTAGGACTAGGACACGTAAGCATGCCAGCCGCATGGATATGGTAACTCCAATATATGGAAACCAAATCCATACGTACGCTGTAATATGAATATAAAATCCACAAGTGGTATAAAATATAATACAAGTCACAAGGTAAAATCTAAATCTCATCCACCAAAATCATATAGAAATAAATAACCAGTATCTATGAAACTAGATCTCAATAAGAAGTATCTAAGGATGATAGTTGAATGGAAACAAATCCACTACCAACTCGAATATAAGAGCAAATACAATATGAGTACAACACCACAACACAATATAAGAATACCAGCTATCCATCACAGCTCGAAGAGAAAACATCCTCGGATCACATCTAACCATCCAAATCTGCGCTCCTGCAAATACTCAAGAAAAGATACACCTGGCAGCGGACCAGGTCCTCAGAGGGACGTAACAAGATACAGAAAATACGAGCCAATTTGAATACAGTAAACATGCATATGGTTTGAAAATAAATAAGTACGCTGTACAAGACAATCTATATGAATGCAAATGAGGACAACTTTTCGACGTATGGGTAAGGGTAGTCTACTCGATCTAAGCCTCACAACTCATGCACTCGTCCATGAACATCATCAGCCGCATACCTCGGGGGTAGCGACCCTCGGACTCCATCAATCGACATACCTCGGGGGTAGCGACCATCGGACACGACCCACCATAGTGCGTGCTAGTGACTACGGTGTTACCAGAGTGGTTAAAGCCCATACGCCTAATGATTGTCCTCTATGATACTAAGTGTCAAGTGTGTGTCAACATATCTAATATATAGTAATGACTGAAAGAAAACTACACATGCAAGAATAAACAGAAATGCAATAAATATAAAGAAATATAAATAGCATGCAAAAGTACTGTAACAATTTGGCAAGGTATCTTGCCTGGGGTCCTGCTGCTGGTATGAATCAGAGTCCAAGTCACAGTCCAAATAGCCTATGTATTACAAATTTATCACGTCAAAAGATAATTTATTTTAATTTATTTAATTCTGGAATAATTACTCTAAAATCCTATTTCAATCTTATTATTCTAATTTTTATGTTAATTCCTAAATTTTGTCCAAAGAAACTGAATTTTATCAACTCGAGTCTCATGGCACGCAAATCGAGGCGATCTGTTGACCAAAAAGTCAACCGACACAAACTCAACTTTCATGTATGATTTTCTGTAGATTTCAGCGTTAAAATATGCTGAAATTTACGGCTCGTCCGAATTCAAATTCGTTTGGGAATTATGGCACATACAAATTTTGTATTGTGCACCGATGGTTAAATTCTAACCTAGAAGTTCTACAGAATTAACAGTATGTAAATAATTCGAATTAAATTCTGGAAAAAATTTATGTCGATGATCTCGACATTAGCTTTCCGAAACTTTAAACGGTTCATGATTCTGACTCCTGGTTCTCCCGGAATCACGAAAACATCGAAACACGTCTATTTTCGGACATGCTGTGCTCTACGAATTTTACAGAATTTAATACTCATAATTTAGAAAAAAAAATTTATATAATCAGAAATCTAACCTCATTATCATTCTAACAAAAAAAACTGGAGCGTGTTTGGAGTCCGGAGCTAGGAGATATCGTCTTTTTAATTCGTCATAACTAGTGGAAAATGAGGCTGAATTTATGACGAATTTTGACTATTTTTTTTTGGACGAAAAAGAGAGGAATTTGGGGAAGAAAAATATGAAGGATGAGGTATTTATAATGGTGGACACTACTTAATTAAATAGGACTAGGATTGGTTAATTTGGATAGGATTATGATGAATTTAAATAAGGATAGGATATGCATGAAGTTGATTTCCTAGTAGGTTCAGGATTTGAATTAATTTAAAATAGAGTTTAAATTTATCTCAATAATTTATAATCTTAAATATAATTAAAGATAATACAAATAATTTATAAAATCTTATTAATATCTATTAACACTAAATTAGCATCTATCTAATATTAAGACTATATATATCCAAATAAATCCTAAAAAATTTTAAAATCTAAATAAATTTCTTAAAATTCTAAATAAATTACAAAAAAATATAATTAAATATTTTAAACTAAAATAAATATTTGGTAGGAACGACATGCAAGTATGGTCGTATAGTAAATCATAGAAGTCCTAAAAATTTATGTTTTCTAAGTTTTAATTACCAAAAATTCTAGAAAAATCTCCAAAAATCTAAAATAACCTAAAATAATTCTAAATGAATATTTATATAAGTAAATATACTAAAGATTTTTTTTTTCTAATTAACTAAGAGAATACTCTAAATAAATTCAACATCTATAATAAATATAATAATATAAAATATACACAAATACCTATTTTGGGTGAGAAAGTTTACAGATCCCTCTGATTCAGATGGTACAATCTCTTTACCACTTTCTAATATTTCCTTATGGAGATCTTCTCGCAGTAATGCAGAAAAGTCCCTAATCATTATGGTTATGAACATAATATTACCAATTTTTTATCTTACTCTAATATATCCCCTATATATCGAGCATTCATTGTATTGTTAGACATTTCCTCTTTGCCTAAGTGTTGGCAGAAAGCGAAAGAAGATCCAAGGTGGAGAGCTGCAATATTGGAGAAACTTGGGGCACTCGAAAGAAATGGAATATGGAAGCTTGTTTTGTTGCCTAAAGGAAAGAGAGCAATTGGATGCAAATAGGTTTTCACAGGAAAGAAGATTCCAGAAGGAAAGGTGGAGCGGTACAAGGCAAGGTTGGTTACAAATGGATTCACTCAATCCTATAGCATCGACTATGATGACACATTTGCTCCAATGACAAAAATGTGCACTGTGAGAACCCTAATCTCCCTTGCAGTAAACCATGGGTGGCAGCTGTATTAATTGGATGTGAAGAACAATTTACTTCATGGGGACCTAGTGTATCCAATCCAGGGGTCTTGCCAAATGCTGGTTTGGGCCCCTGAGCCTATGACTCTAGTCAACTTACCCTTAGCCTTGCTTCTCGTCTTCAACAAAGCTTTAACGGTGACCGAGAAGTTGTTGTTGCTACTAGATGACTAGAAGTCCCCTTTCGAAAAATATCTTCCCTTGATCCATTCAGCCCAAAGGGACTTTCCATTAACAAATCTCCAGAATAGTTTGAGGTAAGCAGTTTCCCGGAGAAGCCCCAAAGATCCTAATCTAACTCCACCTTCCTTTTTAGGCTGACACAACTCCTCCCAGCTGATCGCATGCATGCCTCATTTCCATACGAAGTTCGCACACATGCTTTCAATTTTCTTCATCGTACCCTTGGGCAGCATAATTTCTTAGAGCCAGTAAAGAGCAACCGCCTCTATTACGGCTTTAATAAGTTCAATCCTCCCTCCAAAGGACAACATCTGCGTCTGCCATCCCTCTAGTCTCGATTGTGTGTAGTTGAGGAGACCTTCACACTCCGTATTAGCAGCATAGTTGATTGATAGGGGGATACCCAAGTATCTCACATGAAGCATTCATTCCAAAATTTCTATTTTGCCACCCATGCCACCTTATTCTTACAAGTACGATTCAGGAACATCTGGATCTTATTCTTGTTCAGCTACAAACCCGACCATTTTTTTATGTTATCAAATATATCCTTTATAGTATCTAGGGATCTGTCAGATGGCCCTACGAACACCAACATGTCATCAACATAAATTAGATGAGAAACCATATGATTCACTTTTCAAAATATAGGAGTAATCAATCCATCAAGTATCACATCATCCAAAAGACATGTGAAAAATTCTATGACCATTGCAAAAGAGATATGGAGATAGGGGGTCGCCTTGTTTTAGTCCTCTGCTACTCCCAAAAAAATCCTCCGACTGGCCCCTAACCATAATCGGGAAAGATGCAGAGCATATACACTCCCTTACCCTGTCCACCCACCATCTGTCAAATCCTATATAGATCATGATGTGGCAAAAAAAATCCTGATTCACCATATCATAGGCTTTCCTGAGGTCCAACTTTAGACACGCTTTGTTGCCTCACTGCTTATTAAAATTCTTAACAAGCTCATGAGACAGTAGACAATTCTCCAAGATGGAGCGCCCTTTGATGAAGGTCGTCTGATTATGGGAGATAATCTCTCTCATCACATCCCTTATCCGGTCACACATTAGGTGTGTTATAATCTTGTATAAAAAATTACAGCACTTTATCGGCCGAAAGTCTCCTAGTGAAGTCGCACCCTCTACCTTAGCAATTAACTCCAGAAAAGTGTGGTTAAGCTCCTTAAGCATCTTACCAGAGAGAAAAAACTCTCTCACCGCTTCCAGGATGTATATCTGTGTCATCTCCCAGTATTTCTTGAAGAAAGCTGCCCCAAAGCCATCTGGTCCTGGAGATTTGATAGGGTCTGAATTAATAACAATAAAATGTATCTCCTCCATCAATACCGTTGTCCGTAAGACAATATTACCTCACCGAGAGACCATCTTCTTGAAAACAAAGTGTGGGAAAACGTCTGGGCATGAGTTTTGGTTGTAAAGATCCCGAAAATATCGTACCGCCTCATTCTGGATACCATCATCCCCAGTAATGACTTCTATCAGGATCAAGCAATCCATGTATGGTATTTTGACTCTGTCTAGCCTTGACAGTAGCATGGAAGAATTTAGAACACCTATCTCTATATCTAAGCCAGCTGCATTTAGCTCTTTGTCTGATTTGGATCTCAACTAGAATATTTTCTTGCGCAGACGATCTTGTAGGGCTACCTCATCTTCCGTGAGGACGGGGTTAAATGGGTCAATCTGAACCCTCAGTTGAATATCAGCCAAGTTTTTCTCTAGTTCTTGAAGAGGAGTAGGAGGTCTGCCTTTATTCCAGATCTTGAGTAGGCCTTTAATAGCTTTCAACTTCTGAACAATCTTGAACTGAGCAGTTCCAGTCAAACCAGTCTCCCAACCTTGTTGAACTACCTCCTCATAGCCTTTCATATGGATCCAAGCGTTGTTGAATCTGAAATGCCTCCCTTTGATAACCAACACTTCTGCCAGTCTTATAACAATTGGAGAGTGATCACTAGTTCCAGGTGTTAAGCATTCCACCCTACAAGACTGGAATGCTTCAAACCATCTCCCGTTACAGAGAGCACGGTCAAGTTGAACGACAATCCAGTTAGTTATCGTCATGTTATTCCACGTCCATATATGTCCAGTCTTATCTATGCACCTGAGTCCAGAGGATAAGAGACAATGTTGAAATTTTGAGAAAATCGCTTGTTGCACTGGGAGGCCTCCTTTTTTTTATGGGCAAATAAGATATCATTGAAGTCTCCCACCACAACTAACGACCATCTATCTCCAATAAGCGTGCTGGTCATAGTAATGTTATTCCATAACCCTAGACGCTTGATTATGTTATTTTGACCGTACACCGCTCCTACCACAATTGGAAGTCCCCATTTGTTGGTAAATTTAATGGTAAGGAGTTAGTCCGATCATTGTATTACATCTTCTTGCCAAATCATGGTGTCCCATATAACCCATATGCAAGCAATATCTCTACAATCTAGGTTGTGGACGGAGGACCAGTGCGTCTGAGTACGCCTATTAATCAAAATTTTTGATCTAACTTTGGATTCCAAAATGTTGATGATAGAGCACTTGGATTTATTACTGTACCGCAAAATATTCCTCCACCTAGCTATTGAATTTGCCCTCTCACATTTCATGTGAATATAGTCATAAAGTACGTGGGTAGATTCTCTTGTTGATACACGAACTCTCTCTAAGGGGGTTTGAGAGTCCATCATTTTGTCGGTTATTAGCTTTGCAATCTTCTGCTTTGGATTCTACTTTTGCCTACCAAATGAGATTCAGATACGTCAACGGTTCCTGGCTAGGTGCTGCCCGTGAAGTTGTCCGTCATCTTTACTTGGAGTCTTAGAAGATTTGTCCATAGGCAGAATACAGAGCGCTCCTCCACTTGCCAGTCTTCTCCTAACTCTGACATGATTTCCTTCTTGGTTAACAACCTCAGCACTAAACGTGACCAGACTAGAGTTATCTTTCCCCTATTGGTTGTCAGCGGTAAACACTACCATCATATATTGTGTCTCCTTATTTCCTCCCCCTCTCCCTTCTTCCGCATTATTCGCTCCAATTCTCTTCCCCAGTAGAAAGGATTGGGGAACCTCCTGCAGGGTTGGCTCATCCGTGTCCATACTCCTTTACTCCACCGTTAAGTCAACTTTCTCTCCTCGTGAGCTAGGGATAGCCATAATTGCTCCAGTATCTTTAGTTGGTGTTGGCACCTCTGTACTAGAGCAGCGGACTTGCTTAGTGGTCTCTGGGATGACCCTAGCGTCCGGACACTGGGCTATGGTGTGTCCAAAGCTTTGGTAGGAATTACAACAAGGCAGGACCCATTCATATTCAACTTTTTAGAAAATGGTTTCGCCTGTCGGAAGATCAACCTCCAGCTTGTCAGGAAGCTTATCAGCCATACTGATCTCAACAAAAACTCTAGCAAAGGACAACCGATCTCTATCAGTCGTGTATTTGTCTAGCCGAAGGAGAATTCCAACTCCGCTAACCAGCTTCATAATAGCCGGGACACTCCATAGTTGGGGTAAAAGCCAAGGAAACCTAATCCAAATAGGAATAGTTGCCAGCCGATCCCGTTCAAAGTTAGTAGAGGGGTCCCATCTTCTTAGGACAACCAGTCTCCCATCGAATGTCCAAGGGCCATTTTGGATCACCCTTTCTAAATCTTTTGACATCCCAAACTTGATGAAATAGAAGTCATTCTCCCTCGAGTAGATGTCCATGCTCCCTTTAGGTCTCCACATTCGCACGATGAATTCCTTTAGTTGTCCGAAGTAAGGTCATGCTCCCATAACGTAAAGGACAATAATGTTCTTCCAGAACATTTCTGTTTCGACGATGTCCTCTTTGGTGATAGAGATGGCCTTTCTTCCTTCTTTAAGACTGGGCACCAAAAAGTGCATCTCAATGTCATCCCTCGCCAGGTCAGGCCTATATCGATCTGCCCAGAAGATAGGAGCCACTCCCGAGGTCTTAAAAGTATTAGGAACCCTATCCGACATTTTGTCGGGTACGTGTCACACCAAAAATTTAGACATGACCATTGGGGAACCGGAAGCACGAAAAGGATTGGCCCAAGCCAGATGGCGAGAGCCGAATCCCTTCCCCGTCCTGGGCAGACCCACCTGAGGTGCAAGTCTTGCTACAGGTGGAGGAACGCGCTTAGGCACAGTAGATGAGACAGAGGCATTAAAACCTTTCCCACGTCATCGAGTCACAGTTGTCCAACCATCATTGGCGGTCAGGGTTTGCTGGGAAACCGCCGGACGTCTCGGCACCACTGGAGGCCTGGCGGCCGCAGGTCTGGATCCAGATCCAGAGCCGAACCCGGTGCGGGAGAAGAGAAGAGGAAGGTTGGGGGAGGGGGGAGGGGGGATGGTAGCAGCGTTGGAGGGGAGGAGGGGGGAAGTGGGGGACGGGTGACCGGAGGCAGAATGAGGGAGAGAATCAGAAGGGTGGAGGTGCACAGAAGGGAGAGGATCTGGAGGGTGGAGGCGCACATCAGTCGCCCGCGCATTCGCGGGAGGAGGAGAAAAATTCTCATGCGCCATATATATATATATATATATATATATATATATATATATATATATATATATAAACCTCTAAATATTTGCTTAACAGAATTGTTAAAGCAAGACGAATTCAAACGTCAGACTTGTAGCAATATTCCTAATGCCTTAATATATATATATATATATATATATATATATATATATATATATACGTGCAACGCGCGTGAATTTACTAGTAAAAAAAATTCTAATTTGGTATTATTGTTTATCAGTATATCTTTTTCTATATTACACTAAATGCATAAGCGATTGTTCTAGTCCTTAAATATTATCTTGCAAAGATTTTGTGATTCATGTGTACCGAATAAAAATATTGCTCCATTGGCGTGTGGGTTTTTCATGTTGACGTTCCTCTGATGCCTTCCCCCTAATTTATGTACACCCAAATCTTTTCTTAAAATTGTTTCTCTCGAAATAATATCGACGAAAATAAGTCGGTTGTATATCTCTTAGGACTCCTGCAAATAAAGTGTTTTCTTTGTCTTTCAGGATAGGGGTGCAACTCGTGTGGGCTAAGTCCGAGTCTGATTGGATAAGACCCATTAATGGGTTGGGTTAGAATTGAAGATACTTGGGCTCAATTTCGGGCTCGGACTAAAATATTTAAATCCGATTAAATATCAAAATGGTCTCGGGTTCATGTGTCGGATTATCCAAAGAACCTGAAACCCGATATATATATATATATATATATATATATATATATATATATATATATATATATATATATATATATATATATATATATACACTATGTTTCATACTTCTAAAACAAAATAGTTTATTTTGGTACTCGTTAAATATTAAAGTGGAGTAGTATCTCATTTCAATTTGCATTTTGAAATAATTGAGACTTGATTACTATTTGATTATGTGTTTAATATTAATCTTGATTAAAATTATTTTAAATATTATATTAGACTCGGTAAATCCGATGAATCCGACCCAACCCGAGGAACATGGGTTCCTTTTCTATTCCTCCGAGCTCGTCTTGGGCTTCATATGTTGAAGTCGAAGTCGGATTGAGTTTGGGCTTGAGTTAGACTTATGATTTATCGGAATTGGGTCCGATTTGAGCTCAAGTCCAATCCAATTCGTCCGAGTTGCACCCCTATTTCGGAATATAATAAATATCGATCTTGCAAGTCTTAGATAGATTTGGTTAAAGTTGTATTTATTATCGAGATCTTAAGACCATGCATTAGTAACAGAAGCTTATAATTCTAATCATATGCTTCGGGCCTAAATGAAAGAATTCTCATATGTTACGAACCTAATATATCTCTAAAATGAAAATACCTTAGAATTTAAGCTAGGCCCATTTAGAAGCTATCGGCCCAATTCTAGAGTGCGTGGTCGAATAACCATCCATCATGCACAGTGGACATGGGTAACGAGAATGTTTATTGTTATTTGTATTTATCCTATTGTTAATCGTATCTTCACTACCCCTCTATTTTTATTTAATTAGTTGTGATCCCCTTCTCGGCCCATCCATATTGTATATTTAGCGGTATTCACCATGTGCTAGTTTTGGCCAGCTTATGCGATATACAGAAGCATAAGTTTTTTGTGTGCCAAATATTGGGTAATCTTATGTTTCTAGTATCTCCAAAAGGATGACAACAACAAATATTGTTAGAGAAAGTTTTTCAAATGTGGATCAGGCCCAACAACGCATCCGAATTTTATGCTTCTTTATGTATTTGTGCTTTGTGTTCTTTCTTCTCAGTGTTGAGAGACCTTATAGTCGTAAAACCAAACCAAATCATACATACTAAAAACCAAATCAAATCAAACCAAACCAAACCAAACCAAGAATTAAATATGGATATTTTATATGATTTGGTTCTCGTAATGGATCTATTTGATTTCCGATTGAACTCCGGTCCGATCTATACCAAAGATTTTCGGTTCAACCATCGGTTCGATTTTTAAAACATTGCTTCTTCTACGACCAGCTGTCTCGGACAAAACGAAGCGAGTGGTGAGGGTGAGGGTGAGGGTGAGAGTCCTAGCTTATGTGATTCTACATTCTTCGATTATGTACTACGGTATTTTTACAGTTGTATTGAAGTGATGCTTAGAATACTACCTCTAGGCTTGGTTTGTTTTTGTGAGATCTACTTGACTAATCTCACGACTTGCTTAATAACATAGAAATGATATTACTTGCGACTAAACAACTTGCTAATTACTTTTAAAAATAATCCACAAATATTTGGTATCACCCCTAGTCTAGCCTATAGCCTAGAAACAAACAGGAACACCCAAATGGCACCCTGGCCCACCTGTTATAGAGGCTGAAACAGCACAAGTTTTAAAGGATCGAAATTCCAGTTTTGGCAGTCTTTCCAATCAAGAACCCATGATTCGTGTTGACTTGATCGACCAATCATGTCCCTGTGTAATAACCATATTCTATAATACGATATTGATTTACTAAATCTTATTTATTTAAAATATTTTTTAATAATTTTTTTTAAACAAATTATTTGGATTTATGTTTCAAAAAATAATTTATAAATAATTACATAAATTTTTATTGTGCATTTTCATCAAACCATTGGTTTAATTATGCAATTTAATATTTTTTGGACATCTCGTGCATATGTGACATCATGCATGGATTTCAAGGACATAATTATAATCCCTCTCTCTTAATTAGGGGTGTAAACGGACCGGATCAGTCAACCCAATGATTAAGTTCGAATCGAAAATATAATCAGACGGACCTAGTCCGACTCAGTTAAATTCGAAAAAAAAAAAATTTGAGTTCAGACTCGGCATGTAATTTTGGATCATGCTCGCGTCCGGCCCGATAATTTTGGATCATGCTCGCGCCGACAGAGGCCATCTCGCCGTCGAGGACGATGATGACGTCAAGGATGCCGTCGTAGAAGGTCTCAACGTCCATGTCGGCCTTGTCGGACTCGACAACGACAATGACGACTCTCTCCCCCTTAAAGAGCTTGTCGCCTTCCGACTTGATCTAGGAGACGATCTTGCCCTCGGTCATGGCGGAGGTGGATAAGCGGCAGATGGAGGTGAGGGAGGAGGAGAAGAAGGAGATGGTCGTGCTGGAAGCCGAATTGCTTTATTCTCCTCCAACTTTTATTAGCCTTCCTCCCACTCAAAACCTCCAATCCAAGTAAGGTTATATATCTTGATTTTACTCCCCCTCACTTAACCCCATTTAACTTTGCTTATTTTTTCTTTCCTCAATCCAAGCAGACCCTTAGCTATACTATTGATCCACTGCTAATAGGCAAGGTTGAGAATTATAAAATTTACATCTGGTCTTGCTGAATTGGAGAGGAGGCCGTGCACGAGAGGGGGGGGGGGGGGGGGGGGGGGGGGAGGTGGAGGTGGTCAGGGGTTGGAGAAAAACTGAAACGAAATGAGAAAAACTGAAACGAAATGAGAAAAAACGAAATGAGAAAAACTGAAACGAAATGAGGAAAGCAACGTCATGGGTGCTCTTTTTCGTATTTTTAGCGACGAAAATAGTCCGTCGCTAGGTAGTCGTTACGGAAACTCCGACGTCTTAGTGACGAACTAGCGAAGAAAATATAGTTGAGTTTCATATCTATATTTTCGTCGCTAAGACATCGCTCGTATGTCGCTATGCAGCGACTGACTATATTCCGTCCCTATTTTGATAAATTTTTGTAGTGTATGGGTTTGAACCAATGACCATCTACTTTGCCAACTACATCATGTCCATGTTGGTACGCATTAGACATAAATGATAACTGATAGGCCACGGGCCTACGTCTTTGTGTAGATAACTTAAGACAAGTCAAACCCTCTATACTTTTTTTTTTCCAATGTTCGACAATACGTACGAAATTTTGTGTACGTTATATTGCATGTCATTTAAATTTACTGTTCTCAACACACATATTCACTTTTTTGCTACGAGTTGATTCCGAAATCGTCCATATAGTCAAAAAAAAGTTATGCCTCCTTTTGCTCACCACAAAAGCTGAGGTCGGTAAACCCTCTATACTTTGTTTTGCAATTTGCATGCATGCGAGAGCGAAGAAGAAAGGAGGATTGACCAGTATACACCATACTCGACTCACTTGTCACAGAGATTGGTGCGAGCGACTAAAATAATATGCTTTGATCAACAAGCCTGTGCCGTGCCGCATAACAGCTGAAATGCATCTACTCTTGACTTGATATTATAAAGTTGAAAGTAACTCAAGGAAGTAGGCTTTGTTAGTCCTATGATTAAGTTTAATTTTTGAATATGACTAATCGACATTAATAATATCACTAATAATCATATAATTGCTATAATGTTGATATTTAGATTTAGCATTGTCCTAATGTGCATTAAGTATATCACACTTGATAGTACGTATATTGTTTTGTTCGTCTAATATATATTTGCAGAAAAACAAGATTAAATATGGACATATATATGCAATGAAGAAATCATGATGAGTCAAAGTCGGCATTAGACCAGAAGTTTTTCTGAACCACCTACGACATCTCCGGAATCTCGCACTCGGGGGTTCCACTGTCCGGTCAGCGGACGGGGGTCGAGGGGGGTAGCGTCCCCCTTGGGGGGTTCAGGGACGAAGGTCCCGAAAGGTATACAGATTTCATGATATGTTTATCTTTAGACAATTGCCGTCAAGAAAAAAAGTCATCTTCGTGATATGAAAGAAGGCAAGCCAAGCACGCCAAATGTTGGATACTGTCATCGTCAAACTGCTGCTCAATTTTATATTTTATTCTGTATTTTTATATTTATTGATATGACTCATGTAGATCGAGTCGCACTGGCAATTAGAAAGTTCAACCAAATCCAAACATAGTCTAGTTCAAAAGTAGATCCAAACCCACACAACCAAATAGTCAGAACTCTCCCAAAACTTTGTCTCATTGTTCCATAACCAAAACTGACTTATACAGACCGAACTCGGTTCCCGCAGACCTAGTTTTGAAAGTTCCCGCATTTGACTCTGTCTTCCTGGAGAACATGTTGCCAACGTTCGAATTTTTGAATGTTATGGAGACCGATCTCTGCCCGAGCTCGATCCCCTGTAGCCAGAATTGAACTCTATAAATAGTCTTGAATTCTCACTCATTTCATCAACTTATTCACTTGCAACCCTACGAAATTCTGAATTCTAAATCTTCCTACTCCCAAGAACAACTTCCCAAACCTTCTAAGTCGATCTCGGTTAGAAGTCTTCAAAGAGTTGTACAAGCTTGGAACACCAAGTTCTTCTTCCATTCAAGTGCTGAAGTCGACGTGCTCTTCAGATCAAAGTAGGTGGTTGTAAGAAGTCGGCGTGTCCTTCGAATCAAAGCATGTGGTGTATATTATTTGTCTTCCACGAAAGATACCAGTATATATCATGGGATTTTATTGTTTCACTCAATTTATCCTCCTCTAGAGTTGCCTATGGACTTGAACACTTTCCACATAGCAGTCTCTCTTCTCAGCGGAGAAGTTCTCACCAAACTATACAAATTATTACAAGCATGTGTGGCCACCAGTGAGAGAGGCATTATCAACAAACATTTACGTATGACAATGTTTTATGACAAATTTAGTATAATGGCAATTACTATGAAGCCCTTCTAGGAACAAAATTTTCACTGTAAACCGACAAAGTCTCCGATCTCAAGATGGTTACAACTTCAAAAGTGAGAGCGAGTGCATGCTACTGACTCGTACATCCGAAATGAGTTGACGCAGAGTACAACTTCATCGCCTTCCCTTCAGCTGTGTCCCGGGGCAAGCAGAAGAAACAGCAATAGATTGGATTGCAGATGGTGACATGAAAATTGGTACACAATTGATGACAGAAAGATTGACAGAGCACCTATTCATATGATCCAGAAGTATAGGGAGGTGAAATGTGAGAAGCGGCAGAGTGCTATCAGTGAGAAGGCCCTTCTTAAAGTTCTTCTCGTAGTTCTGAAGACCCAACGCATCCTCAGCTGGTGGCTGAGGGAATTTCTGACCCAACTGCAAGTCCAAGTAAAACCAGCAGAACCCTACACCTGATTTCACAAGTGTGCACATAGCTGCACAATACTGTGCTCAACTGTGTACTTGCTGCACTGGTGTATCTGGAATTCCCTCCTCCAATGCAGCACTGAAGTATTTAGCCTCCCACACAAGATACTCTAAACACCCACATACTAGTATAATACTAGTTCTAACACCGACACTCACACCACACTTGCAAACCCAGCTCCAGAATACCACACCAACACAGCTGCTATCCCAAGCATTGATGCACACCCTCTCATGGACACATCTATACTCTCAACCCCATAGTCACTAGGATATCTTCAAACATTACTACCCAACTTACTTTGATACTTAGATCTTAATATCTTAATCCTAATACCCAACTATAATACTCCAACTAGACACTAGATACTACATGTTATCATATGATACCAACAATCCCAAGTCACTGATACACATACTAGGCATTTGCTCTCTCCTGCACACCTTGCTCTTCCTCCCATTCACTGCTACTTGTTGCTGTTGCTCCTACTACTTCACTACTGCTGCTGCTCTCACTAAGCTTAGCTTCCTCTCCATGACACCTGAACCCGACTCCCATGCTGTTACACCAATCCACAACAAAACCCCCAACTGAGCACCAAGCAACCTGCCCAACTTACATTGTGCAGTGTATCCCTGCACCACCACACTACAACCTGCAGTGTCCAAGCTCCCAATCACCAACAGTTTACACCCCAAGATACTTCCTTCCTCTGCTGCAATGGTGTCGGCCGCGCACCCAAAATCTTAACCTATACTTATCTAATTCTCTCCACTGTAATTTCAAGACTCGAGCCCTCTATAACCCACTGCTAACACCCACTGTACTGCATGTACCCGACCCCTCTAATAGCACCTGTTAACCCACATTAAGCACCTACACTCAAGTCACAACTCCCCTTAAACACTCCAACAACCCAACTGCACACAGGGAAGTTCCCCCCTCTCCAACTGCTACTGAGGTTGGTATCACACTAAGACACACACTGGAACCGCCAACTGATACTCAACCACACAGGCAAGCACCCACACACACACACCTAGGCTCTCCCACACTAGTGTGCACATGAGCACACACACCACTATTCCATCCTCTCCTGCTTATCCTCAAATATATATATATATATACTCCCAAAGCACTAGCACTAGACCAAGTACCAAACACTTGGTGTGCACACTCAAGAACTCACCATCTACTCATGATATGCTTGTGATACGCACTCAAAACCATGATACTACCATTAATAACACATAAGACACATCCAAAACATCAAATATAATATGCATAACATATCAAGTAGCTATTCTAATGATATATATAGAATTTAGAATGCTATAGCACAAAACACATGAAAATATCCTTTCTACGTCTCCGTATTACGACGTATCGTGATACGCACTCCTCGTATCCAATTGTGGACACACACTTACAAAATATGAATTACCCTCTAAAATTATTAAGAAAATATTCCTACAAACACCTAATGTTCAAAATTCGGATTTCTCCCAATTTGGCCACAAAAGTCAATGTAACTATCACAATAGGCTCATAAGAACCTAGTTCTTCTTCCTATGGGTAGTCCTTAGTCATAAAAGGGTTCATAAGGGTATAATACTATAATTTAACCATAAAATTAAAAAAAAAGGGATTATACCTATTGAGAGTTAAATCCCAATGAAATTCCTCTGGGTGGACACGAAATGGACACAAGTTCCTAAAATCTCCTCTCCAAGTAGTACTCCTTGCAATCCAAACTTCTAGACCTCCTTGTTGATGAATATGAGTAGAGAATGAGAGAAATTGAGTGGGATTTGATGGAAGTTGGTCTCAATTTGGAGAAGAACCAAAATAGGAATGAAATGTAATATAAAATGACACATGGAGGAGCTACTCTCCCTATAACTAGGGCCGGCCACAATCCCTTCTAGTGTTGGTCAATGCAAAAGGTCCAAGATGCCCTCCATGGTTGTCATGAAGGTTTAATTAATTAGAAAAATGATCCACTTTTAAATGGAAGTAATATTCTCTCTCTATGCTAGCTAACCTATGAGTCAAATCATGACTAAACTAACCAATTGAACCAATAGTCAGGTCAAGTCTAGTTGGGTCCACTTGGACTCACTAGTACTAAGTCTAACTAATAGGTTAACTCACTAACCATTCTAACTATATTAATAATATATATTATTAACAATATACGAACAATATGAAATAGCAAAAATATTCCTCTTCTGAAATTAGGTAGTTACACCCTAAAAAAAAAAAAAAAAAAAAAAATCCCGAAACGACCCTTGCCCCCTCTCCCCCCCTCCGGCGATGCCCCCCTCTCTCTGGCAATGCCCCTATCTCCCCCCTCCCCTCTCTCTCTCTAGTAATGGTGGTGACATGCAGGTGCGACAGCCGGTGGGGGAGGGGGTGGCACGGGTGGGAGCAGTCGAGGGGGCGAAGGGAGGAGGGGGGCGCGGGAGGGGCCAACTTGGAGGGAAGAGGGCGGGAGGAGGCAGCGGGGAGTGTGGGGGCGCGCGCGGGGGGGGGGGGGGGGTGGAGATAGAGAGGGGGGAGGGTATTTTCACATTTTTTTTCCAGGTTATCAAGTTGTTCATTAAAAAAGTTTAGAGTATCAAGTTGAAAAACATGAATAGTTGAAGGTATCAAGTTGCAAATAAGCCATATATATATCCTTCAACTCCATTGGTATTTTGTGTTCACATTATTATTCAAGATTCGTTCATTTTCACTCTTTGTCTTAATGTGTCATAGAGATTAATATAATTCCTTGTAGCAAATCTTATTATCATACCTTGTATGGACTCTTCGTAATCTAGGGAACTTGGAGTGTCAATGGCAGAACCAACCATCTCTGGTTGAGGGGGCCAAAATCAAAGTAGAGAAACATTTTTTTTTCCTTTCCTTTCATCCTAAAAAAACTCAGTTGTAAAACTACATAAGTTTACTAGAAAGTTTTAAAAATATTGTAAAATTTAGTTTGTTTGTAAGAAAATAAGGACTAAAAATTATTGATATAAATAAAATTGTTAGGAATATGCAAATACTTTTTTTTATGATTATAGCCAATAGGATAACATTAAAATTTATTATAACTGTCAATGAGATAAAGTAAATATTTAATAAACTAAATATTTATGATCACTGTCCATATAGTTTTGCTAGAAGTAGGGTAACACGAAATAGTGAGCAAACAAAGTTTTCCTACTACGAAAATATGATTTTTAGAGCTCCGTGGCCTATTATTTTTGTTTAGAGTATTAGTGTTTAGTCCCACATCTAGTAGAATAGTAGAGAGAGGGATTAGCCTCTCCTATATATATGTAGTTTCAACCATCAATAAAATTAAGTCAACTATTAAATCAAGTTTTTATTTGGTATCAGTGCAAAATCCTTCCACCCTTCTCCAAACCCTACTCACCACTGTTATGTGATGTGAGGCCGGCCTACTGAATAATTTCTCATCCGACATGGAGATAGAGTAACCCAACAACTAACAACATGACTGTTCGGTCGTCTTTCTAGTGCCTATGTTTGCTCTTTCCGTTGTTGGCATTTGTATATGTATACGCATGATTTCATGGTGGTTGTCAGCCGCCCCCTCCCTTCTTTTCCCGTCGGCCCCGACTACCGCCTGGCCATGCACCGTAGTGCCGTCGGCCTGCCCGAGCCAGCAGCTCCCACCGGCAAACGCCTGGCCATGCGCCAAAGCGCCGCCAGCCTGCCTCGCAGCCGCGACTGCGGCTGTTGTTATTGTTTTTGTTGTCGCGACTGTTGCTGTTGCCGCTGCGATCCCGGTGACCCCCGACCCATACGATCTTCTTCTTCGTCTTCTCTCCTGCAAGTTGTAACTCGGTTCTGTCCATACGCAATTGCGATTGCATGAAAGACCGAGAAATTTAATTTTCTGATTATTGTTTTGTATCAGTAAGTTGTAATCGGGATATTAATTATATAGTTTCTTATTGGATCAAGATATATCAGTAAGAAAACTCTTGTGTGAACTCCTGATCTCGATTATAACTGTCGGTTCCTTCTTCTCGCCAGGCCATGCGACCTCGGGTCGAAGTCGTGCACGGGACGTAAGCAACGACTCTCAGGGACACCGTTGTCGCTAAAGGATGAACAGTAGACGTGGAGAAGAAGACGATCAAAGGTGGAGACAATCTAGATCTGCAACCGTCTTGCTGATAGAAAATGACAAGAAGAAGACAATGGAGATGATCTACGATAAGATGACGGCCAAAGAGATGAAGGCTTTGGTGGACGATCTCTTTTCCAAGAGGCTGACCAAGACTATCTTTCGTGGTGTACACGCAGATGTTGATCCTTCACCATACAAAATAAAAAAGTTAGAAAAACTGGAGATAAAGTTAGAGGGCACTTCCAACTACTTGAAGTGGTCACGTCAGGCAATACGGACTCTGAAGGCAAGATAATTAATGGACTATGTGAATGGCCAAACCAAGGCACCTGAAGATCACTCCTCACAGGAATTTGCTATATGGGAGATCGTCAATAATATTGTTGCTGGATGGTTGACAGCCTCATTGATTGACTAAGTGTTGGACAACATGGAAGCAATGGAGGGTGTTGGTGACATTTGGATGATGCTGAGAGATATGTACTTAGGGTCGGACAACCCTATGAGAAATTTCTATCTACAAGATGAACTTGATAAGGTGGTCCAAGAAGATCATACCATCTCTGAGTATGTGGCTCTGCTAAAGAAGTATATTGGTCAGATTTTGACCACTATGATCCCATTGGTGCGAAAGATGAGCAAGTGTAACCGGTATTTGCAAAACATTATAATAAGTTCATGGAGTATATTTCGCGATAGAGGATGATGAAATTTCTGAAGGAGCTCAACCCAGCATTCGAGTAGAGGAGGAATATCCTACTTGCTCAACCCAACTGCCATCACTGGAGGAGATCATAGCTGCTACGGCATAAGAAGAGGCACGACTAAAGCTGTTGCCTACCACCACTAGCTCTCTGGAGGAAAAATCAGTTCTAGTAGCTTTTAACCCAAACCCTTCTGGAGGGGGAGGGTGCTACAATTGTGGAGACCCTGGACACTTCATCAGATTCTGTACGAAGCCCCTGAGAGGCCAGTCCAGCTGCCGCGGACGCAGCCATGGAGGACGTAGGGGTGGCAGAGGAGGCTATGCTGGTGGCATAAGTAATCATTCCGGAGGACACAAGACAAACCTGGCAGAAGAGAAAAGTGAGAGTCAGTCACCCGATATGACCCCTAGTGAGAGAAAAATGCTAGAGATATGGAGAAGCATGAAGCTTGGAACCAGCGATAGTCGAGCCAACACCTCTGGGGCATCAATTCCAACCACCTTCGGGGGTAACATCACCCACTATGCCCATACAAGCATAGGTCTACCTACTCATGCCCTGACATCTATCCACAGACCAGGTTGGATAATTGACTCTGGGACATCCCGCAATATCACGGGTGTCCATGATGAGTTTCAAGGTTACACTTACCTGACAACGCTTGAAAGCATTCAGACTGCTAATGGTACGACTAGATCCATTATGGGTAAAGGCACAGTTGAATGCACCCCTTCCATAACCCTTACTGATGTCATGCATGCTTTATCTTTTTTCGTTAATCTATTGTCCATTAGTGTTATTGTTCTTTAACTTAATTGTGTTATTTTCTTTGACATTCATAAGGTAATTTTTCAGAAGAAGAGAACGGGGAGACGGTTGGGGACTGACAATTGGCATAAGGGGCTATGGTACTTGGACAGGGGTAGGCTCTATGCAGCACTAGCGTCACTGGTGGAAGAAGCACAATCGGAGGAGCCGCAAAGAATAGTGGAAGCAGAATTATTACTTCAACATCAGTGCATGTGACACTCTTTATTCAGTCTACTAAGTCGAATGTATCTATCTATGTATCAAAAGGCCAATAAACAAAAGTTGGTTTGTGATGCTTGTGAGCTTGAAAAATATACCAGAAGCCCTTTTGTGAGTTCTGAAAATAAAAGTTTAGCCGCTTTTGATATGATACACTCTGATGTGTGGGGACCTTGTCCTACAAATTGGAGTTAATGGTTTTAAATGGTTTGTCACATTTATTGACTGCTACACTCGTGTCACCTAGGTATACCTAATGAAGAGTAAGAGTGATATCTTTGCATGCTTTTAAGATTTTTATCGCAGGGTTACAACACAGTACAGTTCTAAAGTAAAGATTTTGAGATCTGACAATGGAACATAATACACCAACAAGGCTATTGAAGATTACTTATCAACCCATGGGATACAACATCAGACTTCGTGTGCCTATACATCAGCACATAATGACATAGCAGAGTGAAAGAACAGGCACCTGTTGGAAGTAGCACGATCAATGATGTTTGCCATGAATATTCCTAAACACTTGTGGGGGTATATCGTGTTGACGGCTGCATATCTCATCAACATGATGCCCTCTCAGGTGTTAGGATGTAAGACACCATTTGAGATGCTTACAGAAGAGAATAAGTATATTATTCCCCCAAAGGTATTTGAATGTGTATATTTTGTGAAAGATAACAGACCTGCGGTATAAAAGTTGGACCCTCGGGAGTGAAGTGCATCTTTGTTGGCTACTCAGGGACTCATAATGGATACTCTTGTTGGAGTCCGGTGGAGTGAAAGCTCTTTGTAAGCATGGATGTTACATTCAGAGAGATGAAATCATACTACCATAATGGTTCAAGTGAAGGCTTCGCTTTTGGTGACACAGCTAACACATGAGGTATTAGGAGTGAGGAAGAGATGGGCCCAAGCGTGATTGTCGGGTCAGTTTCATGTCCAATGATGGAAGCTGGTCCAAGGGAACAAGGAAAAGATAACGAGGGTGAGGAAAGTGATGATGATGCACATAATCAGGAGAAAAAAATGGTGATAATCAGGAGGAAGAAAGTGATGTTCCAGTGAAGGGGGAGGAACATACTACAGAATAATCTACAAAGCTCCAAGTCTACAGAAGGAGAAAGCAGCAGTCCACTACTGTGCCTATTGTCCTAACTGTGCCATATCCCTCGCCTAACCCTGCCCTAACTCTTGAAGATGCACCTTTCGTACTAGATTTATCTGATTCGAATGCGGATCTGTCACGCCCCAGTCCCAAAAATACGTAGGACTAGGACACGTAAGCATGCCAGCCGCATGGATATGGTAACTCCAATATATGGAAACCAAATCCATACGTACGCTGTAATATGAATATAAAATCCACAAGTGGTATAAAATGTAATACAAGTCACAAGGTAAAATCTAAATCTCATCCACCAAAATCATATAGAAATAAATAACCAGTATCTATGAAACTAGATCTCAATAAGAAGTATCTAAGGATGATAGTTGAATGGAAACAAATCCACTACCAACTCGAATATAAGAGCAAATACAATATGAGTACAACACCACAACACAATATAAGAATACCAGCTATCCATCACAGCTCGAAGAGAAAACATCCTCGGATCACATCTAACCATCCAAATCTGCGCTCCTGCAAATACTCAAGAAAAGATACACCTGGCAGCGGACCAGGTCCTCAGAGGGACGTAACAAGATACAGAAAATACGAGCCAATTTGAATACAGTAAACATGCATATGGTTTGAAAATAAATAAGTACGCTGTACAAGACAATCTATATGAATGCAAATGAGGACAACTTTTCGACGTATGGGTAAGGGTAGTCTACTCGATCTAAGCCTCACAACTCATGCACTCGTCCATGAACATCATCAGCCGCATACCTCGGGGGTAGCGACCCTCGGACTCCATCAATCGACATACCTCGGGGGTAGCGACCATCGGACATGACCCACCATAGTGCGTGCTAGTGACTACGGTGTTACCAGAGTGGTTAAAGCCCATACGCCTAATGATTGTCCTCTATGATACTAAGTGTCAAGTGTGTGTCAACATATCTAATATATAGTAATGACTGAAAGAAAACTACACATGCAAGAATAAACAGAAATGCAATAAATATAAAGAAATATAAATAGCATGCAAAAGTACTGTAACAATTTGGCAAGGTATCTTGCCTGGGGTCCTGCTGCTGGTATGAATCAGAGTCCAAGTCACAGTCCAAATAGCCTATGTATTACAAATTTATCACGTCAAAAGATAATTTATTTTAATTTATTTAATTCTGGAATAATTACTCTAAAATCCTATTTTAATCTTATTATTCTTATTTTTATGTTAATTCCTAAATTTTGTCCAAAGAAACTGAATTTTATCAACTCGAGTCTCATGGCACGCAAATCGAGGCGATCTGTTGACCAAAAAGTCAACCGACACAAACTCAACTTTCATGTATGATTTCCTGTAGATTTCAGCGTTAAAATATGCTGAAATTTACGGCTCGTCCGAATTCAAATTCGTTTGGGAATTATGGCACATACAAATTTTGTATTGTGCACCGATGGTTAAATTCTAATCTAGAAGTTCTACAGAATTAACAGTATGTAAATAATTCGAATTAAATTCTGGGAAAAATTTATGTCGATGATCTCGACATTAGCTTTCCGAAACTTTAAACGGTTCATGATTCTGACTCCTGGTTCTCCCGGAATCACGAAAACATCGAAACACGTCTATTTTCGGACATGCTGTGCTCTACGAATTTTACAGAATTTAATACTCATAATTTAGAAAAAAAATTTATATAATCAGAAATCTAACCTCATTATCATTCTAACAAAAAAAACTGGAGCGTGTTTGGAGTCCGGAGCTAGGAGATATCGTCTTTTTAATTCGTCATAACTAGTGGAAAATGAGGCTGAATTTATGACGAATTTTGACTATTTTTTTTTGGACGAAAAAGAGAGGAATTTGGGGAAGAAAAATATGAAGGATGAGGTATTTATAATGGTGGACACTACTTAATTAAATAGGACTAGGATTGGTTAATTTGGATAGGATTATGATGAATTTAAATAAGGATAGGATATGCATGAAGTTGATTTCCTAGTAGGTTCAGGATTTGAATTAATTTAAAATAGAGTTTGAATTTATCTCAATAATTTATAATCTTAAATATAATTAAAGATAATACAAATAATTTATAAAATCTTATTAATATCTATTAACACTAAATTAGCATCTATCTAATATTAAGACTATATATATCCAAATAAATCCTAAAAAATTTTAAAATCTAAATAAATTTCTTAAAATTCTAAATAAATTACAAAAAAATATAATTAAATATTTTAAACTAAAATAAATATTTGGTAGGAACGACATGCAAGTATGGTCGTATAGTAAATCATAGAAGTCCTAGAAATTTATGTTTTCTAAGTTTTAATTACCAAAAATTCTAGAAAAATCTCCAAAAATCTAAAATAACCTAAAATAATTCTAAATGAATATTTATATAAGTAAATATACTAAAGATTTTTTTTTTCTAATTAACTAAGAGAATACTCTAAATAAATTCAACATCTATAATAAATATAATAATATAAAATATACACAAATACCTATTTTGGGTGAGAAAGTTTACAGATCCCTCTGATTCAGATGGTACAATCTCTTTACCACTTCCTAATATTTCCTTATGGAGATCTTCTCGCAGTAATGCAGAAAAGTCCCTAATCATTATGGTTATGAACATAATATTACCAATTTTTTATCTTACTCTAATATATCCCCTATATATCGAGCATTCATTGTATTGTTAGACATTTCCTCTTTGCCTAAGTGTTGGCAGAAAGCGAAAGAAGATCCAAGGTGGAGAGCTGCAATATTGGAGAAACTTGGGGCACTCGAAAGAAATGGAATATGGAAGCTTGTTTTGTTGCCTAAAGGAAAGAGAGCAATTGGATGCAAATAGGTTTTCACAGGAAAGAAGATTCCAGAAGGAAAGGTGGAGCGGTACAAGGCAAGGTTGGTTACAAATGGATTCACTCAATCCTATAGCATCGACTATGATGACACATTTGCTCCAATGACAAAAATGTGCACTGTGAGAACCCTAATCTCCCTTGCAGTAAACCATGGGTGGCAGCTGTATTAATTAGATGTGAAGAACAATTTACTTCATGGGGACCTACAAGAGAGTATACATGGAGACCCCCCAGAGTTTTGCACAAAGCAATCAACAGAAAAGGTGTGCAAGATAAAGAAATCACTGTATGGGCTCAAGCAATCTCATCGAGCCTGGTTTGATAGATTCAGAAAGGCTATCACAGGCATGGGGTACCGCCAGACCAATACAGATCACACAGTTTTCTTCCAGCATACAAGAGGTCACATCACCATACTTGCAGTGTATGTGGATGATATAGTGATCACAGGTGATAATGAGGATAAGATCACCCAGCCGAAGTCAAAACTCTCCAAGGAGTTTAAAGTGAAGGACTTGGGAATGATGAGGTATTTTTTGGGATCGAGGTAGCTCGAAGAAGAGATGGGATCATCCTCTCTCAGCGAAAGTATGTACTATACCTGCTCACAGAGACTGGTATGCTGGGATGTTGATCAGGAGAAAAAAATAGTGATAATCAGGAGGAAGAAAGTGATGCTCCAGTGCATAAGGAGGAACATACTACAGAATAATCTACAAATCTCCAAGTCTACAGAAGAAGAAAGCTGCAGTCCATTACTGTGCCTATTGTCCCAACTGTGCTATGTCCCTCGCATAACCATACCCTAACTCTTGAAGATGCACCTTCCATACCAGATTTATCTGATTCGAATGCGGATTCCTCTAATTCAGATGGTACAATCTCTTTACAACTTTCTCATATTTCCTTAAGGAGATCTTCTCGCAGTAATACAGAAAAGCCCCTAATCGTTATGGTTATGAACATAATATTGCCAATTTTTTATCTTACTCTAATATATCCCCTACCTATCAAGCATTCATTGCATTGTTAGACACTTCCTCTTTGCCTAAGTGTTGGCAGAAAGCGAAGGAAGATCCAAGGTGGAGAGCTGCAATGTTGGAGAAACTTGGTGCACTCGAAAGAAATGGAATATGGGAGCTTATTTCGTTGCCTAAAGAAAAGAGAGCAGTTGGATGCAAATATGTTTTCACAGTAAAGAAGATGCCAGAAGGAAAGGTGGAGCGGTACAAGGCAATGTTGGTTGCAAAGGGATTCACTCAATCCTATAGCATCGACTATGATGACACATTTGCTCCAATGACAAAGATGAGCACTATGAGAACCCTGATCTTCCTTACAGTAAACTATGGGTGGCAGTTGTATTAATTGGATGTGAAAATCAATTTTCTTCATGGGGACCTACAAGAGAGTATACATGGAGACCCCCCAGAGTTTTGCACGAAGCAATCGACAGAAAAGGTGTGCAAGATAAAACAATTACTGTATGGGCTCAAGCAATCTCATCGAGCCTGGTTTGATAGATTCAGGAAGGCTATCACAGGCATGGGGTACCGCCAGACCAATGCAGATCATACAATTTTCTTCCAGTATGTAAGAGGTCACATCACCGTACTTGCAGTGTATGTGGATGATATAGTGATCACAGGTGATAATGAGGAAAAGATCACCCAGCTGAAGTTAAAACTCTCCAAGGAATTTAAAGTGAAGGACTTGAAAATGATGAGGTATTTTTTTGGGGTCGAGCTAGCTCGAAGAAGAGATAGGATCGTCCTCTCTCAGTAAAAGTATGTACTAGTCCTGCTCACACAGACTGGTATGCTGGGATATCGATCGTCAGTCACTTCAATCGATCAAAAATATAAGTTGGGTGCAGAGACATGAGAGCCTTTTGATCGTGAGAGATATCAGAGACTTGTAGGCAGATTAATTTATCTAGGCCACACTCGTCCTGATATCTTATTTGATATGAGTGTAGTAAGTCGCTACTTGCATGATCCAAGGAAGGATCACATGGATAAAAATTTTCATATCCTGAGATATCTTAAGGAGACTCCTAGAAGAGAGCTATGGTTCAAGAAAAATAGACACCTGAGTATTGAGGGGTACTGCGATACAGATTGGGCAAGCTGCATGGACGACAGAAGGTCTACCTTAGGGTACTGTATCTTTGTAGGGGGTAACCTAATATCATGGAGAAGAAAGAAATAGTCTGTGGAAGGACGATCGTCTGCTGAAGCAGAGTATAGAGCTATGACTCTGGGAGTGTCAGAGTTACTATTGGTAAGAGCACTACTGATGGAGTTAAATCTGGACCAGGGAACAATGTTACATCTTCTGAGTGACAGTCAAGCTGCAATAAGTAGTATAGCTAACAATCTAGTCCAGTATGACATAACTAAGCACATCAAGATCGATCGGTTCTTCATCAAAAAAAAGCTAGAAAAAGGGATATTAAAGCTCGATCATGTTCGCTCAGAAGAACAAGTTATATATTGTCTGACTAAGGGCCTTAATTCATCGAGTCTTTCTAAACTATGTGACAAGATGGGGATAATTGATATCTATCGTCCATCTTGAGGGAGAGTGTTGAGAGTATTAGTGGATGTTTGTCCCACATCTAGTAGAATAGTAGAGAGGGATTAGTCTCTCATATATATATATGTAGCTTCAGCCATCAATAAAATTAATCCAAGTATTAAACTAAGTTTCAATTATTTTCTAAAGGAACTAAATATGAAAGGACAAATAAAATAAAGACTTATATACATAATAAATAATTTTATCTTCAAATCATTAGATTTTTAAATTATTTATTAGAGTTGGTTAGCTTTTAACTTATTATTGAATAATTAGATATGATACATTAGATTAGAATATAAACTAATGACTGAATTGACTAAATATTAAAGTATTGATTTTATTCATATTTGGAATAAAATTAGACAATAATATGGAAAAAATATCTAAAATCACTTTAAGAAGAAGAGGAAGATTAGCAATATCTATATTGTATAGGTTTCGGTCCCTTCTTATGATATCGGCGGTTTCATAGTTTCATATTGGAGTTTCGGAGTTCTTGATTTTAGAGAGCCGGGGCGAGGAGAGGGGAAAATAAATTATTTTGAAGAAAGATATTGGGGTTCCTAATGCTTCTCCATGGATTAGATTGTGGTTCCAGCAATGAGATATGGCAATTGCTAACCCAGGTAGGTGGTGCATCTATCTGAGGAAGCGGCATACACAATACGTATTCTTTGACGAGTGGGTCCCCAATTAGAGTTCTTTATACTAAAAGTAGTCTGGAAATTTCCCGGGGTCATCGAGTTCACCGGCTACGGCTGACCTACTTCAACTAATAATAATAATAATAATAATAATAATAATAATAATAATAATAATAATAATAATAATAATAATAAAATTGTTTGAAAAGCTAGAAAAATTATTTGATACATTTAGGCATAATCTTATGCATTATTTGTTCTTTTCGAATAAGTTTACAATGAAATAATATTCAATATTATTGAATTGTTCATTTCCAATAGCTATCATTGTTTATTTCACTTGTTCTTAGATAAAATACCCCTACAATAGATAACTTTGGTGAAATTTTTTGAAGATATATAAATGTTGTCAATTTTTAGTATACAACTTCGACAAATAATAATGGTTATAGTATGACGGTAAGAGATTCTATTGACACACTGTAGCATGTGGTCTTTGGTGTGGTTGAATTATTGTGTCGGGTGTTAACATTAATTTTGCCATACTTCTCTAGTTTTCTTTCTTTTCTTTCTTGTTGTTGCTAAATTGACCAGAAAAGAGAGCCCTAATTTTGGTATTGCACAATATATGTAGGGGTTGGTATCGGATCACCTAAACGGATAATATATAGCCAATATCTATAAGTATTGGATGATGTTGCGAACCCTGGAAAAAGAATTAAGATTCTTTTATTCACTTTTTTATTGTGGCATATATATATATATATATATATATATATATATATATATATATATATATATATTTGGGGGTGGGGGTTGGTAAGTTTCAAATTTTTGAAGGGGAAGATGGACGTGGTGCCTCTTGGCCTTTAGGATTTTTCTATAAAGCATGCTCATTGGTTTCATGAGCTTAAACCGCACAACTAAAATATAAGCGTATTAACTCGTTGTTCTATATCATGATTCTCTCATGTTCATGCTATCTGGCTAGGAATCTAGCACCAACATAGGAGTTTATGCACTAGGTCCAAAGTAGTCAAAGGCGCACGTCCGAACGAAGAGAGACACAAAATTTATATATATATATATATATATATATATATATATATATATATATATATATAGACAGACACACACACACACACACACACACACACACACGTGCGTTCCATGTATTTCATACTACTTAAAATTAGAAAAAAAATTAATTTCAAACATCTACTCTCTTTTTTCTACACGTATTTACCTAACTAACCATGTTAAATTTAATGAAATTTTTTAATTATTAAACATATATAAGGATATTTTTGGAATAAAAACTTTCACGGTCAACCTAACTTTATATATATATATATATATATATATATATATATATATATATATATATATATATATTGTTATAACGTGGGTTACTAAAGGGTTGGATTCCCATTTTATTTTTAGTCCCACAGTGGTTAGAGATTACTATTACACCTTCATTGGATTGTATCAATAAGACCTTTGCCTCCCACTATGTGATTACACTTATAAGAGATCTTCTCTCCTATTTTATGCTTCCTTCTTCTACGTTTATTCTAATACGTTATCAGTACGAAGCTTTAACGGAAGGAAATAAGCGAGAGCATCTCAGTGAAACTCCCATTTACTGATTCTCTACTTCGGTAATAGGTATGGTTATTTATGTATATATTTTTGTGCATATGCATACCCTAGGCGCAGCCTGATGTTGATGTTTATACATCTTTTAGTATACTACTAGGGCAAAAAGAATAATTTTTATCCATTTATCTCACTTCTTTTAGTTAACTCTGATAGCACTCCGATGTTAATCACATATAGATCTCTCAGAGAGAACACTGGAGTTATTATTTCTTTCTTTCTTTCTTTCTTTTATATATGTTAATACATTCAGATCAAAACCATCAGAGATCTGATGACCATGAACATGAATTGTTTGGTCTATATATGTAAGACTTCTGGGACATCATTGTTCGAAGCATACCGTATGTGATATTTTTGAAAGACTTCTTGAATATATTCATTGTTCGAAGCATACCATGAATATCTAGTATTTGATATTTACCTACGACTTCTGGAACATTATTGTTTGAAGCATACCATGAACAAGATTTGTTTGGTATAAATAGACTTCTGAAACATCACTGTTTGAAGCATACACCATAAACATAAATTGTTTGATAATTTACCAAGTTCTTATGTTAACTTGTTATTATTGATCTTATACAACAATATATCGAGCCTCATAAGGCATAATTTTAAGCCTCTAAACTTAGAAGGCCAGAACTTTCTCAACTGGAGATTGGATGCTGAATTACACCTTCAAGCCAAAAGCTTAGGTGACAAAATTGTGGCTGATAAGCCAATATCTGCACAAGATAAAGCGAAGGGTTTAATTTTCCTAAGACATCATATTCATGATGATCTCAAGCCTGAGTACTTAACATTCAAGGACCCCTTGGTGCTATAGAATTCTCTAGCTGAGAGATATGATCACCAAAAAATGGTCATACTACCAGGTGCACTCCATGAATGGCTCAATCTACGTTTCCAAGATTATAAAAAAGTTGCAACCTATAATTTATCTATGTTCAGGATTACTTCACAATTAAAGTTATATGGTAAAAAGTGACAGAACATTCCATGATAGAGAAAAATATTTACCATATTTTATACGACTAATATGACCCTACAACAGACATAGGAAGAAAAATTTTAAGAAGTATTCCGAACTCATTGCTGTCTTACTCATGGCCGAAAATAATAATGAGTTACTAATCAAAAATCATACTAGTAGACCAACTGGGTCTGTACCAATTCTAGCTGAAGTGAATGCGACTAGTGTTTAGAAAAATATGACCAATACTAGGGGTCGAGAAAATCATAAAGGTAGAGGGCATGGACGTCGCGGAAGCCAAAGAAATAGATAAAATCCGGCTCTAAGGAACGATACATATTTCAAAAATAAGGGATTTAATCCTCGAAGAAACAATGCCCAAATTCTCAATACAACTGCTCCAACTAATATTTGCAAATGTTGTGGAAGAGGTGGTCATTGGATGCAAAACTGTCGCACCTCACAAAATAAAGTGGACGAGTATGAAGTCTCAAAGGGTGTGGAGGCTAATCTTATGGAGGGTGCAAAACACATAAATTTTAATAATTTCTTCCAAGATAAGGATGAAAATGCAAGTTCGGAAGACCAGTTCAACGCCATGATAGACGAAGTTAATGAATAGTTATTATATGCTTATCTAAGTTTATTTACTTTCTACTTTGAATAAATTGGTCATTATATGATCAATAGTCTAGGTATTATACTTTCTTTGAAGCAATTTTATTTAGATTTAGATCAAGTTATAATAATTGACAATATGCCAAGTTTAACCATTTAGTAGTATATTAATATATTATTAATTTTTTGTTTTTAAAAGGTATAGACAATGATGATGACATATGCTTGATAGATAGTGCAACAACTCATACTATATTGAAAACTAGGAAGTTTTTCACAACATGCCTCAAACACTTCTAAGGTGACCACCATTGCTGGACCCGTGCAGATTATAGAAGGTTATAGTAAGACCGATGTTGTGTTGCCAAATTTAATACACTTAGTCATTCAAAATATATTATTCTCTAGTAGATCTAATAAAAATCTACTCAATTTTAGAGATATTCGAATGAACAGGTTTCATGTTGAAACCATGAACGATGATAGCAAATAGTATCTTTGTATCACCTCTAATATTGGCAACAATAAGCTCACATTAGAAAAGTACAAGTTAATATCTTCGGGGCTATATCAAACTACTCTGAAGGTAGTAGAATCTTACCCCATCACTAGTAAAAGGCTAAAGGATCCAAGGAATCTAATCCTTTGGCATGACAGATTGGGTCATCCAAGATCGACTATGTTGAGAAAGGTCATCAACAATACCAATTGATATAATTTATTATACCAAAGCTTTTTCTTTCCTACTCAACATTTGTGTGTAGCTTGTTCACAGGGTAAACTCATTACAAGACCTTCACTTCTCAAAATAGCTTCTGAATCACCACCATTCCTTCAAAGAATAAAATATGATATTTTTGGACCAATTGATCCTGCTAGCGGACCTTTCAGGTATTTTATGGTTCTAATAGATGCTTCTAGTCGATGGTCAAATATTTTCTTACTCTCATCTAGAAAATTTGCCTTCTCCGCTACTTTCTCAGTTGATTAAGCTTAAGAATCATTTTTTTGACCAACATGTTAGACCGATTCGACTTGATAATGCAGCTGAGTTTACTTTCTGTACTTTTGATAATTATTGTGCTTCCGTAGGAATATAAGTTGAACATTTTGTCCCTCATGTTCATACTCAAAATGGTTTAGCAGAGTCCTTGACTAAGTATTTTCAGCACATAGCAAGGCCTTTACTCATGCAATCAAACTTACCCGTTTCAGCTTGGGGATATGCCATATTATATGCTGTTAAATTGATCATTGTTATGCCAACTACATATTGTAAACTCCCTCACCCAAAATAGGTATTTGTGTATATTTTATATTATTATATTTATTATAGATGTTGAATTTATTTAGAGTATTCTCTTAGTTAATT
The DNA here is from genome assembly GCA_036927795.1 of Iris macrosiphon. Classification (NCBI taxonomy): domain Eukaryota; kingdom Viridiplantae; phylum Streptophyta; class Magnoliopsida; order Asparagales; family Iridaceae; genus Iris; species Iris macrosiphon. Next base: position 151,824,982 of record JAYESA010000002.1, on the reverse strand, counting down.
AGAAAATAATTTTTTCTTTAGTATATTTACTTATATAAATATTCATTTAGAATTATTTTAGGTTATTTTAGATTTTTGAAGATTTTTCTAGAATTTTTGGTAATTAAAACTTAGAAAACATAAATTTCTAGGACTTCTATGATTTACTATACGACCATACTTGCATGTCGTTCCTACCAAATATTTATTTTAGTTTAAAATATTTAATTATATTTTTTTGTAATTTATTTAGAATTTTAAGAAATTTATTTAGATTTTAAAATTATTTAGGATTTATTTGGATATATATAGTCTTAATATTAGATAGATGCTAATTTAGTGTTAATAGATATTAATAAGATTTTATAAATTATTTGTATTATCTTTAATTATATTTAAGATTATAAATTATTGAGATAAATTCAAACTCTATTTTAAATTAATTCAAATCCTGAACCTACTAGGAAATCAACTTCATGCATATCCTATCCTTATTTAAATTCATCATAATCCTATCCAAATTAACCAATCCTAGTCCTATTTAATTAAGTAGTGTCCACCATTATAAATACCTCATCCTTCATATTTTTCTTCCCCAAATTCCTCTCTTTTTCGTCCAAAAAATAGTCAAAATTCGTCATAAATTCAGCCTCATTTTCCACTAGTTATGACGAATTAAAAAGACGATATCTCCTAGCTCCGGAATCCTAACACGCTCCAATTTTTTTTGTTAGAACGATAATGAGGTTAGCTTTCTGATTATATAAATTGTTTTTCTAAATTATGAGTATTAAATTCTGTAAAATTCGTAGAGCACAGCATGTCCGAAAATAGACGTGTTTCGATGTTTTCGTGATTCCGGGAGAACCAGGAGTCAGAATCATGAACCGTTTAAAGTTTCGGAAAGCTAATGTCGAGATCATTTACATAAATTTTTTCCAGAATTTAATTCGAATTATTTACATACTGTTAATTCTGTAGAACTTCTAGGTTAGAATTTAACCATCGGTGCACAATACAAAATTTGTATGTGCCATAATTCCCAAACGAATTTGAATTCGGACGAGACGTAAATTCCAGCATATTTTTGACGCTGAAATCTACAGAAAATCATGCATGAAAGTTGAGTTTGTGTCGGTTGACTTTTTGGTCAACAGATCGCCTCGATTTGCGTGCCATGAGACTCGAGTTGATAAAATTCAATTTATTTGGACAAAATTTAGGACTTAACATAAAAATAAGAATAATAAGATTAAAATAGGATTTTAGAGTAATTATTCCAGAATTAAATAAATTAAAATAAATTATCTTTTGACGTGATAAATTTGTAATACATAGGCTATTTGGACTGTGACTTGGACTCTGATTCATACCAGCAGCAGGACCCCAGGCAAGATACCTTGCCAAATTGTTTACAGTATTTTGCATGCTTAGTATATTTCTGTATATTTATTGCATTTCTGTTTATTTATTGCATGTGTAGTTCCTTTCAGTCTTTACTATATATTAGATATGTTGAGACACACTTGACACTTAGTATCATAGAGGACAATCATTAGGCGTATGGGCTTTTAACCACTCTGGTAAACCGTAGTAACTAGCACGCACTATGGTGGTCGTGTCCGATGGTCGCTACCCCCGAGGTATGTCGATTGATGGAGTCCGAGGGTCGCTACCCCAGAGGTATGTCGGCTGATGATGTCCACTGACGAGCGTGAGGTTGTGAGGATTAGATCGAGTAGCCTACCCTTGCCCATACGTCGAAAAGTTGTCCTCATTTGCATTCATATAGATTGTCTTGTACAACGTACTTATTTATTTTCAAACCATATGCATGTTTACTGTATTCAAATTGGCTCGTATTTTCTGTATCTTGTTACGTCCCTCTGAGGACCTGGTCCGCTGCCAGGTGTATCTTTTCTTGAGTATTTGTAGGAGCGCAGATTTGGATGATTACATGTGATCCGAGGATGTCTTCTCTTCGAGCTGTGATGGATAGTTGGTATTCTTATATTGTGTTGTGGTGTTGTACTCATATTGTATTTGCTCTTATATTCGAGTTGGTAGTGGATTTGTTTCCATCCAACTATCATCCTAGATACTTCTTATTGAGATATAGTTTCATAGATACTGGTTATTTATTTCTATATGATTTTGGTGGATGAGATTTAGATTTTATCCTGTGACTTATATTATATTTATACCACTTGTGGATTTTATATTCATATTACAGCGTACGTATGGATTTGGTTTCCATATATTGGAGTTGCCATATCCATGCGGCTGGCATGCTTACGTGTCATAGTCCTACTTATTTTTGGGACTGGGGCGTGACATGTTTTTGTGGTGGCCCATGCAGGTCGAGAGCATATTGTCTCGGTTACGTTACTGTACCGAACAAGCCTGCACCTAGGAGTAGAGTATAGGATCTCATCCACAATTGACTATGATTCACCTTCCTCCTATCTGTTCTATTTGAACAATTGCATCCTGCTTGATTCCTGTACTTCCCTAATAGTTCTTTGAGTATAGCCTTCTGCTAGAATATAGGAACCCCTGTTACTAGGATGATAAGTAGGGTAACCTTCCTATTAAGAATACGACTAGAGTATTGACACACCACTAAGTTTAGAATATCTAGTGAACCCTAGAATTTCTTAGCTATAGATTGGTTTACCATTACCCCTGATATATTATGAAGACTGGAGGGTAGTATAGACACAACTAGAGTAGTTAGAAGTTTTACCATAATGTTTGACACCTAGTATCACATAGTCTTTTGACCTATTAATGGAGTGTGATTGAACAACATTAATTGTATGCTAGCTTAGGAGACAGTGTTTATTCAGACAATAGAATTTAGAGGTCCTTCCCCCTATTTGGTCGACTAGCGACACAGACAAGGAGGTTGTATTATAACTATAGAGATTTGTAGAGTCTTTATTATTATTGCTTATTCTATTTTTTTTGTTTTGTTTTTGTGAACTTGAATTGACTTGTACCTCCTTTCATCATCATCTAGCGTACCTATAATTGTTGTACCACCTTGACTTATGCCGCTATTATAGCCTAGTTTTGCAAGCTTATTCTTTCATCAAGCTTGTTCACTATATATGTATTAGTGGATGCATACATTAATACATTTCAGAATCAGTGTACTACGGTCTGATCAACTATAGTGCGCGTGGTTCGCCCTTCGTATAACTACTTTACGTGGATTGAGATATCTAGTAATTAGTAGATGAATGAACTTGCCCTCTAGATATGTCTAAGCATATCGTATCCGTTACATAACTGTACCGATGCGAGCATGTGGATAGGCATTACCAAAATATGACTTCAATCCACAACTGCTTTGACAATTCCTATTTGAATTCTTTAAAGGTCTTGATCCCGATACTTCTATTCTATTACCTCGTCCTTGAACTCTTTATTATTGATCTCCGTCTTCCCTTATTTCGGAAAGACGAAACCTCATGCTTGGTATAAGTTTGATACACAGAGAGTACTAGATATACCCCATAGGCCGATCACATACTTGAGGATTATTCTTTCGTAATTAAGGACATATCATAAATGATATAATCGGCGTTGAAGTTTTGAGGATTGAATGACATGAGTAAATAAATTAAGGAATAATTTTCTTAAAGTATATAGCATTCTGTGATAGATTGGTAAATTCTAAGTTGGGTAGCAGTGCATTGGCAACTCGAGAGGAATTTCTTTTAGATTGTGATCGAGTAAGATTAGATTGGGAGAGGTTCAAGCCATTCAATTTTGAGAATTTTAGAAGAATGACTAAGATGATGAGGATTAATGAATTTTAAAAATCTTGATATTGAGGACCCAATATTTATACCTTAAGTACATAATTTAAATTTTTGAGTATTGAAGGTAAAATCATCAATTTGAATTTGAAGGATAAATATATAATTTCAGACTTGAACATTGGTGGACTGCAATTAAATTATTTTTCAATTTGATGATTTAAATTAAGAATTAAAATTTGATGGTTGGACTACCTATTTGAAATATTGAGGATGTGAATGGAATTTAAAAAGTTGAAGAATACAAAAAAAAATTTATAAGTGAAAATAGGAATAATATTGGACTCGAATTACTTCTAGAGGAGATTATGATACTTGGAGATCGTGAGGTAAAATTTGATATGGGTTATTTAAATCTTGAAGATATTATATGGATTCAATTTAAATTTGGATATTGATGAGTTGGAAAAGTGAGAAGAGATTACAATAGGTTGAATTTTGATTTAAACAATGATTATCTTAATTTTGAAATGATCGCGATAGATTTGAATAGATTTTGTTATTTAAATTTTTGGAAGAGATTGCGATTGACGTACCTTATGTATGAATGTGAAGGATTTAACAAATTATGTCTTATTTTAATTTCGAGGACAAAATTGTTTTAAGTTGGGTAGATTGTAAACTCCCTCACCCAAAATAGGTATTTGTGTATATTTTATATTATTATATTTATTATAGATGTTGAATTTATTTAGAGTATTCTCTTAGTTAATTAGAAAATAATTTTTTCTTTAGTATATTTACTTATATAAATATTCATTTAGAATTATTTTAGGTTATTTTAGATTTTTGGAGATTTTTCTAGAATTTTTGGTAATTAAAACTTAGAAAACATAAATTTCTAGGACTTCTATGATTTACTATACGACCATACTTGCATGTCGTTCCTACCAAATATTTATTTTAGTTTAAAATATTTAATTATATTTTTTTGTAATTTATTTAGAATTTTAAGAAATTTATTTAGATTTTAAAATTATTTAGGATTTATTTGGATATATATAGTCTTAATATTAGATAGATGCTAATTTAGTGTTAATAGATATTAATAAGATTTTATAAATTATTTGTATTATCTTTAATTATATTTAAGATTATAAATTATTGAGATAAATTCAAACTCTATTTTAAATTAATTCAAATCCTGAACCTACTAGGAAATCAACTTCATGCATATCCTATCCTTATTTAAATTCATCATAATCCTATCCAAATTAACCAATCCTAGTCCTATTTAATTAAGTAGTGTCCACCATTATAAATACCTCATCCTTCATATTTTTCTTCCCCAAATTCCTCTCTTTTTCGTCCAAAAAATAGTCAAAATTCGTCATAAATTCAGCCTCATTTTCCACTAGTTATGACGAATTAAAAAGACGATATCTTCTAGCTCCGGAATCCAAACACGCTCCAGTTTTTTTTGTTAGAACGATAATGAGGTTAACTTTCTGATTATATAAATTGTTTTTCTAAATTATGAGTATTAAATTCTGTAAAATTCGTAGAGCACAGCATGTCCGAAAATAGATGTGTTTCGATGTTTTCGTGATTTCGGGAGAACCAGGAGTCAGAATCATGAACCGTTTAAAGTTTCGGAAAGCTAATGTCGAGATCATCGACATAAATTTTTCCCAGAATTTAATTCGAATTATTTACATACTGTTAATTCTGTAGAACTTCTAGGTTAGAATTTAACCATCGGTACACAATACAAAATTTGTATGTGCCATAATTCCCAAACGAATTTGAATTCGGACGAGACGTAAATTCCAGCATATTTTGGACGCTGAAATCTACAGAAAATCATGCATAAAAGTTGAGTTTGTGTCGGTTGACTTTTTGGTCAACAGATCGCCTCGATTTGCGTGCCATGAGACTCGAGTTGATAAAATTTAATTTCTTTGGACAAAATTTAGGAATTAACATAAAAATAAGAATAATAAGATTAAAATAGGATTTTAGAGTAATTATTCCAGAATTAAATAAATTAAAATAAATTATCTTTTGACGTGATAAATTTGTAATACATAGGCTATTTGGACTGTGACTTGGACTCTGATTCATACCAGCAGCAGGACCCCAGGCAAGATACCTTGCCAAATTGTTTACAGTATTTTGCATGCTTAGTATATTTCTGTATATTTATTGCATTTCTGTTTATTTATTGCATGTGTAGTTCCTTTCAGTCTTTACTATATATTAGATATGTTGAGACACACTTGACACTTAGTATCATAGAGGACAATCATTAGGCGTATGGGCTTTTAACCACTCTGGTAAACCGTAGTAACTAGCACGCACTATAGTGGTCGTGTCCGATGGTCGCTACCCCCGAGGTATGTCGATTGATGGAGTCCGAGGGTCGCTACCCCAGAGGTATGTCGGCTGATGATGTCCACTGACGAGCGTGAGGTTGTGAGGATTAGATCGAGTAGCCTACCCTTGCCCATACGTCGAAAAGTTGTCCTCATTTGCATTCATATAGATTGTCTTGTACAGCGTACTTATTTATTTTCAAACCATATGCATGTTTACTGTATTCAAATTGGCTCGTATTTTCTGTATCTTGTTACGTCCCTCTGAGGACCTGGTCCGCTGCCAGGTGTATCTTTTCTTGAGTATTTGCAGGAGCGCAGATTTGGATGATTACATGTGATCCGAGGATGTCTTCTCTTCGAGCTGTGATGGATAGTTGGTATTCTTATATTGTGTTGTGGTGTTGTACTCATATTGTATTTGCTCTTATATTCGAGTTGGTAGTGGATTTGTTTCCATCCAACTATCATCCTAGATACTTCTTATTGAGATATAGTTTCATAGATACTGGTTATTTATTTCTATATGATTTTGGTGGATGAGATTTAGATTTTACCCTGTGACTTGTATTATATTTATACCACTTGTGGATTTTATATTCATATTACAGCGTACGTATGGATTTGGTTTCCATATATTGGAGTTGCCATATCCATGCGGCTGGCATGCTTACGTGTCATAGTCCTACTTATTTTTGGGACTGGGGCGTGACATGTTTTAGTGGTGGCCCATGCAGGTCGAGAGCATATTGTCTCGGTTACGTTACTGTACCGAACAAGCCTGCACCTAGGAGTAGAGTATAGGATCTCATCCACAATTGACTATGATTCACCTTCCTCCTATCTGTTCTATTTGAACAATTGCATCCTGCTTGATTCCTGTACTTCCCTAATAGTTCTTTGAGTATAGCCTTCTGCTAGAATATAGGAACCCCTGTTACTAGGATGATAAGTAGGGTAACCTTCCTATTAAGAATACGACTAGAGTATTGACACACCACTAAGTTTAGAATATCTAGTGAACCCTAGAATTCCTTAGCTATAGATTGGTTTACCATTATCCCTGATATATTATGAAGACTGGAGGGTAGTATAGACACAACTAGAGTAGTTAGAAGTTTTACCATAATGTTTGACACCTAGTATCACATAGTCTTTTGACCTATTAATGGAGTGTGATTGAACAACATTAATTGTATGCTAGCTTAGGAGACAGTGTTTATTCAGACAATAGAATTTAGAGGTCCTTGCCCCCATTTGGTCGACTAGCGACACAGACAAGGAGGTTGTATTATAACTATAGAGATTTGTAGAGTCTTTATTATTATTGCTTATTCTATTTTTTTTGTTTTGTTTTTGTGAACTTGAATTGACTTGTACCTCCTTTCATCATCATCTAGCGTACCTATAATTGTTGTACCACCTTGACTTATGCCGCTATTATAGCCTAGTTTTGCAAGCTTATTCTTTCATCAAGCTTGTTCACTATATATGTATTAGTGGATGCATACATTAATACATTTCAGAATCAGTGTACTACGGTCTGATCAACTATAGTGCGCGTGGTTCGCCCTTCGTATAACTACTTTACGTGGATTGAGATATCTAGTAATTAGTAGATGAATGAACTTGCCCTCTAGATATGTCTAAGCATATCGTATCCGTTACATAACTGTACCGATGCGAGCATGTGGATAGGCATTACCAAAATAGGACTTCAATCCACAACTGCTTTGACAATTCCTATTTGAATTCTTTAAAGGTCTTGATCCCGATACTTCTATTCTATTACCTCGCCCTTGAACTCTTTATTATTGATCTCCGTCTTCCCTTATTTCGGAAAGACGAAACCTCATGCTTGGTATAAGTTTGATACACAGAGAGTACTAGATATACCCCATAGGCCGATCACATACTTGAGGATTATTCTTTCGTAATTAAGGACATATCATAAATGATATAATCGGCGTTGAAGTTTTGAGGATTGAATGACATGAGTAAATAAATTAAGGAATATTTTTCTTAAAGTATATAGCCTTCTGTGATAGATTGGTAAATTCTAAGTTGGGTAGCAGTGCATTGGCAACTCGAGAGGAATTTCTTTTAGATTGTGATCGAGTAAGATTAGATTGGGAGAGGTTCAAGCCATTCAATTTTGAGAATTTTAGAAGAATGACTAAGATGATGAGGATTAATGAATTTTAAAAATCTTGATATTGAGGAACCAATATTTATACCTTAAGTACATAATTTAAATTTTTGAGTATTGAAGGTAAAATCATCAATTTGAATTTGAAGGATAAATATATAATTTCAGACTTGAACATTGGTGGACTGCAATTAAATTATTTTTCAATTTGATGATTTAAATTAAGAATTAAAATTTGATGGTTGGACTACCTATTTGAAATATTGAGGATGTGAATGGAATTTAAAAAGTTGAAGAATACAAAAAAAATTTTATAAGTGAAAATAGGAATAATATTGGACTCGAATTACTTCTAGAGGAGATTATGATACTTGGAGATCGTGAGGTAAAATTTGATATGGGTTATTTAAATCTTGAAGATATTATATGGATTCAATTTAAATTTGGATATTGATGAGTTGGAAAAGTGAGAAGAGATTACAATAGGTTGAATTTTGATTTAAACAATGATTATCTTAATTTTGAAATGATCGCGATAGATTTGAATAGATTTTGTTATTTAAATTTTTGGAAGAAATTGCGATTGACGTACCTTATGTATGAATGTGAAGGATTTAACAAATTATGTCTTATTTTAATTTCGAGGACAAAATTGTTTTAAGTTGGGTAGATTGTAAACTCCCTCACCCAAAATAGGTATTTGTGTATATTTTATATTATTATATTTATTATAGATGTTGAATTTATTTAGAGTATTCTCTTAGTTAATTAGAAAATAATTTTTTCTTTAGTATATTTACTTATATAAATATTCATTTAGAATTTTTTTAGGTTATTTTAGATTTTTGGAGATTTTTCTAGAATTTTTGGTAATTAAAACTTAGAAAACATAAATTTCTAGGACTTCTATGATTTACTATACGACCATACTTGCATGTCGTTCCTACCAAATATTTATTTTAGTTTAAAATATTTAATTATATTTTTTTGTAATTTATTTAGAATTTTAAGAAATTTATTTAGATTTTAAAATTATTTAGGATTTATTTGGATATATATAGTCTTAATATTAGATAGATGCTAATTTAGTGTTAATAGATATTAATAAGATTTTATAAATTATTTGTATTATCTTTAATTATATTTAAGATTATAAATTATTGAGATAAATTCAAACTCTATTTTAAATTAATTCAAATCCTGAACCTACTAGGAAATCAACTTCATGCATATCCTATCCTTATTTAAATTCATCATAATCCTATCCAAATTAACCAATCCTAGTCCTATTTAATTAAGTACTGTCCACCATTATAAATACCTCATCCTTCATATTTTTTTTCCCCAAATTTCTCTCTTTTTCGTCCAAAAAATAGTCAAAATTCGTCATAAATTCAGCCTCATTTTCCACTAGTTATGACGAATTAAAAAGACGATATCTCCTAGCTCCGGAATCCAAACACGCTCCAGTTTTTTTTGTTAGAACGATAATGAGGTTAACTTTCTGATTATATAAATTGTTTTTCTAAATTATGAGTATTAAATTCTGTAAAATTCGTAGAGCATATCATGTCCGAAAATAGACGTATTTCGATATTTTCGTGATTTCGGGAGAACCAGGAGTCAGAATCACGAACCGTTTAAAGTTTTGGAAAGCTAATGTCGAGATCATCGACATAAATTTTCCCAGAATTTAATTCGAATTATTTACATACTGTTAATTCTGTAGAACTTCAAGGTTAGAATTTAACCATCGGTGCACAATACAAAATTTGTATGTGCCATAATTCCCAAACGAATTTGAATTCGGACGAGACATAAATTCCAGCATATTTTTGACGCTAAAATCTACAGAAAATCATGCATGAAAGTTGAGTTTGTGTCGGTTGACTTTTTGGTCAACAGATCGCCTCGATTTGCGTGCCATGAGACTCGAGTTGATAAAATTCAATTTCTTTGGACAAAATTTAGGAATTAACATAAAAATAAGAATAATAAGATTAAAATAGGATTTTAAAGTAATTATTCTAGAATTAAATAAATTAAAATAAATTATCTTTTGACGTGATAAATTTGTAATACATAGGCTATTTGGACTGTGACTTGGACTCTGATTCATACCAGCAGCAGGACCCCAGGCAAGATACCTTGCCAAATTGTTTACAGTATTTTGCATGCTTAGTATATTTCTGTATATTTATTGCATTTCTGTTTATTTATTGCATGTGTAGTTCCTTTCAGTCTTTACTATATATTAGATATGTTGACACACACTTGACACTTAGTATCATAGAGGACAATCATTAGGCGTATGGGCTTTTAACCACTCTGGTAAACCGTAGTAACTAGCACGCTCTATGGTGGTCGTGTCCGATGGTCGCTACCCCCGAGGTATGTCGATTGATGGAGTCCGAGGGTCGCTACCCCAGAGGTATGTCGGCTGATGATGTCCACTGACGAGCGTGAGGTTGTGAGGATTAGATCGAGTAGCCTACCCTTGCCCATACGTCGAAAAGTTGTCTTCATTTGCATTCATATAGATTGTCTTGTACAGCGTACTTATTTATTTTCAAACCATATGCATGTTTACTGTATTCAAATTGGCTCGTATTTTCTGTATCTTGTTACGTCCCTCTGAGGACCTGGTCCGCTGCCAGGTGTATCTTTTCTTGAGTATTTGCAGGAGCGCAGATTTGGATGATTACATGTGATCCGAGGATGTCTTCTCTTCGAGCTGTGATGGATAGTTGGTATTCTTATATTGTGTTATGGTGTTGTACTCATATTGTATTTGCTCTTATATTCGAGTTGGTAGTGGATTTGTTTCCATCCAACTATCATCCTAGATACTTCTTATTGAGATATAGTTTCATAGATACTGGTTGTTTATTTCTATATGATTTTGGTGGATGAGATTTAGATTTTACCCTGTGACTTGTATTATATTTATACCACTTGTGGATTTTATATTCATATTACAGCGTACGTATGGATTTGGTTTCCATATATTGGAGTTGCCATATCCATGCGGCTAGCATGCTTACGTGTCATAGTCCTACTTATTTTTGGGACTGGGGCGTGACATGTTTTTGTGGTGGCCCATGCAGGTCGAGAGCATATTGTCTCGGTTACGTTACTGTACCGAACAAGCCTGCACCTAGGAGTAGAGTATAGGATCTCATCCACAATTGACTATGATTCACCTTCCTCCTATCTGTTCTATTTGAACAATTGCATCCTGCTTGATTCCTGTACTTCCCTAATAGTTCTTTGAGTATAGCCTTCTGCTAGAATATAGGAACCCCTGTTACTAGGATGATAAGTAGGGTAACCTTCCTATTAAGAATACGACTAGAGTATTGACACACCACTAAGTTTAGAATATCTAGTGAACCCTAGAATTCCTTAGCTATAGATTGGTTTACCATTACCCCTGATATATTATGAAGACTGGAGGGTAGTATAGACACAACTAGAGTAGTTAGAAGTTTTACCATAATGTTTGACACCTAGTATCACATAGTCTTTTGACCTATTAATGGAGTGTGATTGAACAACATTAATTGTATGCTAGCTTAGGAGACAGTGTTTATTCAGACAATAGAATTTAGAGGTCCTTGCCCCCATTTGGTCGACTAGCGACACAGACAAGGAGGTTGTATTATAACTATAGAGATTTGTAGAGTCTTTATTATTATTGTTTATTCTATTTTTTTTGTTTTGTTTTTGTGAACTTGAATTGACTTGTACCTCCTTTCATCATCATCTAGCGTACCTATAATTGTTGTACCACCTTGACTTATGTCGCTATTATAGCCTAGTTTTGCAAGCTTATTCTTTCATCAAGCTTGTTCACTATATATGTATTAGTGGATGCATACATTAATACATTTCAGAATCAGTGTACTACGGTCTGATCAACTATAGTGCGCGTGGTTCGCCCTTCGTATAACTACTTTACGTGGATTGAGATATCTAGTAATTAGTAGATGAATGAACTTGCCCTCTAGATATGTCTAAGCATATCGTATCCGTTACATAACTGTACCAATGCGAGCATGTGGATAGGCATTACCAAAATAGGACTTCAATCCACAACTGCTTTGACAATTCCTATTTGAATTCTTTAAAGGTCTTGATCCCGATACTTCTATTCTATTACCTCGCCCTTGAACTCTTTATTATTGATCTCCGTCTTCCCTTATTTCGGAAAGACGAAACCTCATGCTTGGTATAAGTTTGATACACAGAGAGTACTAGATATACCCCATAGGCCGATCACATACTTGAGGATTATTCTTTCGTAATTAAGGACATATCATAAATGATATAATCGGCGTTGAAGTTTTGAGGATTGAATGACATGAGTAAATAAATTAAGGAATATTTTTCTTAAAGTATATAGCCTTCTGTGATAGATTGGTAAATTCTAAGTTGGGTAGCAGTGCATTGACAACTCGAGAGGAATTTCTTTTAGATTGTGATCGAGTAAGATTAGATTGGGAGAGGTTCAAGCCATTCAATTTTGAGAATTTTAGAAGAACGACTAAGATGATGAGGATTAATGAATTTTAAAAATCTTGATATTGAGGACCCAATATTTATACCTTAAGTACATAATTTAAATTTTTGAGTATTGAAGGTAAAATCATCAATTTGAATTTGAAGGATAAATATATAATTTCAGACTTGAACATTGGTGGACTGCAATTAAATTATTTTTCAATTTGATGATTTAAATTAAGAATTAAAATTTGATGGTTGGACTACCTATTTGAAATATTGAGGATGTGAATGGAATTTAAAAAGTTGAAGAATACAAAAAAAATTTTATAAGTGAAAATAGGAATAATATTGGACTCGAATTACTTCTAGAGGAGATTATGATACTTGGAGATCGTGAGGTAAAATTTGATATGGGTTATTTAAATCTTGAAGATATTATATGGATTCAATTTAAATTTGGATATTGATGAGTTAAAAAAGTGAGAAGAGATTACAATAGGTTGAATTTTGATTTAAACAATGATTATCTTAATTTTGAAATGATCGCGATAGATTTGAATAGATTTTGTTATTTAAATTTTTGGAAGAAATTGCGATTGACGTACCTTATGTATGAATGTGAAGGATTTAACAAATTATGTCTTATTTTAATTTCGAGGACAAAATTATTTTAAGTTGGGTAGATTGTAAACTCCCTCACCCAAAATAGGTATTTGTGTATATTTTATATTATTATATTTATTATAGATGTTGAATTTATTTAGAGTATTCTCTTAGTTAATTAGAAAATAATTTTTTCTTTAGTATATTTACTTATATAAATATTCATTTAGAATTATTTTAGGTTATTTTAGATTTTTGGAGATTTTTCTAGAATTTTTGGTAATTAAAACTTAGAAAACATAAATTTCTAGGACTTCTATGATTTACTATACGACCATACTTGCATGTCGTTCCTACCAAATATTTATTTTAGTTTAAAATATTTAATTATATTTTTTTGTAATTTATTTAGAATTTTAAGAAATTTATTTAGATTTTAAAATTATTTAGGATTTATTTGGATATATATAGTCTTAATATTAGATAGATGCTAATTTAGTGTTAATAGATATTAATAAGATTTTATAAATTATTTGTATTATCTTTAATTATATTTAAGATTATAAATTATTGAGATAAATTCAAACTCTATTTTAAATTAATTCAAATCCTGAACCTACTAGGAAATCAACTTCATGCATATCCTATCCTTATTTAAATTCATCATAATCCTATCCAAATTAACCAATCCTAGTCCTATTTAATTAAGTACTGTCCACCATTATAAATACCTCATCCTTCATATTTTTCTTCCCCAAATTCCTCTCTTTTTCGTCCAAAAAATAGTCAAAATTCGTCATAAATTCAGCCTCATTTTCCACTAGTTATGACGAATTAAAAAGACGATATCTCCTAGCTCCGGAATCCAAACACGCTCCAGTTTTTTTTGTTAGAACGATAATGAGGTTAGCTTTCTGATTATATAAATTGTTTTTCTAAATTATGAGTATTAAATTCTGTAAAATTCGTAGAGCACAACATGTACGAAAATAGACGTGTTTCGATGTTTTCGTGATTCCGGGAGAACCAGGAGTCAGAATAACGAACCGTTTAAAGTTTCGGAAAGCTAATGTCGAGATCATCGACATAAAGTTTTCCCAGAATTTAATTCGAATTATTTGTATACTGTTAATTCTGTAGAATTCTAGGTTAGAATTTAACCATCGGTGCACAATACAAAATTTGTATGTGCCATAATTCCCAAACGAATTTGAATTCAGACGAGACATAAATTCCAGCATATTTTTGACGCTGAAATCTACAGAAAATCATGCATGAAAGTTGAGTTTGTGTCGGTTGACTTTTTGGTCAACAGATCGCCTCGATTTGCGTGCCATGAGACTCGAGTTGATAAAATTCAATTTCTTTGGACAAAATTTAGGAATTAACATAAAAATAAGAATAATAAGATTAAAATAGGATTTTAGAGTAATTATTCCAGAATTAAATAAATTAAAATAAATTATCTTTTGACGTGATAAATTTGTAATACATAGACTATTTGGACTGTGACTTGGACTCTGATTCATACCAGCAGCAGGACCCCAGGCAAGATACCTTGCCAAATTGTTTACAGTATTTTGCATGCTTAGTATATTTTTGTATATTTATTGCATTTCTGTTTATTTATTGCATGTGTAGTTCCTTTCAGTCTTTACTATATATTAGATATGTTGACACACACTTGACACTTAGTATCATAGAGGACAATCATTAGGCGTATGGGCTTTTAACCACTCTGGTAAACCGTAGTAACTAGCACGCACTATGGTGGTCATGTCCGATGGTCGCTACCCCCGAGGTATGTATTGATGGAGTCCGAGGGTCGCTACCCCAGAGGTATGTCGGCTGATGATGTCCACTGACGAGCGTGAGGTTGTGAGGATTAGATCGAGTAGCCTACCCTTGCCCATACGTCGAAAAGTTGTCCTCATTTGCATTCATATAGATTGTCTTGTACAGCGTACTTATTTATTTTCAAACCATATGCATGTTTACTGTATTCAAATTGGCTCGTATTTTCTGTATCTTGTTACGTCCCTCTGAGGACCTGGTCCGCTGCCAGGTGTATCTTTTCTTGAGTATTTGTAGGAGCGCAGATTTGGATGATTACATGTGATCCGAGGATGTCTTCTCTTCGAGCTGTGATGGATAGTTGGTATTCTTATATTGTGTTGTGGTGTTGTACTCATATTGTATTTGCTCTTATATTCGAGTTGGTAGTGGATTTGTTTCCATCCAACTATCATCCTAGATACTTCTTATTGAGATATAGTTTCATAGATACTGGTTATTTATTTATATATGATTTTGGTGGATGAGATTTAGATTTTACCCTGTGACTTGTATTATATTTATACCACTTGTGGATTTTATATTCATATTACAGCGTACGTATGGATTTGGTTTCCATATATTGGAGTTGCCATATCCATGCGGCTGGCATGCTTACGTGTCATAGTCCTACTTATTTTTGGGACTGGGGCGTGACACATATCATAAATTTTCACCATTATAACTTGTGACAGACCATCAACCTAACATCTCTCATTTGCGTAAATTTGGTTGTGTTGTTTATGTTCCTATTCTCCCTCCTCAACACTCTAAAATGGGAACTCAGTGTCGTTTAGGAATTTATATTAATTTTGATTCGCCATAAATCATTAGATATTTGGAACCTTTAACTGGTGATGTTTTTACTTCTAGATTCGCAGACTGCCATTTTGATGAGACTAAATTCTCGTCGTTAGGGAAAGATAAGAAAGAAAAGAATATTCTTACAGAACCATTCACCACAAATAAACAACATAAATTATCGTGGAATAATTTCACTCTGTTTCATCTAGATCCTCATACTAGTCAATATAAAACTGAGGTACGAAGGATATTGCATCAACAGAAGATTGTAAATCAAATGCTAGATGCATTTACTGATGCAGCTAAAGTGATTAAATCACATATGCCCGCTGTAAATGCGCCAGCTCGAATTGATATCCCTATAGGAAAAAAATAGCAGAGTATCTAATGAATCTACTACACGCCAGAAGCGTGGTAGACCTATAGGTTCAAAGTACTTAGTCCCTAAAAAGAAAAAATGCCCAAGTAACGCTCTTAAGGAGGTTACACATAATGCTCAAGAAGAGGTTATGAATGACAGATCCATACTCTCTGAAAACCCAAACGAGGTTATTGTCTTAGAAAAGATGTCACGCCCCAGTCCCAAAATACTGTGGGACCGGACGCGTGATAATGGCCAGCAGTACGCACCGATGGACCAACCCAATATAATGGATCCACCAGGGCATACTTAAGCTGTAAAACAAGTCTACGACAATCATGGTACAACTAATCTCATCCACACAAGACATAAAATATGATCCACAGAATAAAAAGGAATGTAAATCATCAGCTAGTCTCAACAAAGTACTTCGGGAACAACCCGATAAATATCTAGTACAATGGTTCAGCAGACCAGAATAATAAAGACTGAAATAAATAAATAAATACTGAGCAAGAAACATGGATGCTCAGGAGAAGTCTTCAGCTAGCACCTCGTCCTCGGATGGCGGTACAACTCCTAGATCGGCTCCTCCTGCTGCGGTCCCGTATACCTCGGGATAAACCTCGTCTGCAATATCTGGGGACAAAATCCGGATCCAGGTCCTCAGGGGACATAGCAAGGTACAGAAAATATACAAGCCAAATATAAGCAGTGCAGTACATAATGGAATAAGCAGGGTAAGTATGTAAACATCTGTATATATACAAGAGAGAAAATCAACAGTACTCAGGTTGAACAACTACAAGCTCTGTGTAGGGGAGCCGGTAGCAGTGGTGTCAAGAGGTGGTCTAGCTCAGCGGAAGACTGAGTAGCCGGCATAACATAATCAACCTGTAGCCTGTGGGTCTCTCCAGCAATAGATGGAACAATAAGGGAATACTAAGTAACCAGCTAAGTGATATGCAAGATGAGAGCAGCACGAATACTCAGGCTGAGACCACTATAAGCTCTGTGTCTGGGAGCCGGTAGCAGCAATAACTATGTATTTTACTATGTGTTTACTATGTTTTATATATATGTAATCAGCCTGTAGCCTGTGTGTCTCTCCCCACCCCATGTAACCACGCAAATCATGAACATAACGTCTCACGTCCATGTCAGCGGAGTCATATCTAATGCACAAGTCATAATGTATATAGAATAAAAAATCTAGGTCAAGTCCTGTATCCTATACAGAATCACCACGAATATCTCGGGAAGATCCTGTCTCATGATCAGTGTCCTGTGTCCTGGGTCAAAGTGTACTTGGTAAGACAAGTACGAGAATATAAAGTGTCACGTATGTCCATATCTAAATGACATTACCCAACACCGCGTACGATGTGGGCACCCGACTGATAATCGGACGCTAAGTATGTCAAACGGTCCTAGGTTAAGCATGCACAACAAATATATGAAGTAAGAAAATAGGTAACAATACTGCAAAGATGGCAAGGTACACTTGCCTGATGTTTGAATATCCACTGTCGTCCTGGTATCGATGGATCCGGTAGGGACTACTCCAAAAGCTGTAATAAATATCACCAACAGTCTCAGAAGATGTCAAATAGGTGGAAATGCCTGTCCTTACATCCAATTTGAACACATGGGCAAAAAGGTCATTTTCGGGCCAAAGTGGGGTCCACGTGTGGCCCACTTCGCACCGAAAAGCGTGCCGAGGGTAACAGTCTCTAAATGGGACAAACTATGGGTCAAACAACTCTAAATGTCAATACGATCCCAACGGTATGTCCAAATTTGGATTCCGATGAGCCGAACATAATTTGGTCCAAAAGTCAACTGTGGGGCCCGCCAATTGGCGATCTGGTTAACCGTCTCAGAATTGCGTAAAAATTGGGTCACAGGACCAGCGTGTTACCACGAGTCCAGTGACGCAAGTTTTGTCGTAATCTGACAAGCGTGCACAAAATACGCGCAAGTTCCACAAAACTGGTGACACGAAATGTGTTCGCGGATACGGCCTGATTCCGGCACGCACACGCGTCCAAACCAGTCCCCACGAATTTTCACGTGTCCGATTATGCTGCGTGCACCATTCGGTACACTTGGCACACGGCGGGGCGGTTCCGTTTGGCGGGGCGCGCTCCGATCTCCAACTTTTAGAAAACCGAAAAAAGTGGGTGCGCGCAGTTTTGTGACGAATACAATTTTGTCCATAGCAACTAATAGCACAAAGTTATTATACAGAAAATAAACTAGGTCATGTAATCTACAGGTATCAAAAAGAATCACCGAATTCGGATATCTGTGGTGGGAGATACGAACTCGGCAATATGGGTGGTCATTCTGAAATTCTGCGATTGCAGAATTCTGTCTGCTCGCGCTGACTTGGGCGCTATTTTTCCCTAGGGGCACATGTTATCCGAGGTTGATTATAAAACAAGTATTGGAGAGGGTTAAGGGAAGATCATACCTATGAAAATGGAACAGCGTTTGGTCGAGCGAGTCAACGGAAAAACACGCCGGAGCGAAGGTGCTTCGAGTGGAAAACTGTAGTTCGCGATGTCGGCGTCGACGGGATGGTTGGTTGGCTTGGGGAGGCTTCTCTGGCTGCGGTGACGGCTCTAGATGGGAAGAGGAAGTCTGGAGTTTCTAGGTTAGGGTTTTAGAGAGCTATTATATATATATATATATATATATATATATATATATATATATACTATATATATTAGGAGAGAGAGATGGATCAAGGTCCGCGGGTTTGAAGTAAAGGGTCGGCGGGTTTCCTCCTGGGAAGTTGCTGCAGCAACATACGGGATAGTGGGCGGTCAACTAATGGGCAAGTTGCTAAGGAGCAACTATGAAGCAAGTTGCTTTCATTACTACCATTATTATTATTATGTTATTATTATTGTATACTTATTTAATTTCTTTCTTTTTCTTTCTTTCTTTAATTAAAATATATATACATATATATTTGTATATATATATATATATATACTCATAAGAAAATTTATAGATTAGGGTATTGCACATCGTTAGGCTAGCAACTGCTCAAGGGGTCTCCTACATGGAATAAATTCCGAAAAATTCTTGATGGTCCCACAAGTCCTCTAAGTGCCCGAACACCTAACATAAAAATTATTAAAAATCTATTTCTCCTATTTGGACCTAATTACTACAATTTAATTAATAATTAATAAATAAAGGGTATATACGATTTTCTAGGAAGGGGGTTTTACAAAAGATACAAGCCCAAAAGGAGGCTCAGGTACCTGAAAGCAAAGAGATCTCTATGTTTTATTCATATACAAGAGAGGTATGGGATCGCAAAAATATAACAATGGATAAGATATTCTCATTCTCAGTAGCTACTGAAATATCTAAGGGCATTGATGACACTGAACCACGTAGCATCGATGAGTGTCGACAAAGAAAAGATTAGACAAAATGGAAGGATGCTATTCAAGCAGAATTGGATTCCCCTAATAAACGTAGAGTGTTCGGACCTATAGTACAAACACCAAAAGACGTCAGACCGGTAGGTTACAAGTGGGTGTTTGTAAGAAAGCAAAATAAAAAGAATAAAATTGCTCGATTTAAGGCACGATTAGTGGCACAAGGGTTTTCTCAGAGACTCGAAATTGATTACGAAGAGATGTATTCCCCGTAATGGATGCAACAACATTCCATTATTTGATAAGTCTGACAATTAAAAAAAATTGAACATGAGACTTATAGACGTTGTAACAGCCTATCTATATGGTGATTTAGATAGCGATATCTATATGAAAATCCTGGATGGATTTAGCCTACCCAGCTCAAAAGCTAAGAACATGTATTCCATAAAGCTAAGACATTCATGGTATAATTTGAAATAATACAGAAGGATATGGTACAACAGTCTTAGTGAATATATAAAAAGGGAGGGATATGAGAATAATCATATATGCCCATGTGTCTTCATAAAAAAATCTAAGGAGAATTTTCCTATAGTTGCAGTATATGTCGATGACATAAACTTGATTGGGATAAGACATAAAATCATTGAGACTGCAAACTATTTAAAAAAGGAGTTCGAGATGAAAGATCTTGGAGACAAAATATTATCTCGGATTACAAATTGAGCATTGCACTAATAAAATTTTAGTGCATCAATCCAAATACACAAAAAATATATTGAAACAGTTCAATATCGATAAAGTTTATCTGCTAATCACTTCAATGGTTGTTTGATCTTTAGATATCAATAAAGATCCATATCGTCCTAAGGACGACAATAAAATGATGCTATGACCCGAAGTACCGTACCTTAGTGCCATTGGGGCATTAATGTATCTATCATAATGTACAAGGCCAGACATATCATTCTCTGTCAATCCGTTAGCTAGATATAGCTCGGCGCTAACTCGCAGACATTGGAATGACATTAAACATGTGATGAGATATCTTCTTGGAACTACTGACATGGGATTATTTTATACTTGTGGTTTATCTGACATTGCGAATCTAGTTGGCTTTGCAGATTCAGGTTATTTATCTGATCCCCATAAAGGTCGTTCATAAACTGGATATGTGTTTCTTAATAGCAATGCAGTTTTTTTGGCATTCAACAAAATAGACAATGGTTGCTATCTCCTCAAATCACTCAGAAATATTGGCTCCATGAAGCAAGTAGAGAATATATTTGGCTGAGATCGTTGATTCAACACATTCGTAGCTCCTGTCAACTTTCTTCTACCACAGATAGTCCAACTGTTATTCATGAGGATAATGCAGCATGTATTACACAAATTCAAGGTAGATTCATTAAAGCAGACATAACCAAGCATATCTCACCGAAGTTTTTTTTATAATCATGAGCTTCAGAAGAACTTTGATATTGACGTCCAACAAGTTCGTTGAATTGATAATCTTGCAGACTTGTTCACCA
Source organism: Iris macrosiphon (assembly GCA_036927795.1). Lineage (NCBI taxonomy): Eukaryota > Viridiplantae > Streptophyta > Magnoliopsida > Asparagales > Iridaceae > Iris > Iris macrosiphon. The sequence goes on along the minus strand of JAYESA010000002.1, from coordinate 151,803,669 downwards.
AATCTTTGCCAAATTTAACATTTCAGAAACTAGTTCATGGAATTAGAATGTGATTTCTTTATCAGCTGACTGTTCAAGATCAACATCATCAGGGGGAGTGATTGTTTTCAGGAGGAGATATATTTTGTATGGACTATAACGCATTGTACTCTTTTTTCTTAGTCATGGATTTTTTTCTATTGGGTTTTTTTGACAAGGTTTTAATGAGGCAACATTACGTGTGTCCAATACCTATCTAAGTCATCCTAAAGATTATACTCTTTTCTTTCGCACATGTCTTGTCCTAATGAGTTTTTCTGGCAAAGTTTTAACGAGACAATAGGTTAGAGATGGTGGTCATCCAAAGGGGGAGTGTTATAACATGGGTTACTAAAGGATTTGATTTTTACTTTGTTTTTAGTCCCATATTGGTTACAGATTAGTATTACACCTTTATTGGGTTGTATAAATAAGGCATTTGCCTCCCACTATATGATTACACTAATAAGAGATCTTCTCTCCTGTTTTCTTCTTCCTTCTTCTACGTTTATTCTAACATATATATGTAAGAAATAAAACAAGTATATTAGAAGTTCAACATAACCAAGTGAACTAGTAGCATTAATAATCAACAAAACTAACAAGGATAAATAGATCAATCATTCATCTTCATCAAATCGTCCATAAAGTTATCGTCACCATCAATATCATCTGAGTTGAAACCCTCAATCTCCTCCTCCGTATCTTTATCATAATCAAACTCATCCTCTTCAACTTGCAGATTTTATATTATAGAAACTATAGATCTTGAAGTTGTAGCAACAAATCATGATCTTGATGTCGCTTGTCTTGTGTTTGTTTGAGGCTCTTCAACCCCCATTGCTTGACCCACATCTCTCCATGAGAGTTGTTCATCATAAAAAACTAGCTTATCTTCATCATTTGGATCCTTCATCTTCCCAATCAAATACTTGTTGCTATTATCAGTATCTTCTAAGCATATAGGATCAATATCATCTCTCATATCATAGCGAGCGAGCTCTGAGTTTTTTATTATACTTGAAGTAAACCAAGTCTTGTAGTTCCTGGTGCTCCAATTTATATTTCTTTGAATGAATCTTTCCCAGAGAAAATAATAATAGTAAATATATTTATATAAAAAAGTGTGTATTGTAATGATATAATAAAAATACTTACTTGCTCAAATATACACCAATTTTTTTCATAACCGGATGTACTACATATTAGACTAAGAACTTTGATTGCGAACTCTCGCAATTTAGGAGCTTCACCACCATATAAATCCTACCACACAGCTGTAAGGTAATTGTATTATTATAAATAAAAATTATAAATAGTAGTAGTACAAATAAGTAAAAAAAAGCAAAATAAATTATTATTACCGGACAATTTGTTGCTCCTTGATCTTTGGGCAAAGTTGGAACCAAAGAGACCTATAGCTTTTTTGTACAATGACAACTCATACATAATTTGATCTTGCATCTCCTTAGTTGAAACTAGTCTTTCTATGCATGCGTACAATACAGTGACAATTTCTTTATCAGCCTCAATATTAGGATTATTGTAGAAGAAATTATGGACCCGTTGCATGCAAAGAATGATGAAGCGATGATTCCCATCTCTTATCAACGATTTCAAATCTTCCATTACCGAACTAAGATAGAAATAGAATCAACTACTAAGATAAATAAATAAAAGGAAAATAGTAACCTCAACTATGAACTAATTAGACTCGAAGAGAAGAGATCCTCGGGAGAGAATAAAGTAGCAAGTCCTGGTCTGTGCTATTATGAATAGTCATGATCGTCTACACCTGGCAAGGGACCAGGTCCTTAGAGGGACTTAACATGATATAGAAAATAGCATGCCAATTGGATACAGTAAAATATGTACACTGTACTAGATAATCTATATAAAAATGCATAATGAGGATAACTTTTCAATATATGGGCAGGTGTAGGCTACTCTAACACATACGCTATCTTATAACTTATGAATATACAAACGTACATATACCACTAATCGACATACCTCTAGGGTAGCAACCATCGTAACACCATATCAACATACCTCGAGGGTAGCGATCATCGCGACACAAATACTGTAGTACGTCTAGTTACTACGGTTTACCAAAGTGGGTAGCCCATATGCCTATTGACTGTCCTCCCCTCATATGATACTATATGTCAAGTGTGTGTCAAAAAATATAATATATAATTTTGACTGAAAGAAAATACATATATAATCAATGTATGAAAATATAATAAGCATATAAAATACTGTAAGCAATTTGGTAAGGTATACTTGCCTGATGTTCGAGTAGAGTTTAGACAATATTTGGCAATGAGCACGTCAAGTCACAATAGCACAAAGAAAGAAAGATGTACAAACATCTCTGGATGCTGTAACAAACATCACCAATATTTCCAGAATCAATGAGATAGTCAGAAAATACTATCCTTTCGTCCAGTTTGGATATTGGAGATAAAATAGTAATTTTGGGTCAAAGCGGTGTACGTATGTGGGTCATTTTGTACCAAAAAGTGTATCAAGGTCAAAGGTCTCTAAATTGGACAAATTATAGGTCAAATAAATCCTAATCGATGATACGAACTCAACGGTATATCCAATTTTAGATTCTGGTGAGCCGATCACAAAATCGAGCAAGTCGAATCATGGGGTCTGCGAAACAATGATTCGTTGACTGACTCAAAATTGAGAAAAACTCAGGTCGCGGGACAAGTCAGACGTTGTGAGTCCAATGGCAGAAGTTTCGTGGTAATTCGACGAGATAATATGGCAAATAATATTACTTTGACAAATAATTTTAAAATAAAAATAATTAGTTTTGTGAAACACTTTTAATTAAAATATTTATATAAGTAAATAAATCAAAGAACTAATTTTTAATTAAATAAGAAAATAATCTAAAAAAATTAGTAATAAAAATTACTTAAAAATATAAATTAAAATTAGGGGGTTTACAATCTACCCAACTTATAAGAATTTTGTCTTCAAAATTAAAAATAAGTCACGGCTCCAAAGAGAAAATAAAATGGTAGAGAAAGGTCAGGTATGAATTATCGTACCTCAAACTTGGAAAGAAGAAATATAAATCATGCATTCAGTTATAAGGGTCGGTCCGGTCTGCTCTAAGTAATATAATATGACACGAATAAGTTTTAGTACAAGAAGAACTTGCACATGGAATCAAGGATACGAAGGATACAGTAGAGGAGATGAGTAACCCAAGGGGGACGAGGTGTTGATAGAAAAAAGAATACTGCTGCTGCTACTCGTGTCATCTACTTATTTTATTGGTATGTCATCTAGTTAAAATATCAAACTATGCTTATGGCTGCTAACCCACTATATATATATATATATATATATATATATATATATATATATAAACTCTATATTTATCTATGCTCCTAAAATTTTGGGTCACAATGGGTTATATATCTAGTACTATCCATGTATCTAACTATCGACAAGCACTAGTGATTACTTTTTTTTGAAATAGGGGGAGACAAAAAACAATAATGAGTTCAAGGAATACGTAATCGAAAACAATACGAGGTTCCAAGACGATTGAAGAATTCAAAGAAGATTTGTCAAGTTAGTTGTGGATTGAGATCCCATTATGTTAGATTCCTATTCGCATGCTCGTATCAGTACAGTTACATAACCGATACGATATGCTCGATATTTTTATAGGGCAAGTATATTCGTCTAATAAGCTCGGCCAACTATATCTCAATCCACTTAAATAGTCATACGAAAAGCGAACCAAGCGCACTAAGGTTGATCAGACCATAATACACCAGTTCTAATTAGACAATGTATTAGTGGACGTCCCCAATAACACATGTCGTGAACAAGTTTGATAAAAGAGTAAGCTTGCAAAACTAGGCATTATAGCATCATAAGTCAAGATAGTTCAAAAATATAAGTACGTAAGATTATGATGAATGAAAGTACATATAGTTTAAGTTCATTAAGAATCTAAGACTTGTCCGATGTTTGTGCCTCTACAGTTGCCATAATCACTACTTGTCTAAGTCTATGATTGACCAATTAAGGTTATGGACCTCTAAAACTCAACAATCTAGGTAAAAACTATCTTCTTACACTAGCATATATTCTGTGCCATTCAATTATACATCATTAATGGGTCATAAGAACTATAGGATGCTAGATTGTGAGGCATGCTACCCAGCTTATAAGTTTTAACTAATAGTATAATTAATATACCTAATACAAGTTACTTTCCAAACCTCTACCAAGCATGAAATAAAAGATAAGATTTAAGTTGTGAAAGGATCAAGCAAGATGTAATTCAAGCAGTCAAATGAGAATTCAAAATAAAATCAAGGAAGGTGATCAAGTAAGTGGATGAGATCTTATACTCTAATCTTATATGCAGGCATGCTCGGTATAGTAACATAACCGAGACAATATATTTTTGATCTACATAGGCCACCATACTATGTCGGCACAACAAGGATTCCCTTGCGACAATGTTTCCATGCTAAAGAATTATCATGCGGCATCGTTCCCATGCGAAATAATTTTTATGCCGTAGCAGTCCCATACGATAGACTTGTTATGCAAAAGCGTTCCCTTATTTCCTTCCCATATTCCCATGCGGCAGTATTCCTATATGAGAGAATCATTATGCGACAGTATTCGCAGACCCCCATGTGGCAGAGTTGTTATGCGACAATATTTCCCTAGAACTCCATGCAGCCGGATCATTCTGTTCCAAACAACCAAGATCTTCAGGCAACCAGTGTATGCCACATGTCATGCTGACTAGGTTATGCACATGACGGGTTCCAACAACCCAAGATCTCAGTAATAACCAATCCTAACTGTTGCCACATGGCAGTCATAGCGCAGCATGCACACACGAACCTACAACCATATTCTGTTGAGGAGGTCATTCGGCAACTCAAAACATGCGCGCATGGACTGAAAAATAGCAGGGACATGTGCTTCCCATGGACATACAGTGAGATGTATACTCAGACACCCAGAGACATTACAATCCTCTTTGGTCATCGGATCGTCAATAAAGTAAAGGAGTCAGTTGCAGTGCTCGACCTCCATCGTCATGCTTTCTCATATTTCTTAATTTTGTATTTAGAACTCTCAGTGCTAGGGTTCTTTGTGCTCATCTGTTTTATTCAAATTAATAACCAATTTTAAAAATCTTTTACATATTTTTGTGATTTCAACATGTTCGTCTCAGTATTTTGGTACTAGGGCGTGACAAGATTTTAGTGGTGTCTCATGCAGGTATGTTTTCAGACTTCTGGGTGTCATAATTCTTGGAGTCTCAAACATACCTGTTCCCTTTGATATCCTGAATTCGTCTTCTTTGATATCGAGCTTGAACTATCAACTGTTTGTCTCCTTGTTCCTTTTCGTCCTGTTATTTGATGCCTGGTGTTCTTTTTCTTCAGGGGCACTTCATCCTCGTCTGACAAAGCAACAGATGTGGCAGGGAAGCCAACAGAGCATGGTTCTTTTAAGCAACTTTAAAAGATAGTACTTTCTCAAAATTAGATATGTGTTGAGCCAGTAATCGAGCAACGTGCACCAGAGATCCCAATACCCCGACAGTACTAGTAATACCAGCAGTACTTGATACCCGGCACTGTTAGAAATTATCAGAGGAATGATAGCCACTCAGCAGAATCAGATAACAATGCAGCAGCACCAGCAGCTCCGACAGCAGGAGCAAAATGTCTTATTGAACCAGGGACTACAGACGACCCTAGAGAGGAGAAAAGAAAAGATTTGGGGGCCCATATAGGATATGTCGCTTAACCCAAAATATTTTGATGGCACAGAGGATGCTATCACAACGGATGCTTGGCTCTAAGACATTGAGGCAACTATGGCAGCAGCCAAAGTGCCAGTAAAGAAGCAATTTGATCAAGTTCGCTTGCAACTTTAAGATCTTTCCCGTGATTGGTAGGCATCAGAGGAGATCGGCTTGAGGCATCATACTCTAGGGATATATTAAGGACCAAATTTAGGGCTAAATACTTTGGATTAGTGGCGCAGTATAAACTACAGTAGAGATTTATTGATCTCAGACAGTCCGACAGAATGGTGAATGGATATGTAGCAGAGTTCTGCAGATTGAACAGGTTTGCTCCAGCAATGGTGGAGACAGAACTGGGGAGGGCGATGAGGTTTCATGACAAACTTTATCTAGACATTTTATATCTGGTAGAAGGGCATGACTCAAGACGATCTCCTCTGATGCCTACCCAGAGGTCATACGGTCCAGAGATATGTGCTTTCCATTCAGAGGTTAGCTTCGAGGACTGGTGGGCATAAGAGGTCTCATGCCCATAACACAGGTGGAGGACCAGTACAACGAACATCATCACTAATTCCCGGTGTTCGTATTCGTGATTTAGCACCACGGAGGCCAGCGACACCGGTTATGACGGTACCAACTTGGCAACAACAGCCGAGGCAGCAGTAGCGATAACTCACGAAGAATTCAGTAGGATGCACCTATTGTAGCAAGGGAGGTCACACTCCGGATGTGTGCAGGATAGTGAATAGGCAGTGCTTGAAGTATGGAGTTTTAGACCACATGATAGCTACATGCTCGTAGATGCAGAGTCAACAAGGACCATTTCAGCAATTCTCGACATTGCCAGCTCTAGGGGCAGTTCAGTAGCAAGGGCCAATATTGGCTGTAAGGCCATTAGCCCAGCACTGGATGTTGACGCAGGCACAGATGTTTCACCAAAGGCATCAGCAAAAAAGTCTGCAAAGACCATGGCAGTAGGGTCATTCTCACGACAGAGTTGTAGCAGCACCAAGTCGTGAACATTCAGAATTTGGTAAGTTAAAGCAGATGTTTGTAGAGGGCAGTCGCGTTGAGGGTGTGTTTTAAGGTTTCTTCAGTTTTATCTATTTGGGTTCCATATATTCGACAAGTGGAGATGAGTTTTTTCTCCCACTCTACCGCCTTCGTATTTTATGATACTTGATGACTGTCATGTGTTCTTTGATATTTGTTATGTGTCTCGGCTATGGAGGTACGTCCTGGGCAAAAATATGTCTTTAAATGATTCATTGGTACCGACTTATCTCGAGACTTGATCCTTGTCCATTTTGGGAGTCAGTGTATGCCAATGAGGATGAGTTCCTATTTTAGCTGACTCGGGAGACATATTTATTCGTATGCCTCAAGCTCTCCCTTTGCTTGTGCATTTATTTATATTGTTGTTGTCTTTGATTATCTGTCTGATTCATGTTTTGATTGGTTTCAGCTAGTTATAGTTCTTGAGTTTCCTGCTTAGTTCATGAGTTTTCTTGCTTGGTGATCATCTTAACTAGCTTAGGAAAATTCTAAGGATGGAATTTTTCTAAGGAGGGAAGAGATTACACACTCGTTCCCAGATCTCTTATTTCTGAATTTGTGATATTTAAAATTTTCCTGAAAATGTATCCATGATATATTTTACACTTTGATTTCTATCATATATATTATATTTTTTATGTTTGGATTTCTGTTTGTCATAAGAGACTACCCTGGACCCATAGTGAACACATTGGTAAGTGACATGGACTCGAACTAGGACCCAAACGTAGAATGGATACCCGACCCTGTTCACTTGTTGAACCTATAAACCCTTGTATTATTTTGGATGGTTAAGATTTGGTTGGGAGTATTATGACTAGATCCTATGGCTTACCTTATTTTCTCCACCTTGGTATATATATGAGTTTTTATCTCCCATTCCTCTAATTCTCTCATTTTTTCTTTTCTTCTTCTTCCCTCTTCTTCTTCTCCCTCAACAAAACCCTAACCCTAAGAGTTTAGAACTAGAAAGTGATTCCTAGATTACTTGGATAATAGAGGCTAGGTAGCCACCAAGGCAAGTACATCTTGCTCAAAGTTGTGAAGCCATAGATTTTTGGATTATTTTATATGCTTAATAATTAAAAATATTTTTGATGAAAAAAATTTCTCTTGGTATTCTCTTTGGTTTTATTTCTTGGAGTTATTGATTTTGATGGATGGTTTTGAGTAAATCTGAGTTTCAAAGTTTAGGTTTTTATGGATTCCATGAGTTTTTATTGGTTTTGATCTATTAAAACTTAGTATTTTTCAAAAAACTAATTATTACATGGTGTAAAGAATTCAATTTCGTGCAATTTTGGCTTTTATTTCATTTGATTTGGAGTTAAAATAAGAATTTTATGAAGAAAATAAGTATCGAAGCTTTTTGGATTTTTCTTGTGGAGTGTGCTTGCAGTTTAAGATGATAAAGTCCATACGGCAGGAAAGGCCATGATGCATCAATGTTATGCGGCACGAACTTCCCTACCACAACCTATGTTTTGGCAGCATGCGTGTATCTTGTTAGGCGCAGGACTGTTCGTGCATGCGTTCTGAAGCTACGCGCATGACTTACTAGACGCATGATGTGTCATGCAGCCTCGGTTGCCATGGGACTAGGAATGCCATGTGTCTCCTTCTCTTGCATGTTCTTTCATGCATGACTTTCTATGATTCTAATACGCATTTATGACACGTCTTTTCTTTGACATGCATTGATGGCAGGTCACTTCCTTGTCGGCATAAGTTCCCGATGTGGCACGACTGCCTAGGCGTGGACTATACCAAGTGCATGCAGGTCGGTTGTGCCTGCTGCGTTCATTGCATGCGTCCAGCTGATTCATGCATGTTCAATTCATGTGACATGTTCATGCGCCAGATTTATTTATGCGCCAGTCTCTGCTTATTTTATTAATTTGTATAATTTGGTTGTTTTCTCTTGATTGTTAGATTTCATGCCTTAACCTTAGTAGCTATGAGTGTTAGTGAATTAAGTGACCTGTATTGCTCAAATTTCCTTGAATAGGGATTGGTTACCTAAGACAAAGATGACAAGAGTTAGAGGCCTAACTAGACTATTCGATAGTCTGTTACAAGAGAAAGACATAGACTAAGCGCATGTGACCTGATGTGAATAAGGGCTTCATTTGATGGACTCGAACTAGTAGATTAATTACCCTTGTTCGTAGGATAGGGTAAGGGGTTAGTTCTACTCGGGAGATGGTCTGTAATTCCAGTCCTTGTTTGGTTTAAGGATTATGGATCTGCTCCAGAGTGGTTCATGCATTTTTCTTACTCTTGTTTGGCGACATAACTATAAATTCAAGGATTCTATGTGATAGACTCAGCTATGTGCTAGATTTAGACTATGTGTGTAAAACCCCTATTCCTAAAAATCGTATTTATTATTTTTTTATTAATTAATAATTTAATTATAGTAATTATGTGCTAATTAGGAGAAATAGATTTTTATTAATTTTTATTTTAGGTGTTGGTGCACTTAGAGGATTTATGGGGCCATTAGAAATTTTTCGGAATTTATTTCATGTAGGAGACCCCTTGAGCAGTTGCTAGCTTAATGGTGTGCATTAATATATTTCTAGATTTTTTCTATGAGTATATACATATATATAAATATATATATAAACATATATATTTTAAAGGAAAATATAAAAGGAAAAGAAAAGAAATAGAAAAAGAAAAAAAAACTATTAATAAACAACCATATACAATTACCCAACTATTAACTATACAACTACTACCAACCCACCCTATGCTACACCCGCTGGCTCCTTCCCATACAACACCATAGCCGCCCATACAAATGTGAGCCAGCCTTTTGCTATTAAATCCTACAGCAAAGCCAAGACCCCCCCCCCCCCGCGGCTAGTTAAACGAACCCGACCCTCTTCTCTTCTCTCCCTTATATATATATATATATATATATATATATATATATATATATATATATCATTATTTTAACTAAAATCCTAATCCTAGATCAATCAAACCCTCCCTCTTCCCCTCTAGACCTAGAGAGCGCCGCCACCGCAGTCGGAGAATCCCGCCAGGCCGTCCAAACCAATCCTGACGACCGCGACCTCGCGCACCCCGCGTACTGCAAATTTTTACAGCGAGGTACATGTGTTCCAGAGTTGTTTTCCGTCGCCTCGCTCAACCAAACGCCACCCCATCTTTACCGTTATGCTCACCCCTTAACCCTCTTCCATATCTGTGTGATAACAGACCCCGAACAATGCATAACCATAGGCGAAAATAGCACCAAAGTTGGCAAAAATAGACCAAATTCTAGGATCGCAAAAAACTGCGGTGATCACCCATGTTTCCTAGTTCGTATCTCCTACCACAGAGATCCGAATTCGTTGATTCTTTTTGGTATGCGTAGACCACTTGACCTAGTTTTCGCTAAATCAGCATAGGATGATACATCGAAAATGAGTTCAGAGTCTGACTAGGATTCTCTCATTCCTCCCTGGCTGGTAGGAACTGTTAAAACAACATCCTCTGGGGAAGCAGCAGACATGGGGGTCTCCAAGCCTACAGAACCTTCCACTGTGAAAGATGGAGATTATCTAGGACCGGGTCTCACGCGACTCAGAGCAGAGGCAAGGAAGGGCCGCGGTGGATGGCATACTATAATTTCTGTTAAATAACCCCAGATTATTAACTGCTGTAGACAGAATTAAATTCGTTGGAAAACCCCGCGAACACACTTTTCTAGATTTCCAAAAGTTATAAAACGGAGCGCGTCCCGCCAAACGGGACTGCCCTGCCGTGTACCAAGTATACCAAACGGTGCGCGCAGCATAACCGGACACGTAAGAGTTCGCAAAAACTGATTCGGACGCGTGTGCGCACCAAAATTAGTCCCTATCCGCGGACAAACCCTGTGTCACAACTTTTGCGAAAGTCGTGCGTATTTTGTGCACGCTGGTCAGATTGCGACAAAACTTGCACCACTAGACTCGTGGTAATGCGCTGGTCCTGTGACCCAATTTTCACGCAATTCTGAGACAGTTGACCAAGTCGCCAATTGGCGGGCCCCACTGTTGACTTTTTTGACGAAATTGTGTTCGGCTCATCGGAATCCACATTTGGACATACCGTTGGGTTCGTATTGACATATAGAGTTGTTTGACCTATAATTTGTCCTATTTAGAAACTGTTACCCTTGGCACACTTTTCGGTACAAAGTGGGCCACACGTGGAACCCACTTTTACCTAAAATTACCGTTTTGCCCCTGTGTCCAAATTGGACGAAAGGGAAGTGCTTTATAGCTATTTTGCTTATTCTGGAAATGTTGGTGATATTTATTTCAGCATTCGGAGACGTTCATTCTGAGGCCGTAGCTTCTGACTCTTGGTGTGGACATCGGGATATTACATTTTTGCAGCTTTATTGTCAGACAAGATACCTTGCCAAATTGCTTACAGTATTTTGCATGCTTAGTATATTTTGTATATTTATTACATTTTTGTATATTTCTTGCATGTGTAGTTTTCTTTCAGTCATTACTATGTATTAGATATGTTGACACACACATGGCACTTAGTATCATAGAGGACAATCATTAGGCGTATGGGCTTTTAACCACTCTGGTAAACCGTAGTATATAGTTTACACTACGGGAGTGTGTCCGATGGTCGCTACCCCTGAGGTATGTCGGTTGATGGAGTCACGAGGGTCGCTATCCCCGAGGTATGTCGGCTGATGATGTTCTAGACGGGTGTGTGAGTTGTGAGGCTTAGATCGAGTAGCATACCCTTGCCCATACGTCAAAAAGTTGTCCTCATTGCATTTATATAGATTGTCTTGTACAGCGTACTTATTTATTTTCAAATATTATGCATGTTCACTGTATTCAAATTGGCTTGCTTCTATGTATCTTGTTATGTCCCTCTGAGGACCTGGTCCCTTGCCAGGTATAGACGACCAGGAGTATCCGCAGGAGTACGGACCTGGACCTGACGTGTTCCTTTCTGCCGAGGAGGTCTTACCTTCTGAGCATTTTTTATTACATCTAGTGATGGATTCTTCTAGCTGATACACTTTCGTCTTCACATTATTTTATATGGGAGATTTTATACTCATCTCTCATTTTAGTTTTGGATATAGTCTTTGGTAGTGGATTTGTCTCCACCCGACTATTATTTTGGATATTTCAGACTCCTTATTCTAGTTTAGTATTTCTTTTTTATGACTTGTTGTGTGGATGAGATTAGCATATCTGTGACTTGTGACATTATATATACCATATGTGAGTTTATATTCATTTTACAGCGCACGTGTGTATTATGGTATCCATATATTGGAGTTGCCATTTACATACGGCTGTCATGCTTGCGTGTTCCTAGTCCTACGTATTTTGGGACTGGGGAGTGACAATGTGTATCTGACCTAACCAACATGATATGTTATGCTAGAGGATTCCACTGAATTGATTAATGATCTATGCTCCTGACTAGACATACATGTTACAAAGTGAATAAGGAATTCTACTTGATCGACTATGTGTACTCGACCTGATCAATATGATTCAATATGATAAGAAGATTACATATGACTGATTAATAGGCCTAATATCCTGACGCGACTGCTTGTATCTATGTTGATACACATACTACGTGATATGTGTTCATATGTGCTAAGTGTTACTATGTGACATATGCTACATGTTTTGGATTGTGCATCGAGGTGCCCCTATCCTACGTGACATAAGGTATTATACGATTTCTTCAGCACGGACATGGTAGTTAGTCAGTAATCATAGCATGGATATTTTATTAATTTTTGTAGTATGCTTGGAGGAATCCAGATTTGGCTCTCGGACAGTAATATGGATTCGTACCAAGAGTACTCGTACTATGATGCGTCATTTAAGAAGGAAGATCGTGTGACCATAGCACGATGTTATAATAACTATAGGGTTAACTAGGCAACTAAAACTTGTATAACATTGGAAGGGAACGAAATTTCGAGATCGTGCATGACAGCTACCTAACGGATAATTATTCTGGTGTACTGGCTAGCCACCAAGGAAATTATATATCATCCAAACTAGTGGAGTGCAGTATCCAACTTTTATAAGACCAGCCAGCATCTCCCTATAGGAGAGATGGAACTGTTACTGAATTATTTTAGCACAATGGCCCTACGGGGGATCGGTGCATATTTCTACGCGCTATATGTTATTATTGGTTCGGCCAACCTTGTCCGAACATAACACTATTTGAGGATTCCTATTATATTGTATCTACTGGGGTAACACATATTTTATATAGCAAGCCGTAGAATTGATTGGCCAATTTAAATAACTTTGTGCTTCTATTGTAGTCTAGGGACATGGACTATTGTATTGCGGTGGTTCAGCCATTGTCCTTATTTGGTTGTAGGGTTACAATGGGACATGAACCAAAGCTACGTTATATATACGTGTATTTATCTTAGCCAGTATTATGGCATGTTGTGCTCTTGTATTTGATTGTGGTTTGTGCTATATGTTAATAGGATATAGACGTGGACTATCATAGCATGGTGGTCCAATCCTTATCCTTGTTTGGTTGTGAGGTTAGACTCTTGTGCTATAATAGACTATGTACTGGAGCTATGATGCATATATTATGACGTATCCATGATTAGTGAGTCATACTCTATCTAGGCTCAGTATGACGCCTCTTGACCTTGTTTGATTGTAGAGGTGTCGTACTGCTTCGATAAAAGGTTATACGCTAACGGTTATGGCACGAATCTTATTTTATGTACTTTACTGGTTTTGCATCATTCACTTGTGTTCCTTTGTGGCACTTGCTATCGGGGCCTGACCCCGCTGGTTTTGTCAGGCCAGGTTCAGAAACAGAGCCCGAGGATCCTGTATTGTATCTGACCGATAGTGCATACCAGGATAAGTATCACTTTGTATACCTAGTAGGTTTCTTCTTTACCACTATAAGTATAATTATGTTCCTTTTTAGCATTTAGTCGACGACACTTGTTAGCCAGATATCTGGACATTAGTTCCTTTAAATGATTATATATTATTCAGACCGCAACGGACTTATAGTTATGTACTCTTAAAAATCTAATAGTTTATCATTTTGTATAACTAGGTTCATGATCATTTTGATAGAGCATCAGGGACATCTTACTGTTTTACCTTATATGCTCATTCAGACTATTCTTGGTTAATTAATTGAGATATAGATTCTCTGTGAAACCATAGGAGACTTGATTGCAGTATGCACCCCCAAGTCTCATGACAGCAGTGATCATCATACGATGTTCTAAACCTTGCAGGGATAGCTGGCCATGCCCGTGTCAGTATTTTGGTACTGGGGCATGACAGTGGGTGATGAATATCCAAATCTGCGCACACAAAATGGCAAATACAGTATAAATTGCTCATTTATGCGTGCATATTCAGATAACTATTTTTTAATGCTATGAATATGTGATCGATATTAATCCATACATAGATTGACAGAGAGAAGATAAATAGTGGTATTGCGTGCTGCTGCCAGAGCCTTCTTGTTGTCGAGTTCTCCAAGTGTTCATGTGCTTGTATTTTTTTCTCATGTGTCTTGTAGTCCAAGGAGTAAAGTGATCGACCGTAGATCAGATCTCTATAGCTACGACTTTCCCAGAATTTGTACTTAGATTCTTGTATAGGATTTTTATACTTTTTCTTAAAGTTTGTAATAAAAGTTAGCACAAATTTTGTTTATGGCAAACAATCACTTAAGTGAGTTTCAGGGTATGGTTGACCAATTATCCTCTATGGAAGTAAAGTTCGAGGACGACATACATAGGCTTTAGTTATTGTGTACTTTGGCAGGATCGTGAGAGATGTTACATGATCGCTTTTGCTCCAAAAGGTAAGGTTAGTTTGGAGTTCACCTACAGTGGGGTATTTAATGAAAAGATACGGAGAAAATTTTAATATTCTTCATGCACATCCTATTAAGATGTGCTTGTTTTAGAGAATCGATACAGGAGTAAAAGCAAGGGCCCAGGAGATGGCAGGAACAAGAGAAGAGAAAAGTCTAACGGTAGGTTCGAGGACTCTGAATGTTACTATTGTCGTAAGATTAGGTGATGAGGTTATCATGAACCTTTTCGGTGATAAAAATTCTTGGCTAGTAGACTCAGGGTCTTCGACAAACGTATATTATAGCAGGACATTGTTTGTCATATATACTACAAGATGCTATAGAGTGTTGAAAATAGACAACAAAAATATGTCAAAGGTAATTGCTATAGGAGATATGAATTTGAGAATTAATATGGAAGATTCTTCTGCTAAAAAATATTCGGTATGTCCTCGATATCCATTTTAACATGGTATCGGGTAGAAGGTTAGATAATAAGGGATTCTTTAATCTCTCCAAAAATGATCAATGGAAGCTTTTAAAGGTTCGGTTGTGGTTGCTAGAGGAAGACAAATGTTTGATCTTTACTATATAGAAGGTGCATACAGGGGCATATAAGGTGAACACAGTCAGTAATAAGTCCTAAGTTATAGTACAGACGACTCAACCATATCAATAAGAAATAAATGAGATACTTACTAAACATGAAGGTGATTATGGGGTTGAAGTCTATAAAATTGGAGAAGTGCGTGTACTACATGGCTGGGAAGAAACAAATGGTGCTTTTCATAGTCACCCATCTTCAAGGAAACAAGTGTTGCTCGAGCTGATTCACTCGGACGTTTATGGTCCAATAAAGGTAAAATTTATTATTGGTGCTTCTTATTTATAAGTTTTATCGATGATTATTCCAAAAAAATTTGGGTCTATGCTATAAATACCAAGGATCAGATGCTGCCTAAGAGTTTCATGCCTTCATTGAAAGGGACATGGGCAAGAAGTTAAAGTATATTTGGAACGATAATGGCGGCAAATAGATTAGACTCTTTTATGCTTATTGTAAAGATCAAGAGATTCAACACTAGAAGTCTTCGTCAAAGATGCATCAGCTCAATAACGTAGCAGAACGTATAAAAAGGACACTGATGGAGAAGGTAATATTTTCTCTCAGAGGAAAACTTATCGGACCGTTGTTGGGGTGTGACTTTTAACACTGCTTCTTATATGTTACTAATTTGTCTCTTAGTGTTCCTTTGAAGGGTAATGTGCCTGACAAAATATGGTATGACAATGAGTCTTCATATAATCACCTACGAGTTCTTGGGTGTAAGGCCATCGTGCATGTACCAAAGGAGAAGAGTTCCAAACTTTAGTCGAAGATGAGGCATTGCATTATTTTTGGCTATAGTCGAGATGAGTTCGGGTATAAACTTTATGATCCCGTGGAAAGAAAGCTCTACAGAAGATGGGACATGATATTCGTCGAGGATCAATCCATAAAAAATACTCAATTTTTCATGATGCCTTCTGAGGATACAGATTTTCCTGAGTCAGAGCCATATACTTCAAGCCTTTTACTTAGTATATTATAGATATTTTAGTTATCTAATATATTTAGTTGCTCCCAACCTTGGTCATCAACCAACTGATGGTGATTAGGATGACCCTCAGGAGGATGAGCATGCTAAGAAAGTATCTTGAATGGGATAAGGTAATTAGTGCACAACCAGCACCAAATGTATCGTTGAGAAGGACAACGATAGAGCATCGACCATCTACGAGCTACTCACTAGATAAGTACGTGCTACTGGGTGACGAGGGAGAACCTAAAAGTTTCATATAGATGATGGAAGATGAACACAGGCAAGAGTGGATGCATGTCATGCAGTTGGAGATGAGTTCCTTATAGACCAATTCCACTTACGAGATTGTGTGATTGCCAAAAGTAAATAAGAAAATTAGTAAGTATTCAGAGTAAATAAGAAAAGATACTACTCGTCCTCGATACAAAGTGAGACTGGTAGTCAAGGGCTACAATCATTAGAAGGACATAGATATCAAGAAGATCTTCTCAACGGTCGTTGTTATAATCTATTCGGGTGTTGATAGGTTTAGCCCCAGTTTTAATTTAGATATTGAGCAGATGGATGTCAACACGACATTCTTCTACCGTGATTTAGAGAAGGAATTATACATGAAGTAGGATGAGGATTTTTGTGAGAAGGACAAGTCATATTTGGTATAATGATTGAAGAAGAGTGTGTATGGTCTAAAGTAGGCTCTACAATAGTAGTACATAAAGTTTGGGTCAATAATGGGGGAGCATGGTTATGTACGTACGACGTCAGACTATTGTGTATTTGTGTAGAATTTTACCAAGGATAATTTTATCATTTCACTACTCTATGTAGATGATATGTTATTGGTGAGACGAAATTCCACCAGGATAGTAGAGTTAAAGCATCAACTAGATGTGACCATCTCTATGAAGAATTTAGGCACAATGAAGACTATTCTTGGAATGAAGATCAACTGAGAGAGAGTGAGTCCAAATTGCTTTAGTTATCCCAAGATAAGTATATTTACTGAGTAATTCAGAATTTCAGAATGGACGAATCAAAGAAAGTGAGCACTCCCCCTTGCAGCTCACTCACTAGAAAAATATTGTAAAATAGCGACAAAAAACAATGACAGAACCGAGAAACCGATATGGCAACTCTATAGGGGCGGAATAGAGTGCAGCAGAACAATTATACCCAATAAAAATTTAGGCTAAGTACCAACTAAACTATAGCAGCAATATAGCAAGTATATGTATGGAAAGTAAAATTCCAGAGATCTCAAAAGCAAATACCGCGATGTATATTAGTTTTTCTCATGGAGGACTAATCCAGTTCTGAGAACTCTTGGAGTTAATCCACTATTTCCACAAATAGCATACACACGTGCTTTGGTCCGAAGGTTACGTCGACTTCTTACTACCGCGAGCTTCGATCTGAATTGCTCGTCGACTTCTTACAACCACAAACTATGATCCGATGAGCTTGTCGACTTCAAACAAAATGGAACTCAATCTTTATAACTCGAAAAGACTTCTAACTGAGATTGTATTTGGCACTAGAAGGCTAAAAAAGTTGTCTTGGTAATGGGAAGTTTATAGCTCAAGTAGTAAAGAATATGAAAGTGAATAAGTGAGCTGAAATAGTGAAAAATCGTGTCTATTTATAGGGTTTACTATAACTAAGTTCGGGCAGAGTTCGGTCCTCAAACTTTCAGAAATTTAAAAGTTGGAGCCTGGTCTTCAGGAAGACTGAGTCGAATCATAAAATGGATTTCCACTCTGACTGAGTTTGGCCCGAGTTCGGTCCGAATTTGGTCCGAGTTCGATCAGTCAGTTTCCAGAATGTTGGGTTCAGATTTTGGGTTATTTTACGTGGACTAGGTTCTAGTTTAGTATGGGTTTGAGCTCCCTAGTACCAATTGTGAACCCGATGTATATTTTTCCTATAAATAATATAAAATACATAATAAATATGAAAAACCAATAGCACTTTGACAACACCAATCTTCTGACATTTGAGCAGACTTGAAGACGCATTTTTTTTGACGACAATTGTCCAAACATAAACAGATCTAGAAATTTGTATACCTTTTGGGGGCTTTTCTAGTGGAACCCCCCGAATACGAGGCTCTGGAGATGTCGTAGGTTGTTCGAAGAAATCTTCTGGTATAACATCATTTTTGGCTCATCATATTTTCTTTACTACATATGTCCATATCTGATCTTGCTTAATGCCTGCAAATACATGTTATACGAATAAATCAATATATACAGTATCAAATATTATAACATTAATTAATATATGGATAATACAGAGTTTAAGTAGAAGTTACTATAGTGGTTGCACGATTATCATGGTGCTAAACTTAATTGATTAGTCATATTCAAAAAACTCAACTTAAACATTGGGCTAATAGGAACATGATTTGTCGCGGTAGCGATGTATAGGCGACGGACTAGCGACAAAAAATATTTATATGAAGCACATGTATACACTTCTGTCGCTAGTAAACGCTAGTATTTTTGTTGCGACAAACTAGCGACGGACCATTTTCGTCGCACGAAACTTAAAATAAGGCGTGCATCCCTCTCTTTCCATCACTCCAAAATTTTTATTAACCAAAAGTTTCCCCCTTACCGACCCCTCCTCTATGAATCCCCTTTCCAACCACTCCCAGACCCCACCACCCCGACCTCAGACCCCCCTCACGACCATTGATGCCTCCTCTCCGACTAGCAACATCAAGAGGACGACGCCTCCATTGCTTCGCTGTGGACATCGACTCCTCCTCCCCGACCGCTGTGTGCCGACGGCTCCATCGCTCCGTCGACTTGGGTAAAGCATAACCCTAATTTATGTGTATATCAAATTTTGGGGTTTAGATTTTGGGCCAAAGAGTATTTTGTGTAGGTAAGAAGCATACGAGTTTAGTTGCAGCAACGGATATATGGTTTTTATTCTTAGTAAGAATGTACTGAAATTTACCTCTTTTTAATTATAAATATTTATGTTTGATAATGTGTTGCT
Source organism: Iris macrosiphon (assembly GCA_036927795.1). Lineage (NCBI taxonomy): Eukaryota > Viridiplantae > Streptophyta > Magnoliopsida > Asparagales > Iridaceae > Iris > Iris macrosiphon. Next base: position 151,784,313 of record JAYESA010000002.1, on the reverse strand, counting down.
TGATTCTTGGAATTTGAGTCTAGAAAATTCATCTTCATCAAGGAAAAAAAATCTAAACTAAGCTTGTTGACATTTAATATGCATCTCAAATGATGATGTCGAAGGGAATTACTATAATCCATGATCTTTTATATATTTGACATTTTTATCATATGAAATTTTTAGCAAACAAATATATTTGAAGGATATGTTTGGATTAGGATTAGAGTTATTAAAGGAAGATTAAATTATAATGGGTCTGAGTTAGGAAACTTAGGGTTCTACAATCAGGAAAGAAACAAAATTAGGGTAAGGAATTTGAGTTTTGCTATTAAGAAATAAGAGTAAATGAGGATATATTTTTTAATATTATGAAATTATAGTTTTGAAATTTTGAAAGAAATAAAATTAAGAATCAGAGGGATAAACTTGTATTTTTTACCATTATCATTATCATTCAATTACAAAACTATGTAGGTAAGATATTTAAGTACGAAGTATCTTTAATTATGTCGACATCGCACAAGAATACCCAGGAAAAGTTAAGCGAACTTTTTGTATTGACTTGGGAATTGACAAGGATTACAAAAGAATCTCCAATACATGGAGTCTAAGTACAAAATAATAATAAAAAATAAGAATCTGGGAAAGTTGTGACGGTGGAGATCGAGCACCATAGCGGCTCCATTACTCCATTGACCATCCGGGACCAAGGAGGGCGATGAGGCTGACATTTCTGTCTTCTTCTTCTTCTTCTTCTTCTTCTGTTTTAGATACGTGTGTCTGGGGCCGCCATGATCTTTTTTTTTCTCTTCTCATGATGGGGGTCCTATCTTTAATATGACAAATGCTCATTATTTATAGCTTTGAGGAGACATGCATGCGCGCATCTTATGCTGCCGAGTGTGGTGCATGTTGCAATCAGCGACACATGCTGCCATGAATTGCCACGTGGTCGCTCGAGATTTGGGGTTGCTGATACCTATAATACTTGTGACACATGTCATTACTGACTTTAATTACACTTGGGGAGTACGTTCGCCTGGCGCATGGAGAGTAATGGCGCATGGCACTGCTTGACACATGGGAACACTTAGTACGATAGTAGTGTATGGTGATGTTTGGCACATGGGAACACTAGAATAGTGGTTAGAGCATGGTTTTGGATCTCTTTGGCGCATAGGTATGTATCACTTTGGCGTAAGTATCTGTATCACTTTGACGCATGCCAGATATTTTCTATATATGCTTCTACAAGACCCCCTTCAAAGTTTCTAAACTTTAAATTTTATTAAGTTTTTATGTTTGGAGTACTTTGAACAAAAGCATGGAGGAGATAAGCGCATGGAACTACTTCAGCGTATCCATAAAATATGTTCGATGCATCCGTCTGTTTGGCGCGCAGCTAATTATTTTGGTGTATGAGGAAGTCACGTGGGTGTTTGATAAACTGTCAGATTTATTCTTCAACTTTGACGTTGAACCACTCTGGAGCTTTAATGGCTTTCTCGGCTATAAATACGAGGTTAGAGAAGAAAGGGGGTATGCTTTTCTTCTTCGTATAATGTCTCCATAGAAGTCGAGCATGGGGAGATCGGTTGAACGGTTCGTCGATCCCCTTCCCCTCATGATCGACCATCCAACCTTCGTCTGCAGAGGTAAGGATTAAAAGTTGCTTCCTCGTTCTTGGGTCACTTGGACACTTTGGCATCATTTGTTTGTATGAGGGAGAGTTCGTCCGTTCATCCGCAGATGCTCTCCACAGCTTGATGCGCATGGTCATTTTCCAAGGGGTTTCGACATAAATATTTATTGATGGCCCAATCATCCTTCGGTAGCATGGGTGATACTATCTTTGGACACTCACTTGAGGCATGCACTGAGAAATTATGCACTATCTCACTGCATGAGCGCATTTGTCTATGTACTGTAGTGTTCATATGCGTATACACTGGACTTGACTCCCGTGATCATCTTCTCACGAGTGGCTCATGATTTTGAAGATGTGTGCCTCCTGATCTTCATTTTCTTTTGCACATATGCTAACTTTTTCGTGTGCTCGTCTTGTAGGGGCTGCCTCGGATTGCTCGAGTCCTGATGGAACATGGAAGGATATCATAGTTGTCGTTGTTCGTTATAAACAAAAATGCTACCTGGAGGATTGTCTGCAATCTTCCAACCTAGCTCCCTGTAGTTATTCTCTTTATGTGGCCAGGATGTGATAGTTGGATCTTGGGTCGGGTCTTGGCAGCGCATCTGTGTGGATATGGTGGGGCTAGTTATCCTAATCGAGATTTTTAGTCATATCCTTTCATACGACAGAGTTGAGTCTGTAGACTTGGCTCTGTGTTGCAAGATCCCTTGCTATCCATCAGTATGGATACTTTTTCATGTATTATGGTTTGTATTGAGGAGTTTGCTGAAGTGATAACCCAGAATGCGTTGAGCTACTGGCTTCACACACGTTGGTACCAGAATCAGCACAGTGGGGTCCCTTTTTTTAAATGTACCCATGATCTTGAATATTAATAAAATTTTTTTAACTGTAATGGACTTCCATATGTACTCATGATCTTGAATATTAATGAAAATTCATGTTTAGAACTTTTGTTGTTGTTGTGGTTATAGTGGCTATGAGTATTATACCAGATGTAATTTGGATATAGGATAATATCATAACGACGATAAAACAAAGTCCTATCAGAGGTAGTATGAACGTGATAGGTTATAGTAGTTTCATTAAGAAAGTTCGGTAGGGACATCATCTGCGATGATAGGGGTACTTCCAGTGTAGAATCGATAATCAAGCAAGCTGGTTTGTAACTAAGTACGATCATGACGAAGATCATGTGAGTATAAAAGGAAATGAGCCAAATGTAGTATAGACATGGCTGCTTTCTTTTACTGGGGAACATGGACCGCTCATAGTTCAGAGGTGATATGAACGTAAAATACTTACTTTATAAAAAATTTATGGAGTTATCAATAAAAGAGGATGAGTCAGAGGTAGTATCGATGTGACTGTCTTCTTTTGATAGGAATAACGGCTTATAGTTCAGAGGTGATATGGACGTAAACCATTTTGCCTTAGAATTTTTTTTTTTGGATCCATTACCCATGGCTCACTTGGGACTCCTGAGCACGGGTAACAGATTTTGTCTGTATGCTACAGACAGATAAAGTACAAACTTGACGGGGAAAATATTAGCTGCAAGCATTACCCCCTCCCCCTTTTTTACATGCCCAAACTTAGGCATAATATTTCTTCAAGAACTTGCTATTGATTGTCATCATGAGCAAGTCACGTACCATTAGGTTTAGCGAGCCTGTATACGCCATTGGAGTATACCGCCTCCACAACAAAGGAACCCTCTCACTTGGGTTAAAAATTTTATGCCTTCTTGTGGGTCATGATCATCGGTCTCCTCACGGTTAGGACGAGGTCGTCGACCTGGAAAGTACTTTCCTTCTCTTTCTTGTTGAAGGCTCCTGAAAGTCGTGCTTGGTATAGCTCAATGCACTGTTGAGATAAAAGATATTTTTCATCAAGTGCCTCTAATTCCTGTAGACGTCGACAGTGGTTGTCTTTGTCGGTTAGTTGATTGGAAAGGGCTAATCAGAGAGAAAAAATTTGGGTCTCTAAAGGAAGTACAACTTCGCTTCCATAGACCAAAGAGAAAGGCGTGATGCTAGTCGGAGTTCAGATCGTCGTGTAGTAGGCCCATAGACATTCACTCAGCTTTTTGTTCCATTCACGTTTGTTGGTTGAAACAAACTTTTTGAATAGCTTGATGACTGTCTTGTTGAATGCTTCTGCTAATACATTTATTGTTGAATTGTAATCAGCTGAAGCTAAATTTTGGATTCAATTTTTATCGTAAAATTCGAAGAAAGTGTGGCTAACAAACTGTGGACCATTGTCATGGATGATCCTATGGGGCAAGCCGAAGCAGTAGATAACATAATATTTAAGAAAACTAATCATGTTGGACATCTTTACTTCTGCCAATGGAATAGCTTTCGTCCATTTAGAGAAGTAGTATGTGATAGCTAGGATGAACCGGTGTCACGACCCGTACCCAGATTTTGGGGCACGAGAGTGTGGGTACGTCCAGCCTACATCGCAGCATCGACGGTAGAACGCTATCTAGGTCATATAACTATCTAATCAATCTCATATGAATATCCAACTCCATAAGGTGGCACAGATATCACAATATAATACGGAATACTCAATCACATAAACTCGAGCACGATGAGATATCGAAGAAAGTAAATAAAATACAAGACAAGTCTAAACAACAATAAATAGTCTAACCTGTAATCAATAACATCCATATCTCCAAGTATGTTGGAAACAAGTCCTCTATGTCACAGTCTGGAAAAATATCCAGTCAGGATTGGAGCGAAGTACAAGCACTAACATCAGTTCTATGTATATTGACAAAAACTATAATACAGTGTAAAGAAATACAAGATAGATATGAATACTGGTAATAAAAAATACTGGAATAATGAGATACTGGAAATAGAAATACGAGAGCATATGTCATCATCAATGGTGTACTAGCAATGAACAAGAATATAAGTGCATGCTAGAATAATAAACTGGAATATAGTGAATGCTAGAACAGTAACTAGAACATAAAGAAATGCTAGATCAATATACTAGAGATGCATGTCAAGAACATCTAGCTAAGTGTGTGAAACATTAGCATATCATGTGATCGGCTTGGGACTGATCAGGCTTGCTATGTATGACTAGCTATGATTCATGTAAGGTCAGGCTAACCATTCAGATAGCTATGATGCAAGCAATAGTCAGGCTAATCATACATAACAGGCTATGAGGCATATAATGGTCTGGCTGTACCGACATGAGGTATGGGTGAGCTATGATGCAAGTAGAGTTGGGTATGATCACATAAGCTACTAGTATTTCCCCGTTTTCCCCAACTAGCACGATGGATTCCAAATCATGACTCCTCGTGACAGGTCTCGATAATGCCAACTCGTGTAAACATCAGTGTCAGAGTCATGTACGCGATACAACTAGAATTATAGAGATAATCAACATAATGAAAAATGTCAGAGAATGTACTCGCTTGGGTCCTGCTGCTGGAATGAATCAGAGTCCAAGTCACAGTCCAAATAGCCTATGTATTACAATTTTACCATGTCAAAAGATAATTTATTTTAATTTATTTAATTCTGGAATAATTACTCTAAAATCCTATTTTAATCTTATTATTCTGATTTTTAGATTAATTCCTAAATTTTTTCCAAATAAACTGAATTTTATCAACTAGAGACTCATGGCACGCAAATCGAGGCGATCTGATGACCAAAAAGTCAATCGAGACAAACTCGACTTTCATGCATGATTTCCTGTAGATTTCATCATAAAAAAATGCTAGAATTTACAGCTCATCCGAATTCAAATTCGTTTGGGAATTATGGCACATATAAATTTTGTATCGTGCACCGATGGTTAAATTCTAACCTAGAAGTTCTACAAAATTAACAGTATATAAATACTTCGAATTAAATTATGTAAAAAATATATGTTAATGATCTCGATATTAGATTTCCGAAACTTTAAACAGTTATTGATTCTGATTCCTGGTTCTCCCGAAATCGTGAAAACATCGAAACACGTCTATTTTCGGACATGTTGTACTCTACGAATTTTCCAGAATTTAATACTAAAACTTTTATAAAACAATTTATATATTCATAAATCTAACCTCAATACAGTTCTTATGCAAGAAACTGGGCCTCGTTTGGAGTCCAGAACTATGAGTAATGGCCTCTAGAAAATGAAGGAATCCTAGATGATAATTCTCCAAAATTTGGCTCAAAGAAAAACCCTAGAATTCCTAAACTAAATACCCTATATATAGAGGAGAGAGAAAGCAGCCGCGGCTCGGAGTCTGCCACATGGCAGCCATCCGCTGCTGCCCGCTCAGATCAAACGGTCATGGTTTGACCAGGCTTGGCACAGCTGAGTCCGAGTCGAACTCTGACTCGGCTCGGCTCGAGGTCGGCTCGGCTGCACCCACACCCACCCCGCGGTCGCTGACAGGTGGGCCCCATCCAGTTCGCTGCGATAGGCTGACCGGTGGGCCACCTGTTGGCTGACTGGGCAGAATAAATACTTTTATTGGTTTTCTTTTTCAGAAATTAATTTTTAATTCAGTTTTTTATAATTAACTCAAAATAAATGCTAAAAATAATCAAAAAAATTCCAAAAAATTCTTAAAAATATATTTGACTATTTAGAACCTAAAATAAAATTTGAGATATTTTTAATTAAGTTTAACCATAAAATAAATTCTTACAAGTCCTAAAAAATTAGTGTTACTAGTTTTTAATTAACTAAAAATTGTGAAAAAATCCCAATAGCCCAAAATTAACCTAATAACAATATTTAAGTACGAATTTCAGGATACGGAGGTTACAAGTCTTCCCACCTTAAAAAAAATTATCCTCAAAATTTAAAATCCTCAATTATTTTATTTATTTATTTATTACCATCAAAATTAAATTCATCAAATCATATAATCATGAACTAATCTATATTGTTATTTCACAATATTTCTCAAAATTTTATAAATATCATATTCCTGGAAATCTTCAAATATAAAATCAAATTCCATTCTTATTATAATCTCCTCCAAAATTTTAAGTAAATCACTAAATACAGAATTTACTATCAAATCCTTTAATTGACATCCAATCAATGCATATTTATAAAATTTAAAAATCTTATCCCAAAAATTTGAAATCAAACACTAATCCATTAACGATCTTATTCCTTGATTCTTTTTTCACACAATACTTGTAAACACCCTAAATTTTTGAGAATAATTTTAAATGAAGATATTTCGTTTTGGGAATTTTTGGAAACTTAAAACCAGGATGAGTGTGATTTAAAGAAATAATTTTAAGTGTGGCTAGATGGGGTTAAAATATTCTGGAAGTAAAAATTTATTGTGTATGATGGAGAACCGGACGCATGGCATTTTTCGGTGAATTAATCGGACACCGGAGCAACGTATCGAGGACCAAAAGCAATTGGATTGTAAACCGAACCCAAACGAACCAAACCCAAACCCACCAACCCGAAACCCGCAGGGAAACCCTAGCTACCGGAGTTCCTGTAGCAGCTATAAAGGGGCTGCCTCGACATCCGTGTGGCCCTCATCCCCACCTACCAGCCGCCACCGAAACCCTAGTTTCATCCCCCGCCGCCGACTTCATCCATCCCTCACGAACGAGCAACCCCTAAACCCTAACCTCCCGCCGCCGTCCACTGCGGCCGACCTAGCCGCTGAACCGTTGACCCACCCATCGGAGCCCTAGGTCGCCGGCGACTTCGACCAGCAAGCACCGCCGCTCGACTCCACGAGCGACTCCACGACCCAGCACCTGACCGCGACCCCCGCCGAGCCGTTGATCCCGCTGCCCTCGCCCACCGAGCCGACAGTTCATCCGCCCAGTCCACCCCGACGTCTCCCGAGCGCCTCCCCGCTGCCTCGAGACGACCCCTCCGGCGAAGGCCAAACGCTGACTCAGACGCAGAAGAACCCTAGGCGAGAGCCAGTACTCAGCGGACACAACTCAGCAGTGTCGAGTTGATCCTCGGACACAAGGGAATTCAGACTCGCGAGGCTCTGTTCAGGTACCGGTTTCTTCCTCATCGTGACTCCGTTTTCAATTCCGCCAGCTGCTATGCGTAGACTGTATACCCCTCTCGGTGCCCGTGCAATTCGCTCGGTGCATCGCGTCTTGTAGTGGTCGTACACTGCGATCCAAAAACAGGAAAAACAACGCCCTGTTTCACCTCGGAACTGAGTCCGCCCCGCCAATCGGGACGACTTGGTCGCACGCGGTCTTTACCGAACTGTGCGCGACGTTGATACGGTCGTGTAGGATTTCGCAGAAGTCGATTCGGAGGTGTGTGCACCCCGGAATCAACGCGTATCCGCCGACGACATACCGTATCCGTCCTTTCTGGAACACGCTGTAACTTCGTGTACACACGTCGGATCGAGACGAAACTTGCGCCATCGGACTCGTAGCAATACGCTGGTCCTGTGAGCCAAGTTTGGTTCGATTCTGAGGACGTTGACAAAACCACGTATCGTGGGCCCCACAGGCTCCACTTGACCGGTGATTTTGTGATCGGCTCATCGGAATCCAATTCTGGAAGTTCCGTTGGGTTCGTATCATCGTTCCTGACTTGTAGGCACTGAGTTTGACTAATTTGGAGACCTTTGACCCTGACACGCTTTTCGGTGCAAAGTGGCCCACAAGTGGAACCCGCTTTGGTCCGGAAATGACCATTTTGCCCCTGTGTCCAAATTGGACGTAAGGACAGGCATTTCTAGCAGTTTGATACCTTCTGAGACTGTTGATGATATTTATTACAGCATCTGGAGTAGCCCCTACCGGTTCCACAGATCCCAGGACGACAGTTGATATTCGGACATCAGGCAAGTGTACCTTGCCAAACTCTGCAGCTTAGTTATTTATTTTCCTTGCTATATATATATTACTGTGCATGCTCAACCTAGGACCGTTTGACATACTTAGCGTCCGATTATCAGTCGGGTGCCAACATCGTACGCGGTGTTGGGTAATGTCATCTAGATATGGACATACGTGACACTTTATCTTCTCGTATTGGTCATACCAAGTACACTTGACCCAGGACACTGGACACTGATCATGAGACAGGATCTTCCCGAGATATTCGTGGTGATCCTGTATAGGTTGCAGGACTTATAGAGATACTATATTCTAGATACATTATGACTTGTGCATTAGTTATGACCCCACGGACATGGACGTGAGACGTTATGTTCATGATTTGTGTGGTTACATTGGGTGGGGAGAGACACACAGACTACAGGCTGATTATATATATACACCCCTATTACCGTGAGGCACAAGACTCTATAGCCGAGCTTGGCCCATTACTCATATTTACTGCTGCTACCGGCTCCCCTACACAGAGCTTGTAGTATGCTTCAGCCTGAGTTCTAGTGCTGCTCTTATCTTGCATATCACTTAGCTGGTTATCTTAGTATTCCCTTATTGTTTCATCTATTGCTGGATAGATTCACAGGCTACAGGTTGATATTATTATGTCGGCTACTCAGTCTCCCGCTGAGCTAGACCACCCCATGATACCCCTGCTACAGGCTCCCCTACACAGAGCTTGTAGAGGTTCAACCTGAGTACTATTGATATTCTCTCTTGCATTATACAGATGTTACATACTTACCCTGCTTACCTCATTATTGCTGCACTGTTTATATTCTGGCTTATTTTATTTCCTGTACCTTGCTATGTCCCCTGAGGACCTGGATATGGATTTTGTCCCCAGATTTTGCAGAACAGGTTTACCCCGAGGTTTACGGGACTGCAGCAGGAGGAGCCGATCCAGGAGCTGTACCACCATCTGATGGCGAGGTCTTAGCTGAAGACTTCTCTTGAGCATCCATGTTCATGCTCAGTTTTTATTTATTATTTCAGTCTTTTCTTTTCTGGTCTGTAGAACCATTGTACTAGATATTTATCGGGTTGTTCCCCGGAGTACCTTGTGAGACTTGCTGATGATTTACACACCTTATTTATTATGTGGATCATATTTTATATCTTGTGTGGATGAGATTAGTTGTGCCATGATTGTCGTAGACTTGTTTTACAGCTTAAGTATGCCCTGATGGATCCATTATATTGGGTTGGTCCATCGGTGCGTACTGCTGGCCATTGCCACGTGTCTAGTCCCACGGTATTTTGGGACTGGGGCGTGACATGGTTTTTGTGGTGGCCCATGCAGGTCCACGACTAAATAGTTCGGTTTCAACTTAGGGACCGGACCAGCCTGCCCTAAGGATAGTATAAACTATAGGATCTCATCCATCATTTAACCATTTGTTGAACTCTATATCGAACTCAAAATTTTTACTTGAACTGCATCCTGTATTGATTCCTCTGAGCGTTCTCATAGTTTATCTTTTGATTTCAGAGCAATGGATTCCGAGAACAGAGATGATATTCCTTTGGAGACACCACACGACGCTGTGATTACTTATGGAGATGGAGTGACCCCTGGAAGTGGAGGACAAGCATCGCAGAGCGATCAAACCGGTCAGCCTAATCCAAGGTTCCGGAGAGATGACATCCCACCTCCACCACAGTTCACTCCCCAGATGCCAGCTTTCCCACCAGGACAAGCCATGGATGGGCAACAAATGTTTCAGATGATGTATGCTATGATGCAAGCACAGCAGCAGATTCAGCAAGAGGCCCATCGGCAGGAGGCCGAGTATCTGAGGACCAGCCTGGTATCCGCATTGGAGCAGGCTAATCCAGCAGCGAGGCGAACATCGACGGGATCTATCACCGACTTCCGTCATCTCAAGCCTCGCACATTTTCTGGTAAAGAAGGACCAACGGAAGTTCATGAGTGGCTCACAAACATTCAGCATCAGCTGGAAGCCGCTGAACTTCCAAGAGAGAGATGGATGACTGCAGTCAGAATGCAGTTAACTGATAATGCGCACCACTGGTGGTTAGCAGAAGAAAGGAGACTTGGACAGGACAGAGTCACATGGGAAGAGTTCTCCAGACTCTTCCAAGAGATGTACATCCCGGCAGTTGCAAGGTCAGAGCTCAGGGACAAGTTCAACCGCCTCATCCAGGGCAGCATGACAGTAGAAGAATACAATTCTGAATTTATTCGCCTGAGCCGCTTTGCTCCAACATTGATTTCGACAGAGGAGGAGAAAGCGGAAAAGTTCTTTGACGGGTTGAAGTTCGAACTCCAAAGATTGATTGGCTCAGTGGCACCTACAAATTATACTGATGTTCTAGCAGCAGCACGACGCATGGAGCGCGTCACTAGAAGGGAATCGAATCTGAAGAGGCCAAACACCTCCGCACTAACCAAGGCAGCACATGGAGATTCTGCAAAACGATTCCAGAGGAGTACGCCAGATAGAGCAGCGCACAGGGCCATATCCCTTCCTACTTGTCATCACTGCGGCAAGGTAGGACACATTGAGAGAGAATGCCGACGCAAGTTGGGACTCTGCCTAGCTTGCGGGTCCAACCAGCATCAGACCAGAGACTGCACCGAGCGAAGAGAGGGAGCACCGAGATTAGCTTTGCCTGCACCACGACCAGCGCATCCAGCCGTAGGAGCACAGCAGACAGGAGTTGGTGGAGTCAGACCACCAGCCCCAGGAGGGAATCAGCAGAGACCACCCCTAGCGCCGCAGGCAGCTTTATTTCAGCAGGCTCAGCAGCAGCGAGGCCAAGCCCAGGGCCGAGGACAGGCATTCACCTTAGCTGTTGAGGAGGAGGCTACAGCAGGCGAGGTTATCGCAGGTACTATTTTAGTAGCTTCATTACCTGCAGTAGCATTATTTGATTCTGGAGCATCACATTCATTTATAGCAGCTAGCTTTGTAGCCACCCATAGAGTAGCTACCGCACCCCTCCCGAAGATGAAGAGGATTCTTACGGGAGGCGGTATTATTCCAGTTAGTGATGTCTGTAGATCATGTTCTGTAGTCGTATGTGGCCGAGAAATGCGAGCACAGTTTCTGATATTTTCTATGCCGGATTATGACGTCGTACTTGGTATGGACTGGTTAAGTCAGTACCATGCGACTCTTGATTGCCGAATTGGGCGGGTTATATTTAGACCGCCTGGACACCCAGAATTTGAGTTTCTCCGCGGAGCAGTAGAGCAAGGAGTTCAGCCTACTCTTAGGGTATTATCTGTAGAAGAGGAGACAGGTTACCCAAGAGTCATATCAGAATTTGTGGATGTATTTCCCGACGATCTTCCAGGTTTGCCGCCTGATCGGGAAATAGAATTCACAATCGACTTAACTCCAGGAGCGGAGCCAATCACTTCAACAGTTTATCGACTAGCACCCAAGGAGTTAGTTGAGTTGAAAGCACAGGTTGATGATCTTTTGGAGAAGGGTTTCATTCGGCCCAGTGTTTCACCTTGGGGGGCACCCATATTATTTGTGCCGAAGAAGGATGGAACAGTACGGTTATGCATTGATTACCGGGCACTCAATGCTGTAACCATCAAGAACAGGTATCCCCTACCCCGCATTGATGATCTATTCGATCAATTGAGTGGTGCCAGGGTATTTTCGAAGATTGACCTTCGATCCGGCTATCATCAGATCAAGGTAAGGAAGGAAGACATCCCGAAGACAGCTTTCAGGACAAAGTATGGGCATTATGAGTTCTTGGTGATGCCGTTTGGCTTAACCAACGCACCAGCAGTGTTTATGAGCTTAATGAACAGGGTCTTTCATCAGTTCTTGGATAAATTCGTAGTGGTATTCATTGACGACATCCTCATATATTCCAAGAGCCCTGAAGAGCACGAGGAACATCTTAGAATCGTGTTAGAGACCTTGAGACAGGAGAAGTTATATGCCAAGCTTAGTAAGTGTGAGTTCTGTATGGACAAAGTACCTTTCTTGGGACACATCATATCAGGAGAAGGACTTTCCGTAGATCCAGAGAAGGTGGCAGCAATAGAGACTTGGCCTACACCCACATCAGTCGCAGAGGTGAGAAGTTTTCTCGGACTTGCGGGATATTACCGAAGGTTCGTAGAAAATTTCTCAAGGATTGCAGAACCAATGACGAAGCTGACACGGAAGGACCAGGAGTTTATATGGACAGAAGACTGCCAGAAGGCTTTTGAAGAACTGAAGAGAAGATTAACAACAGCACCTGTCTTGACTCTTCCTTCGGGGTCGGGAGGTTTTGTTGTTTACAGTGATGCATCAGGCAGTGGACTAGGATGTGTTTTGATGCAACATGGCAAGGTCATTGCTTATGCGTCGAGACAGTTGAAGGACCACGAGAAGAACTACCCAACACATGATCTGGAATTAGCAGCAGTGATATTTGCATTGAAGATATGGAGGCACTATCTTTATGGAGAGAGGGTAGAAATCTTCACCGATCACAAGAGTCTGAAGTATGTATATACTCAGAAGGAGCTAAACATGAGGCAGAGACGCTGGCTGGAACTGATGGTAGATTTTGACATCGATCTGCAGTATCATCCGGGGAAGGCGAATGTTGTTGCAGACGCACTGAGCAGGAAGCCTATGGCCTATTTCTTGACGGTGCAGCCCGAGTTATTGAGAGATTTGCAGGAGTTACAGATAGAGGTCGTCTTACCGGGACAGAATGGATTGATGGCTAATCTTGAGATTCAGTCATCCCTCGTGGAGAAGATTAAGGAGGCATTGCCCACCGATGCTAGATTCCGAAGACTCAAAGAAAGGACAGAAGCCGGCATTCAGACAGGACTTCGCATCCACGAAGACGGGACCTTGAGGTTTGGAAACCGCTTGTATGTTCCAAATGGAGAATTGAGACAGGAGTTAATGACTGAAGCGCATAGCTCTATGTACTCTGTTCACCCAGGAGGAACCAAGATGTATCGGGACTTGAGACAGTATTACTGGTGACATGGAATGAAGAGAGAGATCGCGAGATTTGTGGCCAAATGTTTAGTATGTCAGCAAGTGAAGGCGGAGCATCAGAGAACTGCAGGTATGTTACAACCGCTTCCGATACCGGAATGGAAGTGGGAGCACATCACGATGGACTTTGTCACAGGATTTCCGAAGAGCCCCAGCGGAAGAGACGCAGTATGGGTGATCGTGGATCGACTCACTAAATCGGCACACTTCTTGCCATTTAGAGTTGGACAATCCACAGAGGTACTAGCTGACATGTATATGCGACAAATCGTCAAATTATATGGAGTACCTGTTAGTATTGTATCGGATCGAGATTCGAGATTTACATCTCATTTCTGGAGAAGCATGCAAGAGAGTCTCGGCACCAGACTCAAATTCAGCACGGCATACCACCCGCAGACAGATGGCCAATCGGAACGCACCATTCAGATATTGGAGGACATGTTGCGATCATGTATGCTAGACTTTGGAGGATCTTGGGAAGATCATTTGCACTTAGTAGAGTTCTCCTACAATAACAGTTATCAGGCCAGCATCCAGATGGCGCCATTCGAAGCTTTATACGGAAGAAAGTGCATATCACCTGTGTGTTGGAGTGACGTTGGTGAACGTCAAATACTAGGTCCAGAATTGGTAACGCAGACGGTGGAGAAGGTAAAGCAGATACAGAATCATCTACGGGCAGCTCAGGACCGACAGAAGCATTGGGCAGACACGCACAGACGTCCCCTAGAGTTCAAAGAAGGGGATCACGTATTCTTGAGGATTTCGCCCACTCGGGGTACTATCAGATTCGGGAGCAGAGGCAAGCTGAGCCCAAGGTATATTGGGCCATTTGACATTCTAGAGCGCGTTGGTGAGGTGGCTTATCGTCTTGCATTACCTCCATCCTTAGAGGGAGTGCATGACGTATTCCACGTCTCACAGCTGCGAAGGTACGTGACCGACCCAAGTCACGTAGTCGATCATTCAGAGATCGCAGTAGGCCCGAGCTTGAGGTATGAGGAACAACCAGTTGGCATCCTCGACGTCAGTGAGAAGACATTGTGGGGACAGACAATCAGACTGGTCCGAGTAGCATGGAAACATCATTCACCAGGCGAATCGACTTGGGAACGAGAAGATAGTATGCGTCAACGATATCCCCATTTGTTCGAGGAGACAGTTGTAAACTAGGTCACCTTGTATTTCCATAACCCTTCTTTAGTAACTTATTCTTTGATTGCGAGGACGCAATCCTTTTAAGGAGGGAAGATTGTAAACACCCTAAATTTTTGAGAATAATTTTAAATGAAGATATTTCGTTTTGGGAATTTTTGGAAACTTAAAACCAGGATGAGTGTGATTTAAAGAAATAATTTTAAGTGTGGCTAGATGGGGTTAAAATATTCTGGAAGTAAAAATTTATTGTGTATGATGGAGAACCGGACGCATGGCATTTTTCGGTGAATTAATCGGACACCGGAGCAACGTATCGAGGACCAAAAGCAATTGGATTGTAAACCGAACCCAAACGAACCAAACCCAAACCCACCAACCCGAAACCCGCAGGGAAACCCTAGCTACCGGAGTTCCTGTAGCAGCTATAAAGGGGCTGCCTCGACATCCGTGTGGCCCTCATCCCCACCTACCAGCCGCCACCGAAACCCTAGTTTTATCCCCCGCCGCCGACTTCATCCATCCCTCACGAACGAGCAACCCCTAAACCCTAACCTCCCGCCGCCGTCCACTGCGGCCGACCTAGCCGCTGAACCGTTGACCCACCCATCGGAGCCCTAGGTCGCCGGCGACTTCGACCAGCAAGCACCGCCGCTCGACTCCACGAGCGACTCCACGACCCAGCACCTGACCGCGACCCCCGCCGAGCCGTTGATCCCGCTGCCCTCGCCCACCGAGCCGACAGTTCATCCGCCCAGTCCACCCCGACGTCTCCCGAGCGCCTCCCCGCTGCCTCGAGACGACCCCTCCGGCGAAGGCCAAACGCTGACTCAGACGCAGAAGAACCCTAGGCGAGAGCCAGTACTCAGCGGACACAACTCAGCAGTGTCGAGTTGATCCTCGGACACAAGGGAATTCAGACTCGCGAGGCTCTGTTCAGGTACCGGTTTCTTCCTCATCGTGACTCCATTTTCAATTCTGCCAGCTGCTATGCGTAGACTGTATACCCCTCTCGGTGCCCGTGCAATTCGCTCGGTGCATCGCGTCTTGTAGTGGTCGTACACTGCGATCCAAAAACAGGAAAAACAACGCCCTGTTTCACCTCGGAACTGAGTCCGCCCCGCCAATCGGGACGACTTGGTCGCACGCGGTCTTTACCGAACTGTGCGCGACGTTGATACGGTCGTGTAGGATTTCGCAGAAGTCGATTCGGAGGTGTGTGCACCCCGGAATCAACGCGTATCCGCCGACGACACACCGTATCCGTCCTTTCTGGAACACGCTGTAACTTCGTGTACACACGTCGGATCGAGACGAAACTTGTGCCATCGGACTCGTAGCAATACGCTGGTCCTGTGAGCCAAGTTTGGTTCGATTCTGAGGACGTTGACAAAACCACGTATCGTGGGCCCCACAGGCTCCACTTGACCGGTGATTTTGTGATCGGCTCATCGGAATCCAATTCTGGAAGTTCCGTTGGGTTCGTATCATCGTTCCTGACTTGTAGGCACTGAGTTTGACTAATTTGGAGACCTTTGATCCTGACACGCTTTTCGGTGCAAAGTGGCCCACAAGTGGAACCCGCTTTGGTCCGGAAATGACCATTTTGCCCCTGTGTCCAAATTGGACGTAAGGACAGGCATTTCTAGCAGTTTGATACCTTCTGAGACTGTTGATGATATTTATTACAGCATCTGGAGTAGCCCCTACCGGTTCCACAGATCCCAGGACGACAGTTGATATTCGGACATCAGGCAAGTGTACCTTGCCAAACTCTGCAGCTTAGTTATTTATTTTCCTTGCTATATATATATTACTGTGCATGCTCAACCTAGGACCGTTTGACATACTTAGCGTCCGATTATCAGTCGGGTGCCAACATCGTACGCGGTGTTGGGTAATGTCATCTAGATATGGACATACGTGACACTTTATCTTCTCGTATTGGTCATACCAAGTACACTTGACCCAGGACACTGGACACTGATCATGAGACAGGATCTTCTCGAGATATTCGTGGTGATCCTGTATAGGTTGCAGGACTTATAGAGATACTATATTCTAGATACATTATGACTTGTGCATTAGTTATGACCCCACGGACATGGACGTGAGACGTTATGTTCATAATTTGTGTGGTTACATTGGGTGGGGAAAGACACACAGACTACAGGCTGATTATATATATACACCCCTATTACCGTGAGGCACAAGACTCTATAGCCGAGCTTGGCCCATTACTCATATTTACTGCTGCTACCGGCTCCCCTACACAGAGCTTGTAGTATGCTTCAGCCTGAGTTCTAGTGCTGCTCTTATCTTGCATATCACTTAGCTGGTTATCTTAGTATTCCCTTATTGTTTTATCTATTGCTGGATAGATTCACAGGCTACAGGTTGATATTATTATGTCGGCTACTCAGTCTCCCGCTGAGCTAGACCACCCCATGATACCCCTGCTACAGGCTCCCCTACACAGAGCTTGTAGAGGTTCAACCTGAGTACTATTGATATTCTCTCTTGCATTATACAGATGTTACATACTTACCCTGCTTACCTCATTATTGCTGCACTGTTTATATTCTGGCTTATTTTATTTCCTGTACCTTGCTATGTCCCCTGAGGACCTGGATATGGATTTTGTCCCCAGATTTTGCAGAACAGGTTTACCCCGAGGTTTACGGGACTGCAGCAGGAGGAGCCGATCCAGGAGCTGTACCACCATCTGATGGCGAGGTCTTAGCTGAAGACTTCTCTTGAGCATCCATGTTCATGCTCAGTTTTTATTTATTATTTCAGTCTTTTCTTTTCTGGTCTGTAGAACCATTGTACTAGATATTTATCGGGTTGTTCCCCGGAGTACCTTGTGAGACTTGCTGATGATTTATACACCTTATTTATTATGTGGATCATATTTTATATCTTGTGTGGATGAGATTAGTTGTGCCATGATTGTCGTAGACTTGTTTTACAGCTTAAGTATGCCCTGATGGATCCATTATATTGGGTTGGTCCATCGGTGCGTACTGCTGGCCATTGCCACGTGTCTAGTCCCACGGTATTTTGGGACTGGGGCGTGACAATACTCAAACAATGTAGTACTTACAAAATCTTCAAATGCAACATTCAAAATATAAAATTTTAATTTCATATCTTGCAATCAAATAAATATAATGATAATCTCCTTAATTTTCTCGAATTTTAATGACAAATTCAATCATATCTTAATCTTCATAAAAATCAATGATTTAACAAAATCGTCAATTCTGCCATATTAAGTTCTCAACTCTTTATTTAAATTAATGTTTATCCTCGAACTTTAAGGCACATTGTCTCTCTTTGTCAAATCATAACCTCTTCATTAATCTTCACTACGGTCAAACCCCCAAAAATAAAGGTCTAAGAAAATCCTACCTACCATCATACAATATGCAATCTAGAGAAAATATACATGGTTATGGTCACTTTTGTCATGGTATAGCAGTCTCTGTTAGGGTGTACTAATAACTACATTCTAACAAAAAAATCACTGATGCAAGCTACGGTACTAAGAAATCAATCAATCAATAAAATAGACGAAAAAGGAACAGAAAGAAAGAACAGAACAGAACCTGCTAACACAACCATGGTTTAATGATGCATCCATAGTTTGATACCTCTATCCCTTTAGGTACAACTGTTTCTACTATAAGCACACCTACTGCTAACTCTCTTACCTACTGAAATTGTTTATACTGGTTGTTCTTATCACTCAAGTGTACGCCAAGTGCAACACAACACACTAAGTACTGCTCCCTCTAATAGAACTCTAGGTGGACACCCAAGTCAGTTTGCAGTGCGATCTCAAGCATGCTCAAGCCAACAGATCCTTACACATGTACTTCATCCACTCATATACGGTTATACATTTCTTACCCACCATAAAATTTTATCCTTAAAATAAAACCCTCAAAATTTAATTTCTCGAATAATTTAAAATAAAATGCATATACTTTCCTCAAAAGTCAAATATTCAAATATTGAAATAAAATTTTAATCACTTCCAAAAATCTTTATAGCTTTGACTATGTTTATTGAATTGAATTTGAATCCTCAAAAATTTAATAACATAAAATCTCAACTCCTCAAAAATTCTTAAAATTGAAATTTATTTCCACTCTTCAAATTATAAATTTAAATCCACAAGTATACATATAATACTCACAGTCTCTAATACTCAAGGTGCACACAAATACACCAATTGTCTTCAACCTTCAACTGTGTACTGGATATTGTACTGCCCGGATTACTTGCAATATTACTTCCAATAATCAAAGTTATCATCACACATATTTTCTTCAATAATTTTCTATTTATATTAATTGATACACCAATCTAATTATCATCACACGTAGTACTTATTGTTATTAGCACCATTCTCGATAAATCCTTGATATAGAATCACTAGCACTATTGGTATGGTAACACTAGCTTCATTATTAGATTATCTCATCAAACTTATTAGAACTCACGATCATTTGCACTTTCTATAATACCCATGCTTTACTTCAATCTCAAGGGCAGGCTTATGGTTCCATATCTCGATTGATGTATACGTACCTCCCTTTTTAATCTTTTACAGACTGTTATACTAGTTTTTGATACACTTCATACCTTACATGATCCATCTTAAAATTTCTTAACCCATGACACACCATTAGAATTTTCTAATACTCATGCTTCCACTTTCATGAACTTTTGTACTGACACTCAACACCCATTGTGCATCCTGCACACAATTTCTAAACACTTCTTTCACCTATTGCTTCCAACACGTTACTTGCCTCAATATCAGGCGATACATCCATCATTAGTCATATATCGGTACACTCAGATCAAATAACATATCAAGGCCTTACTTTTATCTGTAATACAAGTCCTACTACTTAGCATAATGTATTTTTATTCTCTCACACTCTCTTATACACTTATGGATATCCTCCTACAATAGCACACTCATTAATTCTCTTTATGCATATACATTTCTTTACTCTTGATACACCCAAGTAATCAATCATCAAATTGAATAGCATGCTCTATTAATTTTTAATACAATTTCCTCGATACTTAATTGCTTACATGGATCATCCAATTATATAAATTTATGACTATCCAGGACTGGCATGCTGACTCTGATACTTACTCTTGGAACCATCACTGATACTCTTTACTCCTCCTTCTACCTATAATACCAATGTTAACTATAATGGCACCTATTATAGAACTATTGCTATAAGGTACTATGCTACGGGTTAACTCTAGATTGATTCCTACTGCTTACATGTCCAACCAAGAAACACTTATAGACTCACAAGCCATACTCAGTCAACACTGATACAAGACACAAACCTAATTGCAAGTCACCAATTATCACACTAACAAGGAACCCTAAAGAAATAAAGCTCAAAAAGGAACTGGACTAAGGACTAAAGGTATCTCTAGTGCTAGTAAAGAAAAAAGCAGTAATGGAACAAAGTCCTAGAATAACATAAGGGGATAAGTATTGAGATGACACTTTAAAAATTAATTTAAGATACAACCTAATAATCATACACGTCTGTCTGAAATTATGACACTCAGAATCCTTGCCACGCCAGTAAGCATAGCTGCGATAAACGATAGGTTCCATAACTGAGGTATGCAATTCTATAATCATGTCATCTAGAATCCTCGCCATGCCAACCGGTATGGCTGCGAAAAACTCTAAATTTCATAACTAAGATATGTACATCCAAGGTCAGGTTCCTACGTTTCTGCCACAACAGCTAATGTGGCTGCGATAAATTTTAGGCTCCATAACCAAAGTAGACATTTTACCTTTCTCACTATCCTCATCAACATATGTTATCAGATGATACCGTATATTTAGTCCGTAAAAATTCATCTCGATATGAAATCAAACTCAACAACGACACCAAGAATTAATTTTACAACTGATCAACAAGAATCAAATTCGATATCAACAAGTAAGAACGGACGAAAATAAGGGGAAAAATATTTGAATTGGAGATTATAATAAGATTCTCAAGGGTCGTCCAAGGAATCTCTTAAATAAATTATGATTGAGTATTCGCTCTTATCCTAGTATCCTATGTCTTATATCCTATCGCAGGTACGCAGTAGTACAACTAATACATTGTACTACCACGACATCGTACAACTTGCGATGTCTGACCTGCATGGGCAGCCACTAAAAACGTATTACGACCCGCACCCAGATTTTGGGGTACGAGAGCGTGGGTACGTCCAGCCTACGCCGCAGCATCGACAGTAGAATGTTGTCTAGGTCATGTAACTATCTAATCAATCTCACATGAATATCTAACTCCATAAGGAGGCACATATATCACAATATAATATGGAATACTCAATCACATAAACTTGAGCACGATGAGATATCGAAGAAAGCAAATAAAATATAAGACAAGTCTAAACAACAATAAATAGTCTAACCTGTAATCAATAACATCCATATCTCCAAGTATGCTGGAAACAAGTCCTCTATGTCACAGTCTGGAAAAATATCCAGTCAGGATTGGAGCGAAATACAAGCACTAACAGTAGTTCAATGTATATTGACAAAAACTATAATACAGTGTAAAGAAATACAAGATAGATATAAATACTGGCAATAAGAAATACTGAAATAATGAGATACTGGAAATAAAAATACTGGAGCATATGTCATCATCAATGGTGTACTAGCAATGAACAAGAATATAAATGCATGCTAGAATAATGAACTGGAATATAGTGAATGCTAGAATAGTAACTAGAACATAGAAAAATGCTAGATCAATATACTAGAGATACATGTCAAGAACATCTAGCTAAGTGTGTGAAATATTAGCATATCATGTGATCATCTTAGGACTGATCAGGCTTGCTATGTATGACTAACTATGAATTCATGTAAGGTCAGGATAACCATCCGGATAGCTATAATTGAAGCAATAGTCAGGCTAATCATACATAACAGGTATGAGGCATGTAATGGTCATGATACACCGACATGAGGTGTGGTTGAGCTATGATGCAAGTAGAGTTGGGTATGATCACATAAGCTACTAATATTTCCTCGTTTTCCCCAGCTAGCACAATGGATTCTAAATCACGACTCCTCGTGACAGGTCTCGATAATGCCAACTCGTGTAAACATCAGTGTCAGAGTCATGTATGCTATACAACTAAAATTATAGAGATAATCAACATAATGGAAACTTTTAGAGAATGTACTCGCCTGGGTCCTGCTGCTGGTATGAATCAGAGTCCAAGTCACAGTCCAAATAGCCTATGTATTACAATTTTACCATGTCAAAAGATAATCTATTTTAATTTATTTAATTCTGGAATAATTACTCTAAAATCCTATTTTAATCTTATTATTTTGATTTTTAGGTTAATTCCTAAATTTTGTCCAAATGAACTGAATTTAATCAACTCGAGACTCATGGTACGCAAATCGAGGCGATCTGTTGACCAAAAAGTCAACCAACACAAAATCAAATTTTATGTATGATTTTTTGTAGATTTTAACATCAAAAATATGCTAGAATTTATGGGTCGTCGGAATTCAAATTCGTTTGAGAATTATGGCACATACAAATTTCGTATCGTGCACCGATGGTTAAATTCTAACCTAGAAGTTCTACAGAATTAATAGTATATAAATACTTCGAATTAAATTCTGAAAAATAATATATGTCAATTATATCTATATTATCTTTCTGAAACTTTAAACGGTTCTTGATTCTGATTCCTGGTTCTCCCAAAATCGCAAAAATATCGAAATACGTCTATTTTCGGACATGCTATACTCTACAAATTTTCCAAAATTTAATACTAAAAATTTCGTAAAAAAATTTATATATTCAGAAATCTAACCTTAATACGGTTCTTATGCAAGAAATTGGGCCTCGTTTGTAGTCCGGAGCTATGAGTAATGGCCTCTAGAATATGAAGGAATCCTAGATGACAATTCTCCAAAATTCGGCTCAAAGAAAAACCCTAGAATTCCTAAACTAAATACCCTATATATAGAGGAGAGAGAAAGCAGCCGCGGCTCGGAGTCTAACACGTGGCAGCCATCCGCTGTTGCCCACTCAGATCGAACGGTCATGGTTTGACCCGGCTCGGCTCAGCTGAGTCCGAGTAGAACTCTGACTCGGCTCGGCTCGAGGTCGAACTCTGACTCGGCTCTGACCCACATCCACCCCGCGGTCGCTGACAGGCGGGCCCCATCCAGTTAGCCATGGGAGGCTGACAGGTGGGCCCCCTGTTGGCTGACTGGGCAGAATAATTACTTTTATTGGTTTTCTTTTTCAGAAATTAGTTTTTAATTCAGTTTTTTATAATTAACTCAAAATAAATGCTAAAAATAATCAGAAAATTTCCAAAACATTGTAGAAAATATATTTGACTATTTAGAACCTAAAATAAAAGTTTGGAATATTTTTAATTAAGTTTAACCATAAAATAAATTCTTACAAGTCCTAGAAAATTAGTATTACTAGTTTTTAGTTAACTAAAAATTATGGAAAAATTCCAATAGCCCAAAATTAACCTAATAACAATATTTAAGCACGAATTTCAGGATATGGAGGTTACAACCGGTGTTTCTTAGAGAAGGTGCATTGATTGGCCCTATAATGTCCATACCCCATGCTTCGAACGACCAAGATGCAACGGTCGGGTGTAGGAACTCTGATGGTTGGTAGATAAAGTTGTCATGGATCTAACACAACCTATACTGCTTCACATAGTTGAAAATATCTGCCACCATCATTGTCCAATAATAGCCCATGCGTCAGAGACGGTCCTAAAGCTAAGGACCAGGTTGGTGAGCACCACAAACACCATTGTGAGCTTCACAGAGAGCTTGTTTTCCTTCTGCATCTGATAAGCATCATAGCAGGAGCTTGTTATAGGAACGACGGTACAAGATCTTAGTGGTTGTATCATAGTATAACCGAAGGGAGCGTCATCTAATGGAAGTAGCCTCCTTCGGGTCGTCTGGAAGGATCCCGTAGACAACATAGTCCATGAACGAGAGTCTCCAATCTCTGGCATCGGTATCTGCGTCCACGGAGTGGCTTAGTCTCAAGCATAAGTTGTTTCTTGGGCAGACTATTTATTGACCCATCATTGTGATCAATAGGTAGGTTTTGATTAGAGTTGCTAGAGAAGTGGCGAGATCGGCGAGTGCATTAACCTCAATATTTTATAGTCGTGGCACGTGTTCTATAAAAAATCCCATATAAGTGGAAATTATGTCGGCGGTCGCTTGGTGATAAGGGAGTAGATCCTCGTATGGATTCCTTACTCGACACAGACTTGACTAACTATTAACTTGGAATCGCTATAGGCTTGTAGGTAATTGACCTCTAGTTGTCTAGCCAGCTGGAGCCCAATTATAAGAGCATTAAACTCTGCCACATTATTGGAATACAGTTCCGTCAGCGAGTATGCAAGATAGACAACTAGGTCGTTGAGCGAGATCAACACTATCCCTACTCCAGTGATAATATTTCCCTTGGGCCCTATTATAGAAGCCCCATCGATGAACATTCGCCAAACTGATCGTCCTTTTGTGACTTTGTTAGACTCTAACACCTCATCGGGGATTTTATCATAGATCTTTGAAGTCTCCGGCACCGGATGAGCTGCTAGAAAGCCGACCAATGCTTGGCCTTTGACAGCCTTTTGTGGGATGAATACCATATTGTAGGGTGATAGTAGGATTGCCCATGTAGTTAGGCAGGAGTTAAGTGCCCCGGGCTTGGTCATGAGGACTCTGAGAGGGTTCACTCGAGAGATTGCATGTATGGTTTGCCCTATCAAGTAATGGCGTATCTTTTGGACTGCAAATACTAGAGCAAGACATTCTTTCTCGGTCGAATTATACCTCTGTTATGTACCGATCATTATTCTGCTAAGATAGTAGATAGCTTTCTCATATCATTTGCCACTATTTTAGGCACGAAGAGCGCTGAGAGAATGATCCATTCCTTGAACGTAGAGTAAGAAGGGATTCCCTATGATTGGGGCCACTAACACTGGGGTTCGTGAGAAACTTATTAATGTCGCTGGCATTCTTTCATCCGGGCGAAAGAGACTCCCTTCTTCATAAGCTGAGTAAAGGGTCAGTATCATCCGGAGAGATTGGAGATGAACCTCCTAATGTATGTCAGTCTTTCCTGTAGACCACGAAGTTCTCGTAAGTTATTTGGAGGGTACATATTTTGGATAGCCTTACTCATCTCAGGGTCAATATGAATACCCTTTAAAGTTATAATAGATCCCAAAAACTTGCCACTAGAGACTCCCAGGAATGACTTGGTAGTATTCATCTTAAGATGGTGGGCTTGCATTAGATCGAATATCGTCTTTAGGTCATGGAGATGATCATCTTAAAAATGGCTCTTGACAGTGATGTCATCAACGTAACATTCTACTGTCTTGTGCAGGTGGTTATGAAAGATGGTACTCAAAGCTCGTTGATATGTTGTACATGTGTTCTTTAGACCAAAGGGCATCCTACCCCTATTGGCGTCCTGAATGACGTATGTTTCTCATCGTCTGAAAATATCTTGATCTGGTTATAGTCTAAGAATCCATCCAAAAAGGACATACGCTTGAAGCCACAAGTGTTGTCGATCATCACGACGGTAATCGAGAGAAAAAAATTGTCCTTTGGGCAAGCCACATTTAAATCATAAAAGTCTATGCAGACTCAGATTTTGCCGTTCTTTTTTAAGACGGGAACGAGTTAGCTACCCAATTCGGGTTATTTTTTGTGAATAAAGCCACTTGCTATTAGCTTATTCACCTCTGCTTCGATGGGGTTCATAATATTCAGATGAAATTGTCGTTGTTGTTATTTTACTGGCTTGGTATTTTGTAGGATATTAAGCTTGTGTATCAGATTTTCGGATCCAATCCTAGCATGTCTTTGTAGTTCTATGCAAAGACGTCGATGTATTCCCTTACCAGCTATACAAGGGATTCTCGCTCCTCTGTCGAGAGATTTTTGCTAATGAAGATGGCCTTAGAAGCAGAATCGTCACCCAGGTCAACTTGTATAACCTCATCTTCAGTAGAAGGTTCCCGCTACTCGAATCATAATTCCTATAGGGACTCCAATTTTTGAGCCCATGGTTCTACTTCAAATAGTTCAATGGAGCACTCGTCGTCCTCTTCTGGATCCGCTGATGCCATATTAATGGACAATATTTGCTTGATCATGTCTCTGATGCTAATATCGTAGTCCCTAGCGGAAGACTGCGAAGAATGAGACTGCGTATTATCTTTCTCCTTCGAATCTTTGGGAGTTGTAGGAGGTGTGACATATCCCAAACTATGACCGATTCGCTGGTAGTAGGTCTCGGGCTTGCCTTTGGGAGAAAAGTGATGCAATGACAAGCGTCGCCCTCTGCCATAGTTCAGTCCTTGGTCGCTTTTCAGGTCGTATTCCATCCTCTGGATGATATCCTTAGTCTGGACAATATAGCTGTGAAGTTGTATTCTACTGCTTTTTGATTCTGGCTCGTCTACAATGACGTCCCGGTGCTCTTCGACCTTTCTAAAAATGATAGGTTTTCCCCTTTCTTCCTTGCTAGGACGATAAAATAGGGGTCTTCTCTAAGGCGGATCCCGGTCTTCTGGGTGAGTGGTGGCCACTTGCGTATGCAGGTGCAAACCTAAACCATACTCTAAAGAACATACGGTGTTCCACTATACCACGATGAAGTAACTCAAGGACAGTCCTTTATTGACAAAATAAGGTATCACCTCTGAAGGAATTATATCATAGAAGGATGGTACATCGGGAGATGTCATGGCGTACTCTTCCAGTTAAGTAGTTGTCAGTGACGCTAAAGGTACTGGAGCTTTTCTGCGGAGTTTGACTACCAGCTGCCCTGGGGATTTTGTGGCAAGAAGATCCTTGTTTTGAAGGTGTCTCAACCTCCAGGGTTTGACTACAGAGGGTTCGGGCACCTTTCTATAAAGCTTGACCACTATAGGAGCAGCTACGAGGACTGGACATCCTTTGAGACAGATCCTTAGAGGAGTGCCTTAAGCTATAATAGTATCGGCTTCATCATCGACGCAATTACCACCTTCGTCTAGATAAATCTGTTTATACAAGACCGAGTCAGAGTAGTATGCCTCGATCCCTTAGAAAGGATCTATGTCAGCGAATTCTGTTTTGACAACATCGTCTTCGTTAATGTATTTCAAACACTGGTAGAGAATGGATAAAAAAATCATAAAGTCATTTATCCATGGATGCCCTAGCAGGACATTGTAGGATACCTCTATGTCGATGATAAAGCAGGTTACTTCCGTTCGAAGATCGCCTATTTGGCACTTCAGACGAATCTTGCCTAGAGGGTAGCTTCGCCCAGCATTAAAGTCGCTGATGGTGGTGTTAGTGACTGCCAGCCGATGCATTAGGATCCCCAAAGTTTGTAACAGACTTCGTGGGATAATGCTGATAGATAATCCGGGGTCGATATGCATCTGGTCTACCTTAATGGCTTCAATATACCCTGTATAATATAAGGGCGATCATGGTTGTTGATCTTTAACAACATGTCTTATTGAGAAAATATGATGTTCGGGATTGCCTCAATTACACTGTTGTAGTGAGGACATATTATGGGATTCTCGGTCGTTGGCTTGATTTGAGCCAAATAGAAGTCGACGTCTTATAACGCCTCACTCAAATCATCGAGAGTCTTGTTGGAGAGACGCAGGAGCTCGAAGAGGGACAACCTAGCGGGAGTGTTGTCCAGTTGTGCCAGTATGTCGAAGTTGTATAGTTTTTCCAGCTATTGAGTTGTGTATTTTCGTAGAGGTTTATCATAGTGAGTTTTCTTTTGTTTTTGCTTGTTCGCTACGAGAAGCTGAGATAGACTTGGATCAGAGATAGGAGATTCAACTGCTGGAGGTATCGAGTCATCAGGGGCATTTTAGTCGCTCTGATAGGCTAATCCGACCTGGTTACCCCTGCCGAAGCTTTATTGGTTGACAGAGAGACCGTGTGACAGGACTTTGTTTTCCTTCTTTTGGACTTGGAGACAAGAGGTACTACTGACCACGTCATGTCCGGGACGAGGTCTGGGTGAACCCACATGACTTCGCCTCTTGGAGTAGTGAGGGAAACCAACTCGACTACTTGGTCACAAACCAGTGGCAGGTTGACTATTTCTATTGTCGCCTTTGGAATAGGAACGACACCGTCTTAGGCCTCAGTCATAAAAAATGTGCCAAATTATAAGGATACCAAGTTTACCGTGACCGTTTTGTCTTTAAAGTTTAGCGTGAGAGCTTTGGAATGGATCACTCGTTGTATTTGTCTTTTCAATAAATAAGAGTCTCGCATGGAGTGATGGATGTATCGATGGTAGTAACAATACTTGGGATTGTCGACTTTGTCTGCCTCGTCAGGGCTTTTGACGTCAAGTAGCCTAAGCGTGTTTCTCTTCATCAAGACATCGAAGATTTCTATAACATCATCATCGTCAAAGGAATATATTTTCTGTACTTTTGGTAGCTCTGTTGATTTGGTAGCAGGTACAGTCGGTCCTTTGGATATCTTGACCGTCAGGGATTGCTTCCCTTTATTATCGCGATTGTTGTTGAGGATGAAATGATGCTTTCCCTTGTCTTTGGTACTGGGGGCTTGTAATTCCAACAAGCGGGCATCTTTTGTGCTCTTTTCAGCGGTAGCGGCACTTATGATAAATATCGTCCAGTCACTGAACGGGCCAGATGCCGTCAAGAGTCTAACTGATGGTAGAAGGTTCTTTCAACATGTGTCCATCAGCGTGGACTCGGGGATACCGAGAGGCAACTTTAATGCCGCTTGTTGGAATCATTCAATATATTCTCGCTCAGGCTCCTTATCCTTCTAGATAACGTACATTAGGGAGGACATAGTCATATCCATCCCTCCTTCATAGAACCAGGCATGGAAGAGGGACTTCAGGTCCTCGAAGGAGAAAATACATTTTTCGGGGAGGCTATAGAACCACTCAAAAACGACCCCTGATAATGCTCTGATGAACAAATTAGTGAATAAGGGGTCATCCTGAGGTAAATGGCCATCTTGGATTGGAAGTATCGTATGTATTAACAGGGTGATGTCTTCCCATTAAATGGAGTCAGAGATAGTGGCTTATACTTAGGCAGGTATACCATGTTATCTCATTCAGAAGGATAGGGTTGTCGGATCCTAAGTTTTTGGATCCTATATTGGTTATCTCGAGCATCAACGCGGGCACACAAGTCCCTAAGAATCTCTAGGATATCGTCAGACAAGAGAACGACAGAGGATCGAGGTACGGTCTAGCTGCTTGCGACATGAGGAGCCGGATCGAGCATGCCAAATTCCTCATTGGTCCCTTGATCTGGGTTGGCTCATCCCGGGGCTTGTTGTTGTGTCAGGACTAAGTTTTCTTTGAGCTCCAGCACTGTGTATCATTATCACATTTCTAGATAGAGGTAGTTTTATAATTTTACATAATATATATATATATATGTGTGTGTGTGTGTGTGTGTGTGTGTGTGTGTGTTAATATTTATTTATTAGTGAATTAGACTATTATTTGGACTTGACACTAGTGGACCTAACTAGACATGACATGACACATAGAGCCTAATATTTAGACTAGAGCCATTAGACTCAATTAAGTCATTTCATTGCTCTAATTAGAAATTAGATTAACCTTTCATTAGGACTAGAAGCTTCCTTTAATTAATTTTTTTCATGATAACCCAATAGGGATAAACTTGCCATTTTATATTGCTTGGGAGAGGGGATAGGTGTGGCAGGCCCTAGTATTATGAGGGAATATTTCCCTCCTCTCATTTGTTTATCCAAACTATTTCATAATTGTGTTCTTCTCCAAATTGATTCATCCCTCCACCAAATTTCTCTCAAATCACTCTCAATCCCTTTCATTCTCCTTATCTAAGAAACCTAGAAGCTTGGATTGCAAGGAGCACTAGAAGAAGAAGGAGTTGGCTAAGACACAATGTCCTAATCATGTCTATTGAGCTTTGCATTAGAAATTTATCTTCCAATAGATATAATTCTGAATTTTCTTTTAATTTAGACTCTAATTCTTGTATTTGACTATTATGAACCCTTCCATGGCTAAGAACTACACATAAGAAGAAGAACTAGGACCATATGACCCCTATTATGACTTCTATATTGAGTTGTGTGTCCAATTTGGAAGAATTTCAAGATTGGTACACCAAGTATATATTATTAGGTTAATTAGGCCTAATTAGACTTAGATTAGTTGTGTGAGACTAGCTACATGTCTACAATTGGATACGAGTAGGCCGTATCATGATACTTTATAATACGGGATAATTTTTGAGGTTTTTTCTTTAAACACTTGTGATACACATATCAATTTCTCTAATTACTTAATATATAGCTAATATAATTGTTAGATTGTATTATATAAATATATTAGAATGTGTTTGATATATTTTGAGTAGTGGTATCACAATAGAATGAATTTTTGGAGATTGTATCATAGATATCAAGATAGTTGATATATTGCCTACTAAGTATTTGATACTTTGCCTTAGAGTGAGTGTACTCATCTAATATATGTATTTGATGCTAGGTGTATATATATATATATATATATATATATATATATATATATATATATATATATATAAGTATATGTGGGTTTACATAATTTAGTAAGAGTATACGTAATGTGTTGTGTTAAGCTTTTGTATGCAAGTGAAGAGTGGAGTGTGTGCTTATGTGCACACATGTGTACTGTGTGTGTGGGTGTATGGTTGTGAGGGGCTCAGGTGATGACTTGTGTGTGTGTGTGCCTAAATATTTTGGTTCAAGTGACTGATACTTGAGGAGCGTCTTGTGACAAGAGGGTACATAGGTTGGAGGTACAATAGCAGTTGCAACAACATGATTGTTGCCATTTTGCACAACTACATCAGCAGCAAAAGTAGATGTTCAGGGAGAACTGAACTCAAGGGAGGGAAGAATGCAGAGGCAATAACATGAAGACATGGGGAGTGATGGGTAGGTCTGTGTGGGCATGTGCATCAGTGTGGGGTAGGTACACTAATATATTTATGTGAGGGGAATACCCAGACTTGGGTAAAGTTATGTTCTATCCAGAATTGGACATGAGCTCGAGAAGCAAGCAAGTTAGCAATGACTAGTAGTTGTTATGTTTGGGAATTTGGATATCAGTAACAAGAGTAACAGCAAACTGGAATTGAAATCTAGTAATAACATTAACAGTAGAGAGGAAGGAGGGTTATTTTGGACTGCAACAACAGCACAGCAATGCAGCTAAAACAGTAGCAGTAAGGCCCTCACTTGTGCACAAGTGTGCACATGTGAAGGGAGGAGGCAGTTGGGTTGAGCATGTGGTGAGGGTTGCGGTAATGTAGATAGGTAGTATTGGTGATGGTAGTAATAGCAATGTTAGTTTTAAGTACTGGTGAGATCAGTGGGTGTGGAGTATAGGAAGTGTGTAGGTTGAGGTGTAGGGGTATGTGTGTGAGTGTGTGCAGATGTCAAGGCCTAAGTTTGTTGAAGGTAAGGAGTTTACATGACTGAATACAGGGGTAAGGACAGGTTCAGTAACAACATGTAGTGTGAGGGAGCCTATTATATTAATGTTGTGAGAAGTGTGGTTAGTTGTTTTTATATTAGTTGTTAGATTTGGTTGTGGATGAGCAAGTATGCAAGAGAGGGATCTAATATCAGTACCAGTGCACAATATCAATGCACAGAAAGAGATGCACATGTCTGTGAGAGAGAGCTGTATGTGCCCTGAGAGCAGTACATTAGAGTGTAGTGTTGATGAGGTAAAGGTGAGTTAGTGATTTGAGTATTACTGAATTAATAAGGAGATAATTGGTATCATGTGAAGCATTAGTCTAGTATCTTGAGTTTAGTATTAAGGTATTGATACTAAGGTATATATAACTAGGGTAAGGTAAGTGCTATAAGAAGTATTAGAGTAATAACTCATATACCAAGTTGAGGGGATATTGTGATACGGGTAGCTCAAGTATATAGATACTAGAAAAGTACTAATATATATATATATATATATATATATATATATATATATATATATATATATATATATATATATATATATATATATATATATATATATATTGTGATACGGGTAGCCTAATTTAATGGATCCGTTAGAGTGCACTTAAGATGTAATACATACAAATGGTCTACAAATACCTGTCACAGTTTATATATCTAATCTCATCCACAATAAGTAACGAAATCACAAAGAGACAAGTCCATTCACAATATATAACATAATCTGTCCAACTAAAGCAATATAAATAATGTCACGGGGAATAATCCATCATCAAAATGGAAATGAAAATAACTCCAAGTACAATATCCAGAAGTTACTACAAGATCAAATATCTAAGAACACTAAGCATAATAAATTAATGGTGAGAATACTGTGTGCTCAAGAGAAGTCCTCTGGAACAACCTCGTCCTCAGCAACTTGTATGTCTCTAATAGCATCATCTGCCCATAAATCTTGAGATAGCTCTCATCGTCTACACCTGGGGATATAATCTTGATCCATGTCCTCAGGGGACATAGCAAGGTACAATAAACACTCAAACCAAATAAAATATAGTAAATAAAAATAGATCCTCAAGTTAAGCTATGTAACCAACTTAGTGAAGTACAAAAGAGAGCATCACTAGTACTCAGACTGAGACCACTACAAGCTCTATTTCAGGGAGCCCATAGCAGCAAGTAGTATCTCGTAGGGTCAGTAAATGTGCCAAGCTCTAGTACAAAGACTAAAGCACCTCCAGTAACATAGTATATATATATATATATATATATATATATATATATATATATATATATATATATATATATATATATATATAAACATAATCAGCTTGTAGCATGTGTGTCTCTCCCCACCCAATGTAACCTCATATATGTCTCGTGTCCATAATACACAAAAGATCATGACCTCTAGCTAGTACAACGAGTCATAATGATATCTATATAATATGCAAGTCTTATATCACAAATCCTGTAAGCCTATACAGAATCACCATGAATAACTCAAGAAAGATTCTGTCACATGAAATAGTATCAAGTGTCCTACAGTCTGACGTACTTGGTAAAGCAAGCACGTAAAAATAGGATCGTGGAATCAACTTTCTAAGTGACGTTACACGACTCCGCGTACAGCGTCGACACCCGAATCTTGTTCGGACACTAAACAATGTATCACGGTCCTAGATTGAGCAGGCAAATCATAAGAATATATATATATATATATATATATATATATATATATATATAAAGAAATACAAGCAGATAATATAACAGGATCTACTGCAAGTTTGACAATGTACACTTGTCTGGGTTTTGAACTCCGTCAACTGCTCCTGGAAAAGTAGAATCTGTACGTACACCTCCGGATGATGAAACAAACATCACTAATATTTTCAAAATACTTGAAATAGCTAGGATTGACTACCCATAAGTCCAATTTGGACACAGGAGCAAAATTGACAGTTTTGGGTCAAAGCGGGGGTCCACATGTGGCCCACTTCGTACTGAAAAATGTACCGGAGATAAAGTTTTCTAAATTTATCAAACTTAGTGTCTATGAGTCCAAAACGACGATATAAACCCAACAAAATATCCAAAACTTGATTTTGATGAGCCGATCACGAAATTGCCCGTCATGTAGAACCGTGGGGCCCACAAAACGGTATTTTATCAACGTTCTCAGATTTAAACCAAACTTGGGTCACAGGACTAGCAAAATACTGTGAATCCAATGGCATAAGTTTCATTATGAACTGACAAGTACACACAAAGCTATGGCGAGGTGTCAGAATAGGTCGATAAGGTATTTTTCGGCGGATACGGGTTGATTTCGGCATGCACACACGTCCAAATCAAGTTTCGCGAAAGCCCACATGTCTGCGTTCACATTATGCACTATTTGGTATAATCCACACAAGATAATATTGCCTCATTTGGCAAGACGCACCCCGTATCGAAGATTTTTTGTTCTTTAAAAACAAGTTTTTTCTCACTTTTAACATAGAATAAATTAAAATTAAAACATAAATAAGTAAAACTATTTGAAGGGATATAATCTTGGTTATGTTGGTGTTACACAAGAAAAATAATAACTCAGTTTGGCCTCACGAGTTGAGAGTTATAGCCCTCAAAATATAGGTGTTTGGACAGTTACGAAATTGTTTGAAACGCAGGTTTTTGGACCAACTTTCGGTACGAATTTCTCCTAATATAGATCACCCAAATTTAAATTTCTTGAAGGGGTTTGATGGCCTTTATATTGAGAATGTATACAGACAAAAAGCTCGTAAAACGATCGAGCGAGGAGGGCATTCATGTACCTCAAAGATGGGCTTGTGGGGAAGGATATTGCTGCTGCGTACAACCCGCGGGAGGTGACTGCGGCGACGCTCCGACGCTGCTTCGGCACAACGACGGCGATGGCGAGGGGTCAGGGTGGTCAATGAGTGGACTGGAGTGGCCGCCTGGGTTGTCGGGGTCCGGTGTGGCTGTCACCTGGAGGGTGGAGGTGGTGTGGTTTAGGATTAGGGTTAGGGTTTTATGCATGTACATGATATATATATATATATATATATATATATATATATATATATATATATATATATATATATATATATATATATATATATATATATATATATGGGAAGGGGACTAGTCACGGGTTGGGGTCTCCTATGCACGGGTTGGGTAGAGTAGTTAGGATTTCTTTTTATTTTCTTCTTTATTTTCTTTTTTATTCTTTTATTTTATTTCTTTTTTTTCTTTTCTTGACTAATTTATTTCCCTAAATTTATAGAAAATTTCCAAAAATAGTTAGGTACTTGAAAAAAATTCTAGGAAATTTATATTTCTTCCAACAAATAATTCATGACCCAATTCATATTAATTCAAAACATATTTACTAAATATGAATGAATATTAAATTAGTTAAATAAATCTATAAATTCTATTTTCTATTTAATATTATATTAGAAGCATGCGGGGGTTCGAATAACGCAACTAACGTGTCATACGCGTAATAGGACCAGTTAGGCTCATAACATGGATTTAGTTGGAAGCAATAAGTTGGTGTAGCGTATTAAAATTGTATGCCACGACAAAAGGGTTAATTAATCATTATTTTCTCGTAATTGTGTTATAAAAGTTGTGCGACCAAAATAAGGCCTGGAATTACGAATTTGTGAGTGACAGTTATGGTAGGAGCCTAATTTGACTCGTATAAGTCGAGCATGCTAGGTTGGTTGGAAAAAAAAGGCTAGTGTTGCACTCAAGATCTTAAAACCATGGTGGTTGGTTTGCAAAGTTTAATTAAATTATCGAATAAATATTTAATATAAAAAAATAATTATTAATTACCAAACTAACCCTATATAAATACTATGGTGCTCACAAGTACATCAATAGTTGATGATAATATTGGCACAAGTGTGTCTTCGAGGGGACACGTCATATACGAGGGTTGCTTCTCTTGTCTTACGCTTGTGACTAATCACGTTGCGTAAATCAGACGATGGAAGCTTCACTTTTGTCCTGATTTTATGCCCTTAGGCAACCCTTGCACATGGA
Organism: Iris macrosiphon; assembly: GCA_036927795.1. Taxonomy (NCBI): domain Eukaryota; kingdom Viridiplantae; phylum Streptophyta; class Magnoliopsida; order Asparagales; family Iridaceae; genus Iris; species Iris macrosiphon. The sequence goes on along the minus strand of JAYESA010000002.1, from coordinate 151,748,889 downwards.
GGTGAAAGTAAAGTTTTTGCTTCCTGACCGGTTTCTTCTGCAGAAACTTCAACTGGATCATTGGTGGAAGACTTAACGTGAGTCGAACCCATTTTATATGAGCAGCTAAACTGGGCGCATGGGTCTGTCATCACAATATTTGTATCTCGACTTGGTTCAGGTGCAACTGTGACATCCAAGTGAGTTTGGACATACTTTATGGGGTTGACCCACTTCCGGCCCATGGGTGCCTGGGTCATCCCTATATAGTCTTCCATCGGCAACGCGCGTAATGACCAACGTCGCATACTTTTGGGGAGCTGGCAGTGCATCCCTTTCGAGCGCGCATGGCTCAAAATATTTTAGATTTCTTTGAACCAGCGCCCTTAGGCGCATAGTACAAGGATTCCAAGTTGGGACCATAGGAATCCTTATGGAAAGCAACATCGTCCATAGGGAGCTTCATGAACCTTTGTTCAGGTATTGTGCGTCTGTTCTTGGTCGAACAACACAGTGGACAGACTCCTTGGAACTTGGCACCATTTTTCTTGAGAGCAGAGATGGAGGCAGGATGTGTGCCAACCTCATATGCGTCTGCGGTGGAGGTTGACGAGGCTTCTGGAATAGACTTGGGGTTCGGCGTAACGACCTTGCAAACCAAATCTTATGAGCTTTGTGAGGTCGTGTGGGCCTTGTTGAAGAACTCAACTTGTTGGCGGGATATAGGTCAACTGCATGTGCATCTGCGATGGTATTGACAATGCATCGGCCACCAATCTCGGGTATGGTATTCCGGCCTTGGCGTCCTGAATCTTGCGAGTATTTCGAGGTCGTGTGGGCCTCATGGTAGAACTCAGTTTGTCCATCAGGTCTTCGAATGCCTGTTGGTCAAAGCGAATGACCAATATCCTCTGAGTCGAGCCTAACTCGGTCACGTCGAATTATGTCACCAGCTTCTCATTAGAGGAGAAGCTCCTCTACAGCAGAGTCGCCATTTTTGTCGACATCGGACAAGAATACCCAAAAAAAAGTTAAGCGAACTTTTTTTATTGATTTGGGAATTGACAAGGAGTACAAAAGAATCTCTAATACGTTGAGTCTAAATACAAAATAATAATAATAAATAAGATTATGGGAAAGTTGTGATGGTGGAGATTGAGCACTACAGAGGCTCATTTACTTCTTTGACGATTCGCGACCAAGGAGGGCGACGAGGCTGGCGCTTATGTATTCTTCTCCTTCTTCTATTCTGAGCTGCGAGCATCTGGGGCGGGCATGTTTTTTTTCTCTCTTCTCACGATGGGGGTCCTCTCTTTAATGTAGAAAACGCCCGCTATTTATAGCTTTGGGGAGACATGCATGAGCGCATATCATGATGCCGAATAGTGGTACATATTATAATCAGTGGCGCATGCTACCATAAGTTGCCACGTAGTCGCTCAAGATTTAGGATTGTTGATGCCCATAACACTCGTGACACTTGTCATTGCTAAATTTTATTGCACTTGAGGAGTACGTCCGTCTGGCACATGAAGAGAAGTGGCCCATGGTACTGCTTGGCACATGGGAACACTTAGTATGATAGTGGCACATGGTGTTGTTTGGAAAATGGAAATACTAGCACTGTGGTTAGCACATGGTTTTGGATCTCTTTGGCACATGGGTCTTTATCTCTTTGGCGCATGGCAGAGATTTTTTATACTTCTACAAATTGCATATAAAATAGTATAAGAACTAGCTGCACATTGGAGGTTATTTTATGTCTATAAAATTTATGGTTGTCACAACCTGCACCTTGTGTAGGGATGCAAGTAGTGAACAACACCCAGCCTGCGCCACAACATCGATGGTAGAACGCTATTTGGGTAATCTATTTATCTAAAAATCATCAAGATATAATAATACCACCAATGTAATATGAATACTCAATCACAGATCTAAAAGATGGAACAATGTACGAATATGATTGTGTTTGATAATAAACGAAAGAAATAAAATGAGGTTTATACGAAATCCGCTCTTTGGTTTACAAACAAGAAGTACTATTAATCCTATACGAGGATGTTGAGTACAATTTTTTAATCTGGCTAAATATTGCTATAGGAGTCTGATCTGCAGTCGATCACTTTGTCCCTTGGACCACACGATAATGAAGAAGTACCGTAGAAGAAGGAGATGCTTCAAAGGTTGCAAGAAGAAGTAGATGCTCGATGCCAAGCTCGTCGATCTGTGTTCTTCGACTTCTTTGGCTCTTGACCTCTCTCTTCCGACCTCTGTTCTCTAGATTCTCGCCCTTGAAATCTTAGATTCTCCACTTTTTCTCCTCCCTTGAATTCTTGACCCTTCGACCTTTGAACCCTTGACCTTTGTTGATAGGGGTCTCTATTTATAGGGTTTTGGTGATAGTGACCATCCAATCGGCGTAGAAGCCGGGCACTGGAGAGTATGACACTTTTTACGCAAATGTCACAATAACCGTTACCTACGTATAAATGATCTTCTGTATCTGCGTGTGACGCGTGTCCCATTGAGGGATAATGCATATAACGGCTGTGAAGATCATGGCATAAAAGCCACGTAGGTAGTTATCCCTCGTGTATAAGAGGTTGGCGTAGAAGCCAACAACTGTCACCATGGCGTAGAAGCCAAGTTGTCATCAAACTGGCATAGGAGCCAAGTAGGCATAGAAGCCGAGCATGCGTAGAAGCCGAGTAGGCATAGACAGGTAGCTAGCGTAGAAGATAGCTGATCCTCCTTCCTTGACTGAGGTCTTGAGCAAATTCTGGACCAAATAGCCTTAATACGCACCAATACAAATATAGCACGAGTTGGCGTATTTCAAGGAGATAGCGTACAGCGTGCTCCCTATAGCTGAAAATAGCCCGGTGGCGTATTGTGCAAAAGCGATGATGTGGATGTCTTAGCAAAAATTACGGCTTTTGGAGATATAATCAAATCTCTTGCATTAAATGCAGAGATCTGTCCCCATCCTGCGCATTAAATACAGATGCGTGTTTCGGAGACTTGCTACCATTCTGCGCATTAAATGCAGAGACGTGTTTCGAAGATCTGTCACCTTTCTGCGCATTAAATGTAGAGACGTCCCTCGAGTATCTGTCACCATTCTGCGCATTAAATGCAGAGACGTACCTCGAGTATCTGTCACCATTCTGCGCATTAAATACAGAGACGTTCCTCGAGCCCCGTACGAAGAGGAGCTTTTGACGTGGCAGCCTATTTTTCTTCTGTGGAGCATAAAAATCTCACATCTGCCTGTGTAAAACTAGGCAGCGTATTCCCTCGCATGCGTAAAAGCAGTTTAGGCCAAGGAAATGTCACTAAACGACAGTTTGGGTCACTGTGCCACGCCATGATTACAACCGTCGTCTGGATAGTTATGCAGTACTCTTTGTCAAGAGTCAGACGTCAGGTTCACTGCATGATTTGACAGGTTTATTTCGAGGAATACTAAGCGTTCCTCGTACACTTCAATGCTGCATTAAGAGCGGATGAGTTTTATGCCATAAAGGCGGTATAGCACCCTTTTTACGCTGAAGCAGCCTGGACATACTGCATTGCGCGGATAGTCCTTGAGCTTGTATTTTACGCTGTACTAGCGATGAAGCTCTGTTGTACGCCGATGGCTCTGAAGTCAAGTTTTACGCCACACAGCACCAAAATGTTGCGTATAACTTTTCAGCATATTTTTCATGCTTCTACAAGACCCCCTTCAAAGTTTTCGAATTCCTTGTAATTTGAAACGCTTTGAATGAAGCATGAAACAGTCAAGTCTGACACATTCTTCAAGGCTGACTTCTTGGCGGATTAGTGGGGATTTGTTGGGATTCGGTGCACTCTCTTTTGCCTATATAAAGGCTGAGAAGTTAACCTGTTCTTCCCACATTCCCTTCACCACACAGAGATGATTGCCGGAGTTCGTCGGGTCGACTTGAAGAAGAAGACCATGTTCTTCCAGCATGTAAGGAGCCGAAAAAGAAGGCATCTTCGAGCAAATATCCTCTGCAACGATGGATCATGGAATGATATCATAGCTTCCTTTGCTCGGGATAATCAACAACTTCATATGGAGGTTCGTTCAGGAGAGAGGAAGGGTCCCATTAGACCACACAGCTTGCAAGTTGTATCTTCTCCCGTTGTTCGTGGACGAGGGCATACAAACTGGCCCTGTCTTCCAGTATTTAGTTGGGTTTAATACCTCAACTCAATCTATCATGGCGCATGGAGGATGGGCTCTGAATAATTTAGGCAGGCCCAGTTTTGTATCCTCCCGCCATTAATCATTTTCTTGTTAGTCGGTCACGGAAATCGACTAACTGCTGAAGAAGACGGAAGAAGATCTCCACCGATACGAGAACCTGGCAGAACAGATTCTGGGGGTGACCTTCCGACGAAGATGAGGAAACCCTTTGTAGACGGGATTTCACTCATATGTAATCATGAAAATGAAGAAAAACCCTTTTGTAGACTGGATTTCCCTCATATGTAATCAAGATTTAATAAAATTGTCTTCTTCTGTGCATATGATTATCTTGCCATATACTTTGCTGTGATGAAGTCTGAATATGTGTAGCTTCGACACGTCTGAATAACTTTACGCCGACTCTGATAGAAAGAGTACTAGGTCCCGTCCTGTCTTTTACGCATAACTAAAGATGCGCAGAAAGCCGCTTAGCACTTAAGTCGAGTATTCGAACTGTCGTGCTGTTAGGAATGGGGGCTACGTAGAATTCTGAACCGTCACTTCTGATAAGAAGAATTTTTGTTCAGACCATCATCTTCAAGAATGATTTCTCGAAAATCCCTTGGAATAGGGCGAGAAATGGCTCTCAAAAACTGAATGGCTGTCAAAAACTGAGTCGCCATCTTGAACTGTAGATGAAATATTCAGACTGGATTCTGGATGAACCTCCAATTGACCCAAGAAGAGAAGTCATTTTCAATGCTGAACTCTGTATGCTTTGGGTACTTGGGATATTTTTGAGGCCAAGAAGGAGTATCTTCTACGTGAACCTTCGTAATTGGCCGCTTTGAGAATTGTTCAGATATACGCATATTTTGGTCTGCGTATTCTCAGATATGCGGAAAGTCATAGATCTGTAATGTATATGAGCATAAGATCGTAAGTTTGTAGCCTCTCGAGCGTAAAAGCTGCTGAGCATGAGAGCATCCGGGCGTAAAATTGTAGATCTGTAACTTCTGTAAAGAAAATCTTCCGAGCGTGAAGTTGTGGATTTGTTGCCTCTGAGCGTAAAAGCCACCAAGCGTGAAATCATAGATTTGTAGCTTCTGAGCGTGAAGTCATAGGTTTGTAGCCTCTCGGACATAAAAGCTACCGAGCATAAAAGCATCCGGGCGTAAAACCATAGACTTATAGCCTGTGAGCGTAAAACCGTAGATCTGTAGCTACCGAGCGTAGAAAGCTCCTTGGCGTAAAACCACGAATCTGCTTTGCACAAAAACTTTTCGAATTCGCTGACTGTCCGCCTTCTCTGAGTAATAGGCTGACGTAGTCCCCAATCATAATCGAATATTAAATGTCGGATTTGGTTAGGGAATCGAGGAGTCCATCCGAACTCTATATATATCCCAAGGCTTTCAGAAAGAAGCCTCTTTACCGTCTTTTGCAAAAGAAAGCTTTCGTCTCTTCGAGTTCTCTCCTTCGTTTCCTCTGATCATCCTGAGTTTTCAGCAATGGCACCAAAACAAATCACTTCCTCTAAGGGAAAGAAGGCTGACTCTTCTTCTCGCTCTTCTGCCCAAGCTAGAGCGACTTCCGTCGGGCAAGGCGATCCTCATACTAAACGAAGTGTCCCGCCGACGAGCTGTGCGCCTGGTGTTATAGGTAAGGCTTCTTGGGACGACAAGAAAAACGAAAAAAAATTCTTCACACACGTTGTACGTGATCGTGCTAGGTCATCTTCTGTGCTGATAGCCTCTTCGAGGAAGATGATGCACATAGACGTTTCATCTTTTACGCCCACATTTCTAATGTGTCAGCGTAAAAACTCCATATTTTCGCAGTCTGGCGTAAGAGCTTTGACTGTCGAAACTTGGCGTAAAACTATAACCTTCGAGTGTTAAGCTTCTGGATAGAAACTCTGGCGTAATAACTCAAACTTTGGCAGTCTGGCGTAAAACACAGACTGTCAGGTTTTTTGTGTATATTGCCAGTTTTGAATTTTATGCCTTGGAGGAAGATTCCAGCGTAAAAGATCAAATTCTTACAGTCTTGGCGTAAAGCATAGACTGTTGCCTTTTAGCATATGCTGGAAGATTTGTTAGGTCTAGTATAGAAACTGACGTATTTTTTTTGCTCTTTGTAGTTAACTTGCATGCGTCTCCTCTGGCCGAGGTGATGGGTTCTGCTGCCGGGATGCTGCATTCCAACTACCTGGAGGATTTGTCCCATGTGATATTTCCTATCTCTGGACCCCAATATCCTGAAGGAAGGGGATTCCTGACATCGTCTCAGGGAGAGCGAATGCTGTTGAACATGATCAACGGAAAGCCCCTGGCGTCTATAGACGGGGTACAGTATATAAAATCGGCTTTTCTTTTTGGCGACATGATCGACAAACAGTCCCAAACGAAGCCCAAAAAAGAACTCTGGGTGTTCCCTGTCGGAGGCTTGGTCATGTATCTGCCCAAGATGCTGAGGGACTACCCCATCTCAGCGTTCTTCCATGCCACACATCCCAGGAGGATGTCGTGGACACTGACTTCCAATCTTTACGGCCAGCCGGGGAAGATATTTTACCAGAAAGGATCTGACCAGGGGTCATTTGTCAGCCGTCCTTCAGGTCCGGTCATGCCGTTCAGGGGATTATTTCCGGGCACTGTCCCGAGTGAGGATACTGCACCATTCCAGCCAGTCCAAATATTGACTTTCTGCAATGACTTCATGGGGCATGAAGGAGTATACCCCAAGATCAACCCTCGGACAAATGGGTGGATCACCCCTACAAATCTTCGATGGGCTCGTTTGGCTGACTGGGCCCTGAAGCATTTTCAGACTGAGCTGGAGAGCATTGGCCTGTTCGCGGCTGTGCGCGCTACCAGTGTTGGGTTACCTCTCAACCCCAACCTATTTTTGGCCTTGATGGAGCTGTATATATCGCTCACCGGGACCTTCGCCACTCCACTGGGAGAGTTGGGATTCGCCCTTCACGAAATGGCAGAGATGTCGAGACTGCCAATGGGGGATACTCCTTATGAAGAGTATGTTCCCACGAACCGGGAGCTGGGGGATTCAGACCCTCGGGTAGTGGCAGTGTACCAGGAGCTGATGTGCCACTACCTTGCTTGCACCGCCTTTTATAGTGAGCCTTCTGATTTGGCTCATACCACCAAATGGGCGTCCTACCTCTTCTTTCACCGGGCCAGGACTTCTAAGCCGGAGAAAGTCTTGGATAGCAAGGATCAGCCTCTGAATTGTCTGAGCATGATTAGTGCTCAGGTAGTCGACGATCATATGGAAGACTCCGGGGCTTCAGATCAGATTCTCGACGAAGGGATAGGGAAATATCCTGCAGGCACTAAGGCCTACAGTTTTCTGAGACATTGCCGCAGGCCTCTGTCCAGGAAAGTTCAACTGGCAGGCTTCCTCTCTATATGGTTGCGCCGACTGGTAGTACCCGGCATTGCATCTGCGGATCGCATCCACCACAACACCCTATGGCCTGCAGTGCGTCTGGTGTTCGGGGCAAGACTAGGTTTGCTCCCTGCCATGGTGTGCCGCATACAAGCTGGCCTGAGGGCCAAGACTGATGGGCTGCTTGCCGATGAAACTCGGCACGATAGCTTCCCCAGGGTAGAATTATCGTACCTGTATTTGATAGGATGATTAATTCTCCATAACCCCAGAGTGATGTCTCCCGACTCTGGCAGTAGTTCGGGGGGTGATTTCTTGCTGAATTACAAGGATTCCTCCTGGAACGTGACCACAGTTTTAGACTGTCGGTGGGTACTAAATTTCAGTCACAGCTGGAAGCTCTTCTGTACTGTCCCCTCTGTACATCTCAATCAATAGGGGAGCAGGCTTCAGGACTCAGGTGAAGGGCAGACCATTCTTTCTTCTGAAGCTTTTAATTGGTTGGTCTGCATTAGACCTTCCCATTTACTATACAGAAGTGAAGACCAATGCTCCTTGGAACCCTATCTGCCTAGTCGGTTCGCCAGGCAGTTCGGGTATGACCAGTTGCACGTGGGCAATGCCGTCACCAGCTTCAGGTCCAGGGGTAGACTCATCGGTGGAGCGAGAGGGTAGCGATACTTCATCATGGGCTGCACTGAAGCAACTTGTACCGTGCCTGCGACTTCACTTTCCATGGAGTTGTGCATCCTCCACTCGTATACCCAGTTCTATGTGGCAACAAACACCTTCCATCGCGATTTTGATATGCGTGGAAGTTTCAAGATGCCCTCTTCTAAGCCTGGGTGGTGATACGAAATACCCTCAGTTTCCTCCGATGAGGGTGGAGATTCCGTCAATCCGGATGAACCTTTGTTGACAGTAACGAGGGGTGAAATACCTCCGCCTGCAGGGCCTCTGGTCATCTCTGGTAAGCGAAGGGCTCCTGTTCTGAAGGAGACTTCCCCTCGCAAGAAGAAGAAGACGACGGTTAGTCGTCCTCTCAGGATTCCTGGCGGTGAGGCTCCTAGGAGCGAACCTGCTGTTTCCCCTGTCGGGGACGATTCTTGGATTGGAGGTTTCTCGCCTTTTAGAGAGGGAGCCCCTACAGTTCCGGCTGGCGGTGCCGGAGGATCTCTGTTTGATGCTGCTACCGCTTCAGGTAGTGGTACGAGATCGCCTTCGGGGCCGAGCCGAATAAGGATATCTTTCTCCAGACCAGCAACGGGAGAAGCCTCTGCTATGTCTGTAAGTATACCCAGCGAGATTCCATCTGATGAACCTCGATTGGATCTGGGTGAATATTCGGAAGAATACCAGCCAACGTCAGTTGGCACACCCCCTTCTCCAGGTATGACAGCTCGCTTAGCATCATTAAGAAATGATTTAGCTGTACTGGCTGCAGACGCGACATATATACCATCAGCCATGGGTAAATGTCGTCTTTACGCCTTCTTTAGAAAAATTAACATCATTTTGATACTAACTTTCTTTTGTCTTTTTTTCAGGAGGAGACATCTACGGGGAGGGCAGTGTTGATGCCGCTCTTGGTTCTGTTTCAGCTTCTGGCGATGACACGGAGGTGCCCGACTTCGAAGAGGAAGCATTTTCGGGTGCCTGCTCGCCTGAAACAGTTCCACTATCTCGAGAGGAGGATGAACCTGTCGTTACGACAATACCTCCTTTGAGTACGCCGGCCATTTCGTCCGTTGTCGGCGCATCTTCTTTTGTTGCACCATCTAGAGAGGTGATGACTGTGGCAACATCGTCTGCGGTCATTCCTGGAGGGAGTTTTGCTAATATCGCAGCCACTCCCAGCATCCATTCGGATCTAGCCATGCTGACTGAGCAGTATACTAGTATCTTCTACACCACTATGAAAACATTGATATCGATGGTGCTAGAGAAGAATCTAGGTTTCGAGGCTCTAAGGAGGTCCTCCCAGTTTGCGATAGTGGCGATCAGAGATTTTGACGACACTGGGAGAGCTGATACCCTGGAGCAGATAGTTAATGGTTTGGAGCAACCCATTAACGAGTATTTGCAGCTAGCTCGAGGCAGCTTTGAAGACCTGGTCCAGGCTGAATATGACTCCCTGACTGCGCAGCTTGCTGAACAGATGGAAGGCCTAAATAAATCCATCCAAACACATCAGCAGAAGATAGATGATGGAAAAGCTGTCTTGGAGGAGGTTGTTCCTCTCCAAACAAAGTGCCAGGCCGAGCATGAAGGGAATGTAGCGAGGGTCCACAGACTGGAAGCAAAACTCGCTCAGGCAAAGGAGTGGGCTTCTCAGTCATCGGAAGCTCTAGAGGTGGTGAATGGTCGGCTGGTCATAGCTCAACAGATCTTGGCGCGTGCAGGAGTCGCCTGCGCTGGTTTTGTTCAGGCTAAATCCGAACTGTCCGCTCTGAGCAATGACGAGGTACAACTGGAGCGGGCCCGTGCTACCGTTTTAAGCTCCAGGATTGAGAAGATGGCCGCACTGACGCAGCAGATTCTCGACCTAACTGCTCCCCCCAAATGATGTACTCTTACTTTTTTTTGGCTGGGGATCGAACCCAGAATGCTTTTCAATGTACCTTTGCTCTTTTTGGGAATAATAAAGAGGCTTTTATCTGACTTTGTGGACCCATCATTTTCGAATATAAATGACAGGTTTGGGTGAAAGCGATATCAGAGGTAATATGGACGTGATATGCTCTCGGTAAGTTTCAGCAAGACATATCCATTCAGAGGTGATATGGACATGATAGAATATGCTCCAACTAAAATTTGTACACAAAACACTATCAGAGGTAATATGGACGTGATAGGTCTTGAAGTTCCAAATTAGTCAAACATATCTATTCAGAGGTTATATGGACGTGATAGAATATGATCCAACTAGGATTGTTTTGGAAGTAGTATTGTCAGAATGAGATCTTCACCGTATTCCATTTGAGCAAAGGAGGTTAAGTATAGTACCTCTTCAGGAATTTGCCGTTGATAGAAGCCATTAACAAGTCTCCATTGGGCTTGGCTAACCTGTAAGCGCCGCTTGAGAACGTCGTCTCGATCACATAAGGGCCTTCCCATTTGGGCTGGAATTTACCCTTACTCTTGTGAGTAATGATCATTGGCCTTCTCACAGCTAAAACTAGCTCGCCAACTTTGAACACTCTTTCCTTTACTTTTTGATTAAAAGATCTGGAAATGCGTGCCTGGTAGAGCGCGATGCGCTGTTGAGCCTGAAGGCGTTTCTCGTCTAATCCTTCTAGCTCTTGAAGCCTCAATAGGTCATTCTTTTCCTGAGTCAACTCACTAGCCACTCCTATTCTGAGTGACGGAATCTGAATTTTGATGGGGAGAACTGCTTCACTCCCGTAAACCAATGATAATGGGGTACAACCCGTCGGTGCTCGCACCGTTGTGCGGTATTCCCAGAGACATTCTCCTAGCTTCTCATTCCAATCCCTCTTGTTCGAAGAGACAAACTTTTTTAAGAGTTTGATAATGGTCTTGTTGAAAGCTTCCGCCAAACCATTAGCAACAGGATAGTATGCCGTAGAGGCCACATTTTGTATCCGATTTTTATCGCAAAATTGATGAAACGCTTGGCTGATGAACTGAGGCCCATTGTCATAGATTATCCTTCGGGGTATTCCTAAGCGATAAATGACATGATGCTTGATGAAGATGATGACATTAGATGTCTTTACCTCAGCAAGAGGGATTGCCTTCGCCCATTTGGAGAAATAATCCGTGATGGCCAATATGAACCGATGGCCTCTGGAAGAAGACGGGTGAATAGGACCAATGATATCCATACCCCATGCTTCGAAAGGCCAGGATGCAACCGTAGGATGTAAATGTTCAGGCGGTTGATGTATAAAGTCTGCATGAACCTGACAGGCTTTGCATTGTCTTGCATACTTTATTGCATATGTGATCATAGTAGGCCAGTAATAGCCCATCCTCTTGATACGATCCTGTAGCTTAGGACCGGGTTGATGCGCTCCGCATACACCGTCGTGAGCTTCACGGATAATCTGCTGTGCCTCCTCATCGAAGAGACATCGTAGTAGTAGTCCATCGTAGGTTCGACGATATAGACTCTATGAGGAAGCGTCAAAGTAGAAGCGTAAGGATCGTCTTTTGACGGATACTGCTTCTTTAGGGTCCTCCGGTAAGATTTTGTATGCTACGAAATCTATAAAAGGACTTCTCCAGTCTCTCTTGGGAGGATCTGTGTCCACAGCGTAGCTGCGTTCTATGTGAAAGTTGTTTTTCACACAGAATAAATCTCTGTTAAGAAGGATCACCAAATTCTGCCTTCTTATAGGAATAACTAAATCTGCAGCTAGACTGGCTAGGGCATCAGCTTCCAGATTCTGAGATCGAGGCACATGTTCTAGGAAGAATCCTTTGAATGTCATAGCTATCTCGACCGTTGCTTGGTGATAAGGGATGAGGTCTGGATTCCAGACTTCATATATTCCTCTGACTTGATTGACGATCAGCAGAGAGTCACCGAAAGCTTCCAGAGATTCGATGCCCAATTCTTTAGCGACTTAGAGCCTGATCAGTAGAGAGTTATATTCTGCCACATTATTAGAACATGGCTCGCTAAGAGAATATGCCCGATAGATGACGAGTTTATCAGGAGTAACTAGGACAATTCCTACTCCTGAAACCACATTTCCCCTGGGACCAGTCCTGGAGGCACCATCGAAGAATAGTTGCCATGCATCGCTTTCCATTGCGAAATTACATTCTGCAACTTCGTCGGGAATATCCTCGTATAGTTTAGAGGTCTCCGGGATCGGATGAGCAGCCAGGAAATCAGCCAATGCTTGGCCTTTGATGGACTTCTGGAGGACATACACCATGTCATACGGTGTTAATAACATCGCCCAAGTCGCGAGTCGGGAATTAAGAACACTTGGCTTGTTCATCAATACCCGAAGGGGATTGATCCTGGAGATGATATGAATAGTCTGGCCTATGACATAGTGTCGCGTCTTCTGGATAGCGAACATCAGAGCCAAGCATTCTTTTTCCACTGGACTGTACCGGTGTTCAGCTCCGACCATCATCCTGCTCAGATAGTAGATAACCTGTTCATGACCCACATCGTTCTTCTGTGCGAAAAGAGCTCCCAGAGAATGATCCATCGCTCGAACATACAGCAAGAATGGTCTTCCTATGACGGGAGGCACCAGAACTGGCGGATTAGTGAGGTAGCATTTGATATCATTAAACGCTTGCTGACAAGCTCTGTCCCATAGGAAGGATACACCTTTCTTCATGAGATAAGAAAAAGGTTGACATTTCCCAGAGAGGTTGGATATGAATCTCCGGATATAAGCCATACGACCTTGAAATCCCCTGAGTTCCCTCAGATTACGGGGTGATCGTATTTCTAAGATGGCCTTGACTTTATCAGGGTCCACTTGAATGCCTTTGGCGGTAATGACAAATCCCAGGAATTTGTTGCTAGATACACCAAGAAAAGACTTGGTATGGTTCATTTTGAGCTGATGCTGGCGCATCAACTCGAACACTGTCCTCAAGTCTTGGATGTGATTAGCCTTGAGACGGCTTTTGACAGCAATGTCGTCTACATAACACTCCACCATTTTGCGTAAATGCTGGTGGAATATGTTACTCATGGCTCGTTGATAGGTAGCTCCGGCATTCTTTAATCCGAAGGGCATGACCGTATAGCAATATACCCCTAATGGTGTCCGGAAGGCAGTATGCTTCTCATCTTCAGGATGCATCTTGATTTGGTTGTATCCCGAAAATCCGTCCATGTAAGACATGCGTTCAAAACCGTATGTATTGTCGATCATGACGTCCGTAATGGGAAGAGGAAACTCATCCTTGGGGCAGGCTGCGTTCAGATCTCGATAATCGATGCAGACACGTACTTTCCTATTTTTCTTCATGACCGGGACAATATTGGCGACCCAGTCGGGATGTTGTTCTTCTCAGATGAAGCCGCAGGCTATCAACTTCTTGATTTCAGCCTCAATGGCGTCCATCATATCCGGGCGGAACCGGCGTTGGTGTTGCTTCACAGGCTTCGAATTGGGCAATATATTGAGTTTATGAGTAGCCACCTTTGGATCAAGGCCTGGCATGTCCTCATAATTCCACGTAAAGACGTCGATATATTCTTTTATCAGCTGGATAATTTCTTTTCTTTCTTCTTCGGAAAGACTGTTACTGATAAATATCGGCTTTGGCGAAAGTTCATCCCCAACATCTATGCGGATAACTTTATCTTCAGTGGAAGGTTCTCTCTGCTCGATCCGGAGTTCCCATTGTGTATCCATTTGTTGAGCTCAATAGTCATTCTCAAACGGTTCAGATTTTTGTTCGTCTGCTTCGAAGGAGTCTAGCAATACCATATTTACTGATAATGTTCGTTCGAGAGCATCAGATGAGCCGGAGTACGGCGAGCCATTTTGAGAAAAGGAAAAGATATCCTCATTTGAGTCAGAAGTTATAAGGGAGGTGGTATACCCTAACCCGAAATGAGTTCATTGACAGTAAGGATCACCGTGCAGTGGCATTCGTCTGCCTTTTCCGTAGTTGAGGCCTGGTTCCAGCTTCAAGTCATAGCCCATACTTTGCATAATCTTCAAAGCTTGCGGGATGTATCTGTGAACCTGCATTTTACCAGCGTCATCATTGGGAGAATCTTCTTGTACAGTCGGTTCATTGCGCATGCGACCGAAGACTATTGAACGCTGACTGCTGCAAGTAGGCGGGATAACGAAGATAGAATCCTCATGTGGTCCATATGTCGTGATGATATTGGATGATGATGCTACTTCCCATATAAACGGATGATAGGAATCTATAGCTTCCAAGAATTTTTGTGCTATAGGTTCTATATCGTCATGGGGAGAGGATTCCAAATTTGGGACTTGAGCATCGATGTACTGGAAAAGAGGATCTTTATTATCATCCGAAACCACGTTCCCGGTTGTATTTACATCAATCGGCTGTTTGCTGTGCCGAAGGTTGATGATCAAGGGTGGAGGCTTCTGGTTCAAAGTGATCACTAGAGGATTACCTCCTTCTCCTGACCTGGTTTTGTTCAGGTGGATAACCATGGGCTCCATGACTTTTGGACGAGTAGTTCGCCCTTTCACCTTGATTGACAGAGGTTGCTTGGCAGAGGGTTCTTCTGGCTCCCGGTGGGATTCCCTCTCTGCTTCGCCTGACACCTCCTCCATGTAATCTTGAGTGTACAATATGGCATCAGAGTAGTAGGATTCTACTCTTTTAAACGGGTTCAGGTCAGCAAACTCCGTTTATACTATTCCTTGGGCGTCTACATATTTAAAGCATTAATGCAGAGTCGAAGGAACGATATTGTGGTCGTGGATCCAAGGTTTGCCCAGCAGAATGTTGTAGGATACCTCTGAATCAATGACATAACATGTGGTCACTGATCTAAGGTCGCCAATCTGGATCTTCAGGCAAATTTTCCCCAACGGCTTACTTTTCTGGCGTTGAAACCCACGATTGTAGTGGTGGTGTAAGCCAATTCGCTGGTAGGAATCCTCAGTGGTCTGAGCAGACTATGAGGAATGATGTTGATTGATGATCCCGGATCTATGTAAATCCGGTCAACCTCCATGGAACCGACGTACCCGGTATAATAGAGGGGTCTGTCATGCCTGTTATGTTTTAACAACATGTCATCTTGAGTGAAAGTGATATTCGGGACCACCTCCATCACACTGTGGCATTGAGAACATGCCACGGGTTCTTCGTCAGGGGACTTGAGCTGGGTCAAGTATGCATCCGCCTGCATCAACGCTTCACCCAGGGCTTGACGAGTGTCTTGAGAAAGCCTGAGTAGTTCGAAGATGGACAACCTGGCTGGTGTATTAGCCAATTGGGCCAGGATGTCGAAGTTGTATGGCTTTTCTAAACCTTTGTTTTGAATGTTTTTTAAAGGTTTATCGAAGCACACTTCTTTTTGCTTCCCCTTGTCCGCCGAAGTTGGTCTTGAAGGACCTGTCTTTGGTATGGCGGGTTCTGGTTCTGAAGGCTTGGCAGCTGAAGTATCTACGGGTGCATCTTCCTGACTTGCTCCATAATCCTTGAGGTAAGCTTTCCCTGAACGGGTTCCAGTAGCCAAGACCTTGTCTTCTGATACCGAGTGTATCATGATCATGTGACATGGTTTACGCTTTGAGTTCTACTTAGACTTAGCTTTAGCAGCTTGAGTCTCTTCCTCGATCTCTGACACCAGATCTGGATAAACCCATATAATCTTGCCTCGCTGGGTAGTTAGGGGTACCAGGTCATGATTTTGACCTCTAGCTGGAGGAAGATTAACGATGTTCATCGTTGTCCGGGAAATAGGTGTAACACCATCTGGGACTTCTTGGGGAGGAAGATTGCCAAATTGTAGGGAGATCATGTTGGCTGTAACCGTCTTCTCGCTGTTGCGCAGAGTGATGGACTTAGCATCGATCAGCTCCTGAATCTTCCTCTTCAGTACATAACACGCTTTTGTAGGGTGGTGTATGTATCTATGGAAGATGCAGTACTTGGGGTTATTGGTACTGCCGGCTTCATTGGGCAGCTTCACCTCAGGGAGGGTAATCTTGCCGCTGTTGACGAGACACTCGAATATGCTTGGAATATCGTCGTCGTCAAAAGAGTACACTTCAATGGGCCTGGAAGTCCCAGGTTTCGTCTGTGTGGTTGCCGCCGTCTTTTGCCTGGACGTGTTGATCGCCAGAGCTTCTTTTCCTTTGGCCCCATGAGGATGGTCGCTGTTGGAGGATGACCTTTTGCCTCTATCGGAGGCAGAGATCATGATACCATTATCACGCACCTTCCGACTGTTGTCCTCGGCGGCTACCGCTGAGATGATGAATGAGGGCCAATCATGGAACTGATATGGTCCTGTGAACACCGAGATCACGGGAAGAAGGTTCTTCCTGCAAATGTCCACTAATGTCGAGTCTGGAACTCCGGGAGGCATTTGCAAAGTGGCCTGACGAAAACGTTCGATGAAATTGCGAACGTCCTCTTTTTCCCTCTGCTTCACTTCGATGAGAGAGGACATAAACATGTCAATCCCTCCCTCATAGAATCGTGCGAAGAATAAAGTCTTGAAGTCTTCAAAGGAAGTAATGTAGTTGTCCGCCAGACTACGGTACCACTGATAAGCCACTCACGAGAGACAACCCTTGAACACCCAAGTGAGGAGGGCGTCATTCCCCTGTAATAACACCGTCATCATACTGAAGTAGTTCATGTACTGACTCGGTGATGTTTTTCCCTCGAACAGAGCCATAGTCTGTGGTTTGTATCTAGGAGGGAAATGGACCTCATCCCAGATAGCCGGGTAAGGCTGGTTGATTCCTAATTTCTTGAGCTGATTTTTGTGCTTCAAGGCATCAAACTGAGCTTTCAACTCCCGTACTGCCTGCATCGGATTTTTAGTCGGTAGCGGGACCACGGAGTGGTGAGGGATCGGTTGTATTGCAACTCCAATAATAGGCAGTGCATTCTTCGAGCTAGGATGTGGGGGAGCTGCTGACTCTTGGTCTAGAGCAGGCTCCTGACTTGCGTTGGATGGTGGTAAGTCCACCCCCATACGTATCTGAGTTGGAGGGACTGATGCTTGAGCCATAGCAGCTGTGTATTGAGTCAGCATCATCTGGTGCATATTCTCCATCATGGACTGTATCTCCTTCAGAGATGTCTCCAGTACAGCAATGCGTTGCTCAGTGTTCCCTAACGGGGAAGCTTCCTCACGTTCATCTCCAATGGCATAGACTTCCATCTCCCGGGGTGTCATTGAAGGATTAGTATAGGCCTCTGTAGAAGTTGACTCTATACTTTTAGCATCTGATTCGGGAAACTGGCGACCCCCAGCATCGGAATTAGAAGAGTACGAAGCCGGTTGGCGTGACTTCGAACGGGTGTTTTGAAATACCCCAGCTTTAGCGTTCTTAAGGAGCTTGTCGAATCTCCTTTAGCTTGGGCGTCTTGAGTTCGACCTTCCCCTAGGAATACGTGAAGCCATATTCACGGATGCATGTGCGGGTTCTTCTTCCTGGGAAGACAGAGAGTAGTTCAACCGGTCGAAAACCGACCGTCTCGCTTCAGAACAGCAATAATTAAATACAATCCTATGGCTATTATAATAGTGCTCGCTTGGAGGCGTAATAGACATGCTGGAAGATCTCCTATCCTTGCGCTTCTGGATCAGATACTCACGCAGGTCAGGAGGATTTACAGAAGAAGAAGAAGAAGATGGGTTGTTCCTTCTGTTCACCTCAGTGGGCATGCGGATGTTGGGAACCATAGTTCTTCCTGTGCCACCCGTATTCGACAGGTTGGCCCTCTGGGTAGCGGATGATCCCCGAGGGGTGTGTCTTTCCGCAAACCGAGCCTTCTTTACGCTGAGGGGACCCTCCTGGCGTAATTTGGAGCTCTGTTCAGGCTGGCGTAAAGCTGAGGAGGTCCTTAGTCGGCCGTCAGCTCCTCGCGTAATCCGGAGGGCGGGCAGATTCTTTCCTTGGTGGCGTAGAGGCCGAGAAGTTGAGCAGTCCGCTACTTGCTTTCCCTCGCGTAGATTGCGGGGATCATCTACTTTTCCGCGGAGGGCAGATGCATCTTTACGCGCGGAGCACGTTTGGGATTTCTGATTTGGCGCTAAGGCATTGTCAGAAATTATGTCTGCCACATCATCGACGGGAGACAGAGTTTTACGCGCAGAGCACGAAGTAGGCTTCTGGACTAGCACTGAGGCATTGTCTGAAGTTTTGCCTGCCACGTCACAGACGGGATACTGGATTTTACGTGCAGAGCGCGAAGTAGACTTTTGGACTAGCACTGAGGCATTGTCCGAAGTTTTGTCTGCCATGTCACAGACGGGAGACTGGGTTTTACGCGCGGAGCGCGAAGGTTGTGTGGCTACAACCTGGCCGGTCGGAGAGATCGGAGAGTCGGCAGGAATGGTAGGGGATATCTTCGGCATCCAAATCTTACGCAGCTTCCTGTTGTCGTGAACAGAGAGAGAGTGAGAGCTACCCCCTGCTCGAAGCATATCTTCGTAGGCAGACTGGTCGAACTGGATGACCAGGTCTTCTTCATGGATCCTACGGATACCGCATCATGTTGACCAATTGCTTTCTCCTCAGAAGAGAAAGCGGTCCCCAGCAGAGTCGCCATCTTGTTTTTGATAATAAACGAAAGAAATGAAACATGATTTATACGAAACCCGCTCTTTGGTTTATAAACAAGAAGTACTTTTAATCTTATACGAGGATATTAAGTACAATTTTTTAATCTGGGTAAATATTGCTATAGGAGTCTGATCTGCAGTCGATCACTTTGTCCCTTGGACCATACGATGATGAAGAAGTGCCGTAGAAGAAGGAGATGCTTCAAAGGTTGCAAGAAGAAGTAGATGCTCGATGCCAAGCTCGTCGATCTGTGTTCTTCGACTTCTTTGGCTCTTGACCTCTCTCTTCCGACCTCTGTTCTCTAGATTCTCGCCGTTTGAATCTTAGATTCTCCACTTTTCTTCTCCCTTGAATTCTTGACCCTTCGACCTTCGAACCCTTGACCTCTGTTGATAGGGGTCTCTATTTATAGGGTTTTGGTGACAGTGACCATCCAATCGACGTAGAAGCCGGGCAGTGGAGAGTATGGCACTTTTTACGCGATGGTCACAATAACCGTTACCTATGTATAAATGATCTTCTGTATCTGCGTATGACGCGTGTCCCATTGAGGGATAATACGTATAACGGCTGTGAAGATTACGGCATAAAAGCCACGAAAGTAGTTATCCCTCGCGTAGAAGAGGTTGGCGAAGAAGCCAACAACTGTCACCATGGCATAGAAGCCAAGTAGTCATCAAACTGGCGTAGGAGCCAAGTAGGCGTAGAAGCCGAGTAGGCATAGAAGCCGAGCAGGCGTAGAAGCCGAGTAGGCATAGACAGGTAGCTAGCGTAGAAGATAGCTGATCCTCCTTCCTTGACTGAGGTCTTGAGCGAATTCTGGACCAAATAGCCTTAATACGCACCAATACAAATGTAGCCCGAGTTGGCGTATTTCAAGGAGATAGCGTACTGCGTTCTCCCCATAGCTGAAAATAGCCCATGGCGTATTGTGCAAAAGCGATGATGTGGACGTCTTAGCAAAAATCACGGCTTTTGGAGATATAATCAAATCTCTTGCATTAAATGCAGAGATCTGCCCCCATCCTGCGCATTAAATGCAGAGGCGTGTTTCGGAGACCTGCCACCATTCTGCGCATTAAATATAGAGACGTGTTTCAAAGATCTGTCACCTTTCTGCACATTAAATGCAGAGACGTGCCTCGAGTAGCTATCACCATTTTGCGCATTAAATGTAGAGACGTGCCTCGAGTATCTGTCACCATTCTGCGCATTAAATACAAAGACGTGACTCGAGCCTCGTACGAAGAGCAGCTTTTAACGTGGCAGCCTGTTTGTCTTCTGTGGAGCGTAAAAAGCTCACATCTGCCTGTGTAAAACTAGGCAGCGTATTCCCTCGCATGCGTAAAAGCAGTTTAGGCCAAGGAAATGTCACTAAACGACAGTTTGGGTCGCTGTGCCGCGCCATTATTACAACCGTCGTCTGAATAGTTGTGCAGTACTTTTTGTCAGGAGTCAGACGTCAAGTTCACTGTATGATTTGACAGGTTCATTTCGAGGAATACGAAGCGTTCCTCGTACACTTCAATGCTGCATTAAGAGCGGATGAGTTTTATGCCATACAGGCGGTATAGCACCCTTTTTACGCTGAAGCAGCCTGGACATACTACATTGCGCGAATAGTCCTTGAGCTTGTATTTTACGCTGTACTAGCGATGAAGCTCTGTTGTACGCCGATGGCTCTGAAGTCAAGTTTTACGCCACACAGCACCAAAATGCTGCGTATAACTTTTCAGCGTATTTTTTATGCTTCTACAATGATAAAAGAATAGAAGAGTCATAATTATAACTCATGAGACAAAATAATATCCAATGAGCCAAGAAAAAACTAATAAGAAGGCTGGAGACAAATCCAGTACAAAAGAATATAACTACTGAGCTACAAGTCCTGGGTCGTCTGTCTAAGTCAAAATGAGACCCTCCTGAGCTAAGGTCTCTGGCTCTAAGCCAACTAAGTCTTGAGGCCCATAGTGATTGGGTTACCACTCCTTAGTGTCATCTAGGAAAAATATATTCAGTCAGAAAATGAGCAAATTACATCTCTAACAACAATTCTAATAAATGATATAAACTATATAACAGTAAATAGATGTAAATATATAAGATACAATATATATATATATATATATATATATATATATATATATATATATATATATATATATATATATAAAAGATATAAAATAAAAGAAATACTAAAAATAAATACAAGAATGAGCAATATAGAAACGAACAAGAAATACAAATAACTAAGTGAGTGAGTACCAGCTTTAATATGTGATCGGCTTAGGAACTTACACAAGAATTATGGCCTGGTTAATCATACATGAAGTATATGATCAATACTCATAAGAAACAAGGCATACACAAGGAGGGTATAATCACATATCTACACTAAATACTCTCCTCCTTCGACTGGTATAGTGGATCCAACCATGGTACGTTATGACACGGGTTTCTACAAGAAGGGCGCTACTCTTCTCATGAACCAATGTCTGTATTTGTACAAGAAGAACAAGGAAACAAGGCTTGCACAAGATACACCGTAAATACTAAGGAATAACATCTCATAACGAGATTCAGATATACCAATCTGTTTAACCATCGTGTCAAAAAATTAAGGATATCTACATTAGATACAAGACACATAGAGGATATCATAAATGAGAAACTATCAGAGAATGTACTCGCATAAAATTTGGTGAACAGTATCAAAGATGTCCGGTATGGTGCCTCGAAGAACTAAATAAGGAATATTACATCAATATAAGGGTTTAGAATAAAAATAAGTTAAACTAGTCTTCTAGGTCATAAAGTCATTTCTAAATCAAAATAGTCAATCTAGGTCAACTCTATGTCAAACTAGTCAAACTTGGTCAAACTAGCTATTTCTAGCTTGTATGAGTCTATCTCTAGGATATTGGGTCCATCACTATGTAACTAGGCTATACTAGTTATACTAGGTATCTCAGGTAATTTAATATCTAACATATCTAACTACCCAAACACCTAACTATATACTAAAATATATTTAACTTATGACAAAACTATACTAACATACCCCTTCAGATATTTAATATTCATACCCTAAATACCTCACTCTCATTACCTTGGGGTATCTCAAGGTAATCTAGAATTACTACTAACCAATGCTAACAAGTTCTCATCTACATATATATCCCTTATCTATATATTTATAATTTACTAACAACCAATACATATATATGTACATATAACTAACTAGTTTAACAAAATGTACATACATATAACTAACTAGTAATTAATATGTAAATATATATAACTAACTAGTCTATCAATAAATTAACTAACTAACTAACTAGAGTTATAAATCAAGGCTAACCCCCTTACCTTGCTGTTGCTATTGCTTTTGCTATTGCAGTTGCTGCTGCTCTAGCTGCAGTTGCTGCTAGCTAGTTGCTGCTGCTGCCCTTGTTATTGCTGCTACAGCTGCTGTTGCTACTGCCTTTGTTGTTGCTGCTGCAGTTGTTGTTGCTGATGCCCTTGTTGTTGCTGCTGCAACTGCTGCATTGCTCCTTGAGCTGTTGCTGCTACAGTTGCTGGCATTGCTGCTACTGCCTATGCTAGCAACCCGACCCCCTAGCACACACACACACACACACACACACACACACCCCCTCAACCAACTAATATATATATATCTTTATATACATATATATAACACTAGATATATATACATATAAACACCAATCACTATACATATACATATACATATACATATACATATACATATAATACTATAGATATATACATATCTATATATACATATATAAACACAATATCACTATACATATATATATATATATATATATATATATATATATATATATATAACATAATGGATATATACATATCTATATATACATATATAAACACAATATCACTATACATATATATACATAACCATACAATTATAACACTATAATAGCTATAACTAAGTTATATTAAATGAAAATGCAAGAAGACAAACATGTGGAGTGTATCGTACCCGTATCACACTAAATCTATAATACGCTTGCGATACGGCTCTACCACACAACTAATTGTATTCCAACGGACACAAGTAAGTCTAAAATAGTAATTATGAACAATACAAAGAGCTAACCACTCATCTACGTGTCTGTGTCAAAATGTGACATGCTCAAACCTCCGTGTCGGAAAAGAACCCCCAAATCAACCCGTATCTCCAAATTATCAGGATACGGACTATACATATCCAATTATGGATAAGATGCTAGCCACACACAATCAAATACATGTTAATTTAGTCTAATTGACCTATTGATAACACAAGATATGTCATTCACAGAATTCTCCTAAAATTGACACAAAATACCACATAACTTTCTCCATAGACCTCCTATGAACCTAATTTCAATTCCTATGGGTAGCCTTAGGATATGGGGTGGTTCCTAATGATTAAATCATAGATTTAGAGTCTAATTAGAGGAAAAACTGAATTTTACCTATTGGAAAATGGATTTCCAATGAAACCTCCAAATTGAGTGAAGAGAGCCTCCAACTTGTAGATCATTGCTCCTCCTTATAGATCCTTGCTCCTCCTTGTAGATCCTTACTTTATCTTTATAGATCCTTGCTCTAATAGCCTCCAATAAAGATTTAGAAAAGAATTGGAAAGAAATTTGGGTGAAGTTTGATATGGGAATAAAAAAATTTGGAAGAAAAAATTCTAGATCTAGATTTGAAAATAAAAATAAAGAGAGAGAAAAATTTTCTCCATTAATATATGGCCGGCCACTATTCTCCCTCCCTAAGTTATTATGTAAAGTCTAAAATACCTCTTAGGGCCTCTCATAAAGAAATAATTAAGGAGAAAAGGTTCTAGTCTAATTGGTTTAACTTAATTAATCACCCTCCTAATGATTTGGGCTTACTATTGGGCTTAATTCTAACTAGAATTAAATATTGGTCCATGGATCTAATCTAAACTAATTAGGTCCACTAACACAAGTCCAAAATAATAAACTAAAATATAACAATAATTAAATAATATAATAAATAATATTCAACATGTACAATATTTAATTAATTATGAAATAACCAAAATATCCTTTTCTAGAAAATATGGTAGTGGCAAGTCTACCCCCCTTAAAATAATTTTATCCACAAAATTCAAAGACGAACTATCCCCAGAAAACAAAATAGAACAAAACAAAACAAAACAGAACCAAAAAAGAATCGTACCTCAAGGCACAAACAAATATGGCTAACGCTCTCGTATTTTATCCTCTCTCTCAGGTAGACTCCCCCGAAGAGTGATGCCTCCATGCAACGCATTCCAGGGGAATATTCTGGTTCCTCAGTGTCACGCCCCGAGGCGTCCCCCGAGTCGTGACCGCCGTGCGGGCCTGGGTTTGCGCCCGCACAAGGCTTTAATGATTTGCATAGCAAGCACATATTCAGAGTACGCAGATAAATTGAAACACAGATTTGAAACATGGAAAAGTTCTCTTTATTGATAATGAACATCTATTACAAACTCCTGAACGAGTCAGCTAATTTGCCGCACGGGCTTACAAAAGTATTGATTCAAAATGAGATAGCAGTCCTGTACATTACATCCTTTTATAATTTCAAAAGACATAGACCTCCTGGCTGGAGGATAGCATTGCCTCGGAGCTGCATTTGTGTATGAAGAGTTGCAGGCTCCAGGTTCAAAAGGCTTCGAGGGGCGCGGTGAAGATGCGCCAACAGCTGGACTGGATCGGGAAGACGACTTCGGCTCCTCGCTCGGTTCGCCTTGGTGCGGAGAACCTGTTTCAACGAGGGTCAGCATATCGAAACATGCTGGTGAAGGCGAGCTAGCCGAACTATACCAATCAACACGTTGTTTTAATGAAGCATGCATATTTGTGGGTTTCTATCTTGCCTTAGTTCATTTACAAGTAAGCAGCATATAGAATTTACTGAAATGAACGTGCCACCGTTCGGTGGATTTTACCTGCCCGCTGAATTACCTGCACAATACTTACCTTGCCTTCCCTGACACGAAGACACAAGTTAGTATGCAACAGGTTTAAATATACATAGGATCACTGGCTTTATGCCACGAAGGGACGGTTATAGTCTCAAGGCTAAGTGACGTACAACGCGGGTGGCGAGCCCCGCTGCATAACACTTGCCGGGTAACATACGACTATACATACGTTCCGTCCGGATCGGATCGGTCCCGGCGCCCCGGTGACCGTCCGCGGAACTCATAACATACCTTGTGCACAAGTCATCCGTGATCGAGAATACTCATAGAATTAGTTCCATAGCATAACAGTTTTGCATAGCCATCCTGACAGTTTACCTCATAACAAGCATATATTTCCATACTTAGCACGATTCATAGAACAGTTATAAACGAACTAGCATACAGGATGATAACCGTTCATAAGTTTGTTTGACAAGCAGTATTAACCAAGTCTATTCTCTTTTATCTTGGTTTCTTTTATTTGCACTTGGTATCGTTTGATCGGGGCAAAGAAGAATGCAGATTTTTAGGGCGCGAAGCTTGGAAGCAAGGCTAGCTAATCGGGTTGGTAGCCACTCACTTAGAAGTTGGAAAGAAGAAGGAAAGAGGCGCTTCACGACTCCGCTCGCTAGCCGCCTACTGCTCGTTCACCTGCACACGAACAGTTCGATTAATACTTCTTCCTCTCTTTCCATTCTCGGAATTGAAGTGCAAGTCAATGAACGAAAACAATGAAAACCATCGAAACCGTTCAAAGAAAACAAGCAAATCCCAAAACCAACTCAGAGCACGAAAGCAACAAGCGACATCGAAAACCGAGGCAATAAAAGATAGCAGCGGAGAGGTCCCTCCTGACTCTGCCGCTAAGCCAATCCCGGGGGCGCAGTCCACTGAATATGGGAATCGATTCCGAAGAAACAAATCCATAACGAGGACGAGTTCTTAATTCAATCTATCCCGATCGAACGATACCGTCTTGTGTTTCTTAGCCGCGCTCTCTGCCCCGGAAGAACGGGGTGCTACATCCTACCCAACTAATTGGAAGTTTTGTCTCGAAACTTAAGAATAGAACCAACCGTTAGGGATTATTGGGTTGAGGCAGGAGCTTAGAGGGGAGTGGACAATCCCGCGCTACGTGGCCTGGCCTGCCACAGTTGAAGCATAGACCTTTTCTGCTGTAACATTTATCAGTAGTGTGCCCACGTCTTCTACAAAAGTCACAGTATGGTCTCTGGTTCTCTTTGTGAAGACCACCATCGTTATGTCATTTTGTGGCGGTGTTTCCTCTCTTGTCGCTATGGCGTTTGTGATTGTAGGTATGCACAGCGCCGGCAGAAACGTGAGGATACTGTGGCTCGAGCGATAGGGCGTGATTCATGACTTCACGCATTGTTCCGTACTGATTATTGGCTACGTGCGAATGGATGGCAGGGCGCAATCCACCTTCAAACCTTCTGGCTCGACTCGCTGCATCAGGTAAATAGGCCCTAGCGAATTTGGAGAGTCGGTTGAATTTGGCGGAGTATTGCTTAACTGTCATACTGCCTTGCCTCAGTTGCACGAAGTTATTTTCCATTTGACGTTGTACTGGAGGCGGTATAAACTCCTCTTCGAACGCGGCACGAAAGGTCGTCCACGAGATCGCCTCCTCTCCGTGATCAAATTGGAGAGATCGTCGATGCACGTCCCACCAATCGTGTGCGTTGAGGCGGAGCTGGAGTTGCGCGCAGGCGACGCGCTTCTCATCGGGGACCTCTAGCAGAGCGAAGTGATCTTCAAGCTCGGCTAGCCAATCTAGAGCTACCACTGAGTCCTCAGTCCCGTTGAACGGAGTGTTGCAGACTTTCTTGAAATGGCCCAAGTTGAAGGCAGTCACGTCCCTCGGCCTTGGGATTTGAGGCATCTCCACTTCAAGCACGGGCTGTTCCGCCGGAGTCGTTGCTGTTGCGGCAGAATGGTTGGCAGCCAAAGTCTGAACGATTTGTTGCAGGGTATCTACCTGCTTCTGTTGGACTGAGAATCGGTTCTCTAGATTGCTCTCGAACCTGGCTTGGCGAGCATCGTCTCTTTGTCGTTGCTCTTCTAGCATTTTCATTACCCGCTCAAGCGGGTCGACTTGAGATATGCCTCGCTGGCTCCGAGAGTTTCCCGAAGTGCCCGAACTACTTTCTTGCGTTTCGTTCGGTGGTTGCGCTGCAGATTGCGCTGGTATCATTTCTTCAAAAGAAGGTAAATTACATTAGAATCATAATGTATTATGGACTTATTGCATGAATCTATCTCATTTTGGCCTAGCGAGTTCAAGAGTTCGCACAGGAATTTGATCGTTAAAGGAACTTTTCCAGCACGAGTCTAAGGAACTTGAATCTGTGCTCTGATACCACTATGTCACGCCCCGAGGCGTCCCCCGAGTCGTGACCGCCGTGCGGGCCTGGGTTTGCGCCCGCACAAGGCTTTAATGATTTGCATAGCAAGCACATATTCAGAGTACGCAGATAAATTGAAACACAGATTTGAAACATGGAAAAGTTCTCTTTATTGATAATGAACATCTATTACAAACTCCTGAACGAGTCAGCTAATTTGTCGCACGGGCTTACAAAAGTGTTGATTCAAAATGAGATAGCAGTCCTGTACATTACATCCTTTTATAATTTCAAAAGACATAGACCTCCTGGCTGGAGGATAGCTTTGCCTCGGAGCTGCATTTGTGTATGAAGAGTTGCAGGCTCCGGGTTCAAAAGGCTTCGAGGGGCGCGGTGAAGATGCGCCAACAGCTGGACTGGATCGGGAAGACGACTTCGGCTCCTCGCTCGGTTTGCCTTGGTGCGGAGAACCTGTTTCAACGAGGGTCAGCATATCGAAACATGCTGGTGAAGGCGAGCTAGCCGAACTATACCAATCAACATGTTGTTTTAATGAAGCATGCATATTTGTGGGTTTCTATCTTGCCTTAGTTCATTTACAAGTAAGCAGCATATAGAATTTACTGAAATGAACGTGCCACCGTTCGGTGGATTTTACCTGCCCGCTGAATTACCTGCACAATACTTACCTTGCCTTCCCTGACACGAGAAGACACAAGTTAGTATGCAACAGGTTTAAATATACATAGGATCACTGGCTTTATGCCACGAAGGGACGGTTATAGTCTCAAGGCTAAGTGACGTACAACGCGGGTGGCGAGCCCCGCTGCATAACACTTGCCGGGTAACATACGACTATACATACGTTCCGTCCGGATCGGATCGGTCCCGGCGCCCCGGTGACCGTCCGCGGAACTCATAACATACCTTGTGCACAAGTCATCCGTGATCGAGAATACTCATAGAATTAGTTCCATAGCATAACAGTTTTGCATAGCCATCCTGACAGTTTACCTCATAACAAGCATATATTTCCATACTTAGCACGATTCATAGAACACTTATAAACGAACTAGCATACAGGATGATAACCGTTCATAAGTTTGTTTGACAAGCAGTATTAACCAAGTCTATTCTCTTTTATCTTGGTTTCTTTTATTTGCACTTGGTATCGTTTGATCGGGGCAAAGAAGAATGCAGATTTTTAGGGCGCGAAGCTTGGAAGCAAGGCTAGCTAATCGGGTTGGTAGCCGCTCACTTAGAAGTTGGAAAGAAGAAGGAAAGAGGCGCTTCACGACTCCACTCGCTAGCCGCCTACTGCTCGTTCACCTGCACACGAACAGTTCGATTAATACTTCTTCCTCTCTTTCCATTCTCGGAATTGAAGTGCAAGTCAATGAACGAAAACAATGAAAACCATCGAAACCGTTCAAAGAAAACAAGCAAATCCCAAAACCAACTCAAAGCACGAAAGCAACAAGCGACATCGAAAACCGAGGCAATAAAAGATAGCAGCGGAGAGGTCCCTCCTGACTCTGCCGCTAAGCCAATCCCGGGGGCGCAGTCCACTGAATATGGGAATCGATTCCGAAGAAACAAATCCATAACGAGGACGAGTTCTTAATTCAATCTATCCCGATCGAACGATACCGTCTTGTGTTTCTTAGCCGCGCTCTCCGCCCCGGGAGAACGGGGTGCTACACTCAGCACCTTCTCTCTCTGATCCAGAATCTCAACGGACTGCTCTGGATAGCTAAGAGTAGGGCCCACCTCTATCTCGGAATGATCCAATACGTGACTAGGATCTTCCATGTACCGTCTCAACTGTGATACGTAAAATATATTGTGCACTCCCTCCAATGCAGGTGGTAAGTCTAGTCTGTAAGCAACTGCACCGACCCTCTCGAGAATACTGAAAGTTATAATGAATCGCGAACTAAGCTTCCCGTCTCTACCAAAGCGAATCGTACCTCGTATCGAAGAAATCTTCAGAAACACCAAACCACCAACCTAGAACAAAATACAACCTTAAGAACTTAATCTATATTAAACAACCAATATCAAGCACAAAATAAAAAAACTAAAACTATACCTCAAACTCCAAAGGTCTCCGGTATCTATCGGCCCAATGCCGTTGTCTATCCTACGCCACTCGAAGTCTGTCTCTGATCAGCTTAACCTTCTCTGCTACATCCACAATCATCTCTGGCCCTAGCAAAACTCTTTCTCCAATATCATCCCATGACAAAGGAGTATGACATCTTCGACCGTACAGAGCCTCAAATGGTGATATCTCTATACTAGCCTAATAGATGTTGTTGTAAGCAAACTCTACCAAATAGAGATGGTCCTCCCAAGATCCTCCAAAATCTAGTACACAAGTGCGCAACATATCCTCGAGAGTCTAAATAGTCCTCTCTGACTGTCCATCCGTCTAGGGATGATATATAGTACTGAAATTGAGCTGGGTGCCCAAACTCGTCTACAAACTCCTCCAAAAATGAGAAGTAAAATAACTATCCTGATCCGAGAATATGCTGATGGGAACCCCATGTATCCTAACGATCTGCCTTACATACATCTCTGCCAGCTTCTCCATAGACAAATCCACCTTGAAAGGCAAAAAGTGGGCTGACTTGGTCAACCTGTCAACGATGACCAAATTACGTCTTTCCCAACTGGAGATCATGAAAGTTCGGACACAAAATCCATATTAATGCGCTCCAACTTCCACTCTGGAATGGGTAATGACAAAGTAAACCACCTGGCCTCTGCCTCTCTGCTTTCACCTACTGACACACTAAGCATCTGGATACAAACGGTGTCACCTCCCTCTTCACGCCATACCACCACACACTCTCTCGCATATCCCGATACATCTTGTTGGCACCTGGATACATGGAATACTGAGAGTAATGCACTTCCTATAATACCTCCTCATGCATCTTCCCACTAGGCACACATAATCTAATACCATGCCGCAAAGAACCATCCTCAGTAATGGTAAAATTATCCTCCAATCCTGCTCTCACCTGAACTTTGAGGCTCCTCCGAGATACATCTTCATACTGGGCTACCTTGATCTTGTCCATCAACTCTGAGTGTATCTGCAACCCCCATATCTGTATAGCAAAACCAGAAACTATCACCTCAATGCCCAAGCTCTCCAAGTCTTTCAACAAATATCGATCCAACGTAAACAATATAGCTATCGGATACCTGCTAAAGGCATCGACAACTATATTGACTTTTCTAGGATGATATCGTAAAGATATATAAAAATCCCTTATCAGTTCCAGCCACCAATGATGCCTCATGTTCAACTCATTTTGGATGAAAACGTACTTTAAGCTCTTGTAGTCTGTGAAGATCTCCACACGCTCTCCGTATAAATAGTATTACCACTACTTCAGGGCAAAGATGACTGCTGCAAACTCCAAATCATGGGTAGGATAGTTCTTCTCATGAGGACGTACTTGTCTGGATGCATAGGCAATCATTTTCCTATTCTGCTGAAGAACATAACCTAGACCTATCCTCGATACATCACTATAAATAGTGGAACCTCCAGACCCTGATGGCAACGTCAAAATAGGAGCAGACGTTAAACTCTTCTTTAATTCCTCAAAAGCAACCTGGCACTCCTCCGTCCAAAAAAACTCTGCATTCTTTCTGATGAGTCTAGTCATCGGCTCGGCAATCCTCAAAAAAACTTGCACAAACTTTCTATAGTAGCCTGCTAGACCCAATAAACTTTTGATCTATGCCACTGAACTCGGGGTCTTCCAAGATTCCACTGCTGCTATCTTCTTTGGATATACTAAAATTCTATCACCAGTCATAACATATCCTAAGAACTCCACCTTGTCCAGGAAGAACTCGTACTTGGATAGCTTTCCAAACAGCTTCTCCTTCCTCAACACATCCAACATAATCCGCAAATGCTCCTCGTACTCCTCCGGTGTCTTCGAGTATATGAGTATGTCATCGATGAATACTACCATGAACTTGTCAAGGTACTAGTGGAACACCTTATTCATCAAATTCATAAATACCGTCAGGGCATTAGTCAACCCAAACGGCATCACCATAAACTCATACTGGCCATACCGAGTCCTAAAAGTAGTCTTCGGAATGTTCTCCTGCTTTACTTTCACCTGGTAGTAGCCTGATCTCAAGTCTATCTTGGAAAATACCTTGGGGCCACTCAACTGATCAAACATGTCATCAATTCGTGGCAACAGATATTTATTCTTGATAGTGAGATTATTCAATGTCCTGTAATCAATGCACATGTGCACCGATCTATCCTTCTTCAGTACAAACAATACCGGGGCTCCCCACGGTGAAGAACTAGATCTGATAAATCCCTTATCCTGTTACTCATTCACTTGCTTATTCAGCTCGACCAGCTCCTTGTTGTTTACTCTATAGACATGCTATAAAATTGGTTCTGCACCTGGCACCAAGTCTATAGAAAACTCAACATCTCGATTTGACAAAAATCTTGGCAATTCCTCAGAAAACACATCCAAGAACTCTGCTATTAACGGATGCGGCAACTCCTTGTCTTCTACCATAGCTCCACAGATAATGCCTTCTTTCTGACTTAAAATTGAGTATCTGTTTCCCTCTTTTTCCTGCTAGGATTAAAAATCCTATATTTTACATATCCATACGATCGAGTCATTGGGTTTTTGAAATAGTATAATATAAAAAGAAGTGCTTCGAATCATTGCTATTTGACTCGGGCTTGTTTTAAAAAAGTCAAAATATTTTGAATTATTTGTTGACATGGACAAAGTAAGAAAAAACCTCTGAATTCAATATCGGACCTTGGACAGATAATAGTTCCAAATTGAATCTCTTTAGAAAGAAGATCTTTTGTCTCATGGTAGCCTGCTTGAGTTGCAGCTTCTCTAGCAAACTCAAACTCTGGCACTCCTGGCGGGCTAAACAAAACTCTACCTCCTCTATAATCTATACGAGCATGGTGCCTACTCAACCAATCCATCCTGAGTATAATGTCGTAGCTCGTAAGTGGCATTACAAGTAGACACGCACTCAGCTCCCGGCCTTCCAGAGTAACTCTTCGATCCTTGCAAATATTACTAACCAGGATAATGCCTCCCTCGGTCATGATCTTGCAAGTCCTAAGCAAGGACTCAGCTACCAAATGATACTTCAGAGCAAAAGAAATAAATACAAAACTATGGAAAGCACCACTATCAAACAAAGCTAAAGCTGGAATAGAATCAAGAAGAACATAACCTACGATTACATCTCCGGTGGGCTCGGCCTCCTCGATCGTCATAGCGAACGCTCATCCCTGACGTGTACCTCCCTGATGCTGGTGCTGGGTATAATGCTGCTGCTGAGTTAGAAGCAGCGGTCCCCTCAGCTGTACTGCAGGTGGCCTCGCTTGTGTCCTCTGAGTTGGAGCTGCTGCCTGAACTGCACGACGATGATTGGAAGGACACTCTCTCAGCTGATGCCCCTCGGCACCTTAATCAGACAAACTCTCAACCACTTCCTGTAAAATTTTCAGATGTTGTCGGGCTTCTTGCAGAAGTGATAAGGAGCTTGTTGTGAAAGTCTCTGCTGTTGCGGTGCCTAGTAAAACGGTGCCTTAGCTGGAGTCTGGTGCTGTTACTGCTGCTGAAAAGGCCTGGACAGAAAATGAGGATGCTTAGCAGTCACTGTGCTGCTATTAGCCCCCAGAAAAGAATCACGATCTCTCTTGGGTTTTAAGCCCAATTCATGCTCAACCTTCCGTGCCTTCGCAAGTATCTCCGAATAGGTCTCATAGAAAGACGAAATGGAGATCTTTTCTTTCCAGTTCAGATCCTCGCAAAAACGGATAGCTCGAACCTCCGGCTCCCTCACCAAATACTCCACAAAATGGGTCAGCCTACCGAACTCTACGTCGCATTCCTCCACAGACATGCTCCCCTGAGTAAGGCCCTTAAACTGACTCCCCAAGTCCAACCAGTCTGCCCGAGCAAAGAACTTCTATAAATACCCAAAAAAAAATTAGAGTTTTAAAAACAAATTTTTGTAATTTTTTAAACTAATTAAAATAAATGTATTCTGGTATTAAATAATTTTTATGATTTTATTAATTATTAAAATATTATGAAAATAATATTTTTGAGTGTAAAATAAATAATTAGACTTACTGTAATTTTTCTGGAATTTATTGGGCCCCAGAACTATTTTTAAAGACCTAAAAATTAATATTTTAATTAAACCAAAATAAACCGACTTGAACCAACCGGTTTAACCCTGAACCGGACCAACCCTGAACCGGACCAACCCAAATCATATTGGATCGGGTCGGATCTGAACCCGACCTGACCCATTACCCGAACCCGATCCGTTAATTCATAAGTGTTATAGTAACTCTAAACCCTTCGATCCCCAACCGCCCCGGCCGACGCTCTGGCTCCCCTCTCCGCCGTAGGCCGTTAGGCCACCGCCGTTACCTCATCAACTCCCCGCGCCGCTCCACCTCCAGCAACCGCCGCCCTTCTCCCTCCCCGCAACGGCCGACCGACCACCTCCCTCACCTCCTATTTAAACCCGCTGCCACGATCTTCCCGCTGCCACCGCCACCCCGGCGTCTCCCCTCCAGCTCTGTCGTCCGAAGCCGACGAACCCCAAGCCCCCACCGCCAAGCTCCGCCACTGCATCAACCTGCAGCCGCTGTCACATCCACACCACCACCATCACCAACCTCCTCCGACCGCCCATCTCTCCGCCACCGCCGTATTCTCACCAACGACGCCTCCTCCGGTGACCACTCCGTCGACGAACAGAGAACCCGTCGTCGACGAGCACAGCTCCGCCGCCAGTGAGCTTCGTCACCTTGCAGTCACGGTGATGTGCTGCCTCACGTATGCCAAATACAATTATTTCCGACTCCCTGTTCCGGTGAGTGTATCTCTCTCCTCGCCGCCTTATTTTTTGAACCGTCTGTTGTGGCATGTACCATGCGTGACCCTCTCGAACCCCGTGCAACTCGTTCAGGGTATCGTATTCTATGTCGATCGCAAACTGCGACGCAAAATCAGGAAAATAATTCCTAATTTCTGAAAATTCAGAATTTGTCCCGAACTCGGAAGTTCACGACCGTTTTGCGTACAACCTGTTAATTATCTCTAAAATTTACCTGAACAGTAATTTAGACCATATAATCGAGTTTTAAACCCTATTTTTAGTCTATTTTATTATGTTGTAGTTTGTAATTAATTTGAGGGTAAAAATGACAAAAAATTTGGTTATATAAAAACTTAATTTTTTCTGGAACTGGGTGGCCCCGCTAAACGGGACAACTTGGTCGTGTGCGAACTTCACCGAAAGGTGCGCACCGTTAATACGGATGCGTGGGATTTTATGGAAATTGATTTGGATGTGCGTGCACACCGAAATCAACGCTTATCCGTCGACAACGTCCTATATCGTTCCTGTTCTGAAACTCGTTGTAACTTCGTGTACGCTCGTCATTTCACAACGAAACTTACGTCATCGGATTCGTAGCATTTTTTGGTCCTGTGACCCAAGTTTGGTTCAATTTTGAGAACGTTGACAAAATCCCGTATCGTGGACCCACGGCTCCACTTGACGGGCAATTTTGTGATCGCATCATCGAAATTCAGTTATGGATATTCTATTGGATTCGTATCATCGTTCTGGACTTGTAGACACTAAGTTTGACGAATTTGGAGAACTTTGTCTCTAACACATTTTTCGGTGCGAAGTGGGCCACATGTGGACCCCGCTTTGACCAGAAACTGTCAATTTTGCCCCTGTGTCCAAATTAGACTTATGGACAGACAATTCTAGCTATTTGATATCTTTTGAATATGATAGTAATGATTATTTCAGTAACCGGAGGAGTACTTGAAGATCCCGATGATACAGGAGCAACGGTTGGAAACCAAACCCCAGGCAAGTGTACTTTGCCAATCTTGCAGTACCTACTTTGTATTATTCTCTTGATTTAATTATATGATATATCTGTTCAACCTAGGACCGTGTAATATTACTTAACATCTGAATAAGATTCGGGTGTCAACGCCATACGCGGAGTTGTGTAACGTCACCTAGAGATTGATATTGCAACCCTATATATTTTTGTGCTTGCATTATCAAGTACGTCATACCATAGGACACATGACACTGTTCATGAGACAGAATCTTTCCTGATATATTCATGGTAATTCTG
Organism: Iris macrosiphon; assembly: GCA_036927795.1. Lineage (NCBI taxonomy): Eukaryota > Viridiplantae > Streptophyta > Magnoliopsida > Asparagales > Iridaceae > Iris > Iris macrosiphon. The sequence goes on along the minus strand of JAYESA010000002.1, from coordinate 151,713,431 downwards.
TATAGGTTTACAGGATTCGTGACATAGATCTTACTTTTGCATATCTATCATTATGACTCGCTGCATTAGTTAGAGGTCATGATCTTGCGTGTTATGGACATGAGACATGTGATTACATTGGGTGGGGAGAGATACACCATACTACAGGCTGATTATTGATATATATACTATACTATTGGAGATGCTTTGGCATATATACTGGAGTCATGATACTACTTGCTTTGGCATATATACTGGAGTCGTGATAGTAAATGCTGCTATGGGTTTCCCCGACACAGAGCCTATAGTAGTTTCAGCTTGAGTATGATTAATGCTCTCATTTGCATATCACATAGCTGGTTACATAGTTTTCCTATTGATATATTTTATATACTGTATTTATTTTGGCATGCTGCTTCTTGTACCACGTCCCTCTGAGGACCTGGTCCCTTGCCAGTTTTGCAACATAGACCATTATGGAGCCTGCCTGGAGTTGCTGATGTGTGTTGCTTTGTCATGCAAGAATTGGTGCCAGGTACTTATATTATTTCTTCCAGAGTCATGGTTATTATTCATATTGTTTATTCATCTGCTGATATAGTCTAGTTTTATGGACTCATATTCCTTTCTCGAGTCTATTTGAGCTTATGTGTTACTGGCGGGCGACTTTGGCACATGTAGCTCATTCTTGTATATTTTTTTCATTGTGGATTGAGGCATAGATATTTATATTCACTTGATTATATAGATAGTGACCCTTCAAGTACAGCTTATACGTATTCGTAATCGGACCAGAGTCTGGTCGAATGCGTAGCTGGCATGTTACGTATTTCTAGTCCTACGTATTTTGGGACTGGGGCATGACATATTTTTATGGTGGCCCATGCAGATCCTGATCAAATTATTCGGTTACTTTTCGGTACTGAGCGAGCCTGCAATCAAAGTTAGGAGTGTTAGCATCTCAATCCACAACTGACTTGAAAATTCTTTAGCATTTGATTATCGCCCTTGGACTTCATAATTATACTCTTCTAAATTCTCTCGACATCTTTATTTTTTTTATCATCTCTTCCTATTTCAGAGAGATGAATGTTCGTGCACGGGGTTTCCTCCAGAAGAAAATCCTTGTCAAGGCAGAAGAAGATGTGCTGGATATAAATTTTTGAGAAGACGGTTACCCTTAGTATGATGGAAGATAGGTTATTCCTATATGCTAGAGTCAGTGCAGAGTTTAGCATAAGAATTGAATATAGTATCAGCGGCCTAGAACTAATAAAATCTTACCCTTGCTTAAAGGTAGCAAGTAATTTGGAAGTATTGGAAGAAAGGAAAGAGGGTTTGACTCTAATGTACTTGAATACTTTAGGGAATACATAGTTTGATGCTAGGGATCAGATATGGCTAATGATGGTGATACAATGAATTATATTATGACCTTAAGAAAAAGGAACCTTACTTAGCAGGACAAGGTGGTTAAATCCTTTGTTGTCTTATGACTTTTAGTATCAAAATTAGATCTTATGACCCAACTGTTACACCCCTACTATTTGTGCCAAAGAAAGATGGGACGGTACATCTGTTTATTAACTATAGGGCACTGAACTCTGTAACCATCAAGAACCGGTATCCCTTGCCATGCATTGACAACCTATATCGATTAGTTGAGTGGTGCGAGTGTATTCTCAAGATAGATCTTAGATTCGATTATCACCAGATTAGCGTATGTAGCAAGGTTATACCGAAAATAGCCTTCGGGACCAAGTATGGACACTATGAGTTCTTAGTTATGCCGTTTGGTTTAACCAACGCGCCAGCTATGTTCATGAGTTTGATAAACGATATTTTCCTCCATACTTGGAAAAGTTCGTGGTTGCGATTATTGATGACATCGTGATATATTCCAAGGGCCACACAGAGCACGAGCAACACTCTTTCAGCAGGCCCAGAAACAGAAGAGGACACCACCGCAAGGGCGTGGACAGGCTTTTGCGATGACAGTGGAGGATGCACAGACTCGAGGAATAGCGAATGCGCGTAAGATATAATTTTTTAGCATAGCTATCTATTCCTAGTAATTTAGCACATGCCTGTTAGTTTATGACCTTATCCCTAAACCTAGTAATTTTGAACTTATTAATAATTGATAACCTAGTTTTTCTAAGCTGTAGTTTTCTTTGCTCTAACCAGATTTCCTTCACTCTTGAATTACCTAACTTTCCTTGTCTAGGAAAATACTTTATTCCTTCCCTATGTGTTTTGTTTAACCCTCATCCTTTGAATTCTCCTTGATCATGATTCTTTGATTGTGTCGTGCTTCGAACATTTCTTGCAACCGTGTCATCTCTTCTGATCGGCTATGCTTTCTTAATTACGAGGACACAATCCTCTTAAGGTGGTAGATTGTAAACACCCAGAATTTTTCAGATTTTTAAAAACAAATTTTTGGGATTTTTCTGGAATTTTTTTAACTAATTAAAATAAATATATTCTGGTATTAAATAATTCTTATAATTTTATTAAATATTAAAATATTATAAAAATAATGTTTTTGAGTGTAAAATAAATAATTAGACTTACTGCAATTTTTTGAAATTTATTGGACCCCAGAACTATTTTTAAAGACCAAAAAATTAATGTTTTAATTAAACCAGAATGAACCCAAAATAAAGCGAATTGAACCAGCCGGTTTAACCCTGAACCGGACCAACCCTGAACCAGACCAACCGGACCAACCCAAATCCTATTGGATCGGGTCGGATCTGAACCCGACCCACTACCCGAACCCGACCCGTTAATTCTTAAGTGCTACAGTAACTCTAAACCCTTCGATCCCCAACCACTCCGGCCGACGCTCCGGCTCCCCTCTCCGCTGTCGGCCGTTATGTCACCGATGCTGCCTCATCAACTCCCCGCGCCGCTCCAACTCCAGCAACCGCCGTCCTTCTCCCTCCCTGCAATGGCCGACCTACCACCTCCCTCACCTCCTATTTAAACCCGCTGCCCCGATCTCCCCGCTGCCACCGTCACTCCGGCGTCTCCCCTCCAGCTCCGCCGTCAGCAGCCGACGAACCCCGAGCCCCCCCCCCCCCCCCCCCGCCGAGCTCCGCCACCGCAGTAACCCGCAGCCGCTGCCACAGACACACCACCACCATCACCAACCTTCTCTGGCCGCCCGTATCTTCGCCACCGTCGTATTCTCAGCAACGATGCCTCTTTCGGTGACCACTCCATCGACGAGAAGAGCACCCGTCGCCGACGAGCACAGCTCCACCGCCAGTGAGCTTCGCCACCCTGTAGTCGCGGTGACGCGCCGCCTCGCGTATGCCAAATACAGTCGTTTCTGACTCCCTGTTCCGGTGCGTGTATCTCTCTCCTTGCTGCCTCATTTTCTGAACCGTCTACTATAACATGTACCCTGCGTGACCCTCTCAAATCTCGTTCAACTCGTTCGGGGTATCGTGTCCTGTGTCGATCGCAAACTGTGACGCAAAATCAGGAAAATAATTCCCAATTTCTAAAAATTCAGAATTTGTCCCGAACTCGCAAGTTCACGACCGTTTTGCGTACAACCTGTTAATTATCTCTAAAATTTACCTGAACAGTAATTTAGCCCATATAACCGAGTTTTAAATCATATTTTTAGTTTATTTTATTATACTGTAGTTTGTAATTAATTCGAGGGTAAAAATGACCAAAAACTTGGTTATATAAAAGTCTCTGGGTGCATCCCGCTAAACGGGATAACCTGGTCGTGTAAGAACTTCACCGAAAGGTGCGCACCGTTAATTCGGACGTATGAGATTTTACGGAAGTTGATTTGGATGTACGTTCACACCGGAATCAACGTGTATCCGTCGACAACGTCCTGTATTGGCCCTGTTCTAAAACTCATTGTAACTTCGTGTGTGCTTGTCGTTTTGCAACAAAACTTACTTTATCGGATTCGTAGCATTTTTCTGGTCCTGTGACCCAAGTTTTGTTCGATTCTGAGAACGTTGACAAAATCCCGTATCGTGGGTCCCACGGCTCCACTTGACGGGCGATTTTGTGATCGGCTCATCGAAATCCAGTTCTGGATATTCCATTGGGTTCGTATCGTCATTTTGGACTTATAGACACTAAGTTTGATGAATTTGGAGAACTTGTCTCTGACATATTTTTCGGTGCGAAGTGGGCCACATGTGGACCCCGCTTTGACCAAAAACTGTCAATTTTGTCCCTGTGTCCAAATTGGACTTATGGACAGGCAATTCTAGCTATTTGATATCTTCTGAATATGATGGTAATGATTATTTCAGCAACCGGAGGAGTACTTGAAGATCCTGCTGATACAGGAGCAACGGTTGGAAACCAAACCCCAGGTAAGTGTACCTTGCCAATCTTGCAGTACCTGCTTTGTATTATTCTCTTGTTCAACCTAGGACCATGTGATATTACTTAACGTCCGAATAAGATTCGGGTGTCAACGCCGTACGCGGAGTTGTGTAACGTCACCTAGAGATCGATATCGCAATTCTATACATTATCGTGCTTGCATTATCAAGTACATCATACCATAGGACACCTGACATTGTTCATGAGACAGAATCTTTCCTAATATATTCATGGTAATTCTGTATAGGTTTACAGGATTCGTGACATAGATCTTACTTTTGCATATCTATCATTATGACTCGCTGCATTAGTTAGAGGTCATGATCTTGCGTATTATGGACATGAGACATCGTGGACATGAAACGTATGATTACATTGGGTGGGGAGAGACACACCATGCTACAGGCTAATTATTGATATATATACTATACTACTGGAGATGATTTGGCACATATACTGGAGTCGTGATACTACTTGCTTTGGCATATATACTTGAGTCGTGATACTACTTGCTTTGGCATATATACTGGAGTCGTGATACTAAATACTGCTATGGGTTTCCCCGACACAGAGCCTATAGTAATTTTAGCCTGAGTATGATTAATGCTCTCATTTGCATATCACATAGCTGGTTATATAGTTTGCCTATTGATACATTTTATATACTGCATTTATTTTGGAATGCTGCTTCTTGTACCTTGTTACGTCCCTCTGAGGACCTGGTCCCTTGCCAGTTTTGTAGCATAGACCATTGTGGAGCCTGCATAGAGTTGCTGATGTGTGTTGCTTTGTCATGCAGGAATTGGTGCCAGGTACTTATATTATTTCTTCCGGAGTCATGGTTATTATTCATATTGTTTATTCATCTGCTGATATAACCTAGTTTTATGGACTCTTATTCCTTTCTTGAGTCTATTCGAGCTTATGTGTTACTGGGGGCCGACTTTAGCACATGTAGCTCATTCTTGTATATTTTGTTCATTGTGGATTGAGGCATAGATATTTATATTCACTTGATTATATAGATAGTGACCCTTCTAGTACAACTTATACGTATTCGAATCGGACCAGAGTCTGGTCGAATGCGTAGCCGATATGTTACGTATTCCTAGTCTTACGTATTTTAGGACTGGGGTGTGACAACTTTCTCTTAAAGAGGTCCTTGAAGACCTCCCAAGACTGTCCCGCATCAGCAAGAAGTGGCTCATTCCTGAACCAAATATGGGCGATGTCGAACAGATAAAGTCCTACTGCCTCAACGTTCAGATCCTCAGCAAGATGGGACACCCTCATGAGATGCCCAATATCCTTTAGCCAATCATCAGCGTAGACGATGTCCTCCATCCCCTTGAAGACCCGAGGTTCCAGCTTCTTGAAGTCCTGGATATTGCCTGGCTGGAGCTGGGCAACCTGTGGAGCAATCTACTGCTGGAACTGAACTCCTCTCTCTACTACAGCAAGGGCAAGCTGATGAGCATTCTCAATGCACTGCCATAACACGTTGGTCTACCTCTGGTGTTCCTCGGACTGGGCCCTCTGAGCCTCCAATATCTCGTAAAATAGTGTGAACACCTGAGTCGCATCTGTCGGCACGGAGGTGGAGGTGGAAGTCCCTCAAATACAGCCGGAACAGTCCTCTGAGTTGGAGGTGGACCCCCGAACACAACTGATACGCCAATCACCGGAGAAGTAACTGGTGCAGGCCCTCAAAAAGTTGCAGATCTCACATAAGCTGCCCCCCCCGCTGTGATCTAGTCTTAGACGGCATCCAGAGGGAAAGTGAAAGAAAAGAATCAATATAGCATATGATATAATGCATTCAAAGAAGGGCAGTTAAAGATCAAATATCAATATCAAGGAAGAATAGTTGAACCCATGTCAGTATTTGTACAAGAAGAACAAGAAAATAAGGCTTGGACAAGATATACCATAAATACCAAGGAATAACATCTTATGACGAGATTCGGATATACAATCCCTGTAACTATCGTGTCAAGAAATTAATGATATCTATACTAGATACAAAAGACAGAGAATATGATAAATAAGAAACTATCAGAGAATGTACTTGCCTGAAATCCGGTGAACAGTATTAAAGATGTTCGGTACGATGTCTCGAAGACCTAAATATAGATTATTACATCAATATAAGGGTTTAGAATAAAAATAAGTTAAACTAGTCTTCTAGGTAATAAAGCCATTTCTAAGTCAAAAATAGTCAAACTAGGTCAACTCTAGGTCAAACTAGTCAAACTTGGTCAAACTAGCTATTTCTAGGTTGTATAAGTCTATCTCTAGGATATTGGGTCTATACACTATATAACTAGGCCATACTAGCTATACTAGGATACTAAGAAACTAACAAGATACCGCATCATAAGATACGCAAATGATTAGCTATAAAAATATTATAATATGTATATACAATCAACAATATATAATATTCCCAACTAAATTAATGCGAAATGGATACATTGGCTTTGAACCAAAAATGGTATCACACCACCTACACACTCATCTTGATGTTCAAACCAATACCTTAAATAAAATACAATACATTGACATTACCTTGGTATCTCAAGGTAATTCAATATCTAACATATCTAACTACCTAAACACCTAACTATATACTAAAATGTATTTAACTTATGACAATACTATACTAACATACCCCTTCGGATATTCAATACTCGTACCCAAGATACCTCACTCTCATTACCTTGGAGTATCTCAAGGTAATCTAGAAATACCACTAACCAATGCTAACTAGTACTCATCTACATATATATCCCTCATCTATATATTTATAACTTACTGACAACCAATACATATATATGTACATATAACTAACGAATTTAACAAAATGTACATACATATAACTAACTAGTAATCAATATGTACATATATATATAACTAACTAGTCTAACAATAAAATTAACTAACTAACTAGAGCTATAAATCATGGCTAACCCCCTTACCTTGCTGCTGCCCTTGTTCTTGTTGTTGCTGTTGCCTTTGCTACTGCAGTTGTTGGTGCTCTAGCTGCAGTTGTTGCTGTTGATGCCCTTGCAATTGCTACTGCAGCTGATGTTGCTACTGCCCTTGCTGTTGCTGTTGCAGTTGTTGTTGCTGCTGCCCTTGTTGTTGCTGTTGCAGTTGCTGCATTGCTCCTCGAGCTGCTGCTGCTGCAGTTGCTGACATTGCTGCTACTGCTTATGCTTTGCTGCTACTGCCTATGCTAGCAACCCGACCCCCCTAGCACACACACACACACACACACACACACACACACACACACACACATATATATATATATATATATATATATATATATATATATATATATAAACACCAATCAATATACATATACGTATCTATATATATACATATCTATATAACACTAGAGATACATATACATATCTATATAACACTGTAGATACATATACATATAAACACCAATCACTATATATATATATATATATATATATATATATATATATATATATATATATATATAACACAATATCACTATACATATATACACATAACCATACAATTATAACACTCTAATAGCTATAACCAAGTTATATTAAACAAAAATACAAGAAAACAAATACGTGGAGTGCATCACACCCGTATCATACTAGATCTATGATACGCTTGCGATACGGCACCACAACAAAAATAATTATATCCCAACGGATACGAGCAAGTCTAAATTAGTAATTATGAACAATATGAAGAGCTAACCACTCATCTACGTGTCCGTGTTAAAATATGACATGCTCAAACCTCCGTGTCGGAGAAAAACTCCTAAATCAACCCGTATCTCCAAATTATTGGGATACAGCCTACACGTATCCAATTATGGACATGATACTAGCTACAGACAATCAAACATATATTAATTTGGTCTAATTGACTTATTGACAAACACAAGATGTGTCAATCACGAAATTCTCCCAAAATTGACACAAAATATCATATAACTTTCTCCATTGGCCTCAAATGAATCTAATTCCAATTCCTATGTGTAGCCTTAGCATATGTGATAGTTCCAAATGATTAAATTATAGATTTATAGTCTAATTAAAGGGAAAAAACTGAATTATACCTATTGGGAGATGGATTCCTAATAAAACTACTAAATTGAGTGAAAAGAGCCTCCAACTTGTAGATCCTTGCTTCTCCTTGTAGATCCTTACTTTTTCCTTGTAGATCCTTACTCTAATAGCCTCCAATGATGATTTGGAAAGAAATTAGAAAGAAATTTGGGTGGAGTTTGATATGGGAATGAAAAAATTTGGAAGAGAAAATTCTAGATCTAGATTTAAAAATAAAAATAAAGAGAGAAATTTTTTTCCCTCCATTAATATATAGCCGGCCACTATTCCCCCTCCCCAAGTTACTATATAAAGTCTAAAATATCCCTTAGGGCCTCTCATGAAGAAATAATTAAGGAGGGAAGGCTCTAATCTAATTGGTTTAACTTAATTAATCATTCTCCTAATAATTTGGGCTTACTATTGGGATCAATTCTAACTAGAATTAAATGTTGGTCCATGGATCTAATCTAAACTAGTTATGGCCACTAACACAAGTCCAAAATAATAAATTAAAATCTAATAATAATTAAATAATACAATAAATAATATTCAACATGCACAATATTTAATTAATTATGAAATGACCAAAATATCTTTTCCTAAAAAATATGGTAGTGACAATGGTTATAAAAGAAGACCAGATAATATGATAATATTGTGATTAAATACAACAATTCATATTAGAAATAACTTATTCTATGAGATATGTGTCATTCTAGCTTTAGGTTACTCTATTCCCTATTATGCGTAGTGGTAGACAAACTTTTTAGACTCTTGGCACGAGACTGATGGCAAGAGAGAAAGATTCAACATATTAAGATCGATCTTATCTCCCCCCTTACGTTAAGAACCTTTGTTCTCACTCTCATTAACCAACTTGGTCCTTACCCAAAAAAAGAAGAAATAAAGGCAACCCATAAGGTTTTGCATTATCGAATGCCATCATTATTTTTGTGTATTTGGACTTGGTTTACTTGTTTGGGCTTATTGGATTATTTTATCATATTAGAAGATTCTATGTCGTTAAAAGACAACAAAACTTTGGTATAATAGTTTTTGTATAAAAGACAACACAACCTTTTAGTTCTCATTTTTAGTTATTAATTACTTCATTATTACAGTACGAGGAGGCAACCAGGATATGCGGAGACCCGAATAGCGTCGACATTTTTTAAAATCTTTGAGTGGACCCACAAACGAAAGAATGATGGAAACCAAGTAGATAACCAGCCAGCCAAGGCATATGTAAGTTTTATTTTTATAAAATTTTGTCAAGTTAATTTAATTATATTATTTTTATAATTTAGCTGTATTTGTTTACCCTAAAAAGCTAACCCTAACTTTAAATATCCTAACCAAAAGCCTAATTAACAATAAAAATCTTAAACCTAACCTATGGTATCTAAAAACCCCAACTATAATTATAATTTGGATAATAACTCAAAATCTATTTAAGTAAATAAATATAAGAGACGTATGAGACATTGGAGATTCAGGTCGGTGAGGGAGGGGGTACAGAGGGGGAGGCTGAGACTAGTCAGCCATGTACGCTAGTTGGAAGGTGTAATGTCCCACTGAAACTAGCCAGCCATGTACGCTAGCTGGAAGGTGTAATGTCACGCTCCGTACGGTGCATTACAAATGTGAGTTGACTCAAAGAAGAAACTGATTTGGGTTTGGTTTCATATGCAGACTTCACGCAGAGTTCTCTGAGGTCGATATTTAGCATTGTTGCAGACAGAATCATGGACTCATGGATGGAATCGACGGGCTAGTTCAGAATAATGCGTAGGAGATCGTACATCATATCGTGTAGTCGGAGTAATAGACTGTGTCGGCTCGGCAAAATGATAGACAAAAAAGTATAGGTGGGCAGGCTCTGCCCTTCTCCTCTACTCCTTTATGCCTTAAGAAAATACACTATTTGCATGATAGTGATGCCATAGATCCAACATGTGTGGCTCGAAGAACAAAAGTCAAAACATATGTTGAACACTAAGATAGAACATTAAACAAGTATATCAAAGCATGCATCAGAGCATGAGAATCATAAGAATGTTTCGTCAGCGAAGCAAGCAGTTGTGGCACAATGCCACAAAATTATCGATATGCGAATGGTTGAAGCGTGCATCCGTACACGAGTATTAGGTAGAATATTTCAGCGAAGCGTGAAGTTATAGTTCAAAACTGTGCAACTATGTCAAAAGTGGCATGGCGCCCATAGAAATATCGAAAGGGGGTATGGCACCCACGGAACACTGTGTCAAGAAGCGGCATGGTGTCTTGGTATGTTGGGACCTGTGGGTCACCAACCGAAATATCGATCGGTTGTTACTACGAGAATGATATAGTGGGGCGAGTAGACACGTACCTCATCGTACTAATATTTTGATACCATGCTTACATTTTATAGTTATCATTTCATACGTTGAATGGTCATGGACAGCCAGTACATAAGACAGATGTTTCCTCGAACGGGTAGTATCAGGGCACTGGTACCATTCTACCTAGGAGAAGCTAGCAGATTTACCGTGTGCAACAAAATGGCACAGAGTATTACGAGACCTACAATCAGAATTGTAACCTGGTTGGAAGGGCACGTCATAATATGGATAAGTTGGTACCTTCAGTGGGGCTCGCAACTCGTACGCTAAGTGTCATCCACTTATCACGAATATAGTTAGATTATGACGGCATGTGTCGTCGCCAGTGACCTTCATATAGATAAGGCGTATGCTATCGAATATTTCAGGCATGAACGGTAAGGGTTCACCTTGCATCAGTGCAATGGTGGGCACATCAATTTTGAAAATAAGTCACAGTCGAATGGCACGACTCAATAGATTTCATGGTTACTCATGTGATTCATGTATAACAAGCTTAGTTACCCATGCAATCAAGCATAACATTCTTAATTACCTATGTGATCGAGTATAACATGCTTACCTTCTTTAGTTGATTCAATCCAAACATGAGTACATGCTTACGTGATTACACTGCTTACATGCGTACATGCTTAAGTGACTAAAATGTTACCATGCGTACATAGTTTTTTGCTTTCGTAACATGCCATAAATATGAACTAAAATTCATCTAGTTCGAATAGCAAGACCACCATATAAAAATGTATGCTTCACATGATTACCTCTTCCTAAAAATCGTATAAACCCTTTTAATTATTAATTATTAATTTAATTATAGTAATTAGTGGCTAAATAGGAGAAATAAATTTTTAATAATTTTTATTTTAGGTGTTCGGGCACTTAGAGGATTTATGGGACCATCAGGAATTTTTCGGAATTTATTTCATGTAGGAGACCCCTTGAGCAGTTGCTAGCTTAACGGTGTGCATTATTATAATCTATAAATTTTCTTATGAGTATATATATATATATATATATATATATATATATATATATATATAAAGAAAAAGGAAAAGAAAAGAAAGGAATTAATAATAAACTACTACTAATAATAATAAACTAATAATAACTAATAACATTCCAACGTTAGCAACCATTCCAATGTTAGCAAACAAAAGCAAACCATAGCAAACCAACTTTTCCTAGCAGAGAACCCCCCAGCGCCCCTATTCCATCTCAGACCCCCCCGCGAACCATCTCTCTCTCTCCTTCCTATTCTTATAAATATATATATATATATTTTTTCTTTCATAAAATCCTAACCTAAAACCTCCAGACCCTCCTCTTCTCATATAGACCTAGAGAGAGCCGTCACTGCAGCCAGAGAACCCCGCCAGGCCGTCCAAACAAATTCCGACGACCGCGACCCCGTGCACTGCAGATTCCCACACGAGGTACCTGCGTTCCGGAGTTATTTTCCGTCGACTCGCTCAACCAAACGCCGTTTCATCTTTACCGGTATGCTCACCCCTTAACCCTCTTCCATATCTGTATGATAGCAGACCTCGAACAACACGAAACCCTAGGCAAAAACAGCGCCCAAGTTGGCGCAAGCAGACCGAATTCTGGGATCGCAGAAAACTACGGTGACCACCTATGTTGCCGAGTTCGTATCTCCCACCACAGAGATCCGAATTCGGTGATTCTTTTTTGTATGCGTAGACCACTTGACCTAGTTTAATTTCTGTTAAATAATCCTAGATTATTAACTGTTGTGGACAGAATTAAATCCGTCACAAAATCCCGCGAACCCAATTTTCTCAGATTTCTAAAAGTTGTGAAACAGAGCGCGCCCCGCCAAACGGGACCGCCCACCCGAATACCAAGTGTATCGAACGGTGCATGCAGCGTAACCAGACACGTAAAAATTTGTAGAAACTGATTCGGACGCGTGTGCGCGCCGAAATCAGCCCGTATCTGCAGACACATCCCGTGTCGCAACTTTTGTGGAAGTCGCACGCATTTTGTACACGCTTGTCATATTGCGACGAAACTTGCATCACTGGACTCGTGGTAACGCACTGGTCCTGTGACCCAATTTTCATACAATTCTGAGACGGTTGACCAAGTCGCCAATTGGCGGGCCATACAGTTGACTTTTTGGAAAAAATTGTCTTCGGCCCATCGGAATCCACATTTGGACATACCGTTGGGTTCATATTGACATTTAGAGTTGTTTGACCTATAGTTGTCCCATTTAGAGACTGTTACCCTCGGCACGCTTTTCGGTGTAAAGTGGGCCACACGTGGACCCTACTTTTATCCGAAATTGCCGTTTTGCCCCTGTGTCCAAATTGGACGAAAGGGGAGTGCTTTTTAGCTATTTTGCTCATTTCGGAAATGTTGGTGATGTTTATTTCAGCATCCGAAGACGTTTGTTCGGAGGCCTTAGTTCCAGGTTTCGTGTCCTTGACATTGGACGCGTACACTTCACAGATTTCTTGCCAGGCAAGTATACCTTGCCATTGTACTGTATTTACATTCCATATGAGGCATGCATGTTTATTTATGTTTATTTTAGTTCATTTATTTTAACTACTATATAAATTGCGCGTCCAAGGAAACTTGGGTGCAACGACGGTGTCGTCGTACTATATTTTTATTTATGTATATGCATTGGACCTACTTTATGAGACTACCCCATCTTCATGAGGCATTTATGTTTCATTGGCCATTACACTATTCTTACATGAGTGTGAGTCACATGTAGGACACGGACTTGCGTACTCGGCTGGCCACTAGTACGTATAGGGCGTGCGACGGATAGGGATAACTGCCAACAGAAACTTTGCATGCTAGTAGACCTGGCAGTTATTAGATTTTATCGTGCCATGGATATGACATGCTTGGAGCATTGGGTGGAGAGAAAAACAAGTACCGCATTTGAGCTCCTTTGCACTTTTTCTGTGCGCCCAGATTCTTCGCTGGAGATACGGGTGGTGATGACCACTATATATTATATTATGTACATTGGCGGGCCTCCGCCGTTCAAAAGACGACGTGTCTTTGAGGCCCCTGGATCTCCAAAAGAGAACTATGCCAAATCCTAGTTTTCAGCCAGATAGCTCACTTGTGGGGAAAGGTGTTCTTAACTGCATTCACTTAGACGGTTAGGCGACCCCAATGGATGTTTACATTTCAGTACTTTATTGGCATGTTTATATGTATCTTGTTACGTCCCTCTGAGGACCTGGTACCTTTCCAGATATAGATGAGCAGGAGTACCCGCAGGAGTATGTACCTGGACCTGACGCTACCTATCAGTCTGAGGAGATCTTACCTTCTGATTATATGTGATTCATTGCAGTTGTTTAGAGATTCTAGTTGCTATTCTTTTTCGAGACATTTATTCTTATATTAGAGTTTATTCTCTTCTCTCTTTAGTAGTTTTGGTTATAGTCGATTTGCAGTGGATTTGTTTCCATCCGACTATCATACTTTGAGACTGCTTATTTGATATTCAGTTATTGATTTCCATTTATCTATTATTTGTGCTGTGGATGAGATATTGAATTGCGTGTGACTTGTTGTGACAGTATATTACCACTGTGGATTGGATATTCATGTACAGCGTACGTGTGTATATGGTTTCCATATATTGGAGTTCGTATACATACGGCTAGCGTATTACGTATTCCTAGTCCTACGTATTTGGGACTGGGACGTGACATATTTTTAGTGGTGGCCCATGCAGGTTGAGAATATATTATCTCGGTTACGTAACTGTACCGAACAAGCCTGCGTATAGGAATAGAGTATAAGGATCTCATCCACGCTTGACTGAAACTCATCCTCCCTATTTAATACTTGCATCCTGTTTGATTCCTGTACTTTTTCTAATCGTTTCGTACATCACCTGCAGAAAGATGGATTTGCAAAATGGATGTACTGCCGCCGATGGCGACACAACTTCTGGAGTCAATGGTCAGACTCAAGGAGGCACCCCAACAATTCCTAGGCTTCCGGGGCCAGATGGACAGACTCACACTCCAGTTCCATCTGATCTTCCAGCTTCACCTATTGGGAACCTTCCAGCTTTACCAGTACCGCAATATGGCCAAGCGCAGATGTTCCAATTCTTTCAGATGATGATACAGGAACAGCGGCAGCAGGCAGCCGAGCAGAGGCAAGAATTTTTGGCAGCACTGGAGAGGATGGCTGCATAGGCTACTGTACCAGCCCAAGCACTAGCTCCAGAACCTCGAGCTAGGGTTGGATCAGTAAAGGATTTTATTCAGATGGGTCCAAGGCAGTACAAGGGCACTGAGAGCCCGGAGGAGACTACCAACTGGATCACTCACACGCAGAAGCTACTAGAGGCATCACAGTTACCCACGGACCTATGGATGACGGGTGTGTAAACACCCTGAATTCTGAAAATAATTTTAAAGAGTTATTCATAATTTTTGGTATTTTCAGGAATTTAAAACGAAGGTGATTGTGATTTAAAAGAATTTTAAGTGTTGCTAACTGGTGTGAAAATATGATGGAAATAAGATTTTATTGTGCGAAATGGAAAACCGGAAGTATGGTATTTTTCGGCGAATTATTTGGACTCCGGAGTGGCGTTTCAAGCCTATAAAACAAATTGATTTTTAAACCGAACCAAACCAAGCTCAAACCAACCCAGATTAAACCTACCATCGCGGGTCAGACCCGAACCACTGAAGAACCCGACCCGCTGCAAACCCTAGGCTGCCGCGATCACTGTAGCGCCTATAAAGCCTCGGCGTTCGTGCTAGGGAGGCCGCCACCTCGAGATCCCACAGCCGCTTTCCCACGCGCCGAGTCCGACTTTCCCCACCTCGTCTAGCTGTTCGACCCAGACCGCTGCCACCGCTCCCCGCTGTTTGCTCAGCCGTCAACGACCGGACCCGATAGCAGCCGACCCGTTCGACTCCGTCTCCGATCGACACGCCGAGTCCGACTTCCCCCACCTCGTCGCCAGGCCGCCGAGCGACGAACCCTGGACCAACCCGACACCTGAACCCTCTTCGACGACTCCGCTCGAATAGATGCTCGACCCCACGCGTCATCGATCCTCCCTGCGGCCGCCGCGAGTTCCTCCCCATCGGTCAACGCAGCCCTAGCAGCACTCACGGAGCCCCGACCTAGACGCGAGCAGCAGACACCGGACACAGCTCGCGAGGACACGACCAGGACGTCAAATTGGCTTTCGGACACTCAGAATTCAACGTTCACGGAGCTCGGTTCAGGTACCATTTTCTCCCTCATCGCAGCTCCGATCACAATTCCGTCAGTTGCTACACGTAGACTGTATAACCCTCTCGGTGCCCGTGCAACTCGCTCGGAGCATCGCGTCCTGTGGTGATCGCACACCGCGATCCAAAAACAGGAAAAATAATGCCCAGTTTCACCCCGGAACCGAGTACGCCCTGCCACATGGGACGACTTGGTCGCACGCGGTCTTTACCGAACCGTGCGCGTCGTTGATACGGTCGTGTGGGATTTCGCAGAAGTCGATTCGGAGGTACGTGCACCCCGGAATCAACGCGTATCCGCCGACGACACCCCGTATCCGACTTTTCTGGAACACGCTGCAACTTTGTGTACACACGTCGGATCGAGATGAAACTTGCGCCATCGGACTCGTAGCAATACGCTGGTCCTGTGACCCAAGTTTGGTTCGATTCTGAGAACGTTGGTAAAATCGCGTATCGTGGGCCCCACAGGCTCCACTTGAAGGGCGATTTTGTGATCGGCTCATCGGAATCCAATTCTGGAAGTTCCGTTGGGTTCGTATCACCGTTCCTGACTTGTAGACACTGAGTTTGACGAATTTGGAGAACGTTGACCATGACACGCTTTTCGGTGCAAAGTGGCCCACATGTGGACCCCGCTTTGGCCCGGAAATGACCTTTTCGCCCCTGTGTCCAAATTGGACGTAAGGACAGGAAATTCTAGTAGTTTGATACCTTCTGAGACTGTTGGTGATGTTTATTACAGCTTTTGGAGTAGCACCTACCAGATCCACTGATACAGGGACAGTTGTTGATATTCAAACCCCAGGCAAGTGTACCTTGCCAAACTCTGCAGTATTGTTATATATATTTTCTTGCTTCACTATATTGCTGTGCATGCTCAACCTAGGACCGTGTGACGTACTTAGCATCCGATTATCAGTCGGGTGCCGACACTGTACGCAGTGTTGGGTACGGCCATCTAAAGATGGACATTCGTGACACTTTATACTCTCGTACTTGTCTTATCAAGTACTATATGACCCAGGACACTTGACACTGTTCATGAGACAGGATATTCCTGAGATATTCGTGGTGATTCTGTATAGGATACAGGACTTGACAGGGATACTATATTTATAGATACATATGACTTGTTGCATTAGTAATGATCCCGCTTGACATGGACATGAGACGTTATGGTCATGATATGCGTGGTTACATTGGGTGGGGAGAGACACACAGGCTACAGGCTGTTTTCTATATATATCTACTACTATTGTGAGGCCGTAGACTCTCGTAGAAGAGCTAGGCACATTACTTGTTATTACCACTACCGGCTCCCCGACACAGAGCTTGTAGTGGCTCAGCCTGAGTACTCGTGCTGCTCTCACTTGCATTTTCACATAGATGGTTATTTACTTGCCCCATTTATTTCACTATCCTCTGCACTGCTTATATTTTGGCTTGTGTTATTTTCTGTACCTTGCTATGTCCCCTGAGGACCTGGATTCGGATTATGTCCCCAGGATTTGAGGACGAGATTTATCCCGAGGTATACGGGACCGCAGCAGGAGTTGATCCAGGAGCTGTACCGCCATCCGTGGACGAGGTGTTAGCCGAAGACTTCTCTTGAGCATCCATGATTCATGCTCAGCATTTTTAGTTATTTATTTCAGTTATTATTTCTCTGTTGAACCTTTGTAACAGATATTTATCGGGTTGTTCCCCGAAGTACTTTGTTGAGACTAGCTGATAATTTACATTCCTTATTTATTTTGTGGATCATATTTTATATCTTGTGTGGATGAGATTAGTTGTGCCATGATTGTCGTAGACTTGTTTTACAGCTTAAGTATGCCCTGATGGATCCATTAAATTGGGTTTGTCCATCGGTGCGTACTGCTGGCCATTGCCACGTATCTAGTCCCTCGGTATTTTGGGACTGGGGCGTGACATAGTTTTTGTGGTGGCCCATGCAGGTCTACGACTAAATTGTTCGGTTTCAACTTAGGAACTGAATCAGCCTGCCCTAAGGATATGATAAGTTCTAGGATCTCATCCAATCTTTAACCCATTGTTGAACTCTTTATCGAACTCGAAATTGTTACTTGAACTGCATCCTGTATTGATTCCTCTGAGCGTTCTTACAGTTTATATTTTGGTTGCAGAGAAATGGATCCCAGGAACGGAGATGAGATTCCTTTGGACACGCCACACGACGCTGTGGTTACTGATATAGACGGAGTGACTCCAGGGAATGGAGGGCAAGCATCGCAGAGTGATCAAACCGGACAGCCTCATCCAAGGTTCCGGAGAGATGACATCCCACCTCCACCACAGTTCACTCCCAAGATGCCAGTTTTCCCGCCCGGACAAGCCATGGACGGGCAACAGATGTTCCAGATGATGTATGCCATGATGCAGGCCCAGCAGCAGATTCAGCAAGAGGCCCATCGCCAGGAGGCAGAGTATCTGAGGACCAGCCTGGTATCCGCATTGGAGCAGGCAAATCCACCAACGAGGCGAACAGCGACGGGATCTATCACCGATTTCCGTCATCTCAAGCCTCGCACATTTTCTGGCAAAGAAGGGCCAAAAGAAGTTCATGAATGGCTCACTACCATCCAGCATCAGTTGGAAGCCGCTGAACTTCCGAGAGAGAAGTGGATGACTGCAGTCAGAATGCAGTTAACCGATAATGCGCATCACTGGTGGCTAGCAGAGGAGAGGAGGCTCGGACAGGACCGAGTCACATGGGAAGAGTTCTCCAGACTCTTCCAAGAGATGTACATTCCAGCAGTTGCACGATCAGAGCTTAGAGACAAGTTCAACCGCCTCATCCAAGGCAGTATGACAGTGGAAGAATACAACGCGGAATTTATTCGTCTAAGTCGCTTCGCTCTAACATTGATCTCGACCGAGGAAGAGAAAGCTGAAAAGTTCTTTGACGGACTGAAGTTTGAGCTCCAGAGATTGATTGGCTCAGTCGCACCTACATCTTATACCGAGGTCCTCGCAGCAGCACGACGCATGGAGCGCGTCACTAGAAGGGAATCGAATCTGAAGAGGCCAAACACATCCGCACCAACCAAGACAGCACCAGGAGATTCTGCAAAAAGATTCCAGAGGAGTATACCGGAGAGAGCAGCACACAGGGCCATATCTCTTCCTACCTGTCACCACTGCGGCAAGGTAGGACACATTGAGAGAGAGTGCAGGCGTAAGTTGGGACTATGCCTGCTTTGCGGATCAGATCAGCACTTTTCTAGAGACTGCACTAAACCAAGAGAGGGAGCACCGAGACTTGCTTTACCTGCACCACGACCAGCCACAGGAGCAGTAGGAGCACAGCAGACAGGAGCTGGAGGAGTTAGACCACCAGCTACAGGAGGCTACCAGCAGAGACCACCACTGGCACCACAGGCAGCCCTATTTCAGCAGCAGCAGCAGAGAGGACCAGCTCAGGGTCGAGGCCAGGCATTCACATTAGCTGTCGAGCAGGAAGCTACTGCGGGCGAAGTTATCGCAGGTACACTTCCACCGCCAGTTTAGAGATTAGCGCTTCCAGCACCAAAGCCAGCTCAGCAGATGACTGGACCGGGAGCACCTCGACCCCCGGCAGCAGGAGGATTTCAGAGAGGACCACCGCTACCTACCCAGGAGAAGCAGTATATGAGGACCGGACATGGACAGCCGCAGAGGAACGGGCGAGCTTTTGTATTGGAGGTAGATGACATGGATCATGAGGTGGATGTCATAGCAGGTATTACTCTTGCTTTTACTTTCCCTGCTGTGACATTGTTTGATACGGGAGCCACCCACTCATTCATATCATCTAGTTTTATTGCCAAACACAATATTGCTTCTACACCTTTATCTAGTTGTGTTAGAATTCTTACCGGAGGAGGAGTTGTACCAGTTAGCCGAGTTTGTATATCGGGTCCTATAGTGATACATGGCAGAGAGATGAACGCCCAACTCTTAGTCCTTCCTATGCCATCTTTTGATATTGTGCTTGGAATGGACTGGCTAAGCAAGTACCACGCTTTCTTCGATTGCTTTGGAGGAAGCATTCTTTTTAAGGTACCAGGAGAGCCTGAACTTGAGTTTGCCCGAGGATCCACAGAAATCCTTGATGGTATGCAACTCGCAATGGACGATGTTGTCTATTATCCTATTATTTCAGAATTTTTAGACGTCTTCCCAGAGGAATTGCCAGGACTACCCCCAGACAGAGACGTAGAGTTTTCAATTGAACTAGCACCCGGAGCAGCACCTATAGCATCGCATGTTTACAGACTGGCGAAGAAGGAGATGGACGAGCTGAAGGCACAGTTAAAAGAACTAGAAGAGAAAGGTTTCATCCGACCGAGTGCATCACCCTGGGGAGCACCAGTGTTGTTTGTACCCAAGAAGGATGGGTCAGTGCGTATGTGCATTGACTACAGAGCCTTGAATGCAGTAACAGTGAAGAACAAATATCCATTGCCACGCATTGATGACTTATTTGATCAACTTAGTGGAGCTAAGGTATTCTCGAAGATAGATTTGAGATCGGGATATCATCAAGTGAAGGTACGGAAGCAGGACATTCCGAATATCGCATTCAGAACAAGATATGGACACTACGAGTTTTTGGTCATGCCATTTGGATTGACCAATGCTCCAGCGATCTTCATGGACTTGATGAATCGAGTCTTCCACCAGTACTTGGACCAGTTCGTGGTCGTCTTCATAGATGATATACTTGTCTATTCGAAGAGCCACGAGGAGCACGAGGAGCATCTGCAGATTATTCTAGAGACTTTGAGGAGAGAGCAGTTATATGCAAAGCTCAGCAAATATGAGTTCTTCTTGGACAGAGTTTCATTTCTTGGACATGTTGTTACAGGAGATGGTATCTCTGTTGATCCAGAGAAGATCTCAGCAGTTGAGACATGGCCTGTTCCTAAATCAGCAGCAGAGGTGAGGAGTTTCCTTGGACTTGCGGGATATTATCGACGGTTCGTGGAAAACTTCTCGAGGATAGCGGCACCTATGACTCGTTTGACTTGTAAGGATCAAGAATTTATATGGACCGACGAGTGTCATGCCGCCTTTGAAGAGTTGAAGAAGCGACTGACTACAGCACCAGTGTTGACTATTCCGTCCAGATCAGGAGGTTATGTGATCTACAGTGACGCATCAGGGAAAGGCTTGGGATGCGTATTGATGCAGCATGGCAAGGTGATTGCATATGCATCTAGGCAGTTACGAGTGCATAAGAAGAATTATCCGACTCATGACTTGGAACTTGCAGCCGTTGTATTTGCTCTGAAGCTATGGAGACATTACTTATATGGGGAACGAGTGGAGATCTATACTGACCACAAAAGCCTCAAGTACGTCTTCACGCAGAAGGAGTTAAATATGAGGCAACGTCGATGGCTCGAGTTGATGAAAGATTTTGAGATAGAGCTACATTATCATCCAGGCAAGGCTAACGTTGTAGCAGACGCGTTAAGCCGGAAGCCAGCAGCTTACTTCTGGACAGCACAGAGGGAACTATTGGAGGACTTGCAAGAGCTTGGCATTGAAGTGATATTACCCGGAGCAGATGGGACACTAGCCAACTTGCAAGTAAAATCATCATTGGTAAAGAGGATTAAGGAAGCTTTTCCTACAGACGCCAGATTCCGGAGACTGAAGGAAAGGACAGAGGCCGGAGAGCAGACAGGATTGCGCATTCATGAGGATGGGACATTACGATGTGGTGATCGTCTTTATGTTCCAAATGGAGAGATTCGACAGGAGCTGATGACAGAGGCTCATAGTTCGATTTATTCTATTCATCCTGGAGGCACCAAGATGTATCGTGACTTACGACAACACTTTTGGTGGCATGGAATGAAGAGAGAGATAGCTCGCTTTGTAGCTAAATGTCTGGTATGTCAACAAGTGAAGGCGGAGCACCAGAGGACAGCAGGTTTATTGCAACCACTTCCGATTTCAGAGTGAAAGTGGGAGCACATCACTATGGACTTCGTCACGGGTTTTCCCAAGAGTCCAAGTGGGAGAGATGCAGTGTGGGTAATAGTGGACCGACTCACCAAGTCAGCCCATTTTATACCTTTTAGAGTGGGTCAGTCTACAGAAGCTTTAGCTGACTTATATATGAGGCAGATTTTGAGATTACACGGGATACCAGTCAGCATTATATCGGACAGAGATTCGCGCTTTATATCGCACTTTTGTAGGAGCATGCAAGAGAGTCTTGGAACTCGTCTGAAGTTCAGTACATCTTACCACCCGCAGACAGATGGGCAGTCGAAGCGTACTATTCAGACCTTGGAGGATATGTTGAGGGCTTGCATGTTAGACTTCGGAGGATCAAGGGAGGACCACCTACATCTTATAGAGTTTTCTTACAACAATAGCTATCAAGCGAGTATTCAGATGGCTCCGTTTGAAGCATTGTATGGAAGAAAATGTAGGTCTCCTGTGTGTTGGAGTGACGTGGGAGAACGTCAGATTCTGGGACCCGAGTTGGTGGTCAACACTGTAGAGACAGTCAAGAAGATTCAGGGACACTTGCGAGTAGCACAAGATAGACAGAAGCAGTGGGCAAACCTTCATCGTCGTCCCTGGGAGTTCAAAGAGGGCGATCATGTCTTCTTGAGGATATCACCGACCAGAGGCACCATCCGATTCGGAGGGCACGGCAAGTTGAGTCCAAGGTATATTGGACCGTTTGACGTGCTCGAGAGAGTTGGAGAAGTGGCATATCGACTTGCGCTACCACCTTCACTTGAGGGAGTACATGACGTATTCCATGTGTCGCAGCTCAGTCGATATGTGGCAGACAGCAGTCATGTTCTCGACCATTCAGAGATCACTATTGGGCCGAGCCTGTCTTACCAAGAGCAACCCGTGGGAATCCTTGATCGTCGAGAGAAAGTATTGAGGAACCAGTCTATTCCCTTGGTTCGCGTAGCATGGAGGCATGGCACGCCAGAAGAATCAACTTTGGAACGCGAGGACGACATGCGCAAGCGTTTCCCGAACCAGTTCGCAGACCAAGGTATGAATTTACATTGTTAATTTATATCTTATACCATCCTTGCATTCTATCGTGGCTTAATTTTAAATTTCGAGGACAAAATTTTTATAAGTTGGGTAGAATGTAAAACCCATCTTCCTAAAAATCGTATAAACCCTTTTAATTATTAATTATTAGTTTAATTATAGTAATTTGTGGCTAAATAGGAGAAATAATTTTTTAATAATTTTTTATTTTAGGTGTTCGGACACTTAGAGGATTTATGGGACCATCAGGAATTTTTCGTAATTTATTTCATGTAGGAGACCCCTTGAGCAGTTGCTAGCTTAACAGTGTACATTATTATAATCTATAAATTTTTTTATGAGTATATATATATATATATATATATATAAAAAGAAAAAGGAAAATAAAAGAAAGGAATTAATAATAAACTACTACTAATAATAATAAACTAATAATAACTAAAAATATTCCAACGTTAGCAACCATTCTAATGTTAGCAAACAAAAGCAAACCTTAGCAAACCAACTTTTCCTAGCAGAGAACCGCCCAGCGCCCATATTCCATCTCAGACCCCCCCCCCCCAACGAACCATCTCTCTCTCTCCTTCCTATTCTTATATATATATATATATATATATATATATATATATATATATATATATATATATATATATATATATATATATATATATATTCTTTTTTTCTTTCATAAAACCCTAACCTAAAACCTCCAGAGCCTCCTCTTCTCATCTAGACCTAGAGAGAGCCGTCACCGCAGCCAGAGAACCCCGCCAGGCCGTCCAAACAAATCCCGACGACCGTGACCCCGCGCACTGCAGATTCCCACACGAGGTACCTGCGTTCCGGAGTTGTTTTCCGTCGACTCGCTCAACCAAACGCCGTTCCGTCTTCACCGGTATGCTCACCCCTTAACCCTCTTCCATATCTGTATGATAGCAGAACTCGAACAACATGAAACCCTAGGCGAAAATAGCACCCAAGTTGGCACAAGCAGACCGAATTCTGGGATCGCAGAAAACTAGGGTGACCACCCATGTTGTCGAGTTCGTATCTCCCACCACAGAGATCCGAATTCGGTGATTCTTTTTTGTATGCGTAGACCACTTGACCTAGTTTAATTTTTGTTAAATAATCCTAGATTATTAACTGTTGTGGACAGAATTAAATTCGTCACAAAACCCCGTGAACCCACTTTTCTCAGATTTTTAAAAGTTGTGACACGGAGCGCGCCCCGCAAAACGGGACCGCCCCGCCATATACAACTGTACCGAACGGTGCATACAGCGCAACCAGACACGTTAAAATTCGTAGGAACTGATTCGGACGCGTGTGCGCGCCGGAATCAGCCCGTATCCGCAGACACATCCCGTATCGCAACTTTTGTGGAAGTCGTACGCATTTTGTGCACGCTTGTCAGATTGTGACAAAACTTACGCCACTGGACTCGTGGTAACGCGCTGGTCCTGTGACCCAATTTTCACGCAATTCTGAGACAGTTGACCAAGTCGCCAATTGGCGGGCCCCACAGTTGACTTTTTGGACAAAATTGTCTTCGGCCCATCGGAATCCACATTTGGAGATACCGTTGGGTTCGTATTGACATTTAGAGTTGTTTGTCCTATAGTTGTCCCATTTAGAGACTGTTACCCTCGGTACGCTTTTCGGTGCAAAGTGGGCCACACGTGGACCCCACTTTTATCCGAAATTGCCGTTTTGCTCCTGTGTCCAAATTGGACGAAAGGGGAGTACTTTTTAGCTATTTTGCTCATTCCAAAAATATTGATGATGTTTATTTCAGCATCCGGAGACGTTTGTTCGGAGGCCTTAGTTTCAGGTTCCGTGTCCTTGATATTGGACGCGTACACTTTACAGATTTCTTGCCAGGCAAGTATACCTTGCCATTGTACTGTATTTACATTCCATATGAGGCATGCATGTTTATTTCTGTTTATTTTTGTTCATTTATTTTAACTACTATATAAATTGTGCGTCCAAGGAAACTTGGGTGCAACGACGGTGTCGTCGTACTATATTTTTATTTATGTATATGCATTGGACCTACTTTATGAGACTACCCCATCTTCATGAGGCATTTATGTTTCATTGGCCATGACACTATTCTTACACGAGTGTGAGTCACATGTAGGACACAGACTTGCGTACTCGGCTGGCCACTGGTACGTATAGGTCGTACGACGGATAGGGATAACTGCCAATAGAAACTTTGCATGCTAGTAGACATGGCAGTTATTAGAGGTTTATCGTATCATGGACATGACATGCTTAGAGCATTGGGTGGAGAGAACAACAAGTACCGCATTTGAGCTCCTTTGCACTTTTTCTGTGCGCCCGGATTCTCCGCTGGAGATACGGGTGGTGATGACCACTATATATTATATTATGTACATTGGCGGGCCTCCGCCGTTCAAAAGACGACGTGCCTTTGAGGCCCCTGGATCTCCAAAAGAGGACTATGCCAAATCCCAGTTTTCAGCCAGATAGCTCACTTGTGGGGAAAGGTGTTCTTAACTGCATTCACTTAGACGGTTAGGCGACCCCAATGGATGTTTACATTTCAGTACTTTATTGGCATGTTTATATGTATCTTGTTACGTCCCTCTGAGGACCTGGTACCTTTCCAGATATAGATGAGCAGGAGTACCCGCAGGAGTATGGACTTGGACCTGACGCTACCTATCAGTCTGAGGAGATCTTACCTTCTGATTATATGTGATTCATTGTAGTTGTTTAGAGATTCTAGTTGCTATTCTTTTTCGAGACATTTATTCTTATATTAGAGTTTATTCTCTTCTCTCTTTAGTAGTTTTGGTTATAGTCGATTTGCAGTGGATTTGTTTCCATCCGACTATCATACTTTGAGACTGCTTATTTGATATTCAGTTATTGATTTCCATTTATCTATTATTTGTGCTGTGGATGAGATATAGAATTGCGTGTGACTTGTTGTGACAGTATATTACCACTGTGGATTGGATATTCATGCAACATATGGAATATGAATAACAGTACAATGGCAAGGTATACTTGCCTGGCAAGGAAGCTGCGATGTACCAATAACGTGCTCCCAAGTCGCGCAGAACAAATCCAACATCCTATGTACACATAAATATAATACAATAAAATTATTAGTCATTACACAACCACATTTATACTGGACTCAGGGAGTATACTAGGGGTGGCACTAGTTATCTAACATGGTCAATTATGAGTTGAATTACGCAGGGTCACATCTTCAAGTGTTGTACACAATCAGACAGTCAGCTGACAGGTATCTAAGCCAGTGCGTTAATGTATGCAAGGCAGGCAATTCACAAGTTCTTAGGGTCGATATGGTCAGGGTAAGTACGGGACAGTCCACGGTGTTCTAGGGTCGTACAGTCTAAATATATATAGTCATAATTATAAATTAGCATAGTATTTAATTACTTATAATTTATGTACATACCATATATTTATATATCTCTATATATAACACCCAAATATACATACCAGTTGAATACATGTACTAAATATCTATATAAATATATATACCAATGAATAATATATGCGTATGCGTACATATACTTACACGCATTTGGGTTCACCAACTCAGGGCCTGATGTCAACTAGCAGTCAATAAGCAATACTAATATCCTACTGGCACACACACAAACTCACATAACAAGGAGAAGATGGACAGGTTTGTACCTCGGGGTACGCGTACGGGTACGACGGTGGGGTTGACGACGATGATGGTGAGGACGACAGTGCTGATGATGGTGAGAGGACGAGGATGCGATGCTGATGATGATGACGAAGACGATGGTGTTTGACGAGGACGATGATGATGATGATGATGTACCGAGATGTTGATGATAATGATGGTGATAAGATGATGACGATGCGAGGATGGTGAGATGACGACAATGACGATGAGGATGATGGGGTGTTAGCAACGACGATGATGATGGGATGCGATAATGATGAAGTGATGATGATGATGCTGATACGACGATGATGAGATACCGATGATGCGATGTTGATGATGGAATGAAGGGGGTTTTACATGGTGGTGAAGACGAGGATAATGAGGTGGGTGATGGTGATGAGCATGTTGATGATGTGGACGATGGTAATGACAAGGACGATGACGAGGAGGATGACGAGGGCGATGACTATGACGTAGATGGCGATGGTGATGGTGAAGGTGATGACAATGGTGGTGATAAGGTGATGATGATGATGAAGATTATTGATGATGATGATGCAGGTGGTGGCTGCCGACCTCCGGCCAGCGAGGGGGTGGTCCGGCCAGTGGGGAAGGAGAGGTCCGGGAGAGGTGGAGGTCAGGCAAGACTGTGAAGGGGAAGGAGGACAGGGCTGCCAGAGTTAATGGTGATGGGGTTGCTGCCATTCCGGCCATGGGGAGAGGAGAGGTCCGACAATGGGGAAGAGGAGAACAGGGACGATGGTGGTGGTTCAGTCGACAGGGAGAAGGATGACGGTGCTGCTGGTGGATGACAGGGAGCGAGGGTGGTTCGGGTCGTGCTCCGGGACAGAGGGGCGGAGGAGAAGTTCAGTCTAGTGGTGGTTCGACTGGGGTGTCGGCCGGTTCTGGTGGTGATGCAAGGTCGGGATCAATGGCCGGAAGAGGAGGACGAAGGTGTTGTTGCTGTGCTCCGGCCAGGGACGTGTCGGGTCGAGGGTGGTGACGATAGTGGTGGTGGTCGAGGAGGAAACGGCGGTTGAGGGGGGTCGGCTCAGGGAGTCGGGTGATGGCCGAGTACGGTTGCGGTGTTGTCGGCTCCGGTTGAGTGGGTGGACGGGGAAGAGAGCAGGGAGATCTGGGCTCCGATCGGCTGTTAGGGGCTGCTCCGGCCGACGGGGAAGGGTGGCTCCGGCGGAGCTCCGGCGAGGGTTCCGGTCGAGTTGCACAGGGAAGGAGGGAGAGGTAAGGGTCGGCTGGTTTTAGGTATTGGAGAGAGAAGAAAATAAAGAAAAGGGAAAGAAATTTTGTTTATATACATGTGGTGGGTGTTTGACCTAAAAGCTTGGTTTGACTTGGTCAACATCTCTAGGAATTGGGCCTTGGGCTCACATGGGGATGTTGGGGACGGCTATAAATTACATTAATTAGATGCGAGGGTAGATTTAATATACGGGCGATGTGCGCGCGCGTTGCACATCCCGAAAAATTATAGGAAAATTCCTATGAAGGAGAAAATTGGATTTCTTCATGAATTGTCCAATGGTGGGGACACCTCAATGCACTTTTGCATAAAAGCCCCCCAACAATTGGAAAATTGTACAAAGGCAGAAATTGAATTTAATTAATTAAATCGAAATGCGCACGATGTTCTAGAAATAATTAGGAGTACACGGGATTAAATTTAGGCGGGCCACAGTATCAGGGGCGTAGAGGGTACAATGTAGAATATTAATAAATTTTGGGTGGCACAAAACGGTCAAAGTTGTGTCTCCAATTTCATTGGAGCGCACAAGGGTACCAAGTTGGAATTTATTTTGAATTAAGAAATAACGTCCGCGACGTTTATTGTGCGACTAAAATGTAGCACAAGAAAGCAATATTATAAGTTACACAAGGGTCATGATAGTAGGTGGGCATGTCTAGGATGAGGTTGTGAAATTTGTAGATAGGCAATGTCTGGTGAGGTGTTCCAATTATCGAAGCAACGGTAAGGTGCGCTACATGATATAAATTATTTCATAATTCAATAAATGTCGGGTTCTAATTCTAATTGGTTTAAACTAACCATAGTTTCACTATCTACGCAAATTAGACCTAATTTTGGGTGAGGGGGTTTACAATCTACCCAACTTAAAATAATTTTGTCCTCGAAATTAAACTAGGGTAGGGTTTCTCAATCTAACCTCACTCGATTACAGTCTAAAAAATTCTCCTTAAGTTAACATTACAGTTTCTACCTAACTTATAATTTACCCATCTATCATCTAAGGCTATACCTAAGAAGGCTATGCCCAAATTATCTAATCATGTTATTGAATCCTTAAACATATCATCTATGATATTCCCTTAATCATTTATAAAAGATAGTCGCCAAATAGTGCGATTGGCCTGTGGGGTATATCTAGTACTATCTATATATCAAACTTATACCCACCAAGATGTTTTGTCTTTCCAAAATAAGGGAAGACGGAGATCAATAATAAAGAGTTCAAGGGAGAGGTAATATAATAGAAGTATGGGGATCAAAGCGTTTAAAGAATTCAATGGGAATTGTCAAGGCAGTTGTAGATTGAAATCCTATTTTGGTAAATCCGTATGCGCATGCTCGTATTAGTACAGTTATGTAACCGATACGATACGTTCAGACATATCTAGAGGACAAGTACATTCGTCCACTAATCACTTATATATCTCAATCCATGTAAAATAGTTATGTGAAGGCGAACCGTGCGTACTAAGGTTAGCTAGACCCTAATACACTGATTCTGAAATGTATCATTGTAGTACTCCAATAATACATGTCATGAACAAGCTCGATAAGGGATAAGCTTGCAAAACTAGGCTATAATAGCAGCATAAGTCAAAGTAGTACAAGAATTATAAATACGCTAGATTATGATGAGAGAAGTTACGAAATAATTCAAGTTCACAAAAACAAAAGTAAAATAAGCAACAATAATAAAAGACTCTACAATCTCTACAGTTATCACACAACCTCCTTGTATAAGTCGCTGGTCGACCAAATAGGGCAAGGACCTCTAAATTCTATTGTCTGAATAAACATTGTCGTCTTATGCTAGCATATAATTAATTTCATTCAATTACACTTCAATAATGGGTCAACAGACTATGTGATACTAGGGTGTGAGGTGTACCACATAACTTATAACAATTGAACTACTATTGCAATGGTCTTAAGGATACCGTAGAATCTCTTATTAGGGTCTACGAGAAGGGGTCTTAGTACTTATTAGGGTATCCTCCTATGTTACATAGGTCATGGTTGTCTTAAGCCTTAGTCATAGTGCTTATAGAACAAGTGTCAATAGCAAGAATAGAAAGGTTACTAGTCTCAAGGGAAGGGAATATAACTCGTATCGAGGTGAGGGTACAAATTACGCGATTTAACACTAAGGGATAATCATCGGGTCGCAGTCTGCCAGAGCAACTCAAACTTATCAAACTCTAACTACCAAGCACAAAATGTTCAAATTCAAGACTACAACTATAATTCTAGCGAACTATGTATCCTTAACAAAGAATAAAATTACTTAGCCTACTATCAGAAGTGTCAGGCGCATGAATTGAAAGATAAAGAAGAGAAAACATGACTAGTCGTCGCACAAATAGTGAGCACTAGGGTTTCAGAGGAACAAATATATGAAATTAAAATGGAGGCTCTAGGTAGCATCATGGTCTTCCAAGGGGAGTGGTATGCTAGTTGCTATGTTCGAGGTATGATCAAGAAAAAGTGTTGATTACATTCCTCTAGGCTTCCTAGGGTGCTGTCTACTAATAACAAGACAATGATATAAGTTTATAGTTCTCCAATACTATCTAACTATGAGGGTTAGGTTCAGTCCTAATATTAAATTTTTAGTCTTCTATTGGTTCATCAATACTAGGGTCAAACATTATGGTAAAACTTCTAACTAACTCTAGTAGTGTATGTACTACTCTTAAGTCTTCATAATACATCAAGGGGTAATGGTCAATCCATCTACAGGTAAGGGCGCTATGGTTCATTAAGTATTCTACTCAGTGATATGTCAACACTCTAGTTGTGCTATGAATAGGAAGGCTACTCTACTTATCATCTAACAACAGGAACTTTTATATTATAGGAGAAGGCTATACTCAAAGAACTATTAGGGAAGCACATGAATCAAGCATGATGCAACTGTTCAAATAGAACAGATAGGAGGAAGATGAATCATAGTCAATTGTGGATGAGATCATATACTCTAGTCCTAGGTGCAGGCTTGTTCGGCATAGTAACGTAACCGAGACAATATGCTCTTGACCTGCATGGGCCACCACAAAAACATGTCACGCCCCAGTCCCAAAAATACGTAGGACTAGGACACGTAAGCATGTCAGCCGCATGGATATGGCAACTCCAATATATAGAAACCACACCACATGCGTACGCTGTAATATGAATATCAAATCCACAAGTGGTATAAATCTATCATAAGTCACAGGGTATAATCTAAATCTCATCCACGAAAATCAATATAAATAACCAACATCTATATAACTAGATCTCAATAAGAAGTATCTAAAGATGATAGTTGGGTGGAAACAAATCCACTACCAACTCGGATATAAGAGCAAATACAATATAAGTACAACACAATCAAACACAATATAAGTATACCAGCTAGCAATCACGGCTCGAAGAGAAGACATCCTCGAAACATAAGTAACCGTCCGAATCTGCGCTCCTGCGAATACTCAAGAACAAATACACCTGGAAGGGCCAGGTCCTCAGAGGGACGTAACAAGATACATAAAAGCATGCCAATAAAGTACTGAAATAAATATCCAATTGTCGCCTAACCGTCTAAGTGAATGCAGTTAAGAACAACTTTCCCCACAAGTGAGCTATCTGGCTGAAAATTGGGATTTGGCATGGTTCTCTTTTGAAGATCCAGGGGCCCAAAGGTACGTCGTCCTTTGAACGGCGGAGGCCCGCCAATGTACATAATATATATATGGGTCATCACCACCCGTATCTCCAGCGGAGAATCCGGGCGCACAGAAAAAGTGCAAAGGAGCTCAAATGCGGTACTTGTTGTTCTCCCCACCCCATGCTCTAAGCATGTCATATCCATGACATGATAAACCTCTAATAACTGCCAAGTCTACTAGCATGCAAAGTTTCTACCAGCAGTTATTCCTAATGCACGGCCCATACGTACAGGAGGCCAGACCTGTCACGCAGTCCGTGATCTATATGAGACTCATACTCGTGTAACAACTGTGTCACGGCCCATGAACCTAATGATGCTACATGGTAATGGGGTAGTCCCATAATTAAGGTCAATGCAAATACATAAATAAAACATATCGCGACGATATCGTCGCACGTATTTTATATAACAGTTAAAATATATGAACTAAAGACAGAAAATAAAGATGCATGCAACATATGGAATATGAATAACAGTACAATGGCAAGGTATACTTGCCAGGCAAGGAAGCTGCGATGTACCAATAACCTGCTCCCAAGTCGCGCAGAACAAATCCAACATCCTATGTACACATAAATATAATACAATAAAATTATTAGTCATTACACAACCATATTTATACTGGACTCAGGGGGTATACTAGGGGTGGCACTAGTTATCTAACATGGTCAATTATGCGTTGAATTACGCAGGGTCACATCTTCAAGTGTTGTACACAATCAGACAGTCAGCTGATAGGTATCTAAGCCAGTGCGTTAATGTATGCAAGGCAGGCAATTCACAAGTTCTTAGGGTCGACATGGTCAGGGTAAGTACGGGACAGTCCACGGTGTCCTAGGGTCGTACAGTCTAAATATATATAGTCATAATTATAAATTAGCATAGTATTTAATTACTTATAATTTATGTACATACCATATATTTATATATCTCTATATATAACACCCAAATATACATACCAGTTGAATACATGTACTAAATATCTATATAAATATATATACCAATGAATAATATACGCGTACATATACGTACACGCATTTGGGTTCACCAACTCAGGGCCTGATGTCAACTAACAGTCAATAAGCAATACTAATATCCTACTGGCACACACACAAACTCACATAATAAGGAGAAGATGGACAGGTTCGTACCTTGGGGTACGCGCACGGGTACGACGGTGGGGTTGACGACGATGATGGTGAGGACGACAGTGCTGATGATGGTGAGAGGACGAGGATGCGATGCTGATGATGATAACGAGGACGATGGTGTTTGACGAGGACGATGGTGATGATGATGATATACCGAGATGTTGATGATAATGATGGTGATAAGATGACGACGATACGAGGATGGTGAGATGACGACAATGACGATGAGGATGATGGGGTGTTGGCAACGACGATGATGATGGGATGCGATGATGATGAAGTGATGATGATGATGCTGATACGACGATGACGAGATACCGATGATGCGATGATGATGATGGAATGATGGGGGGTTTTACATGGTGGTGAAGACGAGGATAATGAGGTAGGTGATGGTGATGAGCATGTTGATGATGTGGACGATGGTAATGACAAGGACGATGACGAGGAGGACGATGAGGGCGATGACTACGACGTAGATGGCGATGGTGATGGTGAAGGTGATGACAATGGTGGTGATAAGGTGATGATGATGATGAAGATTATTGATGATGATGATGCAGGTGGTGGCTGCCGACCTCCGGCCAGCGAGGGGGTGGTCCGGCCAGTGGGGAAGGAGAGGTCCGGGAGAGGTGGAGGTCAGGCGAGACTGTGAAGGGGAAGGAGGACAGGGCTGCCGGAGTTAATGGTGATGGGGTTGCTGCCATTCCGGCCATGGGGATAGGAGAGGTCCGACAATGGGGAAGAGGAGAACAGGGACGATGGTGGTTGTTCAGTCGACAGGGAGAAGGATGACGGTGCTGCTGGTGGATGGCAGGGAGTGAGGGTGGTTCGGGTCATGCTCCGGGACAGAGGGGCGGAGGAGAAGTTCAGTCGAGTGGTGGTTCGACTGGGGTGTCGGCCGGTTCTGGTGGTGATGCAAGGTCGGGATCAATGGCCGGAAGAGGAGGACGAAGGTGTTGTTGCTGTGCTCCGGCCAGGGACGCGTCGGGTCGAGGGTGGTGACGATAGTGGTGGTGGTCGAGGAGGAAACGGCGGTTGAGGGGGGTCAGCTCAGGGAGTCGGGTGATGGCCGAGTACGGTTGCGCTGTGTCCGGCTCCGGTTGATTGGGTGGACGTGTAAAACCCCTATTTCTAAAAATTATATTTTTTATTTTTTATTAATTAATAATTTAATTATGGTAATTATGTGCTAATTAGGAGAAATAGATTTTTAATAATTTTTATTTTAGGTGTTCGGACACTTAGAAGATTTATGGGACCATTAGGAATTTTTCAGAATTTATTTCATGTAGGAGACCCCTTGGGCAGATGCTAGCTTAACGGTGTGCATTAATATAATCTATAAATTTTCTTATGAGTATATATATATATATATATATAAACAAATATATATATATATATATTTATATATTTAAAAAGAAAAAGGAAAAGAAAAGAAAAAGAAAAAAAAGTATTAATAAACTAATAATAATAAACTAATAATAATACTATTACTAATAACCATTCCATCTTTAGCAAAACCTTAGCAATTCCCATTCCAACTAAAGTAGCACGTTAGCAACCAACCCCTTTTGCATTACAGCCAGCGCCCCTAAAACCTCCAGACCCCACGCGGCTTCAAGCCGAATCCCTCCCTTTCATAAATCCATATATATATATATATATATAT
This sequence comes from Iris macrosiphon, assembly GCA_036927795.1. NCBI lineage: Eukaryota > Viridiplantae > Streptophyta > Magnoliopsida > Asparagales > Iridaceae > Iris > Iris macrosiphon. Next base: position 151,678,772 of record JAYESA010000002.1, on the reverse strand, counting down.
ATATATATATATATATATATATATATATATATATATATATTATTTCTCTAAACCCTAAACCTAAAATCTCCAGACCCTCCTCTTCTCATCTAGACCTAGAGAGAGCCTCCACCGCAGCCAGAGAATCCCGCCAGGCCGTCCAAACAAATCCCGACGACGGCGACCCCGCGCACTGCAGATTCCCACACGAGGTACCTGCGTTCCGGAGTTGTTTCCCGTCGACTCGCTCAACCAAACGCCGTTCCGTATTCACCGGTATGCTCACCCCTTAACCGTATTCCATATCTGTATGATAGCAGACCTCAAACAACATGAAACCCTAGGCGAAAACAGCGCCCAAGTTGGCACAAACAGACCGAATTCTGGGATCGCAGAAAACTGCGATGACCACCCATGTTGCAGAGTTCGTATCTCCCACCACAGAGATCCAAATTCGATAATTCTTTTTGGTATGCGTAGACCACTTAACCTAGTTTATTTTATGTTAAATAACCCTAGATTATTAACTGCTGTGGACAGAATTAAATTCGTCACAAAACCCCGCGAACCCACTTTTCTCAGATTTCTAAAAGTTATGAAACGGAGTACGCCCCGCCAAACGGTACCGTCCCGTCGTGTACCAAGTATACCGAACGGTGCACGCAGTGTAACCGGACACGTAAAAATTCACGGAAACTGATTCGGACGCATGTGCGCGCCGGAATCATCCCGTATCCGCAGACACATCCCGTATCGCAACTTTTGTGGAAGTCGTGCGCATTTTTTGCACGCACGTCAGATTGCAACGAAACTTGCGCCACTGGACTCGTGGTAATGCGCTGGTCCTGTGACCCAATTTTTACGCAATTCTGAGACAGTTGACCAAATCGCCAATTGGCGGGCCCCACAGTTGACTTTTTGGACAAAATTGTGTTCGGCTCATTGTAATCCACATTTGGACATACCGTTGGGTTCGTATTGACATCTAGAGTTGTTTGACCTATATTTTGTCTTATTTAGAGACTGTTACCCTTGGCACACTTTTCGGTGCAAAGTGGGCCACAAGTGGACCCCATTTTACCCGAAATTGCCGTTTTGCCCCTGTGTCCAAATTGGACAAAAGGGAAGTACTTTTTAGCTATTTTGCTTATTCTGGGAACGTTGGTGATGTTTATTTCAGCATCCGGAGATGTACATTCTGAGGCCGTAGCTTCTGACTCTTGGTGTTGACATCGGGACGCTACATTTTGTAGCTTTCTTGCCAGGCAAGATACCTTGCCAAATTGTTTACAGTATTTTGCATGCTTAGTATATATCTGTATATTTATTGCATTTCTGTATAGTTTTTGCATGTGTAGTTTCTTTCAGTCATTACTATATATTAGATATGTTTACACACACACTTGCCACTTAGTATCATGAGAGGACAATCAGTAGGCGTATGGGCTTTAACCACTCTGGTAACACCATAGTCACTAGCACGCTATATGGTGGTCGTGTCCGATGGTCGCTACCCCCGCGGTATGTCGATTGATGGAGTCACGAGGGTCGCTACCCCCGCGGTATTTCGGCTGATGATGTTCATGGACGTGTGTGTAAGTTGTGAGATTAGATCGAATAGCCTACCCTTGCCCATACGTCGAAGAGTGTCCTTATCTGCATTCATATAGATTGTCTTGTACAGCGTACTTATTTATTTTCAAACATTATGCATGTTCACTGTATTCAAATTGGCTCGCTTTTCTGTATCTTGTTATGTCCCTCTGAGGACCTGGTCCCTTACCAGGTATAGACGACCAGGAGTATCCGCAAGAGTACGGGCCTGGACCAGACGCATTCCTTTCTGACGAGAAGGTCTTACCTTCTGAGCAGCCTTGATTACATCTAGCGATGGATTCTTTTAGCTGATACATTTCTGCCATCACCTTATTTTTATATTGGAGATTATACTTCTCTATCATTTTAGTTTTGGATATAGTCTTTGGTAGTGGATTTGTCTCCACCCGACTATTATTTTGGATATTTCAGACTTCTTATTCTAGTTTAGTATTTCTTTTCTATGACTTGTTGTGTGGATGAAATTAGCATATCTGTGACTTGTGACATTATATACAGATTTTTTCGTTTAAAGTAATAAAATATAATATAATTATAAAAAAAGGGAAAAGTTGGGGGAAATTGCAGATAGGGTGACCACTCGCCAACTGACTTGGCGGGGTGCTGAGTTGGACAGCATCTCGCCAACTGAGTTGGCGGGGCGCTCTCCTCGAGAGGCCGCTCGCCAACTCAGTTGGTGGGGCGCTGACCGTTGCTTTCCACCCGTTGCACAACGGATACATTTCACCCCTATAAATACCCCCCCAAACACTCCTCATACAACACATTCTCCTCCTCCTATTTTCACAGCTTCTCCTCCTTAATCACAGCAATTCTCTTTCTCCTCCTGGTATTTACTAGCGATGGCTACCCACAATGACGGTCGTATTCCTGGCGGACCGACTATCGCGCTTATTATTAAGCAACGTGAAGACCACATTTCTAGTCAGATATTTACTGGCGAGGTAATTTTTGAAATTACAAGTTGCCAACTTTATTAATGCATATGTTTTTTATAATGCATATGTTTACTTTATTAATGCATATAAATTTACACACAAAATATAATGCGTATGTTTTTTATAGTTATACGACCATGATCATGGTTTACGAACCCGGATCCATGTACATTGGCGGGCCGAAAGAAATTATCGTACGTGGGAGCTAAATTCGGTCCAAAAGGCTTTGCTGGAATCCTTTGGATTCCACTATATAGATCGTGTTAGATATTTAATCCACGATCTTCATTTAGTTGTAAGCCTTGCAGAGCGTTGGTGGCCCGAACGCAATACTTTCCAACTCCCATTCGGCGAGATGACGATCACCCTTTTTGATGTGGCGAATATACTAGGGTTACCTATTAAAGGTAACGCTATATATTTTGATCCGCACTTAAAGGGATCTGATCTGATCAGGAGGTATCTCGGTGTTAGCCCTCCTTCAGGTCTAAAAGACGGCAATTATGTGAAATTTACATGGCTCCGTGGCAACTTTATGGACCTACATCAAACTATTGATGGGGTGGTTGATGTAGATAAAATTCGGGTATGTATTTTTATTAGTAAATTTGTTTATTACTTAATTTAGTGGTGCAATTCTATATAACACTTAATAAATCCAGGTCATTCGTTGCACTAGAGCGTATCTGCTCTGTTTATGTGGTGCAATTCTATTTCCAGATGCATCGGGAAATATGGTAAATGTGCAGCTTCTACCATTCTTGGATGATCTGACAAATCCTACTGAGCATGCGTGGGGAGCTGCTACTCTTGCCTTTTTATACGCCAATCTGACAGAATTTGTCAGATCCAATCGCAAGAGTATTTGTGGATGTATTTCACTGATACAGGTATGAATGAAAGACCTTAAAAAGTTAGAGTAATTTTATACGCAAATTTTGTTTGTACTAATGTCATATTTTTGTTTTATAGTTCTGGTCCTACGAGCACTTCTATATTGGTAGGCCTGTTACCAGCATTCTCAGTGATGTTAGAGTATTTTCAGTTGCTATGCGCTGGCCTACAGACGTAGTGGATTATCAACACTACCAATACAGGACTGTATCACTATATCGTAGCCAATTTGATACACTGCAGTATAATGAGATAATTTTTAAATATGCAATAAATATCTTTAAATTATTTAAGTTTTGATCGTAGATAAATATCACATCTAATTGATACAATATCTTTAAATAGGTAACCTGGTTACTGTACTCATGTGAACCTGATGCTCCAGAAATCAAGAGGACATCATATGCATTTACTTTACACAGATGTCATATTATATATGATCGGTTCACCATGTACCATCCGACAGACCGTGTTCTTCGGCAATTCGAAATAGCCCCAATAATTCCCGATGATCCACCAACAGTCGGTTATGAGACATCAAATGCATTACAACGAATTATTGGTCTCGTTGCTGACTGGAATAATCGGTTCGAGAATTATAGTGTGAGGGACATGTCTCCCAGACTAAATTCTGCTGAGGAATGTAAGTTATAAGTTACTCATTATTCGTATTGATTTAGTGTAAATAGTTTGCTAAAATTTTGTTTACATTTTGCAGACATAGGTAGCCTGGACTATAGGCAATGGTGGGGATGCCCTCTTATGAGCAACCGAGTATACCACTACGAGGAGCAAAGGTTCAAGAGTAGATCATTAGACGATTCTACTATGCGTGCTTTTGTCGATGGAATGCATGATTTGGTATGACTTCATTATACTTTCAAAAAAATATATACATAGATATGATAAATATATTAATTTACAAGTTTCAAATTTCAAAGTGGTGTATACCGGCAACATTTACAACGACCTCATAGAAACCTTTCCCCAGACAGTCGGCGCCTTATAGAGGAACTTGTGACTCGTGTTGAGCATCTGGGTATTGGACGGGAACCGGAAATGCCTCCAGTACAATCCCGTCTTCCACCGGACTATCCGACCGGCTTAGTAAGACAGAGACACTCTCGTCGTCGTCGGCGAGATACTGCTGGAGCGGGCCCGAGTGACCAGTATGCTGGAGGGAGCCCGTGTCACGCCCCAGTCCCAAAATACCGAGGGACCGGACGCGTGGCAATGGCCAGCAGCACACACCGATGGACAAACCCAATTTAATGGATCCATCAGGGCATGCTTAAGCTGTAATACAATAACAAGTAGGTCCAATGATATAAGTCACAGTCTATACTAATCTCATCCATAACAGATAATCACAGATCAAATGCCAGAATAAAGCAAATAGAATAAACTAACAAATCTCAATAAAAGTGTCTCGGAGAACAATCCGAGAACAGGTCTGATACATCAATGAAATAGACTGGAAATAGAATAACTAGAAATAGAAATAAGTGAGTATCTCACGCCAATACTCAGGAGAAGTCCTCTGGTACAATCTCGTCCTCTGATCCTGGTTCTGATCCAATGTAGGCACCTGCTTCTGCTCCTGCTAATGCTCATGTACTGTACAACTCTGGGTGGATCTCGTCTGCCAATCCTGGGGACATAATCCGGATCCAGGTCCTCAGGGGACATAGCAAGGTACAAAATAACTCAAGCCAAATAATGCAGTGCAGATAGTAAATGAAATAAGCAGGGGAAGTATGTAATCATCTGTGTGAAATGCAAGAGAGAACAACAATAGTACTCAGGCTGAAACAACTACAAGCTCTGTGTAGGGGAGCCGGTAGCAGTGATATGAGTAATGGGCCAAGCTCGGGCTTCAGAGTCTTGTGCCTCACAATAATAGGGGTGTATATATATGATCAGCCTGTAGCCTGTGTGTCTCTCCCCACCCAATGTAATCACACGTCTCATGTCCATGATGCCTCATGTCCATGTCACGCACAATCATATCTAATGCACAAGTCATATAATGTCTAGGAATATAATATCAATGTCAAGTCCTGTATCCTATACAGAATCACCATGAATATCTCAGGAAGATCCTGTCTCATGAATGGTGTCAAGTGTCCTGGGTCAAAGTGTACTTGGTAAGACAAGTACGAGAATATAAAGTGTCACGAATGTCCATCTCTAGATGACAATACCCAACACCGCGTACGGTGTTGGCACCCGACTAATAATCGGACGCTAAGTACGTAACACGGTCCTAGGTTAAGCATGTACAGCAGTATAATGAAGCAAGGAAAATATGTAACAATACTGCAGAGTTTGGCAAGGTACACTTGCCTGGGGTCCTGGCTCCAACTGTAGCTCTGGTCTCAGTGTGATTTGCAGGTACTACTCCGATTGCTGAAACAAACATTACCATTAGATTCAGAAAATATCAAATAGGTAGAAACGCCTGTCCTTGAGTCCAATTTAGACACAAGGGCAAAATGACATTTCCGGGTCAAAGCGGGGTCCACATGTAGGCCACTTTGCACCGAAAAGCGTGTCAGGGTCAACGGTCTCCAAATTCGTCAAACTCAGTGTCAATAAGTCAAGAACGATGATATGAACCCAACGGAACTTCCAGAATTGGATTTCGATGAGCCGATCACAAAATCGTCCGTCAAGTGGAGCATGTGGGGCCCACGATACGCGATTTCGTCAACGTTCTCAGAATTGAACCAAACTTGGGTCACAGGACCAGCGTATTGCTACGAGTTCGATGGCGCAAGTTTCGTTTTGATCCGACGTGTGTACACAAAGTTACAACGTGTTCCAGAACCGACGGATACGGGGCGGTGTCGGCGGATACGCGTTGATTCCGGTGTGCACGCACATCCGAATCGACTTCTGCAAAATCCTACACGTCCGTATCGACGGCGCACACGTTTCGGTGAAAACCACGTGCGACCAAGTCGTCCCGTTTGGCGGGGCGTACTCAGTTCCGGGGTGAAACGGGATATTGATTTTCCTGTTTTTGGATCGCGGTTCGCGATCACCACAGGACGCGATACACCTAGCGGGTTGCACGGGCACCGAGGGGGTCACGCAGTCTACGCGACGCAACTGACGGAATCGAAAACGGAATCATGAGGTGAGAGGAAACGTTACCTGAACAGGGCTCCTGGAAACCGGAATTTCCGTGTCCGACACGACACGAAGTGTCCTGTGTCCACCCTAGGGTTAGGGTTTTGGGGGTGCTTGCCGGAGCTGAGGCTGAGGGGCGGCGATGCAGCCAGAGGCGGGCCGGAGGGGCGGTGCTGACGGCGTGGAGGCTGGACGGCGGCGCGCGGCAGGCGCCGGAGGCGGCGGATGCTGACCGGAGGGGCTCGGGGTCGGGTCTGTCGAGGGAGGTGAGGAGAGGGAAGGAGGAGGAAGAGGCGGAGGAGGAGCAGTCTGGGAATATCGCCGGAGAGGATGAGGGTCGAGGAACTCTGCGGGGGAGACTAGGCGGGGGATGGCGGTGGAGGTAGTCGAGGGGTGCAGCGGGCGGACTCGAGTGGAGTGGGCTTGGTCGACGACGGCGCCGGAGTTAGGGGGCGACGACAGCACCGGGGAGAACTGGGCGGAGGCGGTGATTAGTGTTCAGATCAGGGCTGCGGCGGCTGGAGAGAAAGAGAGAGGCGGCTGATGTGGCTAGATCGAGGAGAGAGGCGTCAGGGTGGTCTTCTCCGGCGGAGCTAGGGTTTCGTCGAGGGCGGCCGGGGTCTGGAGAAAGGCGGCGCTGCGCTAGGGCACGAACGTCGAGGCCATTTAAAGGCTGCTACAGTGGTCCCGAGGTGAATCCGATTAGGGTTCAGGCATGGGTTGGGTTCGGGTCCGCGGGTCGGGTTCACATGAATCCGGCCTGACCCGCTAGTATTTAAGTGCGGGTACGGGTTTTCGGGTTTCGGGTTCACATGAATCCGGCCCGACCCGCTAGTATTTAAGTGTGGGTACGGGTTTTCGGGTCTCAGGTTCGGGTCTAGATCCGACCCGACCCGATACGGTTTGTGTTTGGTTCAGTAATCCGGTCCGGGTTGGTTTGAGTTGGTTTGGTTCAATTGAACTGGGCTTATATAGGGGTTTAATTGGGTTTATATATTTAATAGTTTTTAGGGCTTTAAACGGGTTTCCGGAGTCCAATAAATCCGTAGAGAATTACCCTGTGTCCGGTTTTCTATTTTACACAATAATATATTATTTCCATAATATTTTAATATGAATTAACCGCAATTAAAAATCATTAAATTACCAAACACCTAGGTTTTAATCATCAAAAAATTCCTGAAAATTACAGAAAAATCTAAATTAATGATTACTGAAAATCAGGGGGCTTACAGCCCGAGTTACCAGTATGCAGGAGCGGACCCGAGTTACTAGTATGCTGGAGCGGGCCCGAGTGACCAGTATGCTGGAGCGGCCCCTAGTTACCAGTATGCAGGAGAGGGTCAGACTGCTGGAGATGAAAGCTACCAGATATTCACACAATTTTTTTTGACTCCATCAGCACCGCTGCCTACCCAAACTCAACAAGACGAGGACGAGGATTAGTAGAAAATTTGTAACATTGTATGATTACAATTTTTGTATGATTTGTAATGGTTTTTTATTAAAATATTTGGGTATTGAACAATTCTATTTTAATCTCTCGGTTGACTAGTACATCTTCTTCGGTTGTGTCCCATAGCACCACAATTACTGCAACGTAGGTCTCTTGTCGATGAATCCTGGGGTTTGATACGGTTCTTCTTTGGTCTTCCGGCTTTGTGTCTTACATCTGGCACCCCAATTTGTCCTCTTACCAAAGGACCTTGGATCTCGTAGGGAACTGGAATTGGCTCCATTTTTGGCGCGTATACACTTTTCAAGTTTTCCGTCGAAAATACTGCAGGATAAAAACTATCAATACTAATATTGCAATATCTACAAACAAAACATGCATGTATACATGGTATATAAGTATGGTACCATCTAAAATATGTACAAGATCTGTCAGTTATATGAACAATATAGGTTCTACTTGTTGTCCGGTCTATTATTTCAAACTTATAACTATCAATAGCTAATATTTCTAGGTGGTTCTTCTCTTTGATAATAGAAGCCATATTTTTTAACATCTTCGGACAATAATCTGTGTCTATATTTTCAACAAACTTTCTACAATTGTCATGAAGTGTAATAATCTTGGCTCTAATACCATCGAGAAGTATTGTTATTGGCTTATCTCGTAATTTCTTAATCCAGCTATTGAAATATTCAGCAAGATTAGAAGTGTTAATATCTAATCTAGGACAAGTAGCATACGCTGTTATCCAATGTTCAAATCGACGATTTTCATCGTTTACACCAATAAGCCAATCTTACAACACTATGTTCTCGGCTTTAATTATATCAAACACACTCTTTGCATCCGTTTTATTATATGATCTAGCAAGCGAGTCTAACAAGCGCTGAAATACTGGTTCTTTTGTAACTTTTTTCATGTTTTGTTTAAAATGTTGAATACAAAAAAAATGAGGAGATGCAGAAAAAATAGCACGAACAACATTTATTAATCCCTTTTGCTTGTCAGATATAAATAAAATTGTACTCCAATCATTAAAACAACTTTCAAAAGATATTTTAAGAGAATTTAAAACCCAAGACCAAGAATCACTATTCTCACCTTCAGCAACAACATAAGCTATAGGATATAATTGATAGTTAGGATCGTGAGCACAAGCAATAAATAAGATACCTTGATATTTAGACGAAAGAAATGTAGCATCAGTACTAATAATTGGTAAACATCCACTTAAAAATCCATCAATACATGACTTAAAACAAATAAAAATTCGTTGGAAGCTATTGTTTTCGGCAGTTTTAATAAAACATGTACTACCTGGATTTGTCTCCATAATTCTATAACAATACTCCTCAAGACTAGCATATGCCTCATCATAACTACCATTAATTTCAGCTAATGCTGTCTCTCGGGCTCTCCATGCTTTGGAATAACTAACTTGTATACGGTGCTCCCTATATATATCTTTAACAATTTGTGATGGACTGTATGACTGGTTATCTCTAATAATGTCAATTATCATGGTCTTAATCCATGAAGCGGTAGGTAGTCGATGACGTCCTGTACTAAGTCTTCCTAAACAAGAATGACAATTTTCTAATGTACTAACTTTAACTATATCGCCATTTCCAATAGATTTGACATATACTCTCCAATTACAATTCGGTTGATCACAACTATATATAATTCCACGAGCATTATTCATAAGACTAGCTGAACAACTAAAATTATATTTAATTGCTAAATTACTTATAAAGCTTCTAAAGTGAGAACGACTAGGAAATGATTGTCCCTTAAATAATTCATCAGTGATAGCTTTTACAACATCATCATCTACCGTATAATCTACATTTTCAACTAAATCATCACTATTTCCATCGTCGTTGTCACTATCATCATCATGGTTAGATTCATCTGATGAATGACCTTCTTGGATAAATGAAACTATTTGTTGAGAAGAACTAGCACCCGAACTAACATGCTGATATTCAGAAAAATATTCATTATTTCTACTATCTAAGGTTGTTGCTACTTTAATAACATATATTTTTATATACCGTGATTATGAATTAATCTCAAGAATATAATTCCATGCATCTTCACTATCTATCAAAAAATAATTAGAACAAAAAATAGACTTCAGAATAAAATCATAATGAATAGAACAACGTTCAATAATATGATTACGTATATTTTCAAAACTAATATTCGGATAAGTTGAAAAAATTATACTTTCTCCTCCTTCGTAATTTAACCCATTTACTTTACCGCCGTGCGAGCGTACAATTCTTACGCTACGATCCATGACGATTGAGAACTTTTGCTATAGAAAACTCAAATGAACTTTAGCTGCAGGCAGAGAGACAGAGAGAATGTTGGAGACTTTGCTAGAGGGAAGAGAGGAAATAGAGGAAGTAGATTGAGTGTGAGATGATTTGGTTGAGATAGGTAATTTATAGAGGGAGAATATAATAGTCGTTGTTGTTAATAGCCGTTGTTGTAAACACCCTGATTTTTGGGAATAATTTTTAAAATGAGCTATTACGAAATTTTGGTATTTTTCTGGAATTTAAAGAGAAGATGATTGTGATTTAAAGAATTTTAAGTGTGGCTAATTGGTGTTAAAATATTCTGGAAATAATATTTTCTGACGCACAAGGGAAAGCCGGACATGTGGTATTTTTCGACAAATTTTTTGGGCTTCAGGGACGCGTTTAACGCCTTAGAGACTATTGGCTTACCAAACCAAGCCAATTTGGACCAATCCCACTGTAGTGGGTCGGATCCAGGACCGACCAACCCGCTGAGAACCCGACCCATTGCAAACCCTAGCCGTACTTACTGTAGCGGCTATTTAAGCTAGCCTAGGGATCCGTGCCGCCGCCATCCACAGCCGTCAATCTCGCCGCCGACGCAGTGATCAGCCGCCGCCGCTCCGATCACTGTCGATCAGCCATCAACTTCCCCAAATCCGACGCTGTTCTCCGCCCAAACCCAGCCGACCTAGCCGACTCGAGCGTCGCCCCGGCCAAGCCCCCTCCGCACCGCCTGGCGAGCCGACCTCGGCCCATCTCAGCCCTAGACTCCTCGACGACGGACCCGCGGCCTTCCCCGAGCACCGCTGAGTCGCAGAGGACCGGAGTTGACCCCGCTGTCGTCTAACTTCGACTCTCGGCCGACTCCACAGCGGCCATTCCCCCGCTGTGTCCGACCCGACAACCACGGTACTCGCGGCCACCCTCTGAACCGGGACAGTAGACACCGGACACACCGCGAGGACACGACCAGGACTCGGCTCGCGTCAATTTGGATTTCGGACACTCAGAATTTAGAACTCACGAGGCCCTGTTCAGGTACCAGTTTCTGTCTCATCGTAGTACCGTTTTCAATTCCGTCAGTTGCTATGCGTAGACTGTGTAACCCTCTTGGTGCCCGTGCAACTTGCTCGGTGCATCGCGTCCTGTGGTGATCGGGCACCGCGATCCAAAAACAGGAAAAACAACGCCCTGTTTCACCCCGGAACGGAGTACGCCCCGCCAATCGGGATGACTTGGTCGCACGCGGTCTTTACCGAACTGTGCGCGTCGTTGATACGGTCGTGTGGGATTTCACAGAAGTCGATTCGGAGGTGCGTGCACCCCGGAATCAACGCGTATCCGCCGACGACACCCCGTATCTGTCCTTTCTGGATCACGCTGTAACTTCGTGTACACACGTCGGATCGAAACGAAACTTGCGCCATCGGACCCGTAGCAATACGCTGGTCCTGTGAGCCAATTTTGGTTCGATTCTGAGAACGTTGACAAAATCACGTATCGTGGGCCCCACAGGCTCCACTTGACAGGTGATTTTGTGATCGGCTCATCGGAATCCAATTTTGGAGGTTCCGTTGGGTTCGTATCATCGTTCCTGACTTGTAGACACTGAGTTGGAGTAATTTGGAGACCTTTGACCCTGGCACACTTTTCGGTGCAAAGTGGCCCATATATGGAACCCGCTTTGGCCCGGAAATGACATTTTTGCCCCTGTGTCCAAATTGGACGTAAGGACAGGCATTTCTAGCAGTTTGGCATCTTCTGAGACTGTTGGTGATGTTTATTACAGCTTGTGGAGTAGCACCTACCGGATTCACCGATACCAGCACGACAGTTGATATTCAAACATCAGGCAAGTGTACCTTGCCAATCTCTGTAGTATTGATACCTATTTTCTTATCTCATTATATTACTGTGCATGCTTAACCTAGGACCGTTTGACATACTTAGCGTCCGATTATCAGTCGGGTGCCAACATCGTACGCGGTGTTGGGTAATGTCATCTAGATATGGACATACGTGACACTTTATTTTCTCGTACTTGTCATACCAAGTACACTTGACCCAGGACACTGGACACTGATCATGAGACAGGATCTTCCCGAGATGTTTGAGGTAATTCTGTATAGGACTTGGCATAGATTCTATATTCTAGATACATTATGACTTGTGCATTAGTTACGACCCCGCTGACATGGACGTGAGACGTTATGTTCATGATTTGTGTGGTTACATTGGGTGGGGAGAGACACACAGACTACAGGCTGATTATATATATACACCCCTACTATTGTGAGGCCCAAGACTCTGAAGCCCGAGCTTGGCCCATTACTCATTATTACTGCTGCTACCGGCTCCCCTACACAGAGCTTGTAGTATGCTTCAGCCTGGGTTCTAGTGCTGCTCTCATCTTGCATATCACTTAGCTGGTTATTTAGTATTCCCTTATTGTTCCATCTATTGCTGGAGAGACCCATAGGCTACAAGTTGATTATGTTATGCCGGCTACTCAGTCTCCCGCTGAGCTAGACCACCTCATGATATCACTGCTACCGGCTCCCCTACACAGAGCTTGTAGTTGTTCAACCAGAGTACTATTGATTTTCTCTCTTACATTTATACAGATGTTTACATACTTACCCTGCTTACTTCATTATTTGCTGCACTGTATTTATTTTGGCATGAGCTTTCTTGTACCTTGCTATGTCCCCTGAGGACCTGGATCCGGATTTTGTCCCCAGATTTTGCAGACGAGGTTTACCCCGAGGTATACGGGACCGCAGCAGGAGGAGCCGATCCAGGAGCTGTACCGCCATCCGAGGACGAGGTGTTAGCCGAAGACTTCTCTTGAGCATCCACGATCATGCTCAGCTTTTATTATTTATTTCAGTCTTTTATCTTTCTGGTCTGTTGAACCATTGTACTAGATATTTATCGGGTTGTTCCCCGAAGTACTTTGTGAGACTAGCTGATAATTTACATTCCTTATTTATTCTGTGGATCATATTTTATATCTTGTGTGGATGAGATTAGTTGTGCCATGATTGTCGTAGAGTTATTTTACAGCTTAAGTATGCCCTGATGGATCCATTAAATTGGGTTTGTCCATCGGTGCGTACTGCTGGCCATTGCCACGTGTCTAGTCCCTCGGTATTTTGGGACTGGGGCGTGACATGGTTTTTGTGGTGGCCCATGCAGATCTACGACAAATTGTTCGGTTTCAACTTAGGGACCGAACCAGCCTGCCCTAAGGATAGGATAAGTTCTAGGATCTCATCCACTATTTAACCCATTGTTGAACTCTATATCAAACTCAAAATTTCTACTTGAACTGCATCCTGTATTGATTCCTCTGTGCGTTCTTACAGTTTATCTTTTGGTTGCAGAGTAATAGATCCCAGGAACGGAGACAAGATTCCTTTGGATACACCACACGACGCTGTGGTTACTTATGGAGACGGAGTGACTCCAGGGAGTGGAGGACCAGCATCGCAGAGCGATCAAACCGGACAGCCTAATCCAAGGTTCCGAAGAGATGACATCCCACCTCCACCACATTTCACTCCGCAGATGCTAGTTTTCCCGCCAGGGCAAGCCATGGACGGGCAACAGATGTTCCAGATGATGTATGCCATGATGCAAGCCCAGCAGCAGATTCAGCAAGAGGCCCACCGACAGGAGGCAGAGTATCTGAGGACCAGCCTGGTATCCGCCTTAGAGCAGGCAAATCCACCAACGAGGCGAACAGCGACGGGATCTATTACCGACTTCTGTCATCTCAAGCCTCGTACATTTTCTGGTAAAGAGGGGCCAACAGAAGTTCATGAATGGCTCACTAACATTCAGCATCAGTTGGAAGCCGCTGAACTTCCGAGAGAGAAATGGATGACTGCAGTCAGAATGCAGTTGACTGATAATGCGCATCACTGGTGGCTAGCAGAAGAAAGGAGGCTCGGACAGGATCGAGTCACTTGGAAAGAGTTCTCCAGGCTCTTCCAAGAGATGTACATTCCAGCAGTTGTACGGTCAGAGCTCAGAGACAGATTCAACCGCCTTATCCAAGGCAACATGACAGTGGAAGAATACAATGCGGAATTTATTCGCCTGAGCCGCTTTGCTCCAACATTGATTTCGACGGAGGAAGAAAAAACAGAGAAGTTCTTCGACGGGTTGAAGTTCGAGCTTCAGAGATTGATCGGATCGATAGCACCTACATCTTATACCGACGTTCTCGCAGCAGCCCGACGCATGGAGCGCGTCACTAGAAGGGAGTCGACCCTGAAGAGGCATATCACATCAGCACCATCAAGAACAGGACATAGGGATTCAGTGAAGCGGACCCAGAGGAGTATGCCAGAGAGGACAGCGCACAGGGCCATATCTCTCCCTACTTGTCACCACTGCGGCAAGATAGGTCACATTGAGAGAGAATGCAGACGCAAGTTGGGACTCTGCCTAGCTTGCTGTTCCAACCAGCATCAGACCAGAGAGTGCACCGAGCGCAGAGAGGGAGCACCCAGATTAGCTTTGCCTGCACCACGACCAGCGTATCCAGCCGTAGGAGCACAGCAGGCAGGAGTTGGTGGAGTCAGACCACCAGCCCCAGGAGGGAATCAGCAGAGACCACCCCTGGCACCACAGGCAGCTCTATTTCAGCAGGCTCAGCAGCAGCAGAGAGGCCAAGCACAGGGGCGAGGACAGGCATTCACTTTAGCTGTTGAGGAGGAGGCTACAGCAGGCGAGGTCATCGCAGGTACTATTTTAGTAGCTTCATTACCAGCTGTAGCATTATTTGATTATGGAGCATCGCATTCATTTATAGCAGCTAGCTTTGTAGCCACCCATAGAGTAGCTACCGCACCCCTTCCGAAAATGAAGAGAATTCTTACGGGAGGTAGAATTATTCCGGTTAGTGACGTCTGTAGATCATGTTCTGTAGTAGTTCGTGGCCGAGATATGCGAGCTCAATTTCTGATATTTTCTATGCCGGATTATGATGTCGTACTTGGTATGGACTGGTTAAGTCAGTACCATGCGACTCTTGATTGCCGACTTGGACGGGTTATATTTAGACCGCCTGGACATCCAGAATTTGAGTTTCTTTGAGGAGCAGTAGAGCAAGGAGTTCAGCCTACTCTTAGGGTACTATTTGTGGAAGGAGAGACAGGTTACCCAAGAGTCATATCAGAATTTGTGGATGTATTTCCTGATGATCTTCCAGGTTTACCGCCTGATCGGGAAATAGAATTCACAATAGACTTAACTCCAGGAGCAGAGCCTATCACTTCATCAGTATATCGGCTAGCACCTAAGGAATTAGTAGAGTTGAAAGAACAGGTGGATGATCTTCTGGAGAAGGGTTTCATTCGGCCCAGTGTTTCACCTTGGGAGCACCCATATTATTTTTGCCGAAGAAGGATGGAACAGTACGATTGTGCATTGATTACAGGGCACTAAATGTTCTAACCATCAAGAACAGGTATCCCTTACCACGCATTGATGATCTATTCGATCAATTGAGTGGTGCAAGGGTATTTTCGAAGATTGACCTTCGATCCGGCTATCATCAGATCAAAGTAAGGAAGGAAGACATCCCGAAGACAGCTTTCAGGACCAAGTATGGACATTATGAGTTCTTGGTGATGCCGTTTGGTTTAACCAACGCGCCAGCAGTATTTATGAGTTTAATGAATAGAGTCTTTCATCAATTCTTGGATAAATTCGTGGTGGTGTTCATTGACGACATTCTCATATATTCCAAGAACCATGAAGAGCACGAGGAGCATCTCAGAATCGTGTTAGAGACCTTGAGACAGAAGAAGTTATATGCCAAACTCAGTAAGTGTGAGTTCTGTATGGACAAAGTGCCATTCTTGGGACACATCATATCAGGAGAAGGACTTTCAGTGGATCCAGAGAAAGTTGCGGCAATAGAGACTTGGCCTACACCCACATCAGTTGCAGAGGTGAGAAGTTTTCTCGGACTCGCGGGATATTACCGACGGTTTGTAGAAAATTTCTCGAGGATTGCAGAACCGATGACGAAGCTGACCCGCAAAGACCAGGAGTTTATATGGACAGAAGACTGCCAGAAGGCTTTCGAAGAACTGAAGAGAAGATTAACAACAGCACCGGTCTTGACTCTTCCTTCAGGGTCAGGAGGTTTTGTTGTTTACAGTGATGCATCAGGTAGTGGACTGGGATATGTTTTGATGCAACATGGCAAAGTCATTGCTTATGCATCAAGACAGTTGAAGGTCCTCGAGAAAAACTACCCAACACATGATCTGGAGCTAGCAGCAGTTATATTTGCATTGAAGATATGGAGGCACTACCTTTATGGAGAGAGGGTAGAAATCTTTACTGATCACAAGAGTCTGAAGTATGTGTATACTCAGAAGGAGCTTAACATGAGGCAGAGACGCTGGCTGGAACTGATGGTAGATTTTGACATAGATCTGCAGTATCATCCGGGAAAGGCGAATGTTGTTGCAGACGCACTCAGCAGGAAGCCTACGGCTTATTTCTTGACGATGCAGCCCGAGTTATTGAGAGATTTACAGGAGCTACAGATAGAAGTGGTTTTACCGGGACATAATGGCTTGATGGCTAACCTTGAGATTCAGTCATCACTCGTGGAGAAGATTAAGGAGGCATTGCCCACCGATGCTAGATTCCGAAGACTCAAAGAGAGGATAGAAGCAGGCATGCAGACAGGACTTCGCATACACGAAGACGGGACATTGAGGTTTGGAAATCGCCTGTATGTTCCAAATGGAGAATTACGACAAGAGTTGATGACGGAAGCACATAGCTCTATGTACTCTGTTCACCCAGGAGGAACCAAGATGTATCGAGACTTGAGACAGTATTACTGGTGGCATGGAATGAAAAGAGAGATCGCGAGATTTGTGGCCAAATGCTTAGTATGTCAGCAAGTAAAGGCCGAGCATCAGAGGACTGCAGGGATGTTACAGCCGCTTCCTATACCAGAATGGAAGTGGGAGCATATCACGATGGATTTTGTCACCGGATTCCCGAGGAGCCCCAGTGGAAGAGATACAGTATGGGTTATAGTGGATCGACTCACTAAATCGGCACACTTCTTGCCATTTAGAGTTGGACAGTCCACAGAGGTACTAGCCGACATGTATATGCGACAAATTGTCAAGTTACATGGAGTGCCTGTTAGTATTGTATCGGATCGAGATTCGAGATTTATCTCTCATTTCTGGAGAAGCATGCAAGAGAGTCTGGACACCAGAGTCAAATTAAGCACGGCTTACCACCCACAGACAGATGGCCAATCGGAGCGCACCATTCAGATCTTGGAGGACATGTTGCGATCATGTATGCTAGACTTTGGAGGATCTTGGGAAGATCATTTGCACTTAGTAGAGTTCTCCTACAATAACAGTTATCAGGCCAGCATCCAGATGGCACCATTTGAAACTTTATACGGAAGGAAATGCAGATCGCCTATATGTTGGAGTGATGTTGGTGAACGTCAAATACTGGGTCCAGAATTGGTAACGCAGACAGTGGAGAAGGTAAAGCAGATTCAGAATCATCTTCGAGCAGCTCAGGACCGACAGAAGCATTGGGCAGATACGCACAGACGTCCCCTAGAGTTCAAAGAAGGAGAGCATGTGTTCTTGAGGATTTCGCCCACTCGTGGTACTATCAGATTCGGGAGCAGAGGCAAGCTGAGCCCAAGGTATATTGGGCCATTTGACATCCTAGAGCGCGTTGGTGAGGTGGCTTATCGTCTTGCATTACCTCCATCCCTATAAGGAGTGCATGACGTATTCCACGTCTCACATCTGCGAAGGTACGTGACCGACCCAAGTCACGTAGTCGATCATTCAGAGATCGCAGTAGGCCCAAGCTTGAGATATGAAGAACAACCAGTTGGCATCCTCGACGTCAGTGAGAAGACATTACGGGGACAGACAATCAGACTGGTTCGTGTAGCATGGAAACATCATTCCCCTGGCGAATCGACTTGGGAACGAGAAGACAGTATGCGCCAGCGATACCCCCACTTGTTCGAGGAGGCAGTTGTAAACTGAGCAACCTTGTATTTCCATAATTCTTCTTGGGTAGCTTATTCTTTGATTGCGAGGACGCAATCCTTTTAAGGAGGGAAGATTGTAAACACCCTGATTTTTGGGAATAATTTTTAAAATGAGCTATTACGAAATTTTGGTATTTTTCTGGAATTTAAAGAGAAGATGATTGTGATTTAAAGAATTTTAAGTGTGGCTAATTGGTGTTAAAATATTCTGGAAATAATATTTTCTGACGCACAAGGGAAAGCCGGACATGTGGTATTTTTCGACAAATTTTTTGGGCTTCAGGGACGCGTTTAACGCCTTAGAGACTATTGGCTTACCAAACCAAGCCAATTTGGACCAATCCCACTGTAGTGGGTCGGATCCAGGACCGACCAACCCACTGAGAACCCGACCCATTGCAAACCCTAGCCGTACTTACTGTAGCGGCTATTTAAGCTAGCCTGGGGATCCGTGCCGCCGCCATCCACAGCCGTCAATCTCGCCGTCGACGCAGTGATCAGCCGCCGCCGCTCCGATCACTGTCGATCAGCCATCAACTTCCCCAAATCCGACGCTGTTCTCCGCCCAAACCCAGCCGACCTAGCCGACTCGAGCGTCGCCCCGGCCAAGCCCCCTCCGCACCGCCTGGCGAGCCGACCTCGGCCCATCTCAGCCCTAGACTCCTCGACGACGGACCCGCGGCCTTCCCCGAGCACCGCTGAGTCGCAGAGGACCGGAGTTGACCCCGCTGTCGTCTAACTTCGACTCTCGGCCGACTCCACAGCGGCCATTCCCCCGCTGTGTCCGACCCGACAACCACGGTACTCGCGGCCACCCTCTGAACCGGGACAGTAGACACCGGACACACCGCGAGGACACGACCAGGACTCGGCTCGCGTCAATTTAGATTTCGGACACTCAGAATTCAGAACTCACGAGGCCCTGTTCAGGTACCGGTTTCTGCCTCATCGTAGTACCGTTTTCAATTCCGTCAGTTGCTATGCGTAGACTGTGTAACCCTCTCGGTGCCCGTACAACTTGCTCGGTGCATCGCGTCCTGTGGTGATCGGGCACCGCGATCCAAAAACAGGAAAAATAATGCCCTATTTCACCCCGGAACGGAGTACGCCCCGCAAATCGGGATGACTTGGTCGCACGCGGTCTTTACCGAACTGTGCGCGTCGTTGATACGGTCGTGTGGGATTTCGCAGAAGTCGATTCGGAGGTGCGTGCACCCCGGAATCAACGCGTATCCGCCGACGACACCCCGTATCCGTCCTTTCTGGATCACGTTGTAACTTCGTGTACACACGTCGGATCGAAATGAAACTTGCGCCATCGGACCCGTAGCAATACGCTGGTCCTGTGAGCCAAGTTTGGTTCGATTCTGAGAACGTTGACAAAATCACGTATCGTGGGCCCCACAGGCTCCACTTGACAGGTGATTTTGTGATCGGCTCATCGGAATCCAATTCTGGAGGTTCTGTTGGGTTCGTATCATCGTTCCTGACTTGTAGACACTGAGTTGGAGTAATTTGGAGACCTTTGACCCTGGCACGCTTTTCGGTGCAAAGTGGCCCACATATGGAACCCACTTTGGCCCGGAAATGACCTTTTTGCCCCTGTGTCCAAATTGGACGTAAGGACAGGCATTTCTAGCAGTTTGGCATCTTCTGAGACTGTTGGTGATGTTTATTACAGCTTATGGAGTAGCACCTACCGGATTCACCGATACCAGGACGACAGTTGATATTCAAACATCAGGCAAGTGTACCTTGTCAATCTCTGTAGTATTGATACCTATTTTCTTATCTCATTATATTACTGTGCATGCTTAACCTAGGACCGTTTGATATACTTAGCGTCCGATTATCAGTCGGGTGCCAATATCGTACGCGGTGTTGGGTAATGTCATCTAGATATGGACATACGTGACACTTTATTTTCTCGTACTTGTCATACCAAGTACACTTGACCCAGGACACTGGACACTGATCATGAGACAGGATCTTCCCGAGATGTTTGAGGTAATTCTGTATAGGACTTGGCATAGATTCTATATTCTAGATACATTATGACTTGTGCATTAGTTACGACCCCGCTGACATGGACGTGAGACGTTATGTTCATGATTTGTGTGGTTACATTGGGTGGGGAGAGACACACAGACTACAGGCTGATTATATATATACACCCCTACTATTGTGAGGCCCAAGACTCTGAAGCCCGAGCTTGGCCCATTACTCATTATTACTGCTGCTACCGGCTCCCCTACACAGAGCTTGTAGTATGCTTCAGCCTGGGTTCTAGTGCTGCTCTCATCTTGCATATCACTTAGCTGGTTATTTAGTATTCCCTTATTGTTCCATCTATTGCTGGAGAGACCCATAGGCTACAGGTTGATTATGTTATGCCGGCTACTCAGTCTCCCGCTGAGCTAGACCACCTCATGATATCACTGCTACCGGCTCCCCTACACAGAGCTTGTAGTTGTTCAACCGGAGTACTATTGATTTTCTCTCTTACATTTATACAGATGTTTACATACTTACCCTGCTTACTTCATTATTTGCTGCACTGTATTTATTTTGGCATGAGCTTTCTTGTACCTTGCTATGTCCCCTGAGGACCTGGATCCGGATTTTGTCCCCAGATTTTGCAGACGAGGTTTACCCCGAGGTATACGGGACCGCAGCAGGAGGAGCCGATCCAGGAGCTGTACCGCCATCCGAGGACGAGGTGTTAGCCGAAGACTTCTCTTGAGCATCCACGATCATGCTCAGCTTTTATTATTTATTTCAGTCTTTTATCTTTCTGGTCTGTTGAACCATTGTACTAGATATTTATCGGGTTGTTCTCCGAAGTACTTTGTGAGACTAGCTGATGATTTACATTCCTTATTTATTCTGTGGATCATATTTTATATCTTGTGTGGATGAGATTAGTTGTGCCATGATTGTCGTAGACTTGTTTTACAGCTTAAGTATGCCCTGATGGATCCATTAAATTGGGTTTGTCCATCGGTGCGTACTGCTGGCCATTGCCACGTGTCTAGTCCCTCGGTATTTTGGGACTGGGGCGTGACAGTTGTGGAACGGTCGGGAAACGGATCCTTACTCGCCAACTCAGTTGGCGAGCATATTGCAACGGTCCTAAGCCAACTCAGCATGCCCCGCCAACTGAGTTGGCGAGCGGCCTCTCGAGGAGAGCGCCCCGCCAACTCAGTTGGCGAGATGCTGTCCAACTCAGTACCCCGCCAAGTCTGTTGGCGAGTGGTTCCCCTATCTGCAAATTCCCCCAACTTTTCCCTTTTTTATAATTATATTATATTTTATTACTTTAAACGAAAAAATTTGCATTATATATACCACATGTGAGTTTATATTCATATTACAGCGTACGTATGGGTTATGGTTTCCATATATTGGAGTTGCCATATACATACGGCTGGCATGCTTACGTGTTCCTAGTCCTACGTATTTTGGGACTGGAGCGTGACATATTTTTGTGGTGGCCCATGTAGGTCGAGTTAGCCGTTTCGGTTACGTAACTGTACCGAGCGGGCCTGCACATAGGAGTAGAATTTTAGATCTCACCCACACTTGACTATAACTTACCTTCCTTCCAACATGTCCTACTTAAGTGCTTGCATCCTGCTTGATTCATGTACTCTTCTTAATCCTTCGTCCATCTCTTGCAGAGAGATGAATTTGCATAACGGGCATGCCGCCACCGGGGACAACACGTCTCCAGGGGACGACGACTAATCACTAGGAGTGACCTCAACGACTCCTCTTCTTCCCGGACCGGATGGACTGACTAACAATCAAATTCCATCAACTCCTTCCACGATACCTAATGGGACTTTTTCAGCTCCACTAGCACCGCAAGATGGCCAGACACAGATGTTCCAATTCTTTCAGATGATAATACAGGAACAGAGGCAGCAAACAGCAGAGCAGAGGCTAGAATTTCTGGCAGCACTTGAGAGAATGGCTGCACTAGCCCCTATACCAATCCAGGCACTAGTTTCAGTACCACTAGCTTGGGTTGGTTTAGTCAAGGACTTTGTGCAGATGGGCCCTAAGCCATATAAGGGCAATGAGAGTCCAGAGGAGACCACGAACTGGATTGCCAATACCAAGAAGTTGTTAGAGGCATCATAATTACCTTCTGACCTACGGATGATAGGCATAAGGACTCAGTTAGAAGGCAACGCGCATCACTGGTGGGAATCAATGGAGCGCCAGTTGGGTACACGTCAGACTTGGAAACAATTCTTGGAGTGCTTTGAGAGAAAGTACTTTCCGGACACTGTAAGGGACGCGTTGTACGATCAGTTTCTCCATCTAGAGCAAGGGGACAAGACGGTTGATGAGTATGACGCAGAGTTTAGCCGTCTCAGTAAGTATGGCACAGTCCTAATACCTAATGACTTAGAGAAGGCTAAGAGGTTTCACCGCGGGCTGACTCAGAAGCTCTAGCACTACACTAGCTCCCAGTCCCGGATCTCTTATGCCGAGCTATTGACAGAGGCCAGGATCCAGGAGGCCATCAGCAAGGAGAACAGAATTCAACAAAGAATTTATCAAGGACCAGTAAGGACACAGCAAGGAGGACACATTAGACACCCTTTGACACGCCAGCAACCAGATAGTGCTGCACCATATCCAACCAAGGAGCTCCGTACTTGTCACTATTATGGTAAGACAGGTCATATTCTAAGAGACTGTCATCGTCGATTGGGGCTGTGCATGATATGTGGATCAAGTCACCATCAAGCCCGAGAATGTCCTAAACAGAACCAGAGACCTAGGGCATTAGAATCAGGAACGCCGCATACACCCTCAAGTATAGAAGACCAAAGGGACCCGCCACTGCTTCTACAGTCTGCAAAAATGGAGGGGACTAGACCCCAGTGGAACAACCAAGGACAAGGCCAAGCACTCATTATGACAAGTATGGGAGAGCAGACACAGGAAGCCGTAGATATAGGTACGACCTTTTAGTTATAATTGTCTTTACATACTCATAACCCCAATGTGACACAAGATCTTAGATGTACAATAAATATAGAATTATATATATGGTAGTTTAGCAGTTATGAGGAGGTATGTATATTTTACCCAGGTGGCATACACGCGATGCTAATGGATGACGTGAGTAGCAGTAGTAGTATTCTTCTCCTATCCTTATCTCGCCCTCTTGGGTGACTCATCTCCTCCTTTTATATTCATTTCTTATCTCGTGCTTAACTCTTCCTATCATAGTCGTATCTTTCGTGCCATTATGAATTGTTTGATTCATATCAACCTCACCCCTATTTTGTTAATAAAATATAAATGTGTTAGTAATGCTTGATAACTAAGGATGAGTTCTTAATATGTATATGCACTATAGCAATATATGTATTCTTTATTAGTTTAACCCTTAAGTAGCACTATGTAGCCTAGTAGAAATTGTTAGATCATTTGAGCTAGATCATACCCCTAAAAGTTAGTCAAGACCTTAAGTGTTTCCCTAAAAACCTAGACTATGCTTAGGAAAGAGTTGAAGGCACTTGTTACAAACTGATGACTATGACAAATCGCTGGCGAGGTAGCGACAGTTGCAGCCAGACGATTTTGGTAGAGTAGTCGAATTACTTGCAGCCATACTGGCCAGGTGGCGTGGCAGTATTAGACTATGATACTTGACGGTTACGGGAAAAAGTCATAGTTATGAGATTCTAGACAGGTATCCCAAGATTCTCGACCCAATAAATGTATTTGCCTTACAAACCTAGACAATAGCTTCAAAGAATGTGACTACTAGTAGAATTCTTGTAAGTTGGGTAGTGTAGACGAGTTAGACGATGATAGAATAGTGTATGGACAATAGATGAGGAAGTGTTAGAATGATAGACCACGAGTTTTAGGAGTCATGCTAGATACCAATGTAGTATAATACCTATAGCTATCATTATGAATATTGGTTAGTGTCAATTTCGAGGACAAAATTTTTGTAAGTTGGGTAGAATGTAAAACCCCTATTTCTAAAAATTATATTTATTATTTTTTTATTAATTAATAATTTAATTATGGTAATTATGTGCTAATTAGGAGAAATAGATTTTTAATAATTTTTATTTTAGGTGTTCGGTCACTTAGAGGATTTATGGGACCATTAGGAATTTTTCGGAATTTATTTCATGTAGGAGATCCCTTGGGCAGTTGCTAGCTTAACGGTGTGCATTAATATAATCTATAAATTTTCTTATGAGTATATATATATATATATATATATATATATATATATATATATATATATATATAAACAAATATATATATGTATATATATATTTAAAAAGAAAAAGGAAAAGAAAAGAAAAAGAAAAGAAAGTATTAATAAACTAATAATATTACTATTACTAATAACCATTCCATCTTTAGCAAAACCTTAGCAATTCCCATTCCAACTAAAGTAGCACGTTAGCAACCAACCCCTTTTGCATTACAGCCAGCGCCCCTAAAACCTCCAGACCCCACGCGGCTTCAAGCCGAATCCCTCCCTTTCATAAATCCATACATATATATATATATACATATATATATATATATATATATATTATTTCTCTAAACCCTAAACATAAAACCTCCAGACCCTCCTCTTCTCATCTAGACCTAGAGAGAGCCGCCACCGCATCCAGAGAACCCCGCCAGGCCGTCCAAACTAATCCCGACGACTGCGACCCCGCGCATTACAGATTCCCATACGAGGTACCTGCGTTCCGGAGTTGTTTTCCGTCGACTCGCTCAACCAAACATCGTTCCGTCTTCACCGGTATGCTCACTCCTTAACCCTCTTCCATATCTGTATGATAGCAGACCTCGAACAACATGAAACCCTAGGCGAAAATAGCGTCCAAGTTGGCACAAACAGACCGAATTCTGTGATCGCAGAAAACTGCGGTGACCACCCATGTTGCAGAGTTCGTATCTCCCACCACAGAGATCCGAATTCGATAATTATTTTTGGTATGAGTAGACCACTTGACCTAGTTTATTTTCTGTTAAATAACCCTAGATTATTAACTGTTGTGGACAGAATTAAATTCGTCACAAAATTCCACGAACCCACTTTTCTCAGATTTCCAAAAGTTGTGAAATAGAGCGCGCCCCGCCAAACGTGACCGCCCCGTCGTGTACCAAGTATACCGAACGGTGTACGCAGTATAACCGGAAACGTAAAAATTTGCGGAAATTGATTCGGACCCGTGTGCGCGCCGAAATCAGCCCGTATATGCGGACACATCCCGTGTCGCAACTTTTGTGGAAGTCGGGCGTATTTTCTGCACGCACGTCAGATTGCGACGAAACTTGCGCCACTGGACTCGTGGTAACGCGCTGGTCTTGTGACCCAATTTTCACGCAATTCTGAGACAGTTGACCAAATCGCCAATTGGCGGGCCCCACAGTTGACTTTTTGGACAAAATTGTGTTCGGCTCATCGGAATCCACATTTGGACATACCGTTGGGTTCGTATTGACATCTAGAGTTGTTTGACCTATAATTTGTCTCATTTAGAGACTGTTATCCTTGGCACGCTTTTCGGTGCAAAATGGGCCACACGTGGACCCCACTTTTACCCGAAATTACCGTTTTGTCCCTGTGTCCAAATTGGACGAAAGGGAAGTGCTTTTTAGCTATTTTGCTTATTCTGGGAACGTTGGTGATGTTTATTTCAGCATCCGGAGACGTTCATTCTGAGGTCGTAGCTTCTGACTGTTGGTGTTGACATCGGGACGCTACATTTTGTAGCTTTCTTGCCAGGCAAGATACCTTGCCAAATTATTTACAGTATTTTGCATGCTTAGTATATATCTGTATATTTATTGCATTTCTGTATAGTTCTTACATGTGTAGTTTCTTTCAGTCATTACTATATATTAGATATGTTGACACACACACTTGCCACTTAGTATCATGAGAGGACAATCAGTAGGCGTATGGGCTTTAACCACTCTGGTAACACCGTAGTCACTAGCACGCTCTATGGTGGTCGTGTCCGATGGTCGCTACCCCCGCGGTATGTCGATTGATGGAGTCACGAGGGTCGCTACCCCCGCGGTATATCGGCTGATGATGTTCATGGACGTGTGTGTGAGTTGTGAGATTAGATCGAGTAGCCTACCCTTGCCCATACGTCGAAGAGTGTCCTCATCTGCATTCATATAGATTATCTTGTACAGCGTACTTATTTATTTTCAAACATTATGCATGTTCACTGTATTCAAATTAGCTCGCTTTTCTGTATCTTGTTATGTCCCTTTGAGGACCTGGTCCCTTGCCAGGTATAGACGACCAGGAGTATCCGCAGGAGTACGGGCCTGGACCTGACGCATTCCTTTCTGCCGAGGAGGTCTTACCTTCTAAGCAGCCTTGATTACATCTAGCGATGGATTCTTTTAGCTGATACATTTCTGCCTTCACCTTATTTTTATATTGGAGATTATACTTCTCTCTCATTTTAGTTTTGGATATAGTCTTTGGTAGTGGATTTGTCTCCACCCGACTATTATTTTGGATATTTCAGACTTCTTATTCTAGTTTAGTATTTCTTTTCTATGACTTGTTGTGTGGATGAGATTAGTATATCTGTGACTTGTGACATTATATATACCACATGTGAGTTTATATTCATATTACAGCGTACGTATGGGTTATGGTTTCCATATATTGGAGTTTCCATATACATACGGCTGGCATGCTTACGTGTTCCTAGTCCTACGTATTTTGGGACTAGGGCGTGACAGGACGGGGAAAAGAGCAGGAAGATCTGGGCTCCGGTCGGCTGTTAGGGGCTGCTCCGGCCGACGGGGAAGGGTGGCTCCGGCGGAGCTCCGGCGAGGGTTCCGGTCGAGTTGCACAGGGAAGAAGGGAGAGGTAAGGGTCGGCTGGTTTTAGGTATTGGAGAGAGAAGAAAATAAAGAAAAGGGAAAGAAATTTTGTTTATATACATGTGGTGGGTGTTTGACCTAAAAGCTTGGTTTGACTTAGTCAACATCTCTAGGAATTGGGCCTTGGGCTCACATGGGGATGTTGGGGACGGCTATAAATTACATTAATTAGATGCAAGGGTAGATTTATTATACGGGCGATGTGCGCGCGCGTTGCACATCCCGAAAAATTATGGGAAAATTCCTATGAAGGAGAAAATTGGATTTCTTCATGAATTGTCCAATGGTGGGGACACCTCAATGCGCTTTTGCATAAAAGCCCCCCAACAATTGGAAAATTGCACAAAGGCAGAAATTGAATTTAATTAATTAAATCGAAACGCGCACGATATTCTAGAATTAATTAGGAGTACACGAGATTAAATTTAGGCGGGCCACAGTGTCAGGGGCGTAGAGGGTACAGTGTAGAATATTAATAAAATTTGGGTGGCACAAAACGGTCAAAGTTGTGTCTCCAATTTCGATTGGAGTGCACAAGGGTACCAAGTTGGAATTTATTTCGAATTAAGAAATAACGTCTGCGACGTTTATTGTGCAACTAAAATGTAGCACAAGAAATCAATATTATAAGTTACACAAGGGTCAGAATAGTAGATGGGCATGTCTAGGATGAGGTTATGAAATTTGTAGATAGGCAATGGCTGGTGAGGTGTTCCAATTATCGAAGCAACGGTAAGGTGCGCTAAACGATATAAATTATTTTATAATTCAATAAATGTCGGGTTCTAATTCTAATTGGTTCAAACTAGCCATAGTTTCACTATCTACGCAAATTAGACCTAATTTTGGGTGAGGGGGTTTACAACTTAGTGTCGGTTTAGGCAAGTGGGTTAACTCGCTCACCAGTACAATATGTGTACTATTATCCAACCCCCCCCCCCGGTATGAAGGATCGCTCGGACGTACCAATGGCGTTGGAAGCTCGGATTAGCAACATACATGTGTTCAGTCGGGATGCGTGCTTGGATATAAGAAGACATGATGTATGTAACGGCGAGATCCTTTGTGAGCAAGAAAGATCAATGAGTGTTGTAAGCCAATTTGGCATATTCAATGTGGGTTATTCATAGCCTTTGTAACCGATGCATTTATCAATAAAGAGCTTCGCTACGTATACTCTATGTGTTTCCTTTTTGACTCTATATTTTTTTACTGTAACACGATCGTATCGATGATAATCATTATATTTGATCTTCTTACCTTATGCGAGTACAATCTAGACTAGCACAACATCACGCCCCTAGGACAATTATCGACTCTGCGTAGTCAGGACGTGACAGAAGGAATAATTTATGGGTATAAGTTGTCGGAAGAGGAAAATGCAGCAGCGTGTACGGTACCAGATCATTGGCATCACAGTCGTCAGTTTACTCCAGAGCTCCTCCTCCAGCTCCACCTACATCATCACAGCCTACCCCCGACGTTACTTCTGGCGCCCTCATTATAAAGTAGGTCACGATAATTTTGTACGACCTATAGAGGCATATGAGAGAGCTAACACTCTTGCTCGGGCTGCTATTGTTCCTGAGAAGCTGCATCAAATTACTATAAAGCCCGCCCCCGACGTTCCTTCCTGCTTCC
The DNA here is from genome assembly GCA_036927795.1 of Iris macrosiphon. Lineage (NCBI taxonomy): Eukaryota > Viridiplantae > Streptophyta > Magnoliopsida > Asparagales > Iridaceae > Iris > Iris macrosiphon. The sequence goes on along the minus strand of JAYESA010000002.1, from coordinate 151,649,798 downwards.
ACTCTAGCTCCTCCCCCGACTCATGCTTCTACTAAAGATCCTCCTCCGTCTTCCACTCTTGCTCAGGCTGTTATTGTTCCTCAGGAGCTACAATAGAACATTAATACAGTTAAGATGCAGTACATGGCGAACCGACAACCGTCGCCACTACCCCCGTCACCCCCACCTACATGTTGATATCTTTTGATAATATTTTTAGATGTGTGTATATATGACTCGGTACTATTATGACTATTGTTTATATTACGGATGTTGTTTAGTTGAACTCTTGTATTATTATGGATTTGTGGTGATTTCTGGCTTATTATACATATTTGGATCTGTATTTTATTATGCATCTTGTTTGACTTTATGAATTTGGCTTATTATATGATGATGAGTGTGTTTAAGAATATTTTAATTTTTTTTCAGGTTTGTGTGTAGAAGGAAATATTTGATTCTAGTAAAAAAAATATCAATGTTAACGACGGACTGGCGACCGAATAGCGACGGTTACCTGGAAGATTTTACTTAGCGACGGACGGGCAACGGATCAATGAAGGCCTAGCGACAAAAATCTGGAAAACTTTTGTAAGCTTCTGTCTAATACACATTGTATCAGAAAAAACCACCAATCTTTCGCTATATTTGTCGCTACCTTATCGACGAACCGTTTAATCGCTATTTCGTCGCTATAATTATCTCGTTACTTCCATTGTTATTTTGTCGCTACAACGACGAATCAATGAAGGAATATTGACGACAACATTTGCTGTAATGACGAAAGTTTTCTGTCATTGGTCCATCGCTATTATAGTTTAGCCACGAAAATAAGCTATTTAGCGACAAAAATATTCGTCGCTAATTTATTATATTTTTGCATTAACTTTAAGCTTACTGTAGTGCAGTATCCATCAACCGATGATGAAAAGGAAGATATAAAACGAATTTCGTATGGGGAGTTTCATTATGCCCTGGTGTATACAAGGTCAGATATTGCTCATACAGTAGGCATGGTTAGTAGATACCTTTCCAATCCAGGGCGGATATATTGGATGGCGGTGATGTGGATCCTTCATTATCTTCAGGGCACTACTGATTGGAAGATTTCATGTGGGAGTGACGAGCCAAAGATGGTTGATTATATTGATGCTGATATGGTTGGGCATGCGGATACCAAGAGATCGACTTCGAGCTATATTATGATATTTTCTAGTAGAGCAATTTTGTGGCAATCACAGTTTCATAAGTGTATTGCCTTGTTTACGAAGGAGGCAGAGTTCATTATGGCGATTGATGTTTACACTACTAGAAAAAGCGGGATTAGCAACGTATTTTAGCGACATCAAAAGAAACGTCGCTAATTATATATAAATTAGCGACTCCTTATAAAAACGTCGCTAGACGTCGCTAAATGGCGACATTTAGCGACGTTTAGCGACTTTTATTAAGATTTTAAAAGATAAAGTCGCTATAAGTTCAATTAAGGTCGCTAAACGTTGCTAATATGTCTAAGTTAGCGACGTTTAGCGACGTATATAGCGACGTTTATATTAAAAATATTTAGCAACGTGTTTAGCGACGTCCTTAACGTCGCTAAACTTTAATTTAGCGACGTTTTTATTGGACGTCGCTAAACGTCGCTAAAATTTGGTTAATTAGGGCTCGGTTTCGTTTTTCCCCATCTGTCGAAATTTCAAAAAGAAAAAAATTTCCTCCGCCACCCCCCCTCGCTCCATTGACCGCCTCTCCACCGCGGCTACTCCTGCATCCCCCTCCTCCTCCTCGAGCTCTAGGTAAACCCTAACTCTCTCTCTCTCTCTCTCTCTCTCTCTCTCACTTCTCTCTCTCTCTCTCACACACACACACAGAACACATGTGACACTGACACAGACACGACACACACACAGAGATAATGACACAGACACAGACACGGCACACACACACACTAACACTAACACTGATAAGGACCTAGGGTTAGGGTTAGGTTTTTTGACATGGGGTTAGGGTTATGTTTTTTGACATGGAGTTAGGGTTAGGGCCGACTGGCCCTAGTCGACGAGCGATGGTGATTCATGTGCGACGACGGCGTCGACGAGGACATGGTTGGTACTCGAGTCTTGAGAATTGGAGGATGAATAAGGATTTGCTTTCTTCTTGAGGTAGGAGTTCCAGTGGTTCTTTATTTCATTGTCGGTCCTACCTGGTAGGTGTGTTGCTATCTTTGATATATATTTGGAAGTCATTTATATACCACAACAAATGGATAGGTGAAATAAAAATGAAATCAGTTAAGAGCTCTTGGACTAGTGCTTAAGATTTTTTTAAAAAAGTTCATTGTTAAAGGAGAAAAAAAGATGGTGTATCATGAGAGTATTTCTGCTTAAGGTTAAAGGAGAAAAAAAAGATGGGGATATGCAACCTTTGAGCCCTTAAGGTGTTTTATAAGCTACATTTATTTTCCTCAACTTTCTATATTCATAAGTGCACCAGCAGGTGGAAATTAATGTGTCCCCGAGCAAGGTAGAGCATTGATACTGAAGATATCTTGCCACATATTTTATGAATGATTGCTTGTTATCCATTGTTTGAACATGGTTGGAGGAGGTTCCATTTGAATGCCAAGTTCTTCATGATTGCATGTTCTAGAGGGTGCACATAACTACATTGTTAAGCCACCAAAGCTGTTTTAGAAGCTCTCTTATTCCTATATTCATAAGAACAGCAAAGAGGTAGACATTAGTTAGTCTCTTGGTAAGATATCTCATCTCAACTAGAAGAGTATCATGCCTACTTTTCTGAAGATTGCTCATCATCTGGCCTGAGGATGGATGTAGAAGATGACGTTAGAATGTTAAAGTTATTTCTTATTACAGTTTCTATACGGTGCATATCATCATATTCATTAGGCAACCTATAAATATCTTTGACAAAATTATTACTTTTGTGCTTGAAAATATATTTTCCAAGAGCTTGCATTTTACATATTAAGCCAACAATATCATAAAAGTGCCACTATACGCCATAGTTGTGGGCTTATTTTTGCAACTAGTTGATACACTGTAAAGGTAACTTCAAGGTAAGATGACTTTATATTGCTTTAGGCAAGTGTAAAAGAAGAGGCCAGCTTTTGAGTCTTGACTGAGGCAAGTTGCTAAATATATAAGTTCCAAGTATACTGAAAACTTAGTCGTAATGCCAAGTAGGGATTAAATAGCAGCACATTTTACACTTCATTACCACAAAGGATTACAATGAAGGCGACTATTGATTGAAGTGAGGAACTACCAGTAAATGTTTGTGTTCACAACCTATGTTTTAAAAGGGGTTAGGCACACTTGAGGCACTAGGTTACTCTGGAGCCTAGGTGCAAGATTCTCATAGAGGTGTGCGCTTCAACGAAGTGAGGTACACATTTTTGAATTTTTTGAATAATATATAGTTTTAAATAAAGAAAGTCATATCTAATCAATTCATAACACTATTATTTTTTTTTAATTTGAGAACATAAAATCCTAAAGATAAAACTAAGAGTTAACCATCATCAAACTCACAAGAAACTACCACAGGCTAATAAAATAGAAGACTTGACAAAACCCTAATAATCATCATCATTCGTATTATCATCTCTATCATCAATACTACCAATAGATTTGAATCCGTTATCGCCGTCGTCGTCGTCCTATACATCATCATTGTCATCATCCTATACATTTTGTCATCATCATCCTATACAAGATCTATCAATTAAATAGAAACATTAGTTGGTTGACTAGATACATCTTATAGTGTTTTTATTGTTAGGACAAAATATTGAGCAATAGATATTATGGTATGGAAGAGGAATAAGACAGTAGTTAAAGGGAGATGCTAGGAGTAGAATTAGACCTAAACAGACATGGGGTGAAGATTTAAAGAAATATAAAAAAAAGGAGAAAGTGAGTCATCTAATTCTTCCAAGTAGTTTTATTATTACTATCATTATTATACTGCAACAAACAACTAATTCTTTGTGAGTCATCTAATTCTTCCATTCTGCATTATTAAGGGTATGTCTTAAGTAATATCTGTTATCAATTATATTCTTTGTTTTATCTATCTTACCAGATGGCACCCAAGAGAGCGACACCTCCTAATGTTAAGGAGGAAGTGATGCCTCCTATTGTTAAGGAGAAAGTGATGCCTCCTACTGTTAAGGAGGAAGAGATACCACCTGCTATATCTCAGACGGGGAGTTCCAGTCACCCAGCACCTATAGCGGCTGTATCTCAGACGGGGAGTTTCAGTCACCCAGCACCCATAGCGGAGATTGATCACATAGACGTTGTTTATGCACAGTATCTGAGGGACTGGTATGTGCCCCAGCTATTGGATATCCTCGAGATTGATACTGTGATATTTCATATACTTTTATTGTGGTTATTGTGTGATTGTGATACTTATATATTATGCTAATTTTGTGACTGATACTTATATATTATTCATTTTGTGTGACTGTGATACTTTTATTTTGTGTGTATTGTGTGACTGTGATATTTTATATATTTTTTGTGTTATTTCGTACGCAAAAAATTCAATGGATGGTTGCTCCAGGTCTGTCTATAATATTTGTGTGTATTAATTGTATGACTGTGATACTTTTATTCATATTAAATGATGTTAATATACCGGTGTTGAGTGTTCCACCGAAGGGGTCGGCGAACCCAGAGAATTCAACGGAGGGTTGCTCCGGGTCTATTTTTAATTAAAATTTTATAAATTGCAGGAATAATAGTTTGGAACAATTCAGTATTTTTTTTTGTAAAATTAGCGACGTATTTAGCGACATTTTTCTACGTCGCTAAATAAGTCGCTAATTAGCGACGTTAATAGCCGTCGCTAATGACGTCGATAAATACGTCGCTGTACGTCGCAAATTGCTGACATGGCAGTACTGCCAGGTCATTAAAGACGTCGCTGTCACGTCGCTATATAAGTCGCTAATTAGCGACGTTTGGCGACGTTTGGCGACGTTTTATTACGTCGCTAATTAGTGACTCTGTGTCGCTAAACGTCGCTAAGTTAGCGACACGTCTAAGTCGCTAAAAAACGTCGGTATATCGACGTTTAGTGACGTTTTTCCTTTCAGCGACGTGATGATTACCGACTTTTGTAAAACGTCGCTAATTACGTCGCTAAACGTGATTAGCGATGTTTTTTTGTCATTTAGCGACGTTTTTGGGCGTCGCTAATTTGACTTTTTTGGTAGTGTTACAAGAAATTATTTTTGATGAAGAAGTTCTTGCATAAAATGAGACTTTAACAAAAGCAGTACATTTTTCTTTGTCATGGACAAAGTATTATTCATCATGGAAATAATTTGATATTTTATAGTCAATTTAAGCATATTACAACTCGGTATCACTAGATACGAGATGTGCTAGAGGTGAAGAACATGACGCTTTAGAAGGTTGATACAGAGGATAATGGAGCGGATATGCTCACAAAAGTTCTGCCGAAGGAGAATTTTGAATATTTCAAGAGGATCATCGGAATGACGAGTTTCTCCGCCTAGTTGGGAAGGGAGAGATGTGTTGGTATTTGGTGAGATTTTTCACATATGAGGAGAACAACCTAGGAGTACGACGAGCGTCATCCGTGTGTTGGAGAAGTTTGGGGAGTCAAATGTGACAAATGTGGCATATTTTGAGCGCATGTTACATGTTTTGAAAAAAGTTGGATCATTGCCAGCAGTATACCGTCGGTATATTGCTGCCAGTGTACCGCTGATACACTGGTGAGACAACAATTTGTCCAGAAATTTTCTGACAACAAGTGCCTATTTTTGTTACACCGGTGTCGGGATTGAAGGTAAAGTTTGAATGTTTTTTTAACATTGTTGGATCATGATCAGCCTTCCGGATCTTTTTGGGGGTTTGGTATTTTAAATATGTGTTTCCTAATCCTAAACTCAACGCATTACAATTTAAGGATAGAGTTTTCTCAATGGTACAACTTTTTAAGGAGAGGAAGATGTGATTCAGAGTTTCGGGGATTGATTTGAAGAGAGATCGCTTCGATGAGTTCTTCATTGTTTTTTTTCTTGTTTCTTATCTTCGGTAAACCTTTGTGTACTCGTTATAATCTATTTTCATATATTTGAAATATTGCAGTGATCCGTGTGGATCGGTGGAGAAATTTGTAAATGAGTTGTTATATTTTTTTATTCTATTAGTGAATTTTTTTCTATATTTGACTCCAATCGTATTGTGGTTATTTTTCGTCATAATTTTTTACGTAAAAATTGTTGTGTTTATATTGTGCTTTTGAATTGTTTTGACGTAATTGGTTAGTACTACTAATTTCTATCAGTTTGGAAACGATATTAGAGTTAGGGTTAGGGTTATTTTCATTCAAAACTAGATGCATTTCACTTTCAATGAACGAGTGCAATAATAAGAGAAAAGGTCCATGTGTACATGTAAGGCTTGAAAGGAGGGGCAGTATATACTTTTTAGTCCATGCCGCATCTCAACAGTAGTTACTTAGGCGGTAACTGAATGCAACTTGATAAAACTGGTGAAAGTAATCATTAGTTTACGAAAGTGAAATGTGTACGCAAAAAATTTGACTTTCATTGTTTGGATGGTTTGGTGAAAGTGAAAGATATGAAAGTGAAAAAAAAAATGAGTTTCGTTGTTTGGTTGGTTGTTGAAAGTGGAAAAAAAAAATCGTTGTTTGGATGGTTGTTGAAAGTGGATGTTGATTAGAGATATGATTGTTGAAAGTGGATGGTTATTTGGATTTGATTGAAAGTGTACTGAAGTCATCATTATTTTTTGGATGTGGATTGAAAGTGTACGAAAGTCATCATTACCTTTTGGATGTTGGTTAAAGAAATTTAAATGCTCGAACCAAACAGCAAAACTCGTTAATAATTGGTGAGAGAAGGTACATGTGTACATGTAAGGCTTGAAAAGAAGGGGCAATATATACTTTTTAGTCCATGTAGCGTCTCAACAGTAGTTACTTAAGAGAGAAGGTAAAGTATCAAAATTTTAAATTTTCATATATTATATTTTGATTAAATCACGCACAGAGAATTAAATTTGTAAAAATTAAAAAAAAAACAAAAAAGCCCTCAGCAAAGATGTTTTCATTCTCTCATTTTTTTTAATAATATAAAGCCAAAAACGTTCTTACTAAGAACGTTTTCAAATTAAATTTTATTTTACGTTTACAAATTTAAAAAATAACGAAGATTTATAAAAATAAATTGAAAACTCTCTTGATAAGAGCGTTTTCAAAACAAAAAAAATCTTTTCCAAAACATCCTTGGTAAGGAAGTTTATGAAAAAAATTTAATATTTTTAAAAAATTAAAAAAACTTAAAAAAAAAAACACACACACACAAAAATGATGGCTAGGTAGTGAGAAATTTTTTAAAGGCATATACATTTTTTTTTCCAAAAGCAAATAATAAAAAAAATTGACGTTTTCACTTTCATTTTTACTTTTTTTTTTAAAACTTGAAAACGCTCTTTCTAAGGATGTTTTTCCTAAAAATATTTTTGTTTTCTTTTTTTCTTTCATTTTTTACTGGAGCAATGGAAAAAATAAAATAAAAATAAAAAAACGTCCTTGCTAAGAACGTTTTTGACTTTTATATTATTAAAAATATGGAGAGAACGAAAACAAGCTTGCTAAAGGCGATTTTGTTCTCTCCTTCTAATTTTTACAAACTTATTTTTCTATACGTAAATTAATCAAAATATAATGCTCTGTACAAATTTTTTTGTATATTTATTGAGGATGACGGATCTGTCATTCGTCACAGTGTTGTATCAACTATAATTTATATTTGAAATATTTTAGCAAATATTTCTATTACAAATATAGAAACTAGTATATATCTTCACTTAGCAAATACCTACATTTCTTTCTATATAACATTTAAAAATTTAAGATATACCTCCACTATTTAACCAAAAATTGGATTATTTTATTCATAATGGAGGTATTTGTTAGTTTTTAAAATAAGTGAAAGTATATATTTGTTTTTTATATCGGATTTTTTCATTTAAAGTAATATAATATTATATATTTATAAATAAGGGGAAAAGTTTGGAAAAATAGCAGAGGGGGGGGGACCACTCGCCAACTCAGTTGGCGAGGTGCTGAGTTGGCGAGCATCTCGCCAACTGAGTTGGCGGGGCACTCTCCTCGAGAGGCCGCTCGCCAACTCAGTTGGCGGGCCATGCACCGTTGGCTATCCAGCCGTTGGGCAACGGCTCCCTCCAACGGCTCCCTCCAACCCCTATAAACACCCCCACCCCCCCCCCCCCAAACACTCCTCACACAACACATTCTCCTCCTCCTCCTCATATTTTCACAGCTTCCTCCTCCTATTTTCACAGCTTCCTCCTCTTGTTTTCTGTAGCAAAAGTTCTCAACCGTCATGGATCGTAGCGTAAGAATTGTATGCTCTCACAGCGGTAAAGTAAATGGATTAAATTACGAAGGAGGAGAAAGTATAATTTTTTCAACTTACCCGAATATTAGTTTTGAAAATATACGTAATCATATTATTGAACGTTGTTCTATTCATTATGATTTTATTCTGAAGTCTATTTTCTGTTCTAATTGTTTTTTGATAGATAGTGAAGATGCATGGAATTATATTCTTGAGATTAATTCACAATCACGATATATAAAAATATATGTTATTAAAGTAGCAGCAACCTTAGATAGTAGAAATAATGAATATTTTTCTGAATATCAGCATGTTAGTTCGGGTGCTAGTTCTTCTCAACAAATAGTTTCATTTATCCAAGAAGGTCATTCATCAGATGAATCTAACCATGATGATGATAGTGACAACGACGATGAAAATAGTGATGATTTAGTTGAAAATGTAGATTATACGGTAGATGATGTTGTAAAAGCTATCACTGATGAATTATTTAAGGGACAATCATTTCCTAGTCGTTCTCACTTTAGAAGCTTTATAAGTAATTTAGCAATTAAATATAATTTTAGTTGTTCAGCTAGTCTTATGAATAATGCTCGGAGAATTATATATAGTTGTGATCAACCGAATTGTAATTGGAGAGTATATGTCAAATCTATTGGAAATGGCGATATAGTTAAAGTTAGTACATTAGAAAATCGCCATTCTTGTTTAGGAAGACTTAGTACAGGACGTCATCGACTAGCTACCGCTTCATGGATTAAGACCATGATAATTGACATTATTAGAGATAACCAGTCATACAGTCCATCACAAATTGTTAAAGATATATATAGGGAGCACCGTATACAAGTTAGTTATTCCAAAGCATGGAGAGCCCGAGAGACAGCATTAGCTGAAATTAATGGTAGTTATGATGAGGCATACGCTAGTCTTGAGGAGTATTGTTATAGAATTATGGAGACAAATCCAGGTAGTACATGTTTTATTAAAACTACCGAAAACAATAGCTTCCAACGAATTTTTATTTGTTTTAAGTCATGTATTGATGGATTTTTAAGTGGATGTTTACCAATTATTAGTACTGATGCTACATTTCTTTCGTCTAAATATCAAGGTATCTTATTTATTGCTTGTGCTCACGATCCTAACTATCAATTATATCCTATAGCTTATGCTGTTGCTGAAGGTGAGAATAGTGATTCTTGGTCTTGGTTTTTAAATTCTCTTAAAATATCTTTTGAAAGTTGTTTTAATGACTGGAGTTTAATTTCATTTATATCTGACAAGCAAAAGGGATTAATAAATGTTGTTCGTGCTATTTTTCCTGCATCTCCTCATTTTTTTTGTATTCAACATTCTAAACAGAACATGAAAAAAGTTACAAAAGAACCAGTATTTCAACGCTTGTTAGACTCGCTTGCTAGATCATATAATAAAACGGATGCAGAGAGTGTGTTTGATATAATTAAAGCCGAGAACATAGTGTTGTACGATTGGCTTATTGGTGTAAACGATGAAAGTCGTCGATTTGAACATTGGATAACAGCGTATGCTACTTGTCCTAGATTAGATATTAACACTTCTAATCTTGTTGAATGTTTCAATAGCTGGATTAAGAAATTACGAGATAAGCCAATAACAATACTTCTCGATGGTATTAGAGCCAAGATTATTACACTTCATGACAATCGTAGAAAGTTTGCTGAAAATATAGACACAGATTATTGTCCGAAGATGTTAAAAAATATGGCTTCTATTATCAAAGAGAAGAACCACCTAGAAATATTAGCTATTGATAGTTATAAGTTTGAAATAATAGACCGGGCAACAAGTAGAACCTATATTGTTCATATAACTGACAGATCTTGTACATGTTTAAGATGGTACCATACTTATATACCATGTATACATGCATGTTTTGTTTGTAGATATTGCAATATTAGTATTGATAGTTTTTATCCTGCAGTATTTTCGACGAAAAACTTGAAAAGTGTATACGCGCCAAAAATGGAGCCAATTCCAGTTCCCTACGAGATCCAAGGTCCTTTGGTAAGAGGACAAATTGGGGTGCCAGATGTAAGACACAAAGCCGGAAGACCAAAGAAGAACCGGATCAAACCCCGGGAATCATCGACAAGAGATCTACGTTGCAGTAATTGTGGTGCTATGGGACACAACCGAAGAAGATGTGTAATCACCTGAATTTTTAAGAATTTTAAAATTTTATTTTCTGGAATTAATTAGCAAATTTTCGGTAATTTTTAAACCAGTAAATTAAAGCTGTCTGATTTAAAATGAATTTTTAAATGATATTAGATAATATTAAAATGTGATGAAAATTATATTTTCCAGTGTAAAATTAAAAATCGAGCATGGGGTATTTTTTCGGGAATTTATTGGACCCCGGATGAATTTTTAATGCATTAAAAACTATTGTATAAATTATCTGATTAAATAAACCAATTAACCAAACCGACCCTGGACCGGACCGGGCCGGCCGGTCTGACTGGACCGAACCGCTTCCCTAGTGGGTCGGATCCGGGTCAGACCCGACCCGCTAAGGATCCAAACCCACCCGCACTCTTTCTTCCCCAACGGCTAAGATCCCGACCCTTGACCTCCCGCTGCCGGTAACGCCTCCGCCGCCGCCGCTTGGCCTCCGCCGCAGCCCAGACTCCCCGGTTCACCTCCCCAGTAACCGACGGCGGTCTCCCTTCGAATTCCGCCCAACGACTGGCCCTAGATCTCCCAATCCAGCCTATATAAACCTACCTAGGGCTGCCGGAAATCCCCTTGACATCCACCCTCTCCGGCGACCATTACACCCGCTGACACCGCCTACCTCCAGGAGAAACCCAGCGCCACCGCACGACCAGTCCGCCGCTCCGCCACTCCACTCGAAGACCCTACGCCCGACGCCTTTCCTCCGCCCCTGACCTCACCTCCAGCGCGACAACGCTCCGCCTCGGCCGCAGCTCCCTTCGGCTCACACCCGACGACCTGACTCCGGTGTCTCCAACCACAGGTGACGACCCAGACACCCGGACACGTCCGCCCATCCCAGTCCGGCCGCCTCGGCCTCAATTCTGCTGTTGAACCAGAGCCCCAACTTCTCCTCCGTCCAGTCGACGTCCGGCCGCCTCAGGCGCTGTAACGACCACTCAGACTCGTCGCCGACCTCCCCAGACCAGTTCCGACAGACCCTCGGCTGTCCAGCGAGCCACCAGCAACGCGGACACGACCCAGAACGCAAACACGAGCCAGGACACAGCTTGGACACGGAATCAGGACACAGAGACGCGAACTTGACACGCGCAGATAGAACTTTTCAAGCCCTGTTCAGGTAACCACAACTTTCTGCTCGTAACTCGGTTTCCTATTCCGTCAGTTTTATCACGAAGCCTGTATGACCCTCTCGCTGCCCGGACAAACCGCTCGGGGCATCGCGTCCTGTGGTGATCGCACACCGCGATCCAAAAACATGAAAAACTTAGCCCTGTTTCACCCCGGAATCGAGTACGCCCCGCCAAACGGGACGACTTGGTCACGTGCGGTCTTCGCCGACACGTCAGCAACGTTGATACGGACGTACGGGCTTTCGCAGAAGCTGATTCGGATGTGCGTGCACACCAGAATCAGTGCGTATCCGCAGACATCGCCCCGTATCCGTGTTTTCTAAATCTCACTGTAACTTAGTGTATACACGTCGGATTGAGACGAAACCTGAGCCATCGGACTCGTAGCAATACGCTGGTCCTGTGGGTCAAGTTTTGTTTGATTCTGAGAATGTTGGAAAATCGCGTGTCGTGGGCCCCACAGGCTCCACCTGACGGGCGATTTTGAGAACGGCACATCGGAATCCAACTCTGGAAGTTCCGTTGGGTTCGTATCAACATTCCTGACTTGTTGACACTAAGTTGGACTGATTTGGAAACCTTTTGACCCTGACCCGGTTTTCGGTGCAAAGCGGCCCACATATGGACCCGCTTTGGCCCAGTAGTGTCATTTTTGCCCTTGTGTCCAAACTGAACTTAAGGACAGCCGTTCCTAACTATTTCCTATGTTCTGAGACTGTTGTTAATGTTTATTTTAGCTTTTGGAGGAGTTATTGCTGAACCCACTGTTACTAGGACCGCCACTGATATTCCAATCCCAGGCAAGTGTACCTTGCCATAAATTGCCGATTATTAGTTTAATTAGTTCTTTTGTTTTAATTTTCTGTGACTATTGTACATGTTATAACCTAGGACCGTATGACATACTTAGCGTCCGATCACAGTCGGGTGCCAACCCCGTACGCGGAGTTGTGTACGTCATTTAGTGATGGATATTCGAGACCCTTTATATTCTTGTGCTTGTTTATCAAGTACACTATAACCTAGGACACCTGACACCATACATTGGCAGAATCTTCCTGACATATTCAAGGTGATTCTGTATAGGATACAGGATGGACATAGTTATATATTCTTAGTTTATGACTGTTGCATTAGATCTGATCTCACGTGACATGGACATGAGACGTGTGGTTACATTGGGTGGGGAGAGACACACAGGCTACAGGCTGTTCTATACATAGATACTACTATTGTGAGGTTGTAGACTCTCGAGCAGAGCTAGACCACTACTAGATATTGCTGCTACCGGCTCCCCGACACAGAGCTTGTAGCAGTCTCAGCCTGAGTACTAGTGTTGCTCTCAGTTGCATTTTCACTTAGATGGTTATGTAGTTACCCTGCTTATTTCATTTACTATTTCACTGCATTTATTTCTGGCTTGTATTATTTGTACCTTGTTATGTCCCCTGAGGACCTGGAATGGATGATGTCCCCAGGTTTAGCAGAAGAGCATTATCCCGAGGTTTACGGGTCAGGAGCTGAAGCTATACCAGGAGCTGTTGCTGAAGAAGAACCTAACATAGAAGCAGAGGTGATGGCAGAAGATTTTACTTGAGATTATGTTATTTGTACTCTTCATATACTTTATTTTGGACTCTTTTGTTCTGGTTGGATGAACCAGTGTTTTAGACTCTTATCGGGTTGTTCCCCGACATACTCTGCTGAGACTGGACTTGGTGTACTTTCTTTTATTTGCTGTTGTTCTTATTATTCTGTGTGTGGATGAGATTAGTTTTTGATATGATATTGTAGACCTATATTACAGCTTAAGTATGCTTGATGGATCCATTAAATTGGGATATCCATCGATGTGTACTGCTGGCCATTGCCACGTGTCTAGTCCCACGACATTTTGGGACTGGGGCGTGACATAGTTTTTGTGGTGGCCCATGCAGGTCTACGACAAATTGTTTGGTTTCAACTTAGGGACCAAACAAACCTGTAAAAAGATAGGATAGGCTATAGGATCTCATCCATTTATTGAACGTTTTTGAAACTCTATATCGCATTCGAATTAAGTACTTGAATTTGCATCCTGCTTGACTCTACTAAACGTTCTCATAAAGTTTATTTTTGAATAGAGCAAGATGGATCCAAGGAGTGGAGATGAAATTCCTTTTACACCACAAGATGCTGTGGTTACCTATGGAGATGGAGTTACACCAGAGAACAGGGGACAATCCTCTCAAAGTGGACAAGCTGAACAGCATAACTCAAGGTTCAGGCGTGATGATATCCCACCACCGCCTCAATTCACTCCACCTATGCCTGCCTTCCCACCAGGACAAGCAATGGATGGGCAGCAAATGTTCCAGATGTTTTATGCCATGATGCAAGCTCAACAACAAGTTCAACAGGAGGCGCAGCGTCAGGAGGCAGAGAACTTGAGAAACAGCCTAGTAAATGCATTGGAGCAGGCAAACCCGCAAGCTAGGCGACCAGCGATGGGATCTATCACTGATTTTCGTCAACTCAAGCCCCGTACCTTTTCGGGCAAGGAAGGACCAACTGAAGTGCATGAATGGCTCACTAATACACAGCATCAGTTGGAAGCAGCTGAACTTCCGCGGGAGAGATGGATGACTGCTGTCCGAATGCAACTGACGGACAACGCACACCACTGGTGGCTAGCTGAAGAGAGGAGGCTCGGACATGACCGAGTCACTTGGGAGGAGTTCTCCAGACTCTTCCAAGAGATGTATATCCCAGCCGTTGCTAGATCAGAACTCCGAGATAAGTTCAACCGTCTCATCCAGGGCAACATGACAGTGGAGGAGTATAATGCCGAATTCATTCGCTTGAGTCGTTTCGCCCCTTCTTTAATTCCTACCGAAGAAGAGAAGGCGGAGAAATTCTTTGATGGACTCAGGTTCGAACTTCAGAGGTTGATTGGATCTGTTGCCCCTACATCGTACAATGACGTCCTTGCTGCGGCACGACGCATGGAGCGCGTCACCAGGAGGGAGTCGAGTCTGAAGCGGCCATTTACCTCAGTACCATCCAAGGCAGCACAAGGAGATTCTGCAAAGCGACTCCAAAGGAATCTACCGCAGAGGGCAGCACAAAGAACCCTACCTACTTGTCATTTCTGCGGCAAGTTAGGTCACATTGAAAAGGAGTGCAGACGCAAATTGGGACTGTGCCTGGTTTGCGGATCCAACCAACATCTATCCAGGGACTGCACAGCACGTCGAGAGGGAGCACCACGACCAGCTCTACCTGCACCAAGGCCAGATTATCCAGCAGTGGGAGCACAGCAGACGGGAGTTGGAGGAGTCAGACCACCAGCTCCAGGAGGATATCAGCCTAGACCACCACTACCACCTCAGGCAGCACTATTCCAGCAGGCTCGTCAGCAGAGGGGACCAGCACAGGGACGAGGTCAGGCTTTTGCATTGGCTGTTCAGGAAGAAGCTATTGCTGGAGAAGTTATAGCAGGTACCATTTTAGTAGCTTCATTACCTGCTGTAGCTTTATTTGATTCTGGGGCATCGCACTCATTTATAGCTGCTAGCTTCGTAGCCACACATAGAGTAGCTACTGCACCCCTTCCGAAGACTAAGAGAATTCTTACGGGAGGTGGAATTATACCTGTTAGTGATATCTGTAGATCATGTTCAGTAGTAGTCTGCGGAAGAGAGATGCGAGCCCAATTTCTGATCTTTTCTATGCCTGACTATGATGTGGTACTTGGTATGGACTGGTTAAGTCAGTATCATGCTACTCTTGATTGTCGGCTTGGAAAAGTTATATTCAGACCACCTGGACACTCAGAGTTTGAATTTCTTCGAGGAGCTGTAGAACAAGGTGTTCAGCCAACTCTTAGGGTATTAACTGTAGAAGGGGAGTCAAGTTACCCAAGAGTTATATCAGAGTTTGTGGATGTATTTCCCGATGATCTTCCAGGTCTACCACCTGATCGGGAAATAGAATTCACTATAGACTTAACTCCAGGAGCAGAACCTATCACTTCAACAGTTTATAGACTAGCACCTAAGGAGTTAGTAGAGTTGAAGAAGCAAGTTGATGAACTTCTGGACAAAGGTTTCATCCGGCCCAGTGTATCACCTTGGGGAGCACCTATACTTTTTGTACCGAAGAAGGATGGAACAGTTCGCCTATGCATTGATTACAGGGCGTTAAACGCTGTGACCATTAAGAACCGGTATCCCTTGCCTCGTATTGATGACTTGTTTGATCAGTTGAGTGGAGCTAGGGTATTTTCGAAGATTGACCTAAGATCCGGTTATCACCAGATTAGGGTGAGAAAGGAAGATATTCCGAAGACAGCCTTTAGAACCAAGTATGGACACTATGAGTTCTTAGTAATGCCGTTTGGTTTAACCAACGCGCCTGCTGTGTTCATGAGCTTGATGAACCGAGTTTTCCATCAATACTTGGATAAATTCGTGGTTGTATTTATTGATGACATTCTGGTATATTCTAAAAGTCACGAAGAGCACGAAGAACATCTCAGAATCGTGCTAGAGACGTTGAGGCAGGAGAAGCTTTATGCTAAGCTCAGTAAATGTGAGTTTTGCATGGATAAGGTGCCATTCTTGGGACATATTATCTCAGGAGAAGGGTTGTCAGTTGATCCAGAGAAGGTTGCTGCTATTGAGACTTGGCCTACACCAACATCAGTTGCTGAGGTGAGGAGTTTTCTAGGACTTGCCGGATATTACAGAAGGTTCGTAGAAAATTTCTCAAGGATTGCAGAGCCAATGACGAAGTTGACACGGAAAGATCAGGACTTTGCATGGACAGAAGAATGTCAGTTGGCCTTTGAAGAACTGAAGAGGCGTTTAACAACAGCACCAGTCTTGACTCTTCCTTCAGGGTCAGGCAGTTTTGTTGTATATAGCGATGCGTCAGGTAGTGGCCTAGGATGTGTTTTGATGCAGCATGGCAAAGTTATTGCTTATGCGTCGAGACAGCTGAAGGTCCATGAGAAGAACTATCCAACGCATGATTTGGAGCTAGCTGCTGTAATATTTGCACTTAAGATCTGGAGACATTATCTTTATGGAGAGAAGGTGGAAATCTTCACTGATCACAAAAGTCTGAAGTATGTATATACCCAGAAGGAGCTTAACATGAGGCAAAGACGCTGGCTTGAGTTGATGGTGGATTTTGATATAGACCTTCAGTACCACCCAGGGAAGGCGAATGTGGTAGCAGACGCACTTAGCAGGAAGCCTACGGCGTATTTCTTGACAATGCAGCCGGAACTATTGAAAGATCTACAGGAGCTCCAGATAGAGGTTATTCTACCAAGACAGAGTGGCTTGCTAGCTAATCTGGAAGTGAAGTCATCGCTTGTGGAAAGGATTAAAGAAGCTTTGCCCACGGATGCAAGATTTCGAAGACTCAAGGAGAAGACAGAAGCAGGCATGCAGATGGGACTTCGCATACATGAGGATGGAACATTAAGGTGCGGAGATCGTCTATATGTTCCAAATGGAGAACTAAGACAGGAGCTAATGACTGAAGCACATAGCTCCATATACTCTGTTCATCCAGGAGGAACGAAGATGTATCGAGATCTAAGGCAGTATTATTGGTGGCATGGAATGAAGAGAGAGATTGCCAGATTTGTAGCAAAATGCTTAGTCTGCCAACAAGTGAAAGCCGAACATCAGAGGACTGCTGGAATGCTGCAGCCGCTTCCCATACCAGAATGGAAGTGGGAACATATTACCATGGACTTCATCACAGGATTCCCAAGGAGCCCCAGTGGAAAAGATGCGGTATGGGTTATCGTGGATCGACTCACTAAGTCGGCACACTTCTTGCCCTTTAGAGTTGGACAGTCCACGGAGATACTAGCCGACATGTATATGAGACAAATAGTAAGGTTGCATGGAGTGCCGGTTAGTATTGTATCAGATCGAGACTCGAGATTTACCTCTCACTTCTGGAGAAGCATGCAAGAGAGTCTTGGCACCAGACTAAAATTCAGCACTGCCTATCATCCCCAAACAGATGGTCAATCAGAACGTACAATCCAGATCTTGGAGGATATGCTGCGATCCTGCATGTTAGACTTTGGAGGGTCTTGGGAAGATCATTTGCAATTGGTAGAGTTCTCATATAACAACAGTTACCAGGCAAGTATCAAGATGGCACCTTTCGAGGCGTTATACGGTAGGAAGTGCAGATCGCCAATATGCTGGAGTGACGTCGGAGAGCGTCAGGTATTGGGGCCAGAGTTGGTGATGCAAACTGTGGAGAAGGTTAAACAAATTCAGAATCATCTTCGGGCAGCTCAGGACAGACAGAAGCATTGGGCTGATACACATCGACGTCCCCTGGAGTTCAAGGAAGGAGAACATGTATTTCTGAGGATTTCACCTACTCGAGGAACCATCCGCTTTGGGAGCAGAGGCAAGTTGAGTCCAAGGTACATTGGGCCCTTCGATATCCTGGAGCGCATTGGTGAGGTGGCCTATCGTCTTGCATTACCTCCATCTTTAGAGGGGGTGCATGATGTATTCCATGTCTCACAGTTGAGAAGGTATGTGACTGACCCAAGTCACATAGTGGATCATTCAGAGATCGCCGTAGGTCCAAGCCTGAGATATGAAGAACAACCGGTAGGTATACTCGGAACCAGTGAGAAGAAATTGCGAGGGCATACAATTAAACTGGTTCGTGTGGCATGGAAGCAACACTCACCTGGTGAATCTACCTGGGAGAGGGAAGATACCATGCGACAGAAGTACCCCCACTTATTCGAGGATGCAGGTATACCTTAAGTAAATTTTAATTCTTGTAGTTCTGTTCTGTTAGTAGTTTAATCTTTAAATTGCGAGGACGCAATTTTCTTAAGGGGGGTAGATTGTAATCACCTGAATTTTTAAGAATTTTAAAAATTTATTTTCTGGAATTAATTAGCAAATTTTCGGTAATTTTTAAACCAGTAAATTAAAGCTGTCTGATTTAAAATGAATTTTTAAATGATATTAGATAATATTAAAATGTGATGAAAATTATATTTTCCAGTGTAAAATTAAAAACCGAGCATGGGGTATTTTTCCGGGAATTTATTGGACCCCGGATGAATTTTTAATGCATTAAAAACTATTGTATAAATTATCTGATTAAATAAACCAATTAACCAAACCGACCCTGGACCGGACCGGACCGGCCGGTCTGACTGGACCGAACCGCTTCCCTAGTGGGTCGGATCCGGGTCAGACCCGACCCGCTAAGGATCCAAACCCACCCGCACTCTTTCTTCCCCAACGGCTAAGATCCCGACCCTTGACCTCCCGCTGCCGGTAACGCCTCCGCCGCCGCCGCTTGGCCTCCGCCGCAGCCCAGACTCCCCGGTTCACCTCCCCAGTAACCGACGGCGGTCTCCCTTCGAATTCCGCCCAACGACTGGCCCTAGATCTCCCAATCCAGCCTATATAAACCTACCTAGGGCTGCCGGAAATCCCCTTGACATCCACCCTCTCCGGCGACCATTACACCCGCTGACACCGCCTACCTCCAGGAGAAACCCAGCGCCACCGCACGACCAGTCCGCCGCTCCGCCACTCCACTCGAAGACCCTACGCCCGACGCCTTTCCTCCGCCCCTGACCTCACCTCCAGCGCGACAACGCTTCGCCTCGGCCGCAGCTCCCTTCGGCTCACACCCGACGACCTGACTCCGGTGTCTCCAACCACAGGTGACGACCCAGACACCCGGACACGTCCGCCCATCCCAGTCCGGCCGCCTCGGCCTCAATTCTGCTGTTGAACCAGAGCCCCAACTTCTCCTCCGTCCAGTCGACGTCCGGCCGCCTCAGGCGCTGTAACGACCACTCAGACTCGTCGCCGACCTCCCCAGACCAGTTCCGACAGACCCTCGGCTGTCCAGCGAGCCACCAGCAACGCGGACACGACCCAGAACGCAAACACGAGCCAGGACACAGCTTGGACACGGAATCAGGACACAGAGACGCGAACTTGACACGCGCAGATAGAACTTTTCAAGCCCTGTTCAGGTAACCACAACTTTCTGCTCGTAACTCGGTTTCCTATTCCGTCAGTTTTATCACGAAGCCTGTATGACCCTCTCGGTGCCCGGACAAACCGCTCGGGGCATCGCGTCCTGTGGTGATCGCACACCGCGATCCAAAAACAGGAAAAACTTAGCCCTGTTTCACCCCGGAATCGAGTACGCCCCGCCAAACGGGACGACTTGGTCACGTGCGGTCTTCGCCGACACGTCAGCAACGTTGATACGGACGTACGGGCTTTCGCAGAAGCTGATTCGGATGTGCGTGCACACCAGAATCAGTGCGTATCCGCAGACATCGCCCCGTATCCGTGTTTTCTAAATCTCACTGTAACTTAGTGTATACACGTCGGATTGAGACGAAACCTGAGCCATCGGACTCGTAGCAATACGCTGGTCCTGTGGGTCAAGTTTTGTTTGATTCTGAGAATGTTGGAAAATCGCGTGTCGTGGGCCCCACAGGCTCCACCTGACGGGCGATTTTGAGAACGGCACATCGGAATCCAACTCTGGAAGTTCCGTTGGGTTCGTATCAACATTCCTGACTTGTTGACACTAAGTTGGACTGATTTGGAAACCTTTTGACCCTAACCCGGTTTTCGGTGCAAAGCGGCCCACATATGGACCCGCTTTGGCCCAGTAGTGTCATTTTTGCCCTTGTGTCCAAACTGAACTTAAGGACAGCCGTTCCTAACTATTTCCTATGTTCTGAGACTGTTGTTAATGTTTATTTCAGCTTTTGGAGGAGTTATTGCTGAACCCACTGTTACTAGGACCGCCACTGATATTCCAATCCCAGGCAAGTGTACCTTGCCATAAATTGCCGATTATTAGTTTAATTAGTTCTTTTGTTTTAATTTTCTGTGACTATTGTACATGTTATAACCTAGGACCGTATGACATACTTAGCGTCCGATCACAGTCGGGTGCCAACCCCGTACGCGGAGTTGTGTACGTCATTTAGTGATGGATATTCGAGACCCTTTATATTCTTGTGCTTGTTTATCAAGTACACTATAACCTAGGACACCTGACACCATACATTGGCAGAATCTTCCTGACATATTCAAGGTGATTCTGTATAGGATACAGGATGGACATAGTTATATATTCTTAGTTTATGACTGTTGCATTAGATCTGATCTCACGTGACATGGACATGAGACGTGTGGTTACATTGGGTGGGGAGAGACACACAGGCTACAGGCTGTTCTATACATAGATACTACTATTGTGAGGTTGTAGACTCTCGAGCAGAGCTAGACCACTACTAGATATTGCTGCTACCGGCTCCCCGACACAGAGCTTGTAGCAGTCTCAGCCTGAGTACTAGTGTTGCTCTCAGTTGCATTTTCACTTAGATGGTTATGTAGTTACCCTGCTTATTTCATTTACTATTTCACTGCATTTATTTCTGGCTTGTATTATTTGTACCTTGTTATGTCCCCTGAGGACCTGGAATGGATGATGTCCCCAGGTTTAGCAGAAGAGCATTATCCCGAGGTTTACGGGTCAGGAGCTGAAGCTATACCAGGAGCTGTTGCTGAAGAAGAACCTAACATAGAAGCAGAGGTGATGGCAGAAGATTTTACTTGAGATTATGTTATTTGTACTCTTCATATACTTTATTTTGGACTCTTTTGTTCTGGTTGGATGAACCAGTGTTTTAGACTCTTATCGGGTTGTTCCCCGACATACTCTGCTGAGACTGGACTTGGTGTACTTTCTTTTATTTGCTGTTGTTCTTATTATTCTGTGTGTGGATGAGATTAGTTTTTGATATGATATTGTAGACCTATATTACAGCTTAAGTATGCTTGATGGATCCATTAAATTGGGATGTCCATCGATGTGTACTGCTGGCCATTGCCACGTGTCTAGTCCCACGACATTTTGGGACTGGGGCGTGACAAGATGTACTAGTCAACCGAGAGAGTAAAATATAATTGTTCAATACCCAAATATTGTAATAAAAAACCATTACAAATCATACAAAAATTGCAATCATACAATGTTAAAAATTATCTACTAATCCTCGTCCTCGTCTTGTTGAATTTGGGTAGGCAGCGGTGCTGATGGAGTCAAAAAAAATTGTGTGAATATCTGGTAGCTTTCATCTCCAGCAGTCTCGTAACTCGGGCCCGCTCCAGGAGTCTCGTAAGTCGGGTCCGCTCTAGCATACTGGTAACTCGGGCCCGCTCCAGCATACTGGTAACTCGGTCCCGCTTCTGCATACTGGTCACTCGGGCCCGCTCCAGCAGTATCCCGCCGACGACGACGAGAGTGTCTTTGTCGTACTAAGCCGGTCGGATAGTCCGGTGGAAGACGGGATTGTACTGGAGGCATTTCCGGTTCCCGTCCAATACCCAGATGCTCAACACGAGTCACAAGTTCCTCCATAAGACGCCAACTCTCTGGGGAAAGGTTTCTATGAGGTCGTTGTAAATGTTGCCGGTATACACCACTCTGAAATTTGAAACATGTAAATTAATATATTTATCATATCTATGTATATGTATTTTTTAAAGTATAATGAAGTCATACCAACTCATGTATTCCATCGGCAAAAGCACGCAGAGTAGAATCGTCTACAGATCTAGTCTTGAACCTGGGCTCCTCATAGCGGTATACTCGGTTGCTCATAAGAGGGCATCCCCACCATTGTTTGTAGTCCAGGCTACCTATGTCTGAAAAATGTAAACAAAATTTTAGCAAACTATTTACACTAAATCAATACGAATAATGAGTAACTTATAACTTACATTCCTCAGCAGAATTTAGTCTGGGAGACATGTCCCTCACACTATAATTCTCGAACCGATTATTCCAGTCAGCAACGAGACCAATGATTCGTTGTAATGCATTTGATGTCTGATAACCGACTGTCGGTGGATCATCGGGAATTATTGGGGCCATTCTGAATTGCCAAAGAACACGGTCTGCCGGATGGTACATGGTGAACCGATCATATATAATATGACATCTGTGTAAACTAAATGCATAGGATGTCATCTTGATTTCTGGAGCATCAGGTTCACATGAGTACGGGCTCCAGGTTACCTATTTAAAGATATGGTATCAATTAGATGTGATGTTTATCTACGATCATAACTTAAATAATTTAAAAATATTTATTGCATATTTAAAAATTACCTCATTATACTGCAGTATATCAAATTGGCTACGATATAGTGATACAGTCCTGTATTGGTAGTGTTGATAATCCACTACGTCTGTAGGCCAGCGCATAGCAACTGGAAATACTCCAACATCACTAAGAATGCTGGTAACAGGCCTACCAATATAGAAGTGCTCGTAGGACCAGAACTATAAAACAAAAATATGACATTAGTACAAACAAAATTTGCGTATAAAATTACTCTAACTTTTTAAGGTCTTTCATTCATACCTGTATCAGTGAAATACATCCACAAATACTCTTGCGATTGGATCTGACAAATTCTGTCAGATTGGCGTACAAAAAGGCAAGAGTAGCAGCTCCCCACGCATGCTCAGTAGGTTTTGTCAGATCATCCAAGAATGGTAAAAGCTGCACATTTACCAGATTTCTCGATGCATCGGGAAATAGAATTGCACCACATAAACAGAGCAGATACGCTCTAGTGCAACGAATGACCTGGATTTATTAAGTGTTATATAGAATTGCACCACTGAATTAAGTAATAAACAAATTTACTAATAAAAATACATACCCGATTTTCATCTTCATCAACCACCCCATCAATAGTTTGATGTAGGTCTATAAAGTTGCCACGAAGCCATGAAAATTTCACATAATTGCCGTCTTTTAGACCTGAAGGAGGGCTAACACCGAGATAACTCCGGATCAGATCAGATCCCTTTAAGTGCGGATCAAAATATATAGCGTTACCTTTAATAGGTAACCCTAGTATATTCGCCACATCAAAAAGGGTGATCGTCATCTCGCCGAATGGGAGTTGGAAAGTGTTGCGTTCTGGCCACCAACGCTCCGCAAGGCTTACAACTAAATGAAGATCGTGAATTAAATATCTAACACGATCTATATAGTGGAATCCAAAGGATTCCACCAAAGCCTTTTGAACCGAATTTAGCTCCCACGTACGATAATTCCTTTCGGCCCGCCAATGTACGTGGATCCGGGTTCGTAAAGCATGATCATGGTCGTATAACTATAAAAAATATATGCATTAATAAAGTAAACATAGGCATTATAAAAAACATATACATTAATAAAGTTGGCAACTTGTAATTTCAAAAATTACCTCGCCAGTAAATACCTGACTAGAAATGTGGTCTTCACGTTGCTTAATAATAAGCGCGGTAGTCGGTCCGCCAGGAATACGACCGTCATTGTGGGTAGCCATCGCCAGTAAATATCAAGAGGAGGAAGTTGTGAAAATATGAGGAGAATGTGGTGTGAGGAGTGTTTGAGGGGGGGGTGTTTATAGGAATGGAATATAGCCGTTGCCCAACGGCTGGATAGCCAACGGTGCATGGCCCGCCAACTGAGTTGGCGAGCGGCCCCTCGAGGAGAGCGCCCCGCCAACTCAGTTGGCGAGATGCTCGCCAACTCAGCACCTCGCCAACTGAGTTGGCGAGTGGTCCCCCCCTCTGCTATTTCCCCAAACTTTTTCCGTTATTTATAAATATATAATATTATATTACTTTAAATGAAAAATTTTGTTTTTATATTTGTAGTGAAAATATTTACTAAAATATTTTTTTATATTTCGAGTTTTGACGAATAGTACCAATACGTAGCTCTGCCGCGTGAATATTTTTATTTTAGTTTATTATGTTGTTTTGTTTTATTTTATTTTGCTTTTTCTATTAGAGGAAGGCTTGAGAAAGGACGGGAAAGACTTTTTGGTCGTCTCAACTCACAAGAGCCCTGGAAGAGAAAGTATATAAAAGAGGGGCAATATATATTTTTTAATCCATGCCGCGTCTCAACAGTAGTTACTTAAAAGAGAAGGTAAAGTATGAAATTTTTCCTTATATTTATCAGAAATTTTCATTATATTTTGATTAAATTTTACACAGAAAACTAAATTTATAAAATTATAAGAAGAGAAGAAAAACGTCTAAAAATATTTTCGTTCTCTCTAATTTTTTTAATAATATAAAAATAAAAAATGTTCTTACTATGAACGTTTTTAATTTTAATTTTCTTTTATGTTTAAACATTTATAAATAACAAAAAATAAAAAAAAATAATTGAAAACTTCTTTGATAATGGTGTTTTTAAATTTATCTTTTTTTTTCTTTTCCAAAACGTTCTTTGTTATAAATTTTCTAATACTTTTAAAAAAAAAATTACACAAAGAAAATGGCTGCAGTTTTGGAATTTTTTTTTTATTCTTTAAAACATGAAAACGCTTTTGCTTAGGGTGCTATCACTAAATTTTTTTTTTCTTTCTTTTTTCTTTCACTCTTTACTGGAGAGCAGTGGAAAAATTAAAATTAAAATAAAAAAACGTCCTTGCTAAGGACGTTTTCGGCTTTTATATTATTAAAAATATGGAGAGAACGAAAACGACCTTGCTAAGAACGTTTTTGTTCTCTCATTCTAATTTTTACAAACTTATTTCTCTATGCGTAATTTAATCAAAATATAATGCTCTATACGAAAATTTCTATATATTTATTGAGGAAGACGGATCTGTCATTGTTCACAGTGCTGCTTAACTATAATTTATATTTGAAATATTTTAGCAAATATTCTCATTACAAATATAGAAACAAGCATATACCTCCACTTAGCAAATACTTACATTTTTTTATATACAACATTTAAAATTTTAAGATATATCACCCACTATTTAACAAAAAATTTGATTATTTTATTCATAATGAAAATATTTGTTAATTTTTTAAATAAGTAAAAGTATATATTAGAATTTTTATTTATAGTGAAAATATTTGCTAAAATATTATTTTATATTTCGAAATTTGACGAATAGTACCAATACCGTAGCTCTCCGCGTGAATATTTTTATTTTATATGTTATTTTGTTTTGTTTTGCTTCTTCTTTCAGGGGAAAGGGAATATATTATTATTCTACTCGGGTTAGAAAGGAGGGGAAAGACTTTTTGTATATCATCATCAATAATCTAAAAGTTACAAATATTCTTTCCAAGTGGAATTGGAAGTGGAAGTGGAAGTCGAGTAAGAATGGCAACAGAATGGATCATCAATATACAGCGCGAGTGGAAGTCGACCGATGCAGAGAGGGAGGAAGAGAAAAGGAGCAGGAAATGCAGTTATCGGGTGCCAAAGTACAAGAAGGACCTCGACAGCAACGCCTACGCTCCCCAGGTCCTCTCCCTCGGTCCCTACAATCACCACTTCTTCGACGGAGAACACTTCAAGCTTATGGAGCTGGCCAAGCGTAGGATCCTAGAACACTACTTGGACAAAGTCGGCGTGAAATTGGCCAACGCCTACGCTCCCCACTTTTTATATATTTTGCTAAGGAATTATACTTAGTACCAGTAAAGAAATAAAAATTAGAAAAAAAAAATTAATAAAAAAATTAAAAGTTGAAAATGGACATGGACATGGTATGTGCGTTTTGGAGTTTTATTTGCAATATGATCCCTATAATTCATTATTTGCATTATATTCCTTTAATTAAAATAGTGAATAAAATTATTTTATTTATTATAATTTTTTTTATAATCTTCAGTCAAATAAAAATAAAAAAAGTTAAAAATTTGGTGTTAAAAAATAAAAGGACTATTTAATTTTACTCCCTGTTAGATTAGGTATATTGATATTACCATCATCTTAGATCAAAAATTGAATTTACCTTTCTGAAAGTGTCGTTAAAAACTTATCAACGATACTTTCAGAAGGATAAACTTAACATTTGATCTAACAGGTAATATCAATTAGTCCAAAATAAAAATCTAAAATTTTTAACTTTTTAATTTTATTTAAATGAAGATTATAAAAGAAATTATAATAAATAAAACAATTTTGTCCACTATATTAAAGGAAAATAATTCAAATAATGAATTATAGGGGACCATATTGCAAATAAAAATTCAAAAAGACATGTATTCAACTTTTAACTTTTTAATTAATTTTATTAACTTTTTTAGTAATTTTTATTTATTTACTAATACTAAGTGTAATCCCTTAACAAAATATATATAAAAAAAGTAAATAAAATTTAGTAAATAAATTGTATTTTTTTGTTAAATTTTTTCTTCCCAAAACATAAGAATAAATACAAAATTTAAAATAAAAAAGGTAACATTTTCACTTTTAAAATTTGTTATTATTATTATTAATTATTTTCAGACAATAAATAAAAAACATAATTTTGGAAAAAAAAATAAAAAAATTATGAAATATGGCTTTACCAAGGACGTTTTTTCAATTTTTTTAAATTTTTTATTCTTGTCTCAGTAAAAAAAAAAGAGAAAGAGCAAAGAAAAAATAAAATTAAAAATTAAAAAAAAATGTCCTTATCAAGTGCTTTTCAAATATTTCTTTTTCCAAATTTCTTTTTTTTGTTTTTTTTGTTTAGAAATAATAATAATAATAATAATAATAAGAGAAAATTTGAGTTGTATCCACACTTTATTTATCCATATTCAAGGTGCACCCGACACGATTACCATAATATATGACACCACCTACTTTTGACGGAAACCGTCTCCAACTAACGGTTAACTCTTTTGACCAAAAATTCTGGACAAAAATAACCCCTTTGTACACAGCAGAGGAGGGACCTAGAAAGAGAGAATATTTCGGTCAAAAATTAACAGTCAATTAATTTTCGTTAAAAGTAGGGGTATCATACATTATATTGATCGGGTGGGGTGCACATTGAATATGGATATAAAGTAGAGTGCAACTCAAATTTTCTCTAATAATAATAAGAGGGTGTAACTTTTTTATATGTAATTGTTTAACTTATTCATGTTGAATTTAATGAACAATTTTAATTTAGTTCATATATATATATATATATATATATATAACCTTTTGCCTCCCCCCTTCATCTTCTATTTAAAATATATGCAACCAACGTAGATATCTACTAGTACATGATATGTATATTTTGAAAATAAGGACCCCTTACTCTTAAATGTTAAAGGTGACATAATATTCAAGTTGATGTTAGTCCCGAGGCTTAATCAAATATGGTAGAACAAGAAGTTGAACCGAGCTCAGAAGTTCACACAAAGTTCCCTCACTGATATACCTCAATCCAAAGAAGAACTATATAAAATACAATATAGTAGCTGATTGCAACTCCTTCTAGATTACTGAGTTAAAGAACCAAAAATACGTTCTTTCTTGCAAACGCAGTTACAATTGGGACAAAATATTTACAACTAGAAGAAAAGAGATGCAGATAGAATAAAAAATTATTCTTGCTGGGACGGTGAAGATCACCGTTGCTCAAAGCAAGATTCGTCCTCTATCGACGATCTGCTCTCAGGAGCCAGCAAGTTCACAAGAGAACTTCTGGAACGCTCGTAGTCACCTCTTTGTGTGACTCGAACGGACTCCTTTGGACTCATTAAGAATATATTTTTTAATTTTTTGGTGTGTCTCAAAAGGAGGCTAGAGGACTCTTTATATAGGGAATGATGGAAGCAAATTCTCCTCTTCTTTCTGATGTGGGACTAAAGAGCCAATATAGAAAATTGATATCCCACAATCCCAGCCCAATGCATAGCCCGCTCAACGTCCGTTTAGCACACATTCAGTGCCCGCTCATGCAACGCGCATGAAATCCGAGCATAAAACTCGTGCATAAAACGAGCGCACGAGAGCCTTGTGACGATGCTGACTTGCTAAGTGCAAAGTGCGCCAACAAAGCGCCACTTTGCGCCCTTGAGTCCGAGTCCAAGTCACTAAGTCCCTTTGGGGCTTAACTTCTATGGAATAATATCCAAGAGCATGACAAAAAGCTTAAAAGCTTTCATTGAGGAGTTGATCATTTTTTCTCCTAATAAAACGCCCCCACATAGCACCCATGTGCCCCACTACACCACATGTGCACACTTCAACACATACAAAGTATTATATTGAAATATCCACTTAGTGGTGTAGCCAATGTGGGACTATCTTTATTAGTCCAAAGGCAAAAACACAATAATCTCCCACATATCTCAATATATGGGTTGAGCGTTCCCCACAGTGATTGTCCAGCATGCATTAGGATAGATATCGCTTCGACTTGATTCTTCCCGCATGAGTCGAATAACAGTATGATACAAGAATGGACTAAGCCTTAAATTTTACAACATAGCTGCAATTCTTTTCACTCACACAATGACATCAATTGTGCTTCCGGTTGCACATTAAAGGCCCTATGCATGCCTGATTTCGGTGTATGTATCTTGGACGTTTACAAATTTACCCTCAAGAGACGGCCTATATCTCTTTCCATACACTCTAGGTGAGTTCTTATAAAGAGCTTGGCATGAAGCCTTGCGCTTCCTTGCGGTGTTACTCCGCTATAACATGGCCCAAAGTCGATGTCTCGCATCATTGTGGTGTCATCCATGTAGCATGAGGTCACATCCTCTTTGTAGTGCCAAACTACCCAACATGGAGCCTTGTGCTTCCTTGCGGATTGAGGAACCTCATTGTGGTGTCACCCACTGTAGCATGGAGTTCTCTGCTCCTTTGCAGTGTTGTGCTACCGTGCTTCCTATAAAGCATGCCGGATATTTCAAATGTCCTAGAACTCATTAAGGCATCTAAGCCATCATCCCAGAGGATTTTATTCTACTCAGAGAACAGATAGTACACAACAGTGGTTCTGGGTCTGTAACCCCTCAATGTCTCAAAGGACTACCCATTGTTCCTTATATTCTCCCAGTCAATGATCCTTCTTTGAACCAAAAGCTAGATGCCTAGTAGATTTCTCTTTGAACTAATAACATAAAACTTTATGGTAGAATTACAAAGACAGAATATCAAAAGTCCTCCAAGCCCATGTATGATGTGTCCTTGACTATATACGGTGTTACGCCGCTAAGACATGGCCTGAAGTCGAGAGTTTATCCTGTCAAGACACCTCATGTGGTGTCGCCACTGTAACATGGAGTACTACGTTCCTTTATAGTTCTTATGATTAGCTGGCGCTTGAGGTCTTATATGAACGGATCCGCCAGACATTCCTGACTCTGATCATCAACCACTATAATGATGCCATCTTTGATACGCTCATGTAGTGTCTTGAACGGGTCCGCTAGAATCACCTAGCTCCGAACATTAACCGCTACCATGACGCCATCCTTAATGTGTTCATACAGCACTATGTGCCTTAGCCACACAGATCTCTTATAACCATTGAAGAGAAAAAATTGATGCCACCGCTGCAGTCGTCTGGTTGTCGCAGTGAATTGGTACCGTCGAATATGCGCATCAACCATTGGAAGATCATACATTAGCTCCCGAAGCCACTCTGCTTCATCCGCTGCAGCCGCTAGTACATAGAACTCATATTCCCTTGAGGAATAAGATATAGCAGCTCCACCATTTGAGAAGACATATCCTCTTGTGGACCTTTCGCTCTCTACTTCTGAACACCAGCTTGCATCACTGAAGCCTTTCACTACTGTCGGATACTCGTTGTAGTGCAGTGCATAATTCTGAGTCCTTTTGAGTTATCTCGTTACTCTCTTCACAGCTTTTCAATGCTCAACACCTGGATTGCTCGTGAACCGACTCAGCATCCCTACGGCGAAAGCTATGTCAGGCCTTGTGGCAGTTGTTGCATACATCAAACTCCCGATGACGCTAGAATACTCCAGCTGTCTGACACTTTTCAACTTCTTATCACACCTGTAAGGAGTATCGATCCCTGGAAGATCCTGATATCCATAGCGTGTGAGCATTTTCTCAATATAATGAGACTGTGACAACGTCACTCCAGTATCCGTCCGGATGATTTTTATTTCCAGGATAACATCAGCTTCCCCTAAGTCCTTCATACTGAACTTTGATGAGAGGAACTTCTTTGTCTCAGTGACACGTGCTAGATTCGTACCTAGAATCAGCATGTCCTCCACATATAGACAAACGATGACTCATCTCCCGTGCCGTTTGATCTTATAACTTTATCAAACTTCTCATGCCACATCTTGGGAGCTTGCTTTAAACCGTATAACGATTTCACCAACTTGCAGACTGTCTTCAAGGCCTTTGACGATGAATCCTTCTGGTTGTTGCATGTAAGTCTCTTCGGTCAATTCACCATTCAGGAATGTTGTTTTCACATCCATCTGATGTATAACCAGTTTATGGATTGCACTTATAGCAATCAATGTCACGCCCCGATCCCGAAAGGGTCAATCGTCCTCGCTGGATCCTTCACGAAACCGATTCGTCCTCGCTGGGGCGTGATGTCGTACGAGCCTGGAGTTGCGCTCGTACAAGGCAAGAACTTGCAGTTATAGAAACCCACTTTGAAACACAATTTAGAAAACACATTCACAGATAATTGAACACAAGTACAGGAAGAAACATGCTTTTTCATTGATAATTCAGAGTAATTTACATAGAGTCTACATTGATGCGCCTTCTCGGCTACTTGAATTACATAAGAAAAGATAACTCAAAATATAGGGCACGCTCCATCAGATAGTCCCCGTCGTCCATACATTACGCCCTTGTATAGGTTGAAAGTCCAAGCCTCCAAAATGAACTGACTCCAACTATACTTCAAAATAGAGGTGCTCCTAACGCCTCTTCGTCTATCCACTAGCGTTGCACCGTCTGAATGCCTGAAATAGTTGCCCACAACGTGGGTCAGTACTCAACTTGTACTGGTGAGCGGGATGAACCCACTCGACTAAATCGACACTAGCTTATTAGGGGCGAGCATGGATTAAGATGACTTCTATAAAGAAGCAAGTGAATTCAATTCATATCAGTTGCATGTTTTGATAGGAATGAAAAAATAGCATTGAATCCAACCAGTGCATCGATTGCTTACTCAACCGATGCACACCTTCCCTGCAACGAAACACAAGTATACTTACCATCTGCACAAGACAATAAATTAGCATGTGTTCTATTCTATGCGGTCATTGGTGTGATCGACACCTTAGGGACATATTCCAAGCATAAACGGCGCGCCCTATCAGCCCGGGTAGCAAGCCCTGCTAGAGGTCCCGCAATGCATCGTGACTAGCACGAATCAATATTTCCCTCCGGATCGATACGGTTCCAGTGCCCCGGAAAGCCGTTTCGAGGAAATGATAAACCTTGTGCACAAGTTGTCCCAGACCATGCAAATGCATAAACATTTCATATTCATACAATGCATCGTATTAAGCAGCAGAAGTAAAGCAGCAATATATATCTTATGCAACAGTTCATATTTTCTCAATGCGGTGTTCCGATTTTGATATCCCATGGGTCCAAACTCTATCCGAGGCACCAGGCCGCAACCAACAGCCAATTTCCTTTCCAACCAACTCAAATTATAAGGTGTGCAAGCATATAGTAAAATTAGTCTACAATTCCCATGTTCCTTTCTTAGTGGCTGGCATGCATTGTGGCTAAGCATTTCCTAGGCGTCCAACCGGGCATCATCGAGTGAACGTTTGAAACATTAGAGATGTTGGCGTGAAGAAGTAGGAAAGAAGGGACCAAACCACTCACTGGTTAAGGGAAAAGTTGCTGAAACAAGGAATCCCGCCTAGCGACGATCAAACGTCAGTTACCCGGACCTGCAACAGCACGAGCACCGAGTTAGAATTCTTGCCTATCCTTCCTTGCCGAACTCCCCAAAATTCAAGCTCCAATCAATAAAACCAGCAGCGAAAACCAAGCGACTCGAAAGCAACACCAAATCAAATCCCAAAGCGGCAATCAAGAAAACCAAGCAACCAAACACGAAAACTATTGGACTCGTTTCAATAGAGGCCTTTCCATGAGTTGGAAAAGATCATCGCATTTCGTCCGTGGCAATAAGATGCCGAAGATCTAAGCATACTCGGACGGACTAGCCACAAGCCCAATTATATAGTGCACATCCCGGTCGGATCGGGATTTGAGGCACTACAATCAACATCCTGATGGTCGTCATCCGCACTACTGAAGCATATGTGTCGAAGTAGTCGATCCCCTACTTCTGAGAAAATTCATTGGCTACCAGCCTTGCCTTGAACTTGTCAACAATTTCATCGGCCTTCATCTTCTTCTTGAAGATTCATTTGCATCCGATTAGTTTAGCTTATTCAGGCAAATCGACCAACACCCAAGTATTGTTGGAGGTTATTGAGTCATACTTATCATTTATAGCCTCCCTCCAGAAGACAGCGTCTTTGGTCTTCATCGCCTCATCATAGGTAAGCGGATATGCTTCCGCATGATTGGTGACAAAATCATCTCTGAAGTCCTTCTGTCTCCTCACCCGCTTAGACACCGGTTGCAAGATCTGGTTCGAACGTTGTCTCTAGAATGACTTTTTCTTGGACTACATCTTCATTGGAAGCGATAGCCTCATGTGCACTCACAATATTCTCCGGAATGTCAGCGAAAATAATGTTCTTGTGTCTTAAAAATTTATCTTCAAAGAATTTTGCGTCGCGAGATTTCGATGATATAATTTGACTCAAATATCAAGGAACCTCCGAGCATTACTCTTCTCAGCATATCCAAGGAAGATTGTCTTCGTAGTCCTCGTTCCTAGCTTCTGAATCTTTATGTCTGGAAGCTTCGCATACGCCAGACATCTCCACACTCGAATGACATTTAAGTTGGGTCTGACTTTGAAACAGAGTTCATGAGGAGTGACATCGGATATTGCGTACGGCACTATGTTCAGGATGAACGTAGCCGTCAGCACAGCTTCTCTCCAGAAGCAGTTTGGAAGACCCACAGTTATCAGTATTGACTGTATCATCTCTGTCAACGTTCTGTTCTTCCGTTCAGCTACTCCATTTGATTGAGGAGAATTCGAAGCAGTCGTCTCATTGACAATTCCATGTTCTTCGTAGAACGATGTGAATTCAATGGACCTATAATCTCCGTATCGATCACTTCTGAGTCTCTTGAGTTGTTGTCATTTTCGACGTTCAGCCTCATCCCTGAACTCCTTGAACTTCTCGAATGCTTCATCTTTTGTCTTGAGCAGATAGACGAACGAGTACTTCGAGTATTTATCGATAAAGGTAATGAAATACTTCATCGTGGCCTTTGTGGAGAACTGGTTGAAGTCACAGATATCTGAGTGTACCAACTCCAGAAAATATGTACTTCAATTTACCCGTTTGAAATATTTTCTTGTAATCTTTGTCTGCGCACAGACCTCACACTTCTCCACCTCCTTACCCCCACATTTAGAGATAAGCCATAGACTAGACATCTTGCGGTATATAGTACATGCCCTATTTTTGGTGTCCCACAACTCTTGTAATGAGACTACTCACAAGCAAATGCTCGAACATCCATCTGATATTGAAACATTATTTCAAAGTATGTCTCCTGCCAAGATATCACCATCTGGCAACCATAGATGTTCACCCTCAACCCTCAAGTCTGCAACAGACTTCCTGAGATTAGTTCCTTGGTAATCACTGGTACTTTGCTACACGTACTTCTTTGACTGTAACTTCTTGAAGTCCAGAACCATTGTCCCAATCCCCAGATCCTCTGCTTGGTCCTTGTTCGCTATCGAGATCTTCGGCCTTCTTCAGTAATAGGCTTGACATTGGTGAACTGCTCTTCCTAGAGCTCCCGTGGCTAGATGCACTAGTGTCCATTCACCAGTCAACAACTACGCCAGATGACTTAACATGTGCAATAATAGCAACCAAGTTAAGTAATCAAAGTAACCAAGTTAGCTTTTAACTTGCTATTTTGGTTTGAAATTGGATCTGCAATTCTCATTCTCGTGGTCCTTCATGCTTGAAGAGACATGCGCCAAGGTGCTCATATTACCTGGTCGCGCATAGACCTTGCTTAGAGCTAGCCACATAGATGCTTCCATGCGCCAAGTCCTGCCATACACCGAAAGAACTCCATGCGCAGTGACTACACTGTACCAAGCCCGTCATGCGCAGTGAGTGCCCAGCGCCGAAACTTCTTATGTGTCGAGTTCTTCCATGTTCTAATTGTTGCCATGCGTAGATGCATAGTGCTAGTCTCTCTTCTGCAACTGCAGTAGACTTCTCTATGCGGCTACTAGCTTCAGATATCTCCATGCGCCAACTTGCATCAGATGTCGGCTTTCTTTCTCTTGGAATGTGCATCTCCAGCAAGGCCAGATCAAGTTCATTTCCATCCGTAGGAATGGTAGATCTTGGATCTCTCTACCAATGTCCAACATTTGATAGATGACTCATTCCTCATCCAAATGATTGAAGTGTAGCCCGTCAATCTTCCCAAATTTGTAAAACTTGTGTTGAAAAGACTTGCACGGTTGTTCTCCATCTTACTCGGATCTTGTTTTGAAATTGTTAGTCCCGAGGCTTAATCAAATATGGTAGAACAAAAAGTTGAAGCCGAGATCAGGAGTTCACACAAAAAAAAAATTCACTGATATACCTCGGTCCAACGAAGAACTATATAAAAATACAATATAGTAGAAGAAAAGATATGAAGATAGAATAAAAAAATATTCTTGCTGGGACGGTGAATACCACCGTTGTTCAAAGCAAGATTCGTCATCTATCGAAGATCTGCTCCTAGGAGCCAGCAAGTTCATAAGAGAACTTCTGAAACGCTCGTAATCACCTCTTTGTGTGACTCGAATAGACTCCTTTGGACTCATATTTCTTAATTTTTCGGTATGTCTCAAAAGGAGGCTAGAGGGCTTTTTATATAGGGAATGATGGAAACCCATCATCCTCTTCTTTTCGATGTGGGACTAAAGAGCCAATATAGAAAATTGATATCCCACAATCGTAGTCCAATGCATAGTCCGC
Source organism: Iris macrosiphon (assembly GCA_036927795.1). Classification (NCBI taxonomy): domain Eukaryota; kingdom Viridiplantae; phylum Streptophyta; class Magnoliopsida; order Asparagales; family Iridaceae; genus Iris; species Iris macrosiphon. The sequence goes on along the minus strand of JAYESA010000002.1, from coordinate 151,614,044 downwards.
TTAGGGCACGTTCAACACCCGCTCAGCACCCGCTCAGCGCCCGCTCATGCAACACGCACATAAAATGAGCGCACGAGAGCCTTGCGACGATGCTAAGTGCAAAGTGCGTCAATAAAGCGTCACTTTGCGTCCGAGTTCGAGTCGCTTTGGACTTAGCTCCTATGGAATAATATTCAAGAGTGTGAAAAAAAACCTTAAAAGCGTCCGAGTCCGAATCGCTTTGGAACTTAGCTCCTATGGAATAATATCTAAAAGCATGACAAAAAACTTAAAAGCTTTCATTGAGGAGAGAATCATTTTTTCTCCTAATAAAACCCCTCCACATGACATCTATGTGTCCCACCACATACCATGTGCACACCTTAACACATACAAAATATTATATTGAGATACTCACTTTGTGGTATAGCCAATGTTGGACTATCTTTACTTGTCCAAAGACAAAAACATCAATAATTGCGGCCGAAAATATTACCTATTATATATGAATTCATTTTTACTCTCTTGACAATTGTTTTGAAGTACAGATTGAAGCCGTGGATGCATTACAACTTGTCGGTGGTTTCTTGCCTGATAAATACACTTCCGGCGATACCCCTCAAATTGGCTGTCACATTCTAGATGTGTTGAGGACCAAAATTCTAGGAGACGGCGACTTTGTATACGATGGTCAAGGGGGCGTAAAGGTTGCTACTCTTGCTGAGCTTGCAGAATTTGGGGTTCGCTTGAGAAAGAGCGCTGTCGGATGCCTTAGGAGCATTACTTTCGATGGAAGGGTTCTGCGTCTTCCCAGCATTCCCTTTGATATCCTCACTGAGTCTTCTGCTCAATTTTGTTGCATTTGAGCAATTGCACGTTTTACATACCGGTGCCTGTACCAACGTGCTCTCGTTTCTAAGGTTCATGGACCGACTCATTGGCTCTACAGGCGACGATAAACTGCTGCGAAGGAATATGGCATTGCTTGAAAGGAGAGGGATTATTCGCGGCTGGACTGAAAGTGACGCCGATCTAGCTGCTTTGTTCCATGGCACAGTCAAGGAACATCAAGTTCTTCTTAGGAGAAAGTCTCCGGAATCGAATGGGGTGAGTGTGGACAAGGAGTTGATCCAATACTGCAAAAAGAAATGTCCGAGGTTTCGTGCCTTCTGCATCCGGGCCAGCCGTGGCTGGCTTGTCAAATCTATACTCGGCAGCCTTTTCTTGATAATGCTACACAGTATGTTTCCTTCTGTGAAGATTGAAAAGCTCTAAAATTTGGAGAAATTTGACCCGGATCACCTACTAGAATGTGAGAATAAGGATCAGTTAAGTCGCTTACTGTTACTTCTGGGTTTGGGAGCACTTGAACTTGAGCCAGAGTCCGATCTCGATGGTGATAGTGCAGTAGATTGTGTGTTTATCCATTGATGTTGTAACTGTGCCTGTTCTTTTAATTTATTTATTTATTTAGAAAACATATTTTATTTATTTATTGATCCATTGATGTTGATCCATTGTAACTGTTGATGGGAACGGAGTCCATCCCCATGATGAACCAATATGGATTTGATCCATAAAAATCGGTCACCCATGGTTGGGTTCGGCCAAGTACTTAGCCATTTTTCTGGGTGCAGTTTCTGTGACTAGATACAGTTTTGGGAGCCGTTTTCGGAGCTGTTGTAGGCATAATTAGGCTCGGTCTTCAACATCTAAATGAAATTCAAAGTATTGTGAATCAACTTGTAGCCATGAAGATGGTGTTGGACGACGAGCTTCAAGCCCTTCTCTTGCTTAGCTCGTTGCCAAACAGTTGGGAGACTCTGGTGGTGTCTCTTAGCAACTCAGCACCTGACGGAGTTGTATCCATGAACCAAGTTACAAGCAGCCTCTTGAATGAAGAAATTCGAAGAAAGTCATCCGGATCCTCCTATTCTCATGCTCTTGTTACCGAGAATAGGGGGAGGAGCAAAAGCCGATATCCTCAGAACCGTGACAAGTCAAGTGGGAAATCAAAGGCTAGAAAGGACATCAGTTGCTATCACTGCGGGAAGAGTGGACACATAAAACGGGAATGCCGCAAGCTCAAGCGAGAACAAAAGGAAGGAAGGACCAATGAGAAGCAAGAAAAGACTGAAAGTGCAGCCGTTGCCATTGACAATGAAATTGTACTTTTCTCGGCATGTGAAGAAGACTGTACAAATCTCACTTGCCAAGACTCGGAATGGGTGATTGATTCTGGTGCTTCCTACCATGCTACTCCCCGGAAGGACTACTTCACTTCGCTTCGTGAAGGTAACCTTGGGACGGTAAAAATGGGTAACAAAAACTCTTCTCAAATTCTTGGCATTGGAAATATTTGTGTTACCACTAACATTGGAACAAAGATGGTTCTAAAAGATGTTAGATTTGTGCCCGATCTTCGTCTTAATCTTCTCTCCACCGGCAAGCTTGATGAAGAAGGATACACAAGCAACTTTGATAAAGGATGTTGGAAGCTTACCAAAGGTTCACTTGTACTTGCGAGAGGAAAGAAGTGTTGCACTCTCTACAAAACTCAGTTCCACTTGGAGAATGATGGACTTGGAACAGTGGAAGGTACCTCTATGGATTTGTGGCACAAGCGGCTTGGCCACATGAGCGAGAAAGGACTACAAACTCTTGCAAGGCGGCAACTACTTCCATCCATGCAAGGTATATCATTATCCCACTGTGATCATTGCTTAATTGGAAAACAACATCGGGTAGCTTTTGTTAAAAACTATAACAAAAAGGAAACCGGCATATTGGACTTAGTCTACTCGGACGTATGTGGACACATAAATGTAAAAACCTTTAGTGGTGCCTCCTACTTTGTGACCTTCATTGATGATGCATCTAGAAAAGTATGGGTGTATGTCCTAAAAGCCAAAGATCAAGTCTTTGAAGTTTTCAAAGATTTTCATACCAAAGTTGAAAGAGAAACCGGAAAGCTCTTGAAGTGTATTCACACGGATAATGGTGGTGAGTATACTTCAAGGATGTTTGAAGACTATTGCTCTAAATATGGCATTAGACACCAAAAGTCTGTCCCACACACACCACAACACAATGGGGTTGCAGAAAGAATGAACCGCACAATTGTGGAAAGGATAAGGAGTATGTTATCCTTAGCTAAATTACCAAAAATATTTTGGGAAGAAGCAGTACGAACTGCCTGCTACTTGATAAATGTGTCCCCCTCAGTTCCTTTGGATGGAGATATTCCTGAAAGGGTTTGGAGTGGAAAGGATATTTCCTATTCCCACTTGCGTGTGTTCGGGTGCAAAGCATTTGTGCATGTACCTAAGGAGAAAAGAACAAAACTTGATGACAAATCCATTCCATGCATCTTCTTGGGATATGGAAATGATGAATTTGGATATAGGTTGTGGGATCCTAAAAACAAGAAAATTGTGAGGAGCAGGGATGTTGTATTTTGTGAAGATAAAACACTTACTGATTTTGAAAAAGAAGAGGAGCCACAAAACACTCACATCGTTCCAGATCCAATCTCCACACCGGTTGTTTTACCTTCTCCTATGTTAGAAAATAATGATTTTCAAGATGTGCAGGAAGAAGAAGAAATTACAGGTTCCCCAGGTTTTGATCAGGGGGAGCATGAACATGCAGAGCCACCTCATATGGATCAGCTACAAGCACCTCAGTTGAGACGGTCGGATAGAGATCGACAACCCTCAACCAGATATCCTACTTCAGAATATACTATGGTGACAGATGCAGGTGAACCAGAAAGTTTCCATGAAGCACAAGTACATGAAGAACATACCAAGTGGAAGAAAGCCATGCAAGAGGAGATGGATTCCTTGCATAAGAACCACACTTATGACTTGGTGGAGCTACCGAAGAACAGAAAAGCCTTGAAGAACAAATGGGTGTTCAAAATCAAGAATGAAGGAAATGACCAAGTCAAGTACAAAGCTCGCCTCGTGGTGAAAGGTTTCAGTCAGAAGCAAGGTATTGATTATGAAGAAATATTTTCTCCTGTTGTGAAGATGTCTTCTATTCGGGTTATTCTTGGTCTTGTCGCTTCTCAAGATCTTGAAGTTGAGCAGTTAGATGTGAAGACTGCATTCCTCCATGGTGATTTGGCAGAGGAAATCTATATGGAGCAGCCAGAGGGTTTCAAGGTAAAAGGCAAAGAACAGTTGGTTTGCAAATTAAAGAAAAGCTTGTACGGGCTCAAGCAGGCACCGCGACAGTGGTATAAAAGGTTTATTCTTTTATGCTTGACCATGGGTATAAAAGAACATCTGCAGATCATTGTGTTTATATCCAAAAGTTCTCTGATGATGATTTCATTATTCTCTCTCTATATGTTGACGATATGCTTGTTGTTGGAAAAGATATGTCTAAAATTGACAGGTTGAAGAAAGAGCTGAGCAAGTCCTTTGACATGAAGGACTTAGGAGCGGCACAACATATATTGGGAATGAAAATCTCTCGGGACAGAAATGCGAAAAAGTTGTGGCTATCGCAAGAAAGATACATTGAACGTATTCTGGAGAAGTTTAATATGTTGAACTCCAAGCCGGTCAGCACACCGCTAGCAGCTCATTTTAAGCTAAGCACACAACAAAGCCCTTCAAGAGAGAAGGAGAAGGAGGAGATGAGGAGCATTCCATTTGCCTCAGCCGTCGGAAGCTTGATGTACTCCATGGTTTGTACAAGACCCGACATAGCACATGCAGTTGGTGTGGTAAGCCGTTTTCTTGCCAATCCGGGTAAAGAACATTGGGAAGCAGTAAAATGGATCCTAAGATATCTTAGAGGAACTTCTAAATATTCTTTATGTTTTGGAGATGGCAGACCTATCTTGGAGGGTTTCACTGATTCTGATATGGCAGGTGACTTGGACAAAAGAAAGTCCACATCTGGATACTTATTTACCTTTGCAGGGAGAGCCGTATCATGGCAATCAAAGCTGCAAAAGTGTATCGCTCTATCCACCACAGAAGCTGAATATATCGCTGCCACAGAAGCTAGCAAGGAGCTCTTGTGGATGAAGAACTTCCTAAAGGAGTTATAGCTCAAGCAAGAGAAGTACACTCTTTACTGTGACAGTCAGAGCGCCATCGACTTGAGTAGAAACGCTACATATCACTCAAGGACAAAGCACATCGACGTACGCCATCACTGGATCCGAGATGCTTTGGAGAATCAACTGATGCACATTAAGAAGGTTGATACAAGCCAAAATCCGTCGGACATGATGACGAAGCCTCTACCAAAAGAGAAGCATGACTTCTGCCGAAGGAAGGCAGGTATGACTACTGTTTGAAAACCTCTCTCCTCATGAGGATGGAGGGGGAGATTGATGGGAACGGGGTCCATCCCCATGATGAACCAATATGGATTTGATCCATAAAAATCGGTCACCCATGGTTGGGTTCGGCCAAGTACTTAGCCATTTTTCTGGGTGCAGTTTCTGTGACTAGATACAGTTTTGGGAGCCGTTTTCGGAGCTGTTGTAGGCATAATTAGGCTCGGTCTTCAACACGAAAGTTGTTGGAAAAAGTTTTCTCTTTCATTCCAGCTTTGAACCAGATCATTCTGAGGTGTATTGAAGAAGTTATGGCTCTCGAAAGTAGGCTATCTGTTCATATTCTGCATGTATTCATCTTGCATGCAATAATGATGTATTGCCTTTCTCCATGCATTGGAAGATGGAAGGACTAATCTTGGGAGATGAAAGGGCTGCCCTTTGGACTTCTTCATACATAGAGTGGTGTACCCAAGAGGCTTATCCTCCTTATAAATAGAGGGGAGATGGTGAAGGTTAAAACACAACTTGTAATCCTCACACTTGTAATTCTTTCAAGTGGGCATTGAGAGATAGTGATCCTCAAGTGAAGTTGTACCAACTTGAGAGAAGAGCTCTTTGTAATCTTTCATTTGATTATAGTGAAAAAGGCGAAGGAGGAGCGGGTGAGGACGTAGGCTCAAATTGAGCCGAACCTCGGTAAATCTTGTGTGTGCATCTCTCTTATTTTTTGCTTCCCTACCATTTCTATTTTATATTCACATCTCATCACAAAGACGGGAAAGGTCTTGTTTTTCCCAACAACTGTGCAGTAGATTGTGTGTTGATCCATTGATGTTGTAACTGTGCCTGTTCTTTTAATTTTTTTATTTATTTAGAGAACACCCATTGATGGTTTTCATAAATTCTTTGGATCTGCATTTAACCATGAGCCTTCAAGCAAAGCCCCATTTTGCTAAACTTATTCACTATAATAATAATAATTATTATTATTATTATTATTATTTTATTATTATTATTATTTTTGTAAAGATATTTTCTTCTTTCTCTATTAGCAATGGACCAACTTATTTATCTCTATCTCTAAAACGGTTCAAAGTTGAACCGCCTAAACCGTCTAAATTTAAATGAAAGGATTGTAGGATACTAGGATGCAAAGGGACATAAACTCTGGCAGGCAAGACCGCAGTATAGACATTATAACAAACAGTTGGCGTGCAAAGATTAATATACCTTATATACGTGTTTTAAGCCGGATCCAGAGCATCTCGACGACGACGACGACGAGAGAAACCACCGCTCAGTGATCCAGAGTCCTTTCTTGCGGCCGGAACATGACTTGAAAATGAAATCGAAGGTGAAGATGGGGAGAGGAGAGAAGCTGAGATGGGAGTTACAGAGAGAGGTTGAGTGAGAGAGGAGTTTTCGTACATGAGAGAGGACGGGGCTTGTGGCGGGGTTCGGGGAGCCGGGAGGGGACGTTTGTAGCCTGCAGATTTACATAGAGAGAGGGGGGGTGTCCGATAGCCATATGCGAGTGAGAGGTCTTCACTCTTCAGTGAAATATTTGTGTTCACTGTGCGGGCTGGGCCGGTTTGATGTGCGGACTGAACTTGAGGTGGGCTAAGAAGTTTAGAAAAAAAAAACCATTTAGAAAACTTTGGGTAGAGAAAAGTTGGGGTGGGCTGGAGCCCACCGTAGCCCACACCATAGTTGCGGCCCTGCTTGGCAGTGGACCATTTAGTTCTTAGATCGAATTCGGTATTGAAGATTTGAGCATAAGTTAGTTCAGTTAAACCAGATTTGTCCTACAATTTTCTTAAATATGTTTTTGAAGAATCCTAGTTTCACACAGTAATGGAACTCTCATGTAAGATGGAGAAGAGAAATGAGGTAATTTCTTTGGAGGGGATTAGGGACTAGCATTCTCCACCCTTCCATATATAGACAAGTAGGAGCTCTAATGGATGCACCCACATACGGGCGGATTACCAATAGAACCCAACCTATATGGCATGTCACGTATCGGTTTCGCATGACCAAAAAGTTGTCACTGGATATGATGTCGTATAAATCTAAATTATGCTTGTACAAGACAAAACAAACATGGTCGATAAAATATCTCTGAATCAAAGTCTTTGCAGCAAAAATAAACATAATAATTGATAGACAAAGATAAATAAAAAATAATTTTTTTTTTTGATAATTTAAAGCCGAATTACAATGGCTCTTAGGCCAAAAGAATAACTCAATTAAAAATAATAGATTTTATTACAATGAACGATGCAACAAAACTTACAACTCGTGAAACTAATACAATTAACACTACAAAAAAGATAGATTTTGGGACGACACTATTTGACACTATTTGATACGCTATTTTTAAGAGTCCTAAAAGATTAATATTTGGGACGATTATTTATTTTGTAATAAAAAATAATAATATTTATGACAGATTTGTTTATTGACCCAAATAATATAACTTATTTTGGACTAAAAGTTGGTTTTGTCCCAAAAAAAAACTCAATAAGGAAAAATAAATCGGGCACTGGAACTCAAAAAACTAGAGGGCAAAAAGTTTTGTTCCTTTCTTTTAATTAATTTTTAGTAATGTTTAACCTAACAGATCTCAACCGATCAATTATTTCATCTGAACCATTCAATTGTGTTAGGTTAATAAGAGGTAAATCATTTCTTCTCTCTCGAATTTGTATGGCGGGGGAAGGAAGACTAACAGCTTCACCGACTAAACTCATTCTCACCGATCAAAATTTTAGTCGAGTATTATTCAAAACTCATTCTCTCTTATTTGTTTATTCAAAGTTAGTGATGAGCTCCTCTCCCATTGCCAGCTGATTGGGAGGGAGCTCTAGTGGAAACCACCATGAATTGAACTAGGGTTTCGAAAAGAATCAAGAATTGAAGAACAATTTGGGGAAACAATTTTATTCAAAACTCAAAAGAAGCGGGAAAGTTGGTTACATCTAAGTACATGTTCTTGATTACCAAATGTCTGATACCCTCATTTCTCTTACTGATACCTACTTATAAAATTTGAATATTGTGTCAAAAGACTACCTTACCCTCAACTAAGTTCTACAGTATTCTGATTCTACAGTACACTGACTACTTTGCCCTTCACTAAGTCTTGCACTCGTGAATGAGTAATTGTTGCTCAAGCCCGATAATTGGAGCTTCTTGTACCCAAACTGATGAGCTTTTGATACTCTAACTGATACAATACTCTGATACTGGCAATGCTTGGAACCCGGATACCTCTTCACTGAGTTCAGTGAATTGGGGACGCAACAATACTCCCCCCTTACTTTGACCTTGCCTCAAGGTCAAATTAAGGATAGTCCTTGAGAAACTTTTCATATGGTACCCAAGTAGCATTATCCGGTTCTTCATTCTTCCACTGCACTAGTAGATCCACAGAAGTCTTATTCCTTCTTTGAGCAAGCCTTCTATCCGAAATCCATTCATGTTCTTGTAGTAGCTCCTCCCTGATTGTAGGTACACCCTCCTGAATTGCCACCCTTGAGCCTACATGCTTCTTGAGCTGGGATACATGGAAAACATGGTGAACCAAAGATTCTTCTGGTAATGCTAACATGTAAGCCACTGCACCCACCCTAGCTAACACTTGGTAAGGACCATAGTACTTAGGACTTACCTTCTGAGGTCTTCTCTGAGATACTGAGACTTGTCTATAGGGCTGAAGTTTGAGGTAGACCCAATCTCCTTCCACAAACACTCTGTCAATCCTATTTTCATCTGCCAATTTCTTCATCCTATCCTGGGCTAAGAGTAAATTGTCCTTGAGGATATGTAATGAGTGGTCCCTTGATACTATAGCTTCTGCCACTTCCTTGTCCTGTGCAAGGTCTGGAACATAAGTCAGAATATTTGGGGGAGGTCTTCCATAAACAACATCGAAAGGAGTAAGCTTGGTGGAGGAGTGCCAGTTAGTGTTGAACCAGTATTCAGCCCACATTAAGTGCTTGGACCACTCCTTAGGCTTATGGCTGCAAAAATATCTCAAATAACCCTCCACACACCTATTTGTAACCTCCGTCTGACCATCGGTTTGGGGGTGGTAGGAGGTACTATAGTTAAGTTGAGTCCCCTGCAATTTAAATAATTTCCTCCAAAACATGCTAGTAAAAATAGGATCTCTGTCAGTCATAATTGTCTTGGGCATGCCATGTAGTTTAAAAACTCCTTCTAAGAATACTTGGGCCACAATTGCAGCAGTATAAGGGTGGTTTAAAGCAAACAAATGAACATATTTGGAGAGTCTATCTACTATTATCAAGATAGTAGACTTGTGGTGACATATGGGCAACCCTTCTATGAAGTTCATAGAGACACCCTCCCACACCCTTTCAGGAATTGTTAGGGGTTGCAGTAACCCTGCAGGAGAAGTATTCTCATACTTGTTTTGTTGGTAAACTTCACAAGCTTTCACATAATCCTGCACATTTTCTTCATCCCAGTCCAATAGCACACCTTCCTGAGCCTATGGAGAGTTTTAATGGACCCTGAGTGACCTGCAATAGGCATATCATAATGTTCTCTGATCATCATGGTGACAAACTCAGAGTTTGGGTCTATTAACAACCTATTCTTGTAAAATAAGAGTCCATCCTTGTAGGAATATTTGTTAGACTTAAGCAACCATTGCTCCCACTCAGAGAGCTTACTCTGATAATAAGTAGATCCTTGCATTGCCTCTTTAAAATCCTACACCCAATGGGACTCCACTGCAGTCAAACCTGTGAGGTCTATCACTCCTCTTCTAGATAGGCCATTTGCTGCTTGATTCTCCTTTCCCCTCTTATATACCACCATGTATTTATAGCCATAAAGCTGTATTATCCACTTGTATTGAGCCTCAGTATGGACTCTCTGTTCAAGAATGTGCTTCAGGGCCTTGTGATCTATCCTGATGATGAATTGTCTTCCCCACAGATACTGCTTCCACTTTTTAATTGCCAAAAGAATGGCCAATATCTCCTTCTTATAGGTTCTCATTGCTACAGTCCTCCCCTTAAGACCTTGACTCATAAAGGCTAAGGGTCTCCCCTTTTGCATGAGAACATCCCCTATTCCCCCACCTGATGCATCACATTCCAGAATAAAATCTTTATTAAAATTAGGCATTGTCAATACTGGGGCTTGAGTCATCACTCTTTAAGATTTTCAAAGGCTAACTGAGCCTCATTCCCCCATGAGAATGCATTTTTATTTAAGAGATTAGTAAGTGGTCCTGCTATCGTCCCATACCCCTTCACAAATCTTTTATAATAACCTGTCAACCCAAGGAATCCTCTTATCTCTTTAATTGTTTTTGGTCTGGGCCACTCTAACACTGCCTTGGTCTTATCTTGGTCAACTTCCACTGCTAAACCAGAAATGATGTGACCCAGGTAACCAACATGTCTCCTACCAAACTGGCATTTACTCCTCTTCAGCTTCAGTTGATTTGCATCTAACTTTTCAAACACCCTTCACAAATGGACACAATGACTATCAATGTCAGTGCTGTAGATAAGTATATCATCAAAAAAAACCAATACAAACTTCCTCAAAAAGTCTTTCTCATGAGTCCTAAATGTCGTCTTATGTATATCAGATTCTGCCATCCGTATCTGATGGTACCCTGACCTCAAGTCCTTGGAAAAGTAATGAGCTCCTCCCAGATCATCAAACAATTCTATGAAAGGAATTGGGTACTTGTCTTTGATTGTATTTTGGTTTAAAGACCTATAGTCTATACACATCCTCCATGTGCCATCTGATTTTTTTACCAAGATCACATGAGAGGAGTAAGAGCTATGACTGGGTCTCACAATGCTTATTTCTAGCATTTCTCTTACCTGTTTCTCTATCTCATTTTTATACAGGTAAAGGTGCCCATAAGGCCTGCTACACACTGGTTTAGTACCAGGCAACAATGAGATTTGATGATCACAATCCCTCTGTGGAGGCAAGCCTATTGGTTCACTAAACAAATGCTCATAATCATGCAACACTTCAGTAATGTTCTCTGCCATATCTTTCTCTTCTTGATATTCATCAATAGTGCACAGTTGTATGATAAAGACTTGTGCCCCTGTCTTAGATCCCTGCTAACAGGTTCCTTATTTTGTTGCCCATTATTGCTAATGCCATTGAACTGATAGCTGATTCCCTGATCCTCATATCTCATAGTGAGGGCTTGGAAGTTCCACACAATGTCCCCAAGTGTACTGAGCCAACTTGCTCCCAGTACTACCTGACATCCTGTAATAGGTAGTGCTAAGAGGTCTATAACGAGCTTCCTTCCTTGACATTCTATTACTACCCCCTTGCAAATTCCTTTACTAAGTTTTTTTTTTCACCATTAGCTACCTGAACCTCAAAGGGTTTATTCTTACAGAGTGGTAATCCCAGCCACTTGTTGAACCCTTCACCAATGAAGTTATGAGTAGACCCTGAGTCTATAAGTATAGTGACTGGCTTGTTCAAAACTGTCCCTCTTAACCTCATAGTGGAATAATGAGAATACCCAGACAAGGGACTGTACTACTAGGTTCTTCCTCTTTTTTATCATCTATTAGCATGTATAACCTTTTTTCCTTGAACTTATGTCCCCTCACCCATTTTTTATCACAGTAGTAACACAGTCCAAGGTTCCTCCTCTTAAGTACTTCTGAAGGTGATATAGTGCATGTTGCTTGTATAGCAGCGGAGTGGACACCTGAGCTCTGTGCTGGTTGGACACTCTTCTTGTAATTCTTCTGGGTAGATGATGAACTGCCACTGGTAGTGTTCTTGTGGCCTTAGAGAATAGGAGTTGTAACTACCACATTTCTAGAATAGAAGTATTTTTGTTATTTTGTATTATTATAAATATTGTGTTTATATTTTTTTAATATAGTGTGCATATTATAAATATTGTAACCATTAATATTATTGGTAGTGATTAGACTATTTAATTAGATATGACCCTAATGGACCTAACCAACTTGACATGACAACTTAACCAATTACTTAGACTAGTCCATGTAGACCCAATTAGTAACTCATTCTCTTTAATTAGAGTTTAGACATTAGCCTTCATTAAGAAGAGAAGCTTTCCCACTAATTATTTTTTTATGACAACCCAAAGGGCATTCTAGTCTTATTAGATTACTTGGGAAATAAGCCTAGGGTGATCGATCCTAATTTGAGGAGGAGACTCTCTCTCTCTCTCTCTCTCTCTCTCTCTCTCCTCCATTCATTTATTCTATTTTAATTCATAATTAGTGTTATTCCCTAAATAGTTAATCATCCCTCCACCAAATTCTTTACAAATCTTTCTTAAATTCACTCATCCTTACCAACTAAGGAGACTAGAAGCTTGAGTTTGGCAAGAGCACTTGGAGAGGAGACTTTGGGGCTAGAAGCTTATGTCCTATTGTGTCCATCTTGATTTTGTATTGGAAATTCATCTCCCAATATATATAATTCTAAAATTCCCTTTAATTTAGATTCTAATTATTGTATTTGACCATTATGAACCCTTCCATGGCTTAGGGTTACCTATAGGAAGAAGAACTAGGTTCTTTTGATGTCTATTGTGAAAACTACATTGACTTTTGTGGTCAAATTAAAAAAAACTGTGTTTGGGCTACTAGGTGTTTGATGGAATGATTTTGAAGTGTGATGCACGATTTGGAAGGGCGTATGTGTCCACAAATAGATACGGCGAGTGTGTATCGTGATACGTCGTAAAACGGTATTGTAGGAAAGGATATTTGCTTGTGTAGAGGGCTCTAACATTCCAAAGTTATTTTATTACATTTAAATAGCTATTATATATATTATATTAGTGTATTTAATATATTGTTAGTGTCGCATGAGCTTGGGGAGAGTATCGTGAGGTTTTGGGTGCGTATCGTGAGTATCTTGGTGTGTGCACACTAAGTGTTTCTTGTATTGCATTGGTGTGGGTGTGAGCCTATATATTTTTTTCTTTTTTTTTCCTACTCCTAGGCTACCCCCTACCCCCTACACACACACACACACACACACACACACACACACACACACATATATATATATATATATATATATATATATATATATATATATATATATATATATATATATGTGTGTGTGTGTGTGTGTGTGTGTGTGTGTGTGTGTTAATGAGTGTGTCATTGGTGTGCAGTCAGTGAAATATAGAGAGGGGGTTATGTGCAATGTTCAGTGTATATTTGCAGTGTCTGTGGTTGTGTGTGTGTGCATATAATCGAGGAAGAGGAGGCCCTGGTCTGTGCTCTGTGAGTTCTGTAGTGAGGTGTGTGTATGACTGGAGGAATGGGATGCTATGAGTGGTGCACTGTGTGCAGATGGGGGAATGTACCTTGTAGATATTGTGCAGTGTGTGGGATTGTCAAGATGAGAACAACAACATGTTGCATTGGCATTTGGGTCATTTAGGAGACTGGAGGCTTGGGTAAGTGATAAGGTGTATGTGCACTTACCTGGGTATATCAAGGATTAGTAGGAGGTATGCTTTGATTGCCAACTATTAGTGGAAACTGAGAACAACAACAGATTGCAGCAGCAGTTTCAGTTAAGTGGGATGTGTATCACTTGATACACTCATTGAGATGGTGAGGTGTTGGTAGTACCAGTTAGGGGGGGGGATTAAGTTCAGGTGTTGGAGAAGTTGGGTCACCAACAGCAACATGAAGTTGGCCAGCAAGAGCAGTGAAGGATCGAGGGGGAGTTGATTTGTGTGTATATTGGTTGTTGTGAGCCGTGAAGACTTGATAAGGTGAGGGAAATCATGGTATGTTCAGGTAGCTATATGAGTGTGTAAGTTCAGCATATCAGTGAGAGGGGGGAATGCAAGGTCTGTTCAGACCTGGGTTAAGATCAACACCAAGCATGGCATTAAGAGCAGTTACATTGGCAAATTAAGAGCAGTCACATTGGCTAAAGTAGTAGCAAAAGGGAAGAACAACAATATCAGTGGTAGTAGAATATTCAGTTATGAGAGTGTTTCAGTTGTGTACATGCAATCGAGGGTGTATCCTGGGTAGAGATTTCAGTCCAACGTGTGTTAGCTTGATTAGGAGAGTTCAGTTCAAGTGAACCGTTTGGTGATGTGAACCTAAGGGTGTACTTGTAAGTAATTAGTTGAGTTAGAATAGTGGGTAATATAGAGGGTATGTTAGCACCAAGGGTATACTTAGAGGTAGTGGTCTAGGTAAGTAGGTAATGAGTTAAGTTCAAGTTAAGGTGTTAGTTAAGCATTAAGATATTATATAAATATATATAGTTAAGGTATTGGTCTTCCTTGAAGTAGTAGCAAGGTAAGTGGGTATTGGGTATTGGCAATGAGGTTATAGATTAAAATACTAGGAGTAAATGTTATATTGGAGTTATATATTATATATGATGTATAATATAGTATATTAGTTAGTATATCAAGCATTAGCTAGTATACCTTAGATATTATCAAGTATAACTAGTATAAACCTAGGATCAAGGTATGGACCTAGTATACCTAGTATAACTTAGTATTAGATAGGTATGGCCTAGTATAGCTTTATAAACTAACTTGGTAGATATCTTTGAACCAAAATCTAGGAAATTAACCTAATTTAACCAAATAACCTAGCTTTGACTAGAGTGACCTAACATGACATAGAAACGGCCTAGGAAGCATATTTTGACTCATTTAGCCTATTTATCACTTTATTATATCACATTGACATGGTATTTCATATATAGGTGTGTGACACCAGTTCGGACACCGAGTTACATCTTTTGCTCAGGACCACAAGCGAGTACTTTCTCTAATAGTTTTTATTATTTGATAATTAA
Organism: Iris macrosiphon; assembly: GCA_036927795.1. Lineage (NCBI taxonomy): Eukaryota > Viridiplantae > Streptophyta > Magnoliopsida > Asparagales > Iridaceae > Iris > Iris macrosiphon. Next base: position 151,598,896 of record JAYESA010000002.1, on the reverse strand, counting down.
TATAATACAAGTATTTAGAAATATTTTACTTGATTTCTGACACATTGGTATACGGACTAGTATACACATGGATCTTCAGTCATGGGATGTTATTCTTGTTTCATTGTTCTTCGTGTTATCGTATGGTTATTAGACAATGTTTAATATTAGACAATGTTCAATATTCAATGCTCAATATTTTAGAATGTCTTGAGTACCTTGCAGTGTAACATGTCATGGTTGGATCCATTGTACTAGTTAGAAAAAAAGGGAGAAGTGCTAGCTAGATATGTAATCAAAGCCTAGACAATGTTCAATGTTTAAGTTAGACAATATTTATCCAACGTTTAAGTTAGACAATGTTTATCCAATGTTTAAGTAGACAATGTTCAACCCAAGTCAATCACATATTTAACTAGTATTTCAAACACTCAGTGTAGTTACAGTTCTTCATTATATTCTATTTTATTGTCTTTATTCTATTTTATTGTGATCAGTTTATACCATATTGCTCTAGATTATTTGTCTCTTTCCTACCATAGTATGTGTCACGCCCCAGTCCCAAAATACCGAGGGACCGGACGCGTGATAATGGCCAGCAGCACACACCGATGGACAAACCCAATTTAATGGATCCATCGGGGCATACTTAAGCTGTAGTACAACAATAAGGGTCTAGATATACTAATCTCATCCACATATATGAATACAATAATATCAGAATCATAAATCAAGATCAATCTCAATAAAATATAAACTCGGGAAATAACCCGGTAATGAGTCTGATACAGCTGTCAAGATATAAAAATAAAGATAACTACATCAAATACTGAGTATGGAAACAGTATATACTCAGAAGATAACCTCGGTGATCACTCGTCTACTGAATCTGGTACTGCTCCAGTGTCTGCTCCTGCTCCTGCTAATGCTCCTGTCCTGTATACCTCGGGGTCGATCTCATCTGCTAATCCTGGGGACATAATCCGGATCTAGGTCCTCAGGGGACATAGCAAGGTACAAAATAACTCATGCCAAAATAAGTGCAGCAATATATGAAACAATATGGGGTAAACTATATAACCAGCTAAGTGATATGCAAGTGAGAGTTTTAGCCATACTCGGGCTGAGACTACTACAGGATCAGTGTCGGAGAACCCATAGCAGTATTTTCTCGAAGGGCCAGAACTGGTGCCATAGCTCTGTGTCAGAGACTAAGACACATCCAGATTACAATATATATAATATAATCAGCCTTTGATATGGTAATACTCTCCCCACCCAATGTAACCACGCCTCTCATGTCCATAACGTCTCATGTCCATGTCAAGCGGGATCATATCTAATGCAACAAGTCATATAATATCTAAGAATATAATGTCTATGTCAAGTCCTGTATCCTACACAGAATCACCATGAATATCTCAGGAAGATCCTGTCTCATGAATAGTGTCAAGTGTCCTGGGTCGTAGTGTACTTGATAAGACAAGTACGAGAATGTAAAGTGTCACGAATGTCCATCTCTAGATGACAGTACCCAACACCGCGTACGGTGTTGGCACCCGACTAATAATCGGACGCTAAGTACGTCACACGGTCCTAGGTTAAGCATGCACATCAATATAAATAAAGTAAGGAAAATATGTAACAATACTGCAGAGTTTGGCAAGGTACACTTGCCTGGGGTCCTGCTGCTGGTATGAATCAGAGTCCAAGTCACAGTCCAAATAGCCTATGTATTACAATTTATCATGTCAAAAGATAATTTATTTTAACTTATTTAATTCTGGAATAATTACTCTAAAATCCTATTTTAATCTTATTATTCTGATTTTTAGGTTAATTCCTAAATTTTGTCCAAAGGAACTGAATTTTATCAACTCGAGACTCATGGCACGCAAATCGAGGCGCTCTGTTGACCAAAAAGTCAACCGACACAAACTCAACTTTCATGCATGATTTCCTGTAGATTTCATCATCAAAAACATGCTGTAATTTACGGCTCGTCCAAATTCAAATTCGTTTGGGAATTATGGCACATACAAGTTTCGTATCGTGCACCGATGGTTAAATTCTAACCTAGAAGTTCTACAGAATTAACAGTATGAAAATACATCGAATTAAATTCTGGGAAAAACATATGTCAATGATCTCGACATTAGCTTTCCGAAATTTTAAACGGTTCATGATTCTGACTCCTGGTTCTCCCGGAATCGCGAAAACATCAAAACACGTCTATTTTTGGACATGCTGTGCTCTACGAATTTTCCAGAATTTAATACTAATAATTTAGAAAAACAATTTATATTATCAGAAATCTAACCTCATTATCGTTCTAACAAAAAAAACTGGAGCGTGTTTGGAGTCCGGAGCTAGGAGATATCGTCTTTTTAATTCGTCATAACTAGTAGAAAATGAGGCTGAATTTATGACGAATTTTGACTATTTTTTGGACGAAAAAGAGAGGAATTTGGGAAAGAAAAATATGAAGATGAGGTATTTATAATGGTGGACACTACTTAATTAAATACGACTAGGATTGGTTAATTTGGATAGGATTATGATGAATTTAAATAAGGATAGGATATGCATGAAGTTGATTTCCTAGTAGGTTCAGGATTTGAATTAATTTAAAATAGAGTTTGAATTTATCTCAATAATTTATAATCTTAAATATAATTAAAGATAATACAAATAATTTATAAAATCTTATTAATATCTATTAACACTAAATTAGTATCTATCTAATATTAAGACTATATATATCCAAATAAATCCTAAATAATTTTAAAATCTAAATAAATTTCTTAAAATTCTAAATAAAATATTTTAAACTAAAATAAATATTTGCTAGGAACGACATGCAAGTATGGTCGTATAGTAAATCATAGAAGTCCTAGAAATTTATGTTTTCTAAGTTTTAATTACCAAAAATTCTAGAAAAAATCTCCAAAAATCTAAAATAACCTAAAATAATTCTAAATGAATATTTATATAAGTAAATATAACAAGAAATTTATTTTCTAATTAACTAAGAGCATATTCTAAATAAATTCAACATATATAATAAATATAATAATATAAAATATACACAAAATACCTATTTTGGGTGAGGGAGTTTACAATCTACCCAACTTAAAACAATTTCGTCCTCGAAATTAAAATAAGACATAATTTGTTAAATCCTTCACATTCGTACATAAGGTATGTCAATCGCAATCTCTTCCAAAAATTTAAATAACAAAATCTATTCGAATCTATCGTGATCACTTCAAAATTAATATAACCACTGTTTAAATCAAAATTCAACCTGTCGTAATCTTTTCTCGATTTTTAAATAATCAACATCCAAATCTGACTCAAGTCTATATGACATCCCACATTAAAATTTATATCATAATTTCCAACTATCATAATCTCCTCTAGACTTTGAACAATAAACAATTCTAATCAAATCTTATTCCTATTCTTAACTTAAGAATGTTGTACTATTCAAATATTTAAACTCAATTTACATCCTCAATATTTCAAATAGGTGACCCAACAATCAAAATTGAACTTTTAATTCAAATCATCAAATTGTAAAATTTAAATCTAATTTACCAATTGTTCAAGTCTAAAATTCTATATTTATCCTCAAAATTTAAATCGATGATTCATCCTTCAATATTCAAAATTTAAATCATGTGCTCAAAGTATAAATATTGGGTCCTCAATATCAAGATTTTTAAAATTCATTAAATCCTCATTATCTTAATCCCTCTATTAAAATTCTCCACATTAAAAGGACTTAATCTCTCAATCTAATCCTACTTGATCACAATCTAAAAGAATTCTCCTCAAGTTTAATACTGTAATTTCTACCCAACTTAGAATTTACCCATCTATCACATAAGGCTCTTACACTTAAGAAAAATATTCCTCAATTTATTTTCTCATGTCATTCAATCCTCAAAACTTTAACACCAACTATATCATATGTGATATGCCCTTAATCAATTTATAAAAGGGTCATCAACAATGCGACCGGCCTGTGGGGTATATCTAGTACTGTCTATATATCAACTTATACCAAGCACGAGGTTTCGTCTTTCCGAAATAAGGGAAGACGGAGATCACTAATAAAGAGTTCAAGGGTGAGGTAATTTAATAGAAGTATCGGGGTCAAGGCGTTTAAAGAATTCAAATGGGAATTGTCAAGCAGTTGTGGATTGAAATCTATTATGGTAATTCTTATTCACATGCTCGCATCGGTACAGTTATGTAGCAGATACGATATACTCAGACATATCTAGAGGGCAAGTACATTCGTCTACTAATCACTATATATCTCAATCCACGTACGATAGTTATGCGAAGGGGCGAACCAAGCCCACTATGGTTGATCAGACCGTAGTACACTGATTCTGAAATGTATCAGTGTGTTAACCCACTTATACATATATCATGATCAAGCTCGATAGAAGAGTAAGCTTGTAAAACTAGGCTATATTAACAGCATAAGTCAAGGTAGTACAACAAATATAAGTACGCTAGATGATGATGAAAGGAGGTACAAATTAATTCAAGTTCACAAAACAAAAACAACCAAGCAACCATAATAATAGCAGACTCTACAATCTCTACCGTTATCACACAACCTCCTTGTCTAAGTCGCTAGTCGACCAAATAGGGGTACGGGTCTCTAATTTCTACAGTCTGAATAAACACTATCTTCTTATATAAGTCTAAAGTTGTGTCATCCTAGTTCACCTCATCAATGGGTCAATAGGGCTAGGTGGTATTATGTTGTGAGGCATACTACCCAACTTAAAACAATAAACTAATACTGAAATTATTTTAAGGATACCGTGGAAACTCTTGTTAAGGTCTACGAGAAGGGGTCTTGGTACCTATTAGGGTATCCTCCTATATTACATAGGTCATGGTCGTCTTAAGTCTTAGTCTTAGTACTTATAGGACAAGTGTCTTACTAGCCGTTAAGGGGGAAAGGAATCTAACTGGTATCGGGGTGGGGGTACTAATTACGCGACTTAAAGCTAAGGGGTAATCATAAGGTCATAATCTACAACTTAACTTAAACTGTCAAGTTCTAATTACAAATCACAAAATTCAAAAATTTAAGAGTAACAACCAAAATAAAAAATAAGAAGCGCACAGGAATCAAGGCAGGATGCAAGTCAAGAAATTAATTCGAATCCGATATAGATGTCAAGAACGATTCAAGCAAGTGGATGAGATCCAAAAACTTATCCTAATCTTATTGCAGGCTTGCTCGGTCCCTAAGTTGAAACCGAACAATTTAGTCGTTGACCTGCATGGGCCACCACAAAAACCATGTCACGCCCCAGTCCCAAAATACCGAGGGACCGGACGCGTGATAATGGCCAGCAGCACACACCGATGGACAAACCCAATTTAATGGATCCATCGGGGCATACTTAAGCTGTAGTACAACAATAAGGGTCTAGATATACTAATCTCATCCACATATATGAATACAATAATATCAGAATCATAAATCAAGATCAATCTCAATAAAATATAAACTCGGGAAATAACCCGGTAATGAGTCTGATACAGCTGTCAAGATACAAAAATAAAGATAACTACATCAAATACTGAGTATGGAAACAGTATATACTCAGAAGATAACCTCGGTGATCACTCGTCTACTGAATCTGGTACTGCTCCAGTGTCTGCTCCTGCTCCTGCTAATGCTCCTGTCCTGTATACCTCGGGGTCGATCTCATCTGCTAATCCTGGGGACATAATCCGGATCCAGGTCCTCAGGGGACATAGCAAGGTACAAAATAACTCATGCCAAAATAAGTGCAGCAATATATGAAACAATATGGGGTAAACTATATAACCAGCTAAGTGATATGCAAGTGAGAGTTTTAGCCATACTCGGGCTGAGACTACTACAGGATCAGTGTCGGAGAACCCATAGCAGTATTTTCTCGAAGGGCCAGAACTGGTGCCATAGCTCTGTGTCAGAGACTAAGACACATCCAGATTACAATATATATAATATAATCAGCCTTTGATATGGTAATACTCTCCCCACCCAATGTAACCACGCCTCTCATGTCCATAACGTCTCATGTCCATGTCAAGCGGGATCATATCTAATGCAACAAGTCATATAATATCTAAGAATATAATGTCTATGTCAAGTCCTGTATCCTACACAGAATCACCATGAATATCTCAGGAAGATCCTGTCTCATGAATAGTGTCAAGTGTCCTGGGTCGTAGTGTACTTGATAAGACAAGTACGAGAATGTAAAGTGTCACGAATGTCCATCTCTAGATGACAGTACCCAACACCGCGTACGGTGTTGGCACCCGACTAATAATCGGACGCTAAGTACGTCACACGGTCCTAGGTTAAGCATGCACATCAATATAAATAAAGTAAGGAAAATATGTAACAATACTGCAGAGTTTGGCAAGGTACACTTGCCTGGGGTCCTGCTGCTGGTATGAATCAGAGTCCAAGTCACAGTCCAAATAGCCTATGTATTACAATTTACCATGTCAAAAGATAATTTATTTTAACTTATTTAATTCTGGAATAATTACTCTAAAATCCTATTTTAATCTTATTATTCTGATTTTTAGGTTAATTCCTAAATTTTGTCCAAAGGAACTGAATTTTATCAACTCGAGACTCATGGCACGCAAATCGAGGCGCTCTGTTGACCAAAAAGTCAACCGACACAAACTCAACTTTCATGCATGATTTCCTGTAGATTTCATCATCAAAAACATGCTGTAATTTATGGCTCGTCCAAATTCAAATTCGTTTGGGAATTATGGCACATACAAGTTTCGTATCGTGCACCGATGGTTAAATTCTAACCTAGAAGTTCTACAGAATTAACAGTATGAAAATACATCAAATTAAATTCTGGGAAAAACATATGTCAATGATCTCGACATTAGCTTTCCGAAATTTTAAACGGTTCATGATTCTGACTCCTGGTTCTCCCGGAATCGCGAAAACATCAAAACACGTCTATTTTCGGACATACTGTGCTCTACGAATTTTCTAGAATTTAATACTAATAATTTAGAAAAACAATTTATATTATCAAAAATCTAACCTCATTATCGTTCTAACAAAAAAAACTGGAGCGTGTTTGGAGTCCGGAGCTAGGAGATATCGTCTTTTTAATTCGTCATAACTAGTAGAAAATGAGGCTGAATTTATGACGAATTTTGACTATTTTTTGGACGAAAAAGAGAGGAATTTGGGAAAGAAAAATATGAAGATGATGTATTTATAATGGTGGACACTACTTAATTAAATACGACTAGGATTGGTTAATTTGGATAGGATTATGATGAATTTAAATAAGGATAGGATATGCATGAAGTTGATTTCCTAGTAGGTTCAGGATTTGAATTAATTTAAAATAGAGTTTGAATTTATCTCAATAATTTATAATCTTAAATATAATTAAAGATAATACAAATAATTTATAAAATCTTATTAATATCTATTAACACTAAATTAGTATCTATCTAATATTAAGACTATATATATCCAAATAAATCCTAAATAATTTTAAAATCTAAATAAATTTCTTAAAATTCTAAATAAAATATTTTAAACTAAAATAAATATTTGCTAGGAACGACATGCAAGTATGGTCGTATAGTAAATCATAGAAGTCCTAGAAATTTATGTTTTCTAAGTTTTAATTACCAAAAATTCTAGAAAAAATCTCCAAAAATCTAAAATAACCTAAAATAATTCTAAATGAATATTTATATAAGTAAATATAACAAGAAATTTATTTTCTAATTAACTAAGAGCATATTCTAAATAAATTCAACATATATAATAAATATAATAATATAAAATATACACAAAATACCTATTTTGGGTGAGGGAGTTTACAGTATGATATTGTTTCATTGTTTTCGTCTTGTATTACATTCTTTATTTCTGTTCATAGTCATTATCAATTAACTTGGAACTGATATTGGGTTATACTCGCTCCATCCTGACTGGATATATTTTCAGATAATTGTTTAAAGAAGATGTGTTCCACCTATTACGAGCCACAAGATGGCGAGCCACCTGAGGATCTAGTGCCAGCTACTGAGGCGACTTAGATTTCTATTAGCTTATTGTATATGTTTCAGTTTTAGACTTTGGCATGTATATATTATTTGAGACTTGTGTGGTAGCTAGACTATTGGTCTTGGATGGATTGTATTGTGATTTCGTGACTCTTTCTTCTATTTTATATTGTGCATTTATCTTCCTTTAGTTTTATATTGTAATTGAGTATTGATTATCATTGTCATATATCATATTATCCTCCATTTTGAGTTGAGATAGCATTTGACAGATTTCATATATATATATATATATATATATATATATATATATATATATATTGTGTTAAATAGATAGATAGTATAGTTGACCTAGACAGTATTCTACCATCGATGTTGCGGCGTAGGCTAGACGTACCCACGTACTCATGCCCTTACACCGGGTGCGGGTCGTGACAGGAGTTGGCTTATATCCCTTCTTGATTGCAAGTAATTTTGATTCATGCAACTTAGCCACCTGCATGGTTGCAGGTAAACTCACAGGTTGTGATATCAATACCTCATATCTCACTTCATCCTTGAGTCCCCCTATAAATTGGCTCATGAGACAAGATTCAGATAATCCATAGACCTTCTTTGAGATCTTCTGAAATTGCAGGGTATAATCATGGATTGTCCCTTCTTATTTGAGAAGCTTAAGTTCAATACTATGGTCAGTAAATTGGGAGGGACAAAACTCAGATTTAATACTGTGGCAAAACTCTTCCCAGGTGACTATTCTCCACTGGACCTGAGTAACCAGTCAACCCAATAAGCTGTTATCCCCTTTAATTGGACTGAACAAATCCTAACTCGTTTCCAATCTGGAACCTGATAGTTGGGTTTTGCTTCTTCTGCTGATATTCTCTCTCTTAATGGTTTGTGGTTGGGTTTTTTACGCGCAGTGAAGGATCTTTTTTTTGCAGCAGGGATTTTACGCCGGGTTTTAATATTACGCGTAGAGAAGGGAGTTAGGCAGGGAAGAGAGTTTATGAGTAGGTGAAATAAGAAACAGAAAAACAGAGTTTTACGCGGAGTTGCTGATTAATTACGCGCGGAGAAGGGAGGCAAAGTTTACGCTGGGTAATGCTGAGCTGCTGCGGATAATCCTTTCTTCTTTTTACGCGGTAGCTAAACGGGTTTGATCCCATAGGAACTTCTATTTCTATTCTTTTTTTTCTTAAAAAAATTAAAATAATTTACTTAACTAATACGATTTTTAGGAATGGGGGTTTACATTCTACCCAACTTATAAAAAATTTGTCCTCGAAATTAAAACTAAGCCAGGTCTAATAAAAGTCTAGGATTTGTAAGAAATATAAATTATCAAAGTAATTCATACCTTGGTCTATGAATAGGTTCGGAAAATGTTGGCGCATGTCATCTTCGCGTTCCCAAGTAGATTCTCCTGGAGAGTCATGTTTCCATGCCACGCGGACCAAGAGAATAGACTGGTTCCTTAATACTTTCTCTCGACGATCTAGAATTCCCACGGGTTGCTCTTAATATAACAAGCTTGGCCCAATAGTGATCTCTGAGTGGTCAAGAATATGACTACTATCTGCCACATATCGCCTGAGTTGTGATACATGGAATACGTCATGTACTCCCTCAAGTGAAGGTGGTAGCGCAAGTCGATATGCCACTTCCCCATGTCTACGTAACACGTCCAGCCGTATGTATATGAACTCTAATATATGGAAACCGTATACACACGTACGCTGTAAATGAATATTCAATTCACCAGTGGTAATATACTGTCACAACAAGTCATACATCATCTATATCTCATCCACAGCACAATAATCAGTAGGAATAAAGAGCTGAAATAATAACCGGATATCAAAGTGAGTATCAAGTCTGATAGTCAGGTGGAAACAAATCCACTACAAAATGACTATCCGGAAGTAGCAACAAAATCTATAAACAGTAGACATAATCACAGATACTCTGAGGGTAGGATCTCCTCAGTCTCGTAAGTAGCATCTAGTCCAGGCCCATACTCCTGAGGAAACTCTCGCTCGTCCATATCTGGAAAGGGACCAGGTCCTCAGAGGGACATAACAAGATACATAAAAGCATGCCAATAAGTACTGAAATATAAACATCCATGGGTCGTCTAACCGTCTAAGTGAATGCAGTTTGAGAACAACTTTCCACCAAGTGGGCTATCTGGCTAAAAATATGGGATTGGCGTGGCTCTCTCGGAGAATCAGAGGCCTCAAAGCATGTCGTCTTTTGAACGACAGAGGCCGCCAGTAATATATAATAGTCATCATCACCCGTTTCTCCGGTGGAGAATCCGGGCGTACAGGAGAAAAGTGCAAAGGAGCCCAAATGTCTTACTTGTTGTTCTCCCCGTCCCATGCTCTAAACATGCCATATTCATGACACGATAAAACCTCTAAAATAACTGCCAGGTCTACTAGCATACAAAGTTTCTATCAGCAGTTACCCTTAACGCACGACACTTACGCACAGGCGGCCAACCCGATACGTAGTCTGAGTTCTATATGAGACTCACAATTCGTGTAGTAACTGTGTCACGGCCAATGAATCTACTGATGCTCCATAATACTGGGTGGTCTCAGTAGTTATTAACCCTCATTAGCCACTCATCTACATCTTTTTCCCCATTAAACCCTGGAATCTTCAACCTGGTGGCACCTTGGCCCCATGGTTGACCTCCATTGAACATATTGTTCTGTGTACTGAGAAAAAAATGGGTTAGTGAGCCCCGGAACTGGAGCATTGGGAACTTGAGGAATTGATGATCCTCCATTGAACCCAGAGTGAGAAGGTGCTCCAGGAATTCTATGGTTAAAGGCCTCCGTCGTGTGTGCTGGTGGAATTCCCATAAATGTTCCAAAATTGGGGAAATTATGGCTAATATTTGGTGGTGAAACCATGGGTGGGTTGAATTATGGAAATGGAGGTAGTGATACTCGAACTGTGGGTGGAGTTGGAGAAGATGAAGTCATCACAGGAGGACATGATCGTTCCTCTGCTCTCCTCTGGTTTCGAGTGTACTCTCCATGAATCTATCAAATCTATTGCTGAGATTCAGAATCGTACCTTCAAGAGACAGTAACCTCTCTTCCTCCACTGGCCTGCGCTGCTCCTCTGATGCTCCTTGTCGGCCGCCATGGCTGCTCGAACCCACCTCTCGACTGGATTTTCGCACAGGGTCGGGATGCTTTCATACCAATTGATGATCTCCTCTCCTATTGCCAGCTGATTGGGAGGAAGCTCTAGTGGAAACCACCATGAATTGAACGAAGGTTTCAAAAAGAATCAAGAATTGAAGAACAATTTAGGAAAACAATTTCATTCAAAACTCAAAAGAAGCGAAAAAGTTGGTTACATCTAAGTACATGTTCTTGATTACCAAATGTTTGATACCCTCATTTCTCTTACTGATACCTACTTATACAATTTGAATATTATGTCAAAAGACTATCTTACCCTCAACTAAGTTCTACAGTATTCTGATTCTACAGTACACTGACTATTTTGCCCTCCACTAAGTCTTGCACTCGTGAATTGGGCCCACTGTTGTAAACACCTTGATTTTTCAGAATATTTTAAAATATATTTTTCCCAATTTCGATATTTTTCTGGAATTAAAACTAAGGTATTTTATGGTTAAATGATTTTTTAAATGATGTTAATTGATGTTAAAATATTATGGAAATAATATTTTATGATGTAAAATGAAAAACCGGACATAGGGTAATTTTTTGTGAATTTATTGGACTCCGAAAACAGTTTTAAAGCCCTAAAAACCAACTTAGAATTAAACCCAATTAAACCTGACTGAACCAAACCAAACCGTTGACTGAACCAAACCAAACCGCTGACTAAACTGAACCAAGCCAACCCAGCATAACGGGTCGGGTCGGGTCGGATCCGAGTCAAACCCGACCCGGACCCGAAACCCGGATTCCGAACCCTAAACCCAATTCGGGTCGGAAACACTGTTCCGACCCGGCGGTGCCCGTATAAATCCCCCCCCCCCTCGACGTTCGTGTCCAGCGCCGCAACCCTAATAATTCTCTCCGCTGCTTCCTGCTCGAACCCGACGCCGCCGACCCTCCAGCGATCCACCGCCCTGAGCACACCCTTCCCCGATCGTCAGAACCACCCTTCCCCGCTCAACCCCTGCCGTCGACAACCCGATCGACGCCGCCGTACCCCAACTCCACCCGAATGCCTCGCCTGGAACACCACCGCCCCATCAGATCCCTCTTCTTCTTCCGCCGCTTGATCCCGTCCGGCCAACTGACCCCCCGCAGCCCCGATCCACTCCGACGAGCAGCAGCGGCAGCAGCCGACCTCGCCGCTGCCACCCGACCTCGTCGCTGCCGTCCGCGAGCGCCTCCCCGCTCGCCTCGTCAACCGTCCGCTGCCCTAGCACGGACACAGCCGCTCTCTGACACGAACAGCACAGCGGACACGGCCAGGACACAGCTCGTGTCAAGGACTCTCGGACACGTGAAAGTCAGATTCACGGAGCCCTGTTCAGGTAGCGTTTCCTCTCTCCTCGTAACTCCGTTTTTGATTGTCTGTTGCAACGCGTAGACTGTATAACCCTCTCGATGTCCGTGCAACCCGCTCGGTGTGTCGCATCTTGTGGCGATCGCAAACCGCGATCCAAAAACAGGAAAACCAACGCCTTGTTTCACCCCGGAACTGAGTGCGCCCCACCAAACGGGACGACTTGGTCGCACGCGGTCTTTACCGAAATATGCACGACGTTGATACGGACGTGCGAGATTTCACAGAAGTTGATTTGGATGTGCGTGCACAACGAAATCAACGCGTATCCGCCGACAACGCCCCGTATCCGTCCATTCTGGAACACGCTGTAACTTTGTGTACACACGTCGGATCGAAACGAAACTTACGCCATCAGACTCGTAGCAATACGCTAGTCCTGTGACCCAAGTTTGGTTCGATTCTGAGAACGTTGACAAAATCGTGTACCGTGGGCCCCACAGGCTCCACTTGACCGGCGATTTTGTGATCGGCTCATCGGAATCCAATTCTGGAAGTTCCGTTGGGTTCGTATCATCGTTCCTGACTTGTTGACACTAAGTTTGACAAATTTGGAGACCTTTGACCCTGACACGTTTTTTTGTGCAAAGTGGCCCACATGTGGACCCCGCTTTGGCCCGAAACTGTCATTTTTGCCCCTGTGTCCAAATTGGACTTAAGGACAGGCGTTTCTAGCTATTTGATATTTTCTGAGACTATTGGTGATATTTATTTCAGCTTTTGGAGGAGTACCTACAGGATCCACTGATATAGGGACGACTGTTGGTATTCAAACCCCAGGCAAGTGTACCTTGCCAAACTCTGCAGTATTGTTACATATTTTTTTTGCTTCATTTATATTGCTGTGCATGCTTAACCTAGGACCGTGTGACTTGCTCAGCATCCTATTATTAGTCGGGTGCCAACACCGTACGCGGTGTTGTGTATTGTCATCTAGAGATGGACATTCGTGACCCCTTTTACATTCTCGTACTGGTCTTACCAAGTACACTATAACCCAGGACACTTGACACTATTCATGTGACAGGATCTTCCTGAGATATTCATGGTGATTTTGTATAGGATACAGGACTTGACAGTGATACTATATTCATAGATACTTTATGACTTGTTGCATTAGCTATGATCCCGCTTGACATGGACATGAGACGTTATGGTCATGAGATGCGTGGTTACATTGGGTGGGGAGAGACACACAGGCTACATGTTGTTTTATATATATCTACTACTATTGTGAGGTCGTAGACTCTCGAACAGAGCTAGACACATTACCGGTTATTACCGCTACCGGCTCCACGACACAGAGCTTGTAGTGGCTCAGCCTGAGTACTCGTGATGCTCTCATCTTGCATTTCACATAGATGGTTACATACTTACCCTATTTATTTCATTTATTTTCTGCACTGCATTTATTTTGGCTTGTATTATCTGTACCTTGCTATGTCCCCTGAGGACCTGGATCCGGATTGTGTCCCCAGGATTTGCAGACGAGATCTATCCCGAGGTATACGGGACCGCAGCAGGAGATGATACAGGAGCTGTACCGACATCCGAGGACGAGGTGTTAGCCGAAGACTTTTCCTGAGCATCCATGTTTCATGCTCAGTATTTACTTTATTCAGTCATTATATTTTGGTCTGTTGAACCATTGTATCAGATATTTATCGGGTTGTTCCCCGAAGCACTTTGTTGAGACTGGTTGATGGTTTACATTTCTTATATCTGTGGATCATATTTTATCTTGTATGGATGAGATTAGTTGTGCCCTGTTGTCGTAGACTTGATTTTACAGCTTAAGTACACTCTGATGGATCCATTAAATTGGGTTTGTCCATCAGTGTGTGCTGCTGGCCATTGCCACGTGTCTGGTCCCTCGGTATTTTGGGACTGGGGCGTGACATGGTTTTTGTGGGGCCCATGCAGGTCTACGACTAAATTGTTCAATTTCAACTTAGGGACCGAACAAGCCTGCCCTAAGGATAGGATAAGTTATATGATCTCATCCATTATTTGAACCATTTTTGAACTCTATATCGAACTCAAATTTGTTACTTGATTTGCATCTTGTGTTGATTCCTCTGAGCTTTCTTATAGTTTATCTTTTGGTTGCAGAGTAATGGATCCCAGGAACGGAGATGAGATTCCCTTGGATACACCACACGACGCTGTGGTTACTTATGTAGACGGAGTGACACCAGGGAATGGAGGACAAACATCGCAGAGCAATCAAACCGGCCAGCCTAATCCAAGGTTCCGGCGTGATGACATCCCACCTCCACCACAGTTCACTCCACAGATGCCAGTTTTCCCGCCAGGACAAGCCATGGACGGGCAACAGATGTTTCAGATGATGTATGCCATGATGCAAGCCCAGCAGCAGGTTCAGCAAGAGGCACATAGTCACGAGGCAGAGTATCTGAGAACCAGCCTGGTATCCGCATTGGAGCAGGCAAACCCACCAGCGAGGTGATCAGTGACGGGATCTATCACCGATTTTTGTCAGCTCAAGCCTCGTACCTTTTCTGGTAAAGAGGGGCCAACAGAAGTTCACGAATGGCTCACGAACATACAGCACCAGTTGGAAGCAGCTGAACTTCCGAGGGAGAAATGGATGACTGCAGTCAGGATGCAGTTAACTGAAAATGCACATCATTGGTGGTTAGCAGAAGAGAGGAGGCTCGGACAGGACCGAGCCACTTGGGAAGAGTTCTCCAGACTCTTCCGAGAGATGTATATTCCTGCAGTTGCACGGTCGGAGCTCAGAGACAAGTTCAACCGCCTTATCCAAGGCAATATGACAGTGGAAGAATACAACGCAGAATTTATTCGTCTAAGTCGCTTCGCCCCAACCTTGATTTCGATAGAGGAAGAGAAAGCTGAGAAGTTCTTTGACGGACTGAAGTTCGAGCTCCAGAGGTTGATTGGATCGGTCGTACTTACATCATATATCGACGTCTTTGAAGCAGCACGACGCATGAAGCGCGTTACTAGAAGGGAGTCAAATCTGAAGAGGCCAATCACATCAGCACCATCCAGGACATCACATGGGGATTCTGCAAAACGATCCCAGAGGAGTATGCCAGATAGAGCAGCACACAGGGCCATATCCCTTCCTACTTGTCACCACTGCGGCAAGGTAGGACACATTGAGAGAGAGTGCAGGCGTAAGTTGGGACTATGTCTGAGCTGCGGATCCAACCAGCATCTATCCAGGGACTGTTTTGAACGCAGAGACGGAGCACCGAGACTAGCTTTACCTGCACCACGACCAGTTTATCCAGCAGTAGGAGCACCGTAGACAGGAGTTGGAGGAGTCAGACCACCAGCTACAGGAGGCTACCAGCAGAGACCACCACTGGCACCACAGACAGCCCTATTTCAGCAGGCTCAATAGCAGAGAGGTCCAGCTCAGGGACGAGGACAGGCATTCACATTGGCTGTTGAGGAGGAAGCTACTGCAGGCGAGGTTATCGCAGGTACTATTTTAGTAGCTTCATTACCAGCTGTAGCTTTATTTGATTCTGGAGCATCGTATTCATTTATAGCAGCTAGCTTTGTAGCCACCCATAGAGTACCTACCGCACCCATTCCGAAGATAAAGAAAATTCTTACGGGAGGTGAAATTATTCCGGTTAGTGACGTCTGTAGATCATGTTCTGTAGTAGTCTGCGGAAGAGAGATGCGAGCTCAATTTTTGATCTTTTCCATGCCGAATTATGATGTTGTACTTGGTATGGACTGGTTAAGTCAGTACCATGTGACACTTGATTGCCGACTTGGAAAAGTTATATTTAGACAGACTGGACATCCAGAATTTGAGTTTTTTCGGGGAGCTGTAGAGCAAGGAGTTCAGCCTACTCTTAGGGTACTATCTGTAGAAGGGGAGACAGGTTACCCAAGAGTCATATCGAAATTTGTGGATGTATTTCCTGATGATCTTCCAGGTTTACCGCCTGATCGGGAAATAGAATTCACAATAGACTTAACTCCAGGAGCAGAGCCTATCACTTCATCAGTATATCGGCTAGCACCTAAGGAGTTAGTGGAGTTGAAGGAACAGGTTGATGATCTTCTGGAGAAGAGATTTATTCGGCCCAGTGTTTCACCTTGGGGAGCACCCATATTATTTGTGCCGAAGAAGGATGGAACAGTACAGTTGTGTATTGACTACAGGGCACTAAATGCTGTGACCATCAAGAACATGTATCCCTTACCACGCATTGATGATCTATTCGATCAATTGAGTGGCGCTAGGGTATTCTCGAAGATTGACCTTAGATCCGGCTATCATCAGATTAAAGTAAGGAAGGAGGATATACCAAAGACAGCTTTCAGGACTAAGTATGGACATTATGAGTTCTTAGTAATGCCGTTTGGTTTAACCAACGCGCCAGCTGTGTTCATGAGTTTGATGAACAGAGTATTTTATCAGTACTTGGACAAATTTGTGGTTGTATTTATTGATGATATTCTAGTATATTCCAAGAGCCATGAAGAGCATGAGGAGCATCTCAGAATTGTGCTAGAGACATTGAGACATGAGAAGTTGTATGCCAAACTCAGTAAGTGTGAGTTTTGTATGGATAAGGTACCTTTCTTGGGACATATCATCTCAGGAGAAGGACTTTCAGTTGATCCGAAAAAAGTTGCTGCAATAGAAACTTGGCCTACACCTACATCAGTTGCAGAAGTGAGAAGTTTCCTCGGACTTGCGGGATATTACCGGAGGTTCGTAGAAAATTTCTCAAGAATTGCGGAGCCTATGACGTAGTTGACACGTAAAGACCAGGAGTTTATATGGACAAAAGACTGCCAGAAGGCCTTTGAAGAGTTGAAGAGAAGATTGACAACAACACCTGTCTTGACTCTTCCTTCAGGGTCAAGAGGTTTTGTTGTCTACATTGATGCGTCAGGTAGTGGACTAGGATGTGTTTTAATGCAACATGGCAAAGTTATTGCTTATGCATCGAGACAGTTGAAGGTCCATGAGAAGAACTATCCAATGCATGATCTGGAGCTAGCAGCAGTTATATTTGCACTGAAGATTTGGAGGCACTATCTTTATGGGGAGAAGGTAGACATCTTTACTGATCACAAGAGTCTAAAGTATGTATATACTCAGAAGGAGCTCAATATGAGGCAGAGACGTTGGCTGGAATTGATGGTAGACTTTGATATAGATCTGCAGTATCATCCGGGAAAGGCGAATGTCGTAGCAGACGCACTCAGCAGGAAGCCTACGGCTTATTTCTTGACGATACAGCCCGAGTTATTGAGAGATCTACAAGAGCTTCAGATAGAGGTTGTTTTACCAGGACAGAGTGGCTTGCTGGCTAACCTCGAAGTTAAGTCGTCCCTTGTGGAGAGGATTAAAGAGGCATTGCCCACCGATGCTAGATTCCGAAGACTCAAAGAGAGGACAGAAGCAGGCATGCAGACAGGACTTCTCATACATGAAGACGGGACATTGAGGTGTAGAAATCGCCTGTATGTTCCAAATGGGGAACTAAGACAGGAGTTAATGACTGAAGCACATAGCTCTATGTACTCTGTTCACCCAGGAGGAACCAAGATGTACCGAGACTTGAGGCAGTATTATTGGTGGCATGGAATAAAAAGGGAGATTGCACGATTTGTGGCTAAATGTTTAGTCTGTCAGCAAGTAAAGGCCGAGCATCAGAGGACTGCAGGTATGTTACAGCCGCTTCCTATACCAGAATAGAAGTGGGAACATATCACGATGGATTTTGTCACAGGATTTCCAAGAAGCCCCAGCGGAAGAGATGCGGTATGGGTTATCGTGGATCGACTCACTAAATCGGCACATTTCTTGCCTTTTAGAGTTGGACAGTCCACAGAGGTACTAGCCGACATGTATATGCGATAAATCGTAAGATTACATGGAGTGCCGGTTAATATTGTATCGGATCAAGATTCGAGATTTATATCTCATTTCTGGCGAAGCATGCAAGAGAGTCTTGGCACCAGACTCAAATTCAACACAGCTTACCATCCACAGACAGATGGTCAATCGGAGCGCACGATTCAGATCTTGGAGGATATGTTACGATCGTGTATGCTAGACTTTGGAGGATCTTGGGAAGATCATTTGCACTTGGTGGAGTTCTCCTACAACAACAGTTATCAGGCCAGCATTCAGATGGCACCATTCGAGGCATTATACGGAAGGAAGTGCAGATCGCCAATATGTTGGAGTGACGTTGGTGAACATCAAATACTGGGTCCAGAATTGGTAATGCAGATAGTGGAGAAGGTAAAACAGATTCAGAATCATCTTCGAACAGCTCAGGACAGACAGAAGCATTGGGCTGATACTCACAGACGTCCCCTAGAGTTCAAAGAAGGAGAGCACGTATTCTTGAGGATTTCGCCCATTCGAGGTACTATCAGATTTGGGAACAGCGGCAAGTTGAGCCCAAGGTACATCGGGCCATTTGATATTCTAGAGCGCATTGGTGAGGTGGCTTATCGTCTTGCATTACCTCCATCGTTAGAGGGAGTGCATGACGTATTCCATGTCTTACAGCTGAGAAGGTACGTGACCGACCCAAGTCACGTAGTCGATCATTCAGAGATCGCAGTGGGCCCAAGCTTGAGATATGAAGAACAACCAGTCGGCATACTCGACATCAGTGAGAAGACATTGCGAGGACAGACAATCAGACTGGTTCATATAGCTTGGAAATATCATTCCCCTGGCGAATCGACCTGGAAACGGGAGGATAGTATGCGCCAGCGTTATCCTCACTTGTTCGCGGATGCAGTTATAAACTAAGCATTCTTGTAATTTCCATAGTTCTTCCTTTAGTAGTTTATTCTTTGATTGCGAGGACGCAATCCTCTTAAGGGGGGTAGATTGTAAACACCCTGATTTTTCAGAATATTTTAAAATATATTTTTCCCAATTTTTTGGTATTTTTCTGGAATTAAAACTAAGGTATTTTATGGTTAAATGATTTTTTAAATGATGTTAATTGATGTTAAAATATTATGAAAATAATATTTTATGGTGTAAAATGGAAAATCGGACATAGGGTAATTTTCTGTGAATTTATTGGACTCCGAAAACAGTTTTAAAGCCCTAAAAACCAACTTAGAATTAAACCCAATTAAACCTGACTGAACCAAACCAAACCGTTGACTGAACCAAACCAAACCGCTGACTAAACCGAACCAAGCCAACCCAGCATAACGGGTCGGGTCGGGTCGGATCCGAGTCAAACCCGACCCGGACCCGAAACCCGGATTCCGAACCCTAAACCCAATTCGGGTCGGAAACACTGTTCCGACCCGGCGGCGCCCGTATTAAACCCCCCCTCGACGTTCGTGCCCAGCACTGCAACCCTAATAATTCTCTCCGTCGCTTCCCGCTCGAACCCAACGCCGCCGACCCTCCAGCGATCCACCGCCCTGAGCACACCCTTCCCCGATCGTCATAACCACCCTTCCCCGCTCAACCCCCGCCGTCGACCACCCGATCGACGTCGCCGTCACCCAACTCCACCCGACTGCCTCACCTGGAACACCACCGCCCCATCAGATCCCTCTTCTCCTTCCACCGCTTGATCCCGTCCGGCCAACTGACCCCCCCGCAGCCCCGATCCAATCCGACGAGCAGCAGCAGCAGCAGCCGACCTCGCCGCTGCCACCCGACCTCGCCGATGCCGTCCGCGAGCGCCTCCCCACTCGCCTCGTCAACCGTCCGCTGCCCTAGCACGGACAGAGCCGCTCTCGGACACGAACAGCACCGCGGACACGGCCAGGACACAGCTCGTGTCAAGGACTCTCGGACACGTGAAAGTCAGATTCATGGAGCCCTGTTTAGGTAGCGTTTCCTTTCTCCTCGTAACTTCGTTTTCGATTTCGTCTATTGCAACGCGTAGACTGTATAACCCTCTCGATGCCTATGCAACCCGCTCGGTGCGTCGCATCCTGTGGCGATGGCAAACCGCGATCCAAAAACATGAAAACCAACGCCTTGTTTCACCCCGGAACTGAGTGCGCCCCGCCAAACGGGACAACTTGGTCGCACGCGATCTTTATCGAAACGTGCGCGACGTTGATACGGATGTGCGGGATTTCGTAGAAGTTGATTTGGATGTGCGTGCACACCGGAATCAACGCGTATCCGCCGACAACGCCCCGTATCCGTCCATTCTGGAACACGCTGTAACTTTGTGTACACACGTCGGATCGAAACGAAACTTGCACCATCGGACTAGTAGCAATACGCTGGTCCTGTGATCCAAGTTTGGTTCAATTCTGAGAACGTTGACAAAATCGTGTATCGTGGGCCCTATAGGCTCCACTTGACGGACGATTTTGTGAACGGCTCATCGGAATCCAATTCTGGAAGTTCCGTTGGGTTCGTGTCATCGTTCCTGACTTGTTGACACTAAGTTTGACGAATTTGGAGACCTTTGACCCTGACACATTTTTTGGTGCAAAGTGGCCCACATGTGGACCCCGCTTTGGCCCGAAACTATCATTTTTGCCCCTGTGTCCAAATTGGACTTAAGGACAGACGTTTCTAGCTATTTGATATTTTCTGAGACTGTTGGTGATGTTTATTTCAGCTTTTGGAGGAGTACCTACATGATCCACTGATACAGGGACGACTGTTGGTATTCAAACCCCAGGCCACGGTATTTTGGGATTGTCGTAGACTTAATTTTACAGCTTAAGTACACTCTGATGGATCCATTAAATTGGGTTTGTCCATCAGTGTTTGCTGCTGGCCATTGCCACGTGTCTGGTCCCTCGGTATTTTGGGACTGGGGCGTGACAACTGTCCTCCAACTTCCACCATTTACAAATGGAAGGAATAATACCACCGTGGCTCGATCCACTGATCTTCTGCCACCCAGCCAGGGTCTTATACCTCTCCTCGATAACCACAAGAGTCACTCGAGTTCGATTAGTCACTATATGTATATTGTAATACCCCTCTCCTAGCAGGTTACTTATGGAACACTTATTACTTTGACTCGGTTGAGAATCGAGTCTCGGAAAAACCTTACCGCCAAATCAACACGGATGAAATGCAATGAACCCTTCAAATTGATGGAACAGCTTCTATTGAAATAAGTCCAAGATTTTTCGTTGGTTACTTTGCTTCTTGGTTTTGTGTTGCTTTGTGTTTTATTTTGCTTTCGATGACTTGGTTTTATTTTTCGCTTTTCTCGCTTGTGCATTCCTTTCGAATCGCTACGGGAAAGAGACCGAACGATACTAACCAAGTATTGTTGCAATTTTAGGACGCATAACCAAGGAGTGACCGTTGCATAAGGCTTCCCAATCCTATCGTTCATTTCAATCGGTGAGTGGCTTAGGCCCTTCGATGAATCCTTCAGTCCATACGCCTTAACAAATGATCTCTAGTTCACTTAAATTGCTTGTCCCTATGGTAATGTTAGTTTCACTACAAGATATGCTAAAAGAAATAAACTGCATGCAAAATATATATAGAGTTACTACTTTACTTCAATTAAATGTGTGCCTCTTACTCACCTGTTGTGTCACTAAATTGTGCATTGAACCTTTTATGGTTAGTGTTTGTGTCCAATGCAAAAGAATGAAAGAGAAGAGTCTAGTAGCCCGCCCTGATGTTCCGGTCCTACGGGATCTAGGGTGTGTGGCTATTAGATTATTATATGCTTGTTCATCTTTGGTGCATTCCAATAGTTTTTAATTGATAGAATGTTGCTTGTTATGCATTGGTCTCGGACAACTTGTGCACAAGGTAATAGTCTCTCGAACGATTTCTGGGACACTGGAAATCGATCGGTCCGGAAGGGAATGTGAGAGCACCCCGATGTTTCGGTCCTACGGGATCTAGGGGAGTGTTGTTGTCCATCAATGGGGCAACTCATGGACCGTAATATAGATAGGTCGCATGCTAGGTTTACCTTCTTGCATACCTATCATTTTGATACCAAGATTGATACATAAGTTTATCCATATATGCAAATTGTGGCTAACTTGTGTGTCTGCTGCAGGGATAACCGCTTGACCGTGGGTAAGAATTATCATATGAATGGTTCAGTTATTGTTTGTGTTTCTTCCATTAAACTGTTAAAAAAAAACTAGACAACTAGAAAGATCACATAGTAATGCTAGCTTCACATGCTTACTTAGTGTGGATTTCTAGGTGAGTATGGCCACGGTCGCTCACCAGTACATGTTATAGTACTGACCCACGTTTGTGGGCAAATCTCTAGGTTCTGGTAGCGAGAGCTTGGCGAGCATTCTGAATCAGTGTTAGCTCATCCTTCTGAGGGACCGTGCTCGTGCTGCTTCCTTAGCTTTCCTCTCATGTGGGCAAACTCCTCTTCTGCTAGATGTTTTATTTTGGTCCTACTACAAGAATATAATGTATGGGCGTTGTGGCTAGTTTTGGGAATGTAAAAAGAGTTGTAAGCCTTCTAAGGTATATTTTGTAACTCAGCCAAGCAAGTACTTTGTAATCCAAATCTCCAAGTATTCAATAAAAGAAAGTATTTTGTGTTCCTATCAATGTGTTCAACTTTGGTTCTCTGCATTTTATCATGTGCCTCTATATATGCATATTTTTGTCTAACTTGTGTCTTGTGTAGGTAATGCCTGGTGCAAGCGCAACTTAGGCTTATACGGCATCATGCCCAAGCGAGGACGATCGGTTTCGTAGGGACCAAGCGAGGACGACAGTCCCTTACGGGACCGGGGCGTGACATATATAAGTATTAATATATATAGGTATATACTAAATATATCTTGGTATATTTAGTTACTATATATTAACGAAAAAAACACAAATAAACCAAAAAATTGAATAAACAAAAAATTGAACCGATTTAATTTGATTCGGTTTGGTTCGACTATAGGCCATTTCGGTTCGGTTTCAGTTTTGCTTATTCAGTTTTTGGTCCAATTCGGTTTTCGATTATTCGATTCGGTTGGAACCGAATTAACCAAATGCTCACCCTAGTCGGAGGCACGACATACATCATCACAAGTTGTTGCCAAGATTGCATCCACTGGGATTTTTTGTCGGGAATGGCAGGATCTCGTTGAGTGCTTACTGAACAACATGAAGCATCTGACTGCAACAATTGCATTAAAACAAGCAACATCATTAGGGTATGTCTACGAGGATGTATCCGATCAGGACTTAGAGCAGGAGCAAGTGAATGCATATTTTTGTCTAACTTGTGTCTTGTGCAGGTAATGCCTGGTGCAAGCGCAACTTAGGCTTGCACGGCATCATGCCCAAGCGAGGACGATCGGTTCCGTAGGGACCAAGCGAGGACGACCGTCCCTTATGGGACCGGAGCGTGACAGGTGGTATCAGAGCCAGGTTTTATGCCCTTGGCCTCTTCAAATATCATTTTCGAAAATGATATAAGTTTTCAAGCCGTTTCAAAAGTCCCAAATTTCAAAAATGGTTGCGAATCTATATAAGTAAATTGATGGTATTAATGTCCCGCTCTTGAAAAGTATAAAAAAACCAACGTCCCATGCAATAAGTCCATAATACGTTATGAGACTAATGCAAGCTACTCTTTTTTGTAGCAAGATGACTAAAACAGGTCACCATGAGACATCGCGCACAGCGAGCGTGAGGAATGACCAAATCGATAGGCTGATTGCTATGTTTGAGAATCAGAATGATCGCCATGTGGCCCAACAGGAACGGTTTAAAGCTCAGCAGCAACAGGCTGATGCTAGAGCCTTGGCACAACAACAGCAGCTTGACACTCTGACTCAAATAGTGACAACACTGGTAGCACACAGTGGTGTATCGGGAACCGTCGTAATACCTACGATTGCCGTGACTGCACCTCAGGGAGCAGGCTCAGCAGAAACTAACGAGCCTCGACGTGCGGCCAGGAAATCTACCTTTAAAGGTGCCAAGTTTCTGAAGTTGAAACCTCCAGAGTTTGAAGGCAGGACCGCACCGGATAAGGTGATGGACTGGATCGCAAAGTTGGAGAGCTTGTTTGAGTTTGCTTCGATACCTGCGAACAAGAGGGTGGCGTGTGCAGACATGCAGCTGCGGTTACGTGCACACGACTGGTGGAAATTTAAGAAAGTAGATCTCGCCACAAAATATCTGGATGGTAAGATCACTTGGGAAATATTTAAGGATGCATTCCTTGCACAATATCTTTCGCCAACAGTAAAACAGAGAAAGGAAGATGAGTTTACCGAACTTAAGTAAGGGAGCATGTCCATCGAAGATTATGAGCCAGAATTCTCCAAGCTTGCTAAGTTCGCTAGCTCAATGATTCCTGATGAGAGTGCCCGTACACATCGGTTCATAAGAGGCCAGAATGACAACCTGAGAAAGGAAGTTATGAACTGGGAGTGCAAATCGTACATCCAAGCTTCTGAGGCAGCGGTGCAGAATGAGCAGTTCATGCCACAAAGTGCTCCGGAAAAGACATCAGCTCCTCGAAATCCTCCTGCAAAAAGATACCATAACGGTGAGAAAAAGGCCGATGCAGATAAGAACCCTAGAAAAGTGTGCAGTTACTGCGGTCGTCCCGGTCACATTAAAGAGACTTGTCGTTTCCTCCACAGGTTGTGCTTCAAATATGGACAACCAGTCCATGAATTTCGGGATTGTCCAACGAGGAAGTCCACACAACAAAATTAAAATGACAATGCAGATCGTGGGTAGAATCATAACCCCGCCCCAGCTCCAACTAATGGACCAACTGATCATCCTAGAAGGGCCAGAGTGTATCAGTTGAATATTGAAGGTGATACGAGCGGGCACGATGTTGGTAAGTCTGATTCCTTTGATCTCTTGATGCATCGTTTATCGACTCCTTGATCTTCTAAGTTTTGGGACGAAACTTCTTATCAGTGGGGTATTATGTAATGCCCCTCTCCTAGCGGGTTACTTATGGAACACTTGTTACTTTGACTCGGTTGAGAATCGAGTCTCGAAAAAACCTTACCGCCAAATCAACACGGACGAAATGCAATAAATCCTTCAAACTGATGGAATGGTTTCTATTAAAATAAGTCCAAACGTTTTCGTTGGTTGCTTTGCTTCTTGGCTTTGTGTTTTATTTGCTTTCGATAACTTAGTTTTTATGTTTCGCTTTTCTCGCTTGCGCATTTCTTTCGAATTGCTAAAGGAAAGAGATCGAAAAATACTAACCAAGTATTATTGCAATTTCAGGACGCATAACCAAGGAGTGACCGTTGCATAAGGCTTCTCCATCCTCTTGTTTATTTCAATCGGTGAGTGGCATAGTCCCTTCGATGATTCCTTCAGTCCATGTAGTATTTTGTTTCACTACAATATATGCTAAAAGAAATAAACTGCATGCAAAATGTATATAGAGTTACTACTTTACTTTAATTAAATGTGTGCCTCTTACTCACCTGCTGCGTCACTAAATCGTGCATTGAACCTTTTATGGTAAGTGTTTGTGTCCAATGTAAAAGAATGAAAGAGAAGAGTCTAGTAGCATGCCCTGATATTCTGGTCCTACGGGATCTAGGGTGTGTGGCTATTAGATTATTATATGCTTGTTCATGTTTGGTGCATTCCAATAGTTTTTAATTGATAGAATGTTGCTTGTTATGCATTGGTCTCGGACAACTTGTGCACAAGGTAATAATCTCTCGAACGATTTCTGGGACACTGGGAATCGATCGGTCCGGAAGGGAATGTGAGAGCACCCCGATGTTTCGGTCCTACGGGATCTAGGGGAGTGTTGTTGTCCATCAATGGGGCAACTCATGGACCGTAATATAGATAGGTCGCATGCTAGGTTTACCTTCTTGCATACCTATCATTTTGACACCAAGATTGATACATAAGTTTATCCATATATGCAAATTGTGGCTAATTTGTGTGTCTGCTGCAGGGATAACCGCTCGACCGTGGATAAGAATTATCATATGCATGGTTCAGTTATTGTTTGTGTTTCTTCCATTAAACTGTTAAA
Organism: Iris macrosiphon; assembly: GCA_036927795.1. Lineage (NCBI taxonomy): Eukaryota > Viridiplantae > Streptophyta > Magnoliopsida > Asparagales > Iridaceae > Iris > Iris macrosiphon. The sequence continues at coordinate 151,572,281 of JAYESA010000002.1, read as the reverse complement.
AAGAAACTAGACAACTAGAAAGATCACCTAATAATGCTAGCTTTACATGCTTACTTAGTGTAAATTTTTAGGTGAGTATGGCCACGGTCGCTCACCAGTACATGTTGTAGTACTGACCCACATTTGTGGGCAAATCTCCAGGTTATGGTAGTGAAAGCTTGGCGAACATTCTGAATCAATGTTAGCGCATCCTTCTGAGGGACCGTGCTCGTGCTGCTTCTTTAGCTTTCCTCTCCTGTGGGCAAACTTCTCTTCTGCTAGATGTTTTGATTTTGGTCCTACTAGAAGATATAATGTATGGGCGTTATGGCTAGTTTTGGTAATGTAAAAAGAGTTGTAAGCCTTCTAAGGCATATTTTGTAACTCAGCCAAGTAAGTACTTTGTAATCCAAATCTTCAAGTATTCAATAAAAGAAAGTATTTTGTGTTCCTATCAATGTGTTCAACTTTGGTTCTCTGTATTTTATCATGTGCCTCTATATATGCATATTTTTGTCTAACTTGTGTCTTGTGTAGGTAATGCCTGGTGCAAGTGCAACTTAGGCTTGCACGGCATCATGCCCAAGCGAGGACGATCGATTCTATAGGAACCAAGCGAGGACGATCGTCCCTTACGGGACCAGGGCATGACATATATAAGTATTAATATATATATGTATATACTAAATATATCTTGGTATATTTAGTTACTATATATTAACGAAAAAAACGCAAATAAACCAAAAAATCGAATAAACCAAAAATCGAACCGATTTAATTTGATTCGGTTTGGTTCGGTTATAGGCTATTTCGGTTCGGTTTCAGTTTTGCTTATTCAGTTTTTGGTCCAATTCGGTTTTCGATTATTCGATTCAGTTGGAACCGAATTAACCAAATGCTCACCCCTGGTCGGAGGCACGACATACATTATCACAAGTCGTTACCAAGATTGCATCCACTGGAATTTTTCGTCGGGAATGGCAGGACCTCGTTGAGTGCTTACTGAACAACATGAAGCATCTGACTGCAACAATTGCATTGAAACAAGCAACATCATTAGGGTATGTCTACGAGGATGTATCCGATCAGGACTTAGAGCAGGAGCAAGTGAATGCTTTCCTTACTACTATGGTGCAGGGGATGACTTAGCCAGAACACAGCTCTGAAGTCCGTCTAGTTGCTGCTAAATCTCTATATAATGCACTTGATTTTTCTCAAACTAACTTTAGGAATGAGATGGAGAGGAACTTTATAATGTAGGTTGTCTGTCAGGTTGCCATATCAAATGAGTCAAAGATTAGACAAACAGGTTTTGAGTGTCTTGTTTCCATATCTTCTATGTATTATGATATTCTAAAGCTTTACATGGACACTTTTTACTCAATTTTAAATTAGGTTTCTTTGTTGAAAAGATACATGTATGAATTGTGTCAGCATAACTTGTTAATTTGAATATAATTTTCTGAACTTATTCTGAATGTGTATATTTTTATTTGGTGCTAGGTGATAACAATTTAGAAAGTTGATATGGATAAGAGTTGGATTGGATCACGTGATTGGAATTCAAAGGCATACAAGGATGGAGTTGAAGAATTTCTTAAATTTGCATAAAGAAATAAGAATGTTGAGATGACTCATATCTATTGCCCATGTGTTTGATGTGTAAATCGGGTTTATCACAATCGACAGACTGTGGAGATTCATAAAGAGATGTATGGGTTTGAAGGAGTTATAAGGATTGGATATATCATGGAGAGTCTTTTGGTGGTTTGGGTAATAACAGCTATAATATGACAGATGATATGTCAGTTGATGAGAGTGAAGATGAACAAAATTAATGTGCTACTATGACAGCAATGGTACTAGAGGGAATCAGATTCTCATCCATCGCAAAAAATATGGGTTGTGAGGAAGAGCCCATGACGGAAGGAAACTTGGGATCTCATGAATACATGCCAAGATATTTCAAACTTCTAAGAGAAGCAGAAAGTGATTTGTACGAGAATTGTCCTAAGGGTGTCATTAAACTATCATTTGTTGTTGAACTTTTACACTTGAAGCAATTAATGGATGGATAAATTGTTCTTTCATAATATTGCTGGGCTTCTTAAAAAAGGTGTTTCCATGTGCCAAGATTCCAAAATTATACTATCAAGCCATTAAGCTAATTACTGATTTGGGCTTCACTTACGAAACATGGGATGCCTGCCATAATAGTTGTATGTTGTTTCAAAATGAATCTGAAAATCTCGACAAGTGTGAGATTTTTGGGGCTTCTAGATATAAAAGTGATATTGCTAATGAGGGTGATCCAGCTCCAGTTGACCAAGTCAAAAAGTTTCTTAAAAAAATGGTCGATATTTTCTTTTAAAACCAAGACTACAACGACTATTTTGGTCATCACATACATCTAATTCGCTCATGAAATGGCATGTTGAGAAACAAATAGATAATGGTGTAATGAGGCATCCGGCAGATTCTCGTGCTTGGAAAGTGTTTAAAGAGCATAATCCATCCTTTGTTGGAGACGGCCGTAATGTTAGACTTGGGTTAATTACCGATGGATTTAATCTGTTTGGTGATATTAGTGTTGCTCACGGTACTTGGCCTATTGTAGTCGTATCTTAAAACTTACCCCCATGGTTGTGTATGAAACAACCTAACTTAATTTTGTCTACTCTTATTGATGGACCAAAAGGTCCAGGTGATAAGATTGATGTTTATTTACAACCTTGTTGAGGAGTTGGAAGAGCTTTGGGCTGTTGGTGTCTCTATTTATGATGCATCAACCAAACAATTGTTTCAGCTATAAGCAGCATTATTGTGGACAATCAGCGACTTTCCTGCATATGTTATGTTATCTGGATGGAGCACAAAAGGTGAATTTGCTTGCCCTTGTTGTAATAGGGATCATCAAGCTACCCGGTTAACAAATGGTGGCAAGTATTGTTATTGGGGTTATCGTCGATTCTTACTGGTGCGCCATAAGTTTCGAAGAGAAGGTAACTTTTAATGGCAAGCTAGAAATGAGGCTACCACCTTTGACATTATCAGGAACACAAGTGTTAAAGCAGTTGAATGATCTCAAAATTGAAACTGAATATAAGGAGGATGTGTTAGAAAGAGGAAGAGGGAAGAAAAAGAAAAGGAGAGAGCAAAAAAGACAAAAATTTCCAAAAACCAGATTGAGTTGGAAGAAGAAGAGCATCTTTTTTGAACTACCGTATTAGGAACATAATTTGACCCGCCACAATCTAGATATTATGCATATTGAAAAAAATTCTTTGCGATGATATCATTTTTACGTTGTTAGGTACTAAAGACAAAACAAAGGATAATTTAAAGGCTCAAACAGACCTCAGAGATATGAAAATCCAATCAGAGCTACATCCTCAACCACGAGAAAGAACTCTATAGTACTTATCAGCAGCCGAGTTCACAATGAGCAACAAAGAAAAGGACATTTTCTTGAAAGTGTTATGAGATGTAAAAGTCCCTGACGGTTATTCATCTAATATATCACGGTGCATGCATACAAAAGAGCGGAGTATATGGGGTCTTAAGAGTCACGACAATCACATTTTAATGCAACAATTACTTCCTATAGCTATTCGAAGGGTCTTACCAGAGCATGTTGTTAAATATTTAATTAAATTAAGCAACTTCTTTGTGGTGTTGTGTTCAAGTGTAAATAGTATTGCAAACTTGGAAAAGTTTGAAGATTGTATGGCGCTTACCCTTTGTAGTCTTGAGAAGATTTTTTTTGCCTGAATTTTTTGATATAATGGAACACTTGCCTATCCATTTAGTTGATGAATTAAAGATTCCTGGGACAGTATTGTATCATTGGATGTATCCAATAGAAAGGTATTTGCACACTTTAAAACTCTATGTGCGAAATCGTGCTCATCCAGAGGCTTTTATTGCTAAATTAGTACTTTTGGAAGAATGCATGACCTTTTATTCAAGGTATTTTGATAATAATGTGGAAACCAAAATAAAACGGCCAAGAAGAAATCATGATAGAGGGAATTAATTTGGTCGTGTTGTAGGTAAAGAAGTGTACTTTCGACCTGACCCAATTATGCACATGCAAGCTCGCCGATATGTGCTTGCCAACACGGACACTACAATTAAATGTAGTATTTACGGCATGCAATTTACGGTGCATAGTTGTTGCGCGTTATAAATGACACTGTTTTACAGCGTGCAAATGTGTGCGCCGTAAAAGAGTTATTTTTTGCCCTTTTTACGGCGTGTTTTACACGCACGCCGTAATTGAAGACTCATTTATGGCATGCATTTTTGTGCATTATAATTAAAGACTCATTTACGGAGTGCATTATTGCACGTTGTAATTGAAGGCTCATTTACGACATGCATTATTGTACGTTGTAATTGAAAACTCATTTACAACATGCATATTTGCACGTTGTGAAAGAAGAATCATTTACGGCGTGCGCGTGCATGTTGTAAAAGATATATATTTTTCCAGTTTTCTTGTAAATTTTTTCACTTGAAATTTTTACTTTTCTCGCACCAAATTTTCAATTTCCCTCCTCTTACTCTTCATTTTTTTTTTGCTTCCTTAAGAACGGATAGGAATGTGCAGCCATTCAAAATCTTTCAACTCCAATAACTCCACCAAATGCGTCTCCTCAAAACACTAACCCTAACCTGACTTATCTTCCAGCCAAAGACCCTACCACCGATGGAGATCCTCTCCCCGAGGGACGTCGTCTCTCCGCCAACCCGCTCTCCCTCTTTTTCGCCAACCTGCTTGCCTTCCTCGCCGCCCTGCGGTGCCACTTTCATCGACCGATATGCTCATCATCGAGGCGCTTCAGGAGGGGACAACATCCCTACCACCGTCCGCTTCCAGCTTCTCAGTTAAGCAGTTTAGGACTCGGAATTTGGTCTTCTTTTAGATCTTTAGCTGAGAGTGCGTATTTTTGGTGTAGTAAGAGAGAGTCCCAGCGGGGGACGAGATAGCGTGGTAAGATGACGGGAAGAAGATCTGAAGGAGCGACTACAATGTCGTCATCGCCTATGTTTTCGGTAAACTTTTTTTTTTAATTTGGGAATGGGCTTGAGATCCGTGGATATTTTTTTTGTTTGGAAACGGTGGTCTTTTTTTAGATCTTCAGGTTTTGATTTGGAATATTTTGTGAATTTTCTTTTTGCTTGGGAATTATTCAATGCACTCTATGTATTCAATGAAATGATAATAAGTACATAGTTAAAGGATTTGGTTAGGAGTTGCATAACCTTTCTCTTTCTAATAAATTGCTTAAGCGAGGAAATTAACACAGGTTTAGATTGGTTGGGAAATTAACACAGGTTATTCAATGCACATCTTCCTTCGTCTCTGGCTCATCGATCGTCACGTCGACGCTAGCTACCATGCGTAGCATATTCTGTACCATTGGAATCCTGTTGACATCAATGACACGACTGAGCCCAAAGTCCCTGACTATCAGCCTCACCGTGAGTCTTGGATGCCTGTCCCCAAATTTCGTCTTCCACCGAAATGTGTTAACATTCTGACGAGCTTCTTCACCCTTGGCTGGCCTAACTAAGTGGACAGTGTGATTCTCCCAATATTCGAACTCCTAAATCTGCCCACCTTCGTGTCCAAACTTGAATCTCCCCCATACGCATGCGTCCTCGAGCAGAACATCACACATTGTGCATGTCGTCGATGACCCACAGCTCCCCCTGAACTGTGTGAATGATGATGATCCCGCCTCAAATTGAGTTTTCTATAAACATAGATCTCCTTCTTGGCCTCGAACTGCTGAAACCAATGTCTCTCCCTGAAGCTTTGGCAAACCACTCATCGCCAAAATTGGATCGGTGAAGCAACCCCCACCTGGAGATCGACCATCTGTCATGGGACCAATATACTGACCCTCAATCTTATTTGGATCATCATCATTCGTCGCTTTGTCTCGACGAATCGAATCCTCCATAATCCTCAAAGTATCTCGAAGCCCCTCCTCAGCAAGTTTTCGATGATCCAACTCCTATCGAATACCCCTCGAGCCTCCATCTGATGTATGCAGCCTGCACGTACAACTCAGCGGCTTGAGCTTGTACATGCCACAACATAAATCTTTCCAAGCCAGCTGTTGAAAACCCTTCGTAAGCATCCAATCTTTGTCCCCAAATAAACTACGACAGCTATCATCCGCCAGCCTCCCTACCGAAACCAAGTTGTAGCGTAAACTCGGTACATGTCGCACATCCTTGAGAACGAGCTTCTCACCAAGCTCCGTTGTCAAGTGCACATCACCGATGCCTACAACTGCAGTCGCCCCCTTGTTGCCCATCTTCACACGTCCAAACATGTCCCCGTGGTATGACGTGAAGATCCTCCTATATGGTGTGACGTGATAGGACGCCCCCATGTCCATGACCCATTCGCCATCATGACACAAGCCACAAGGTTCCTCTGCGTCGATAGCTGCGATGATGAGATCTTCCATAGCCGTGAGATCCTCCTGATCATCCTTGCCTTTAGCCTTCTTAGCTTTGATCTTCATGCAGTTTCTCTTGATATTACCCATTTTGCCATAGTGATAGAAGCCCTCATTGCGGTCCACAGTCGCAAGATCCCGAGAACTTTCTTCTGTCCTCGCCTGTGACTTGGGTCTTCCCTTCCCGTAGGAAGCCACCAGAGTGGACTCCTGCGACGATTCCACTTGCTTACGCCAGATCACCTCGTTCAATAAGATGCTTTTGACTGCCTCCATCATGACAACTCCACCAGGCGCGGAGTTGCTCACCGACACTACCAACGTCTTTCATCTTTCCGACAGAGAACTCAAAAGCAAAAGGGCCTGAAGCTTATCATCAATCACCATCTTTATCGCAGACAGCTGATTGATAATACCCTAAACCTCGTTCAGATTGTGCCACTGGGGCACCCTCCGTGTACTTTGAGTTGACGAGTTGGCGAATCAGAAATACCATGTTGCCAGTCGTCTTCCTTTCATACAGCGAATGCAGTTTCTCCCACAATGCTTTTGCTGAACTCTCCATGGACACGTGGTAAAACACCGAGTCGTCCAACCATTAGCGGATGAATCCAACGGCTTTCCGATCCAGTCGTTTCCAGTCTTAGCAGCTTTGTCCGATGGCTTAGCGATGTCGCCCTCCAATGGACCATGCAAGTCCTTGCACCAGAGTAGATCCTCCATCCTTGGCTTCCAAATTGCCCAAATTCTCCTGTGACGGTAATCATACGAGTGTTCATCTGCCCCGTAGACATAGTTGCCAGAACCAAAACCAGTAGCTCTGATACCAGATGTTGGTATCAAACTAACAAACCAGAGCTCTGATACCAGATGTTGGTATCAAACTAACAAACCAGAGCTTTGATACCAGATGTTGAAAATTGAACACGCCCTGCAAGCGTTCCGACACAGTGTCTGAGAGTGTCCGTAGCGAAAACTTTAGGCCAATCCACCTGAGATAACCAACCCCTTTCTAACGAACACCAAGCACAGATAAAGACAAGTATATGGCGGTGACTACGTCACTGGACAAATTATAACCTTTATAACTCAGGTGAAATTACAAGATTGACAAAATCAATGTTGAACTCCCTCACCACACTCAAGAAAAAAATAGATTACAATTGAAATCACTCACCAACCCGTAGCAATCTCCCTGAGCGAAGGCGACGACTCCTCGATCAGATCTATTTCTTCATTCTGTCTTGGATGGCAAAGTCCTAAGAGCAAAGCATGGACTTTCTCTTAGATTTTCTGTAGACGAGCACCATGAATCTCCAACTTGTGTTATCTTTTGTGCCTCCACCCTCCTCCTATATTTATAGTATGAGAAATCATATTTTAGGTCATAATAGGATTTCCTAAATAGCCACATAAAATAGTCCAACATCAATTATGGACGTCCAAATATGCTCAAATTAAATATTTGATACAAATTTGAAATCTAATCAAATCTTACATTTAATATAGATTTTTAAATTATATCAAATCAAATTTTTGACCATATTTGGGTTCCAAAATTTACCAAATCCAGACTGGACCCCAACAAGATTCTTATCTGTGCAAGATATGTTTTTGAGCCTGATTATGATACACTCCTAAAGTGGAAGAGTTTACACTCCTAAAGTGGAAGAGTTTACACAAGATGGAGTCTGTGTGGGTAAAAAAGATGAGGATGGTGTAGTCAAGGAGATCGCTCTCAAGGAGAGTGATTTTGCCCTGGGATTTGAATATTCTATATCTCGTCATCCTCATGGCAGGATGATGTCTTGTTCCAGTTATATAGGCAACCTGGCAACCTGCTTCCTTCCAGTCCTCCTGACCGCATGGGCTTGTGGTTCAAGTTGGCATTCATTTGATAATACGACATCCATTATTATTATTGTTTTAACCAATCATTTTGGGTAGATAAATCTGCTGTGAGGACTGATGGCTAATTAAATTATAGAATGATGAAGTTATGATTAAGTAAGCTTTTAGTACTTATCATCTAAACTGGATAGGTTCACTTGGTCTTTTACATAATTAGTTTTGAAAGTTTTAAAAGATTTGCATCTGCCAGAACTGATAAGTGGAAGCTAGAAAATATAGGCTCCTTAGTAAGTTGTGTATATGTTGATATGGTATGTTGGGTGTCATATTTAAGTATAGTATAAGCACATGGGAATATCCTGAGGACATATTTGGGATGCCAGAATATGTCACAGGATATTCCATTATGAGATTATTGTCATAATGATTGAGATCATTGTATTAATGACTATAAGGCTATATAATGCCAATGAGACAATCAATAAAAATACAACAAATTTCAACATGGTATCAGAGCCAAGTTTCCACAAACCCTAACCGTCACCAAGCTTCCACAAACCCACAGGAGGATTTCCTAGATCTCCTCCACCGAACTCTTCCACGCCTTCTCTTCTCCGTCCTTCGTAGGCCGCCCTTCGCTGTTGCTGCTCCGTCCCGCTACTGCTGCGGCTACTACTACTGCTGCTGCTGCGACGGCGGCTGTGACATGCGTGCTGCCACCTCCTCCGTACCAGCATGAGACAGGGCCTAATAGGAATGCCTAGATCTGAAAAAAGGGGGGACATGTTCGGATCTAGGAGCGGACGACGAGGACGAGCGTGAGTCGTGGAGCGGACGTGACGTGATTGGATAGACGACGCATCGATGGAGGAGATCATCAAGAAGCTAGATTCTGCAGAGGTGGAGACGTTGATGAAGTTGTTGACGAAGTCGGCTGGTGAGAACACGACACCAATGTCGCCGGAGTTGAAGCTTCCCTCCATCGATCTGAAATTAGATGGACCAGCCACCTATCTGAGTTGGTCACGGTGGGTGAGAAGAACCCTCGCAGGAAAAAATATGGAGGGGTTCCTGACGGGTGAGACGACAAAGCCGGACGAGGGCTCGACAGGACGCGATGAGTGGAAGTCCACTCATATGGTGATCTACATCTGGCTTCTCAACTCCTTAGTCCAGTCTATTGCCGCCACAGTAGACGGTATTTAGATGGTAAAAGATGTGTGGGAGAAGTTGAGAAGGACCTATGATGGTGTGGGGAACAACTTACGGGTCTTCCAGATAAAGGGAGATTGATGACACCGTACAAGGAGAGAAGACGGTGCAGGAGTATGCCACGGAGTTGGAGCGTCTGTGGTTGGATTATGATCACTCATCAGATCGGACGAGCTGCGGGGACCCTAAGTGTAAGGAGAGACAGGTGTGTCTGCAGGAGAGGACGATGAAGTTCCTCAAAGGGCTGACTGCAGCTTTTGCACAGAGGACGACCCTACTTCTAGCCCAACCAAAGATCCCAAGCCTTGAAGAGGCTATCTCAGCCATGATCCAGGAGGAGACACGCATCAGGCTGCAAGCCGGGACAGGTGGTCCCCCCGAAGCAAAGTCAGCACTAGCGATCACCAGCTCAGGTAACACAGGATCTAAGGGAGAGCCCTGGCAGCATAACCGGCAGTGCTACAACTGTGGGGAGATGGGTCATCATCGGTATGCTTGTACCAAACCACCTAGGGAGGAAGATTCAGGTGGTGGACGAGGACCGTTCGGCGAACGAGAATATAATGGAGGACGTGGTCGTGGTCGAGGGGGTAGACGAGGCGGCCGAGGAGGTTATCGGGCGAACCTCCTGATATCAGAAGGGAACGGAGAAGCTGATGGCACCTTTACTGTGGAGGACCAGGCACTGGGAGACATGAGGAGTAGAACAGAGGAGGCGTCCACCTCATTCTTTGTTAGGGGCAACGCTGCCATGTATGCCCATCCATCAGAAGGTATTGACGAATCACTTGCCCTTGCGTCTATCTCTTCCCTTAAATCATCAGACTGGATTATCGACTCGGGAGCATCTCGGCATGTAACGGGGAATGCTAGTGAGTTTTCTTCCTACACTCACCTAGCATCAGCAGACAGCATTCAGACAGCTGATGGCACTTTCCAGCCAGTGGTCGGTAAGGGTACTGTTAATTGTACAGGTTTAGTAAGATTATCCAATGTTTTACATGCTCCATCCTTTCCAGTCAGTCTCTTGTCCATTAGTTCTATAATCCTCCAACTTAAATGCATTATTTCTTTTGATATTCCTAAGGTGACCTTCCAGGAGAAAGGGACAGGACGAAGACTTGGGACTGGCACTTGGCATGAGGGACTGTGGTACCTAGATCGAAAAGGACTGGACTCAATATTGGTATCTATGGCAGAGAAGGCTGGCATGAAAGGACTGCAGCAGAGGACTGAGGATACCTTGATACTCCATCATCGGAGGATGGGACATTCTTCCTTTGATACCCTAAGTAAGTTGTATCCAGAGATTTATGCAAAAACAAATAAAGAGAAATTAGTATGTGATGCGTGCGAGTTAGGAAAAATTACTAGGAGCTCATATGTTGGCACGGGTCATAGGAGCACTTTTGCTTTTGAGGTAGTACATTCTGATGTCTGGGGTCCATGTGCTACTAACACTATGAATGGTTATAAGTACTTTGTTTCTTTCATTGAGTGTGCCTCTCGTGTTACCTGGTTATATTTGATGAAAATAAGAATGATGTACCTGCTTGTTTTCGGGATTTCCATAAGCATGTCCAGACTCAGTACAAAGCAGTTGTGAAGGTACTGAGGTCTGACAATGGAACGGAGTATACCAATAGGACGCTTGCAGAATACTTGTCAGCACACGGAATACAGCATCAGACCACCTGTGCATACACACCAGCACAAAATGGAGTTGCAGAAAGGAAAAACAGACACCTTCTGAAGGTCGTAAGAAGTATGATGATCGACATGAATGTCCCACAGAGTCTGTGGGGGCATGCAGTGTTGACAGCAGCTCAACTCATCAACAGGATGCCCTCGAAGGTCCTCGGATGGAAGTCCCCATGTGAGGTATTGCAAGGCAATAATAGTGGGATACTCCCACTGAAGGTGTTTGGGTGTGTGTGTTTTGTGAAGGACAACAGGCCATCAGTTGGAAAACTTGACCCTAGAGCGGTCAAATGCATCTTCGTAGGCTACTCGGCGACCCAGAAGGGGTATGTGTGCTGGAGTCCAGTAGAGAAGAAGAAGTTTGTCAGTATGGATGTCCACTTTCGGGAGCATGAGCCATACTACCGCCAGAACGGAACTTCACACAACACGCCTAATACTGCCAGTATTAGGCGAGAGGGGGAGATGGAGAACTTGGTGGTAACCGATTTAGAAGTTTGGCATGGAGGCACGGAGAAGGGACAAGAAGGTGAAGGTGTTAGGCCTACGGCTCAGGGAGAATTACTTACCTACAGCAGGAGAGAGAAGCAAACTACAGGACCAGTACCGACAGTGCCAGTGCCAAGTCCCTTGTCTGCGTTCGTCCCAACTCCTGAGGCACCGACACCAACCCTCCTTCAGGTGATACCCCCTCCTTCACAAGATATCATTCCTCCTACTTCTACTCCTCCCACACCACTATCTGTACGGAGGACCACTCGCAGCAATGCAGGAAATCCTCCAAACAGATATGGTTGGGATATTGCTCAGTTTGTTTCTTATGACCATATCTCTTCTTCTCATGGAGCATTTATAGCATCTTTGGATAGTATTACTATACCTAACAATTGGCAGGATGCCAAGAACGATCCGAAGTGGAAAGCGGCAATGCACGAGGAGTTGGGAGCTCTGGAGAAGAACCACACTTGGGAGCTTGTGAGACTGCCAGAGGGGAAGAGAGCAGTTGGATGCAAGTGGGTCTTTACCGTGAAGCAGAACCCAGATGGACAGGTTGAGCGCTACAAAGCTCGACTAGTAGCCAAAGGATACAGTCAGACGTACGGCATTGACTATGACGAGACCTTTGCACCAGTTGCAAAGATGAGCACTGTCAGGACTCTTATTTCTCTGGCAGCGAATGGTGGATGGAAGCTACACCAACTGGATGTGAAGAATGCGTTTCTTCACGGAGATCTAGTGGAGGAGGTGTACATGGAGATACCACCAGGATTTGGCACCAATCAGACAGTGGGCAAGGTCTGCAGGTTGAAGAAGTCCCTCTATGGACTGAAGCAGTCTCCTCGAGTGTGGTTTGACAGATTCAGAAGGGCGATGATAGGGATGGGATATCAGCAGATCAATGCTGATCATACTGTGTTCTTCCGTCGGAGTGGAGGCCACATCACCATGCTTGCGGTGTATGTGGACGATATGATTATCACAGGAGATGATGAGCAGGAGATCGCCCAACTCAAAGGAAAGCTTGGCAAGGAATTCGAGGTGAAGGATCTCGGCCTTCTTCGGTACTTCCTTGGGATTGAGATTGCTCGAGAAGCAGAGGGGATTGTTCTCTCTCAAAGGAAGTATGCACTGGACCTTCTCACAGAAACTGGGATGTTGGGGTGCAAACCTGCAGCGACACCAATAGATCAGAGGTTCAAGATTGATGCTGAGGCTGGAGAACCAGTTGATCGGGACAGATACCAGAGATTGGTTGGCAAATTGATCTATTTGAGCCACACACGTCCTGATATCTGCTTTGCAGTAAGTGTGGTGAGCCGCTACATGCATGACCCACGGAAGGGTCATATGGATGCAGTGTACCAGATTCTGAGGTACTTGAAAGGTGCTCCCGGGAAGGGACTAATATTCAGGAAGAACAATCACATGAGCATCGAGGGCTACTGTGATTCTGACTGGGCTAGTTGTGCTGATGACAGGAGGTCTACCTCGGGATATTGCATATTTGTAGGAGGTAACTTGGTCTCTTGGAGGAGTAAGAAGCAGTCTGTGGTGGCCAGATCGACAGCTGAAGCAGAGTACAGAGCTATGGCCTTGAGAGTTGCAGAGCTGCTATGGTTGAAGAATATGCTGGTGGAGCTGAAGCTGGATCAAGGAGCCAAGATGAAGCTGTGGTGTGACAATCAGTCAGCTATTAGTATCGCCAATAATCCAGTACAGCATGACAGGACCAAACACATCGAGATTGATAGATTCTTCATCAAAGAGAAGGTGGATCGTGGATTACTGGAGCTTGGCCATGTTCCAACCAGGGATCAAGTAGCAGATGGACTAACCAAGGGACTTGCCTCAGTGAGCATGATTAGAGGATGTGACAAGATGGGCTTAGTGAATATCTTTCACCCATCTTGAGGGGGAGTGTTGATATGGTATGTTGGGTGTCATATTTAAGTATAGTATAAGCACATGGGAATATCCTGAGGACATATTTGGGATGCCAGAATATGTCACAGGATATTGCATTATGAGATTATTGTCATAATGATTGAGATCATTGTATTAATGACTATAAGGCTATATAATGCCAATGAGACAATCAATAAAAATACAACTAATTTCAACAGTATATGCATCTGTAATGAAATGACGAGCCTCTCCCCTGCCATTATTAGCTCATGTGTATGGTTTGGCAGTCCGATGTAGGGTTGACATGCATGTATATAAATATATCTATGCAGCTTAAATAAAAGATAATACAAAATGGTAAGAGAATTATTTTTTATACATGCTGCTTTTGTTCAAAGATATGGCAGTCACCTATTTATATTATTATGAGTCTTTCCATTTTGTTTCTTATTAGGTATTATGGAGAGTGGTTCTTCCACTAGGCAAGGTAGAGGACCCGCCAAACCATGGAAAGATTGGGATCAGGGAGTAAAAAAAATCATAGAGTGAGATGAAGATTGTCAACCGGTTGGAGAAAATACAGTGTCTCATCTTGGTAACCTTGCACGGAATGGCGAACTGTTTTCATTAACAATGCTATCTTGGTCCAAGGCAGATAAGGATAATCTCGAAATGATCTGGTCATCGGTGAAGGTAACTATGTCTCTATATCTCTCACTACCGTATTTTCTTATAGTTCCAATGTTCAATTTTATTTTATTTTATGGGTCACTGATACCATTATTTTTCTTAGGAAAACACAAATGCTCCTAATGGCTTTAAAGATATTTGTTTTACAAAAAAAAATTTTCTTGGAAGGCCTTCAAGCACCACACATATGACTTTTTTGACTTTTATAAAAAATCGAGACCGATGCAGAGTGTTTAGCAAATTTGCCACACCGGATGGAGCCCCGTCAATGGCCAATGCTAGTGGCATATTGGAGTTTGGATGACACAAATGTATGACTCAACTAACAAATAGCTTGATCCATATTCATACTAGTGGTGAACCTCTTATTTCAATTTAGTTATAATGTTCAACTGATTTTTAGAAAGTTTCAGAAATAAACAAAGTTAATCGAGGAAAACTGTGTGCCCTCCCTAGAACATGAAGAAGCTAGTTCATTTTCAGAGATAAAGAGAAAGGTTTGTATTGTGTTTTTTTAAATAAGCATATTTTCTAGTTGATAGTGTATAATTTTTACTTTTATATTTAAAACATGTACAAACACATCAGAGGAGGTTGGAAAACAAACATGTCGACCTTGTCAACATGTGGAGAGCCACTCGAGGAAAAGGTGGCAGTTATAATAAAGAAGACGAAGCGGTTGGTACAGAGGTATTAAAATATATGATATACTACATATTAAATAAATGTTAATTATAAATTAGAGAAAAGTAACACAAATATCCTTGATTGCTATAGAAAATGTTAGAAAGACGAATTGAAGAGCTACCCGTGGAAGAGAAAGATAATGAGGAGAAACTGAATAAGGTTTACAAGGAAGTGGTTGGGCAAGATGGACACAACCGAGTTTTAGGTCGAGGAGTAGGTATAAGACCCAAGTGGTAAACGTTCACTATTAACAGAAATTGAACAAACAACAAATGTTGAGATTGAACAATTACAAAAAGATGCGGAGAAGTTACGAGAGGAGACTCAGGCGTTAAGAAGAGAGCATGATGAGAAAGAGGCTCGACATAATAAAGATCTTGAGACGGTGAAGAATGATCTTAAAACTGAGCGTAAGAGCAAGAGGCTCGACATAAGAAAGAGCTTGAGAAGGTGAAGAGTGAGCTTAGCATTGAACTCAAAGAGCAAGTTGCAGCCATGTTCACGAATGCTCTCCGCTTTCCTCAAACACCTAATACATCAGCCTCAACTATTTTTGGGTAATTTGCAAACTCTTAACTTCTTATCTACTGTTTTTTATTGCTTACTGTGCCCAAGTAAAAGTTGTTTCTAGCTTGCTTGAATTTCTATTGAATACTTAGTAAGTTTGGCATGTGTTTGATACAGATAAACTAAGTTTTTATATGGATATATTCAGAGATTGAAACTTAGGTTGCAATTGATACTATGTAGACAAGTAACGATACTAGTATGGTACTAGCCATCTAGCCTACCGATTAAGACGTGAGTCTCCCGTGGTGAAGGTCACGGGATCAAATTACACCCCCTCACGTGGGTGCATAGGCACGGAGGGTAGGGAACATAAGGTATATTAAAAAACAAGTGGTGAATGCTTCATATTTTATTCTTCAGCCCCAAGGCTGATTTAAATAGAAGAAATATAATCAATGTCCATACTTGAATCAAAGAGAACCTTAAGGAAAAAGAAAACTAAATAAAAACATAAAATTTTCTCTAATAATGACTAATAACAAGAGGATCTTCTCTGATAATGACTAATAACAAGAGGAGAGAGAATCACAGGATTTTCCAACACCCCCCTCAAGTTGGTGCATAGATATCAATCATGCTCAACTTGCTTACCAAATGCTCAAAGACGGGTCTTGCCAAGCTTTTGGTTAAGATGTCCGCAGTTTGCTGACTAGAGGTCACAAATGGTAGACATATGATTCCAGCATCTAATTTTTCTTTTATAAAGCGACGGTCAATCTCAATATGTTTGGTTCTATCATGCTGAACCGGGTTGTGGGCTATGCTTATGGCAGCTTTACTGTCAGAATATAACTTTAATGGAAGCTCAATTTTTATCTTAAGTTCCTCCAGGACTCTTTGAATCCATAGTCCTTCACTAATACCCTGAGTCATAGCTCTAAACTCGACTTCTGCACTGCTTCTTGCTATAACTCCTTATTTTTTACTTCTTCATGTCACAAGATTACCCCATACATAGGTACAATATCCAGAGGTTGATCTTCTATTTGTGATTGAACCTGCCCAATCTGCATCAGTAAAGATAAGACACGTTCCTTTCACTGGTCTTCTTAAAAAATAAACCCTTTCTGGGATTGGCCTTCAAGTATCTCAGTATCCTATAAACTACCTCAAGATGTTCCTCATAAGGAGAATGCATAAACTGACTCACTACACTGACTGAGAAGGCGATGTCAGGTCTAGTGTGAGACAAGTAAATTAGCTTATCCACTAACCTCTGGTATCTTCCAGTGTCAACAGGAACATTTTTTTCTCCCCAAAGTTTTGTATTATAATCCATAGGGGTGTCGGCTGTTCGACAACTACTTATTCATGTTTCTCGCAATAGATCGAGAATGTATTTCTGCTGTGAAACCACAATTCCTTTCTTCGATCGAACAACCTCTATACCAAGAAAGTATCTCAAGGATCATAAGTCCTTGATTTTAAAGTCTGTAGCAAGTCTCTCTTTTAATCTTCTCATTTCAACTATATTATCTCCAGTGGGGACAATATCATCTACATAAACAATCAAGGCAGCAAATTTTCCATTAGAGGAGAATTTGGTGAATAAAGTGTGATCAGCTTGTGTCACGCCCCAATCTCCCGCAAGCTCAAAAGTCCCCGCTGAACGTGAATCACCACGTTGCAGCTCTCCCGCGGGACAATCGTTCTATCGGGACGTGATGCCGTACGAGCCTGGAGTTGCGCTCGTACAAGGCGATGTTGTCAAACACCAAATGTTATCATTGAATCAACCAAGTTGCAGCAGAAATCAAGTATTGTGTACCAAGCACACATCAGAGTAATACGCAGCGAAGCTCACGATATGGTCCAAATAAGATGTCCCGAGGCAATGCCACAAAGGCGATGCCACGAAGACGATGAAATGCTCTTGCTCTTTTCTCTAGCCCACAAAGGTACTTACAGTTCATACATCTTGTCTCGTATATCCAAGCAGCGCCACTACGCCTGTGTACCTGAAATATTGCCCACAAACGTGGGTCAGTACACAACCGTACTGGTGAGCGGGGTAACCCACTCGTCTAAGCCGACACTAAGTAAAAATAGTGAATGCAAACAGTTATATGGTGATCTTTCTAGTTTGAATCCTAGATTCGTTTCATGGCATATGGATGACATGTTAAGGAAAGCTGTAAAGCAGTTTTAAGCATGCAAGCATTTAACTCAAACCAATCGACAAGCATTTATATATCCAACCCGAAGTAAACTAGCATGCAACCCGTCCTACTCAATGCCATCGTTTGCACGATAACATATCGAACCATCAGTCTCGCCTCAATATCCATCCTCAACCAAAGTTTATATTCCAATCTCGAGTGCACACTCTTGCCGAGGCAAGGTGGCCGCGCCTACACGAAAGCCAAACCAACAAAAGAAAAGCAAGCCAACTCTTATCTATATGAAGTCACTTGCAAAGCCATAAAGGACATATTCCAAGCATTAACGGTGTGCCCTATCAGCCCGGGATGCAAGCCCCGCTGGAGGTCCCGCAATGCATCGTGACTAGCACGAATCAATATTTCCCTCCGGATCGATACGGTCCTAGTGCCCCGGGAAGCCGTTTCGAGGAAATGTCAAACCCTGTGTACACAGGTTGTCCGTGACATGCAGAAAGTAGGTATGACGAGAGGATCGAACATTCTCGCCCCACCAAGCGATCCTAGACTCGTTCAATCGAATATCCAACCGAAGCATCCAACCAAAGAATTCCATAACTATTCCCCAACATATAGCCCAAGGCACCAAATCTCAAGTTATTCCCATAGGCAAAAATGCTGTTTCTCAACACAGTGTTTCACATTGGGTGCAACACCCAACACTCAGAATAATCCCATGGCACAATGCCCCAACAGTGGCACAATGCCTCAACAGTGGCACAATGCCCTCGCCGATGCAGTTGTTCGGTTTCGAACCACAACTGCTTGCTTTGCTCGACAAAGCGCCCAAGTGATACTCGTGCACGGATGCACGCTCGCTCGCCCGAACTCCCGATATTCCCATTTGCCTCAATGTATCATTCCAACTTGTATAATTCCAACCGTCCAAGCATAATCCCAATGTATCCAACCGACTGCCTCAAATGTATTATCCAACTCTAGTTCTAACTAACCAACACGTAAATCATTTCAAGCCACAATCCTATCAAGCCAACGACGTACACTCTATGCACACCTCAGTGTAGTGATTTCCAATGTTTCAGCCCAAGTGTTCAAGCCTTTTACATGTTTTCCATATTATTAGGCATGAAGGAGTAGAGGAGAAGGGAAAGAGCCCACTCACAATGTTTGATCCCGTTAGGCATCCTGTCCTGCCGATACGGCCAATTCCTTGAACCCATGGTCCGATGCAAGCGCGATCTACTCAACTGGTATGACCGTGCGAGCAGGCCGTGCTCTCCAAATCATCCGACCGATCGGACTAAGGAAGACGGCATTATCGCTTCCATCCAGCTATTCAGTACTGTTCTGAACGAACACCTGATTTCCATTGAACCCGCTAGCCATCTGCACATTGAAACCCACTCTATTAATCCTTCTTCCCAAAATCCAACATTTCAAATGTAACCAGCAATTGGTTTATTCAATCCGACTCAGCGTAACGCTCCGAGCGGTTGCGGGGCGTTACATAATATACCACTTAGAATCAGGTTCGTCCACGAACCGTGCTGGTACACATTCCTATCACCTGCCACAATCCAATTCCATGGATCTGCTCTATGCAACTCACATATCCACGATCCTGACTCAACATCTCGCTCTGCTGAATGCTCGTACAAGTTCTCGAATTCCCACATCCTCCTTGCAGCTCAATACGAATTCCTCGTATTGCTTAGTTTTGGATCGTACACATATTTACGGCGTCCCTAAAATACATGCATTTCAGCCGAGCTTTACGATAGCAAATTTGAACAAGTTACAAGGGTATCTTTATGTTCGAGGCATCCATTTGCTTTGCTCCCAATTGAATCAATCCCGATTTCCATTCCAACTTTTTCGATTGAGCACTTTTCTCAAATATGATGATTTATCACCGACTCAATCAGTTCGTGTTCCAACTCAATCCATCCAACTATTTCTGAATTCGCACTAGCAACATCTCGAAATATATCTCATGCACCGAACGGTCCTCTCAACTAATCTACCCCAGCTATGCCACTTACCCAAATATCAACTTTGTTTAGATCAGCTCAGTCCAACACATTTTCCTTCCATCTCAATACCTCGCTGGGTGAATATCTATATCGAGGTTCGTGTGATCCACGAAGATCTCGCCGCCACGCCAAAGGGATAGTGTCGCCACGATTTCAACGTGGACACACTCGCCACAATTCTTAGGTTGCGCATGGAATAGTTCTTCGTACTGCTTCCACTGCCTCGAAGCATTAGGACATCACCTTTGCCTTCCGAACGAGCACTCTTCCCAGACTAAGTTTCAATACATCTTGTAAATCTGAAGCACATCTGTTCCTTCAAGTATTCGCAAAGATTTGATCTGAACGAGCCGCCACAGTCATCCATTCATATAAATGCTATTCCCTTCCAGAGCACGATGAGTCAGAGGCGATGCCATTGATAAAATTCTGCGACTCTGAATCCCATCAGTTGACTAGGCTACATCCACCATCGCTTCGATCTTCTGGCTGCTTCTTCAGCTGAAGACTATCCCAAGGGTCTCTCGAATCCAACACTCAGTCAATAAGCCAAATCTCCAACACACATCTGCCCTCGACGCATTCCCAAATACGCCGCCTCAAGGGTCGTTCTATGGGTTTACCATATTCATATCCAATTCGACGGGCAAGGTCGCTTAGGGTCAGCTGTCCCGAAGCTACGCTCGATAATTGTAATCATCACGATGGACAGTTACTATGAACCATGCTATATCTCATCTCCAAATCCGAATCAAAATTCCAACCATTCATCCGAGCGAAGTTTCCGAATCCGAGAACCACGCTTGTTGATACCGTTTTCTATCAATCCGTCGTTCTGCCCTGAATCCATCAATTTCCGAATTGCATGTTCGATTCTCGCACTACCTCTTGCAATGATTCTCGAAACCAAAGACTTGCTCAAATACATATCCGTTTGCCACGTTCCACAATGTAAGTCCAACTTACTCGAGCAGCACAGTGATTTGTTCCGACGTCGCTCCCACATTTAGCTATCTTCAAAAGTCAATCCGCCACAATCTTTTGCCTTCCGTTGTTGCCACGACCCGTCCATGTCTTACAGAGAATCCGTCTACCATTGTTGTACCATCTTGCCCAAAATTATATTTCAGCTAAACCTGAGTCGACTTCTCGAGCAAACATATCCAAAATCTTTCGAGTTTGTGTGAATCCATCTTATTGTTCCTCCAAACCAAATCGTGTTTCATTACTCAACCAACAGCTCAAATATATTTCCCAAAATCGTAGTCCGTGCTCGATATCATTCCGATAATCCCATCACTTTGCTCAAGCGTAACCCAAATGCTCGTTCCGATTCCGTCCCACCTCTTAAGCCTAACGATGCTTTCATTTGCATCAGTCCGTTCTTGATATCTCAACTCAATATTTGCTTGCTCCATTTTCATTCTTTTCAACTCGGCCAATTTTGCACCAACCAACTTGTATTCCCGTTATCCTAGTCCGTTCAGGCAATTCCCATTGATGTCCAACCAAAACATTTTCCAATGCCTTGCTCACAATGTGGTATCCCATATACCACTCCGAATCAAGTCGCTACTCGCATTACGATTCCTTGCACCGATCCATGAATCCGTTCGAACCATCCCTCATGCATGATCCTGCCTTTCCCAACTCGAGTCCGACACAAAACTCTGGCAATGCCTGAATCATCCAAATCTTTCCATAAATTTTGTGATGCAACTCGTGATATATCCCATTCTCAATACTTCCAACATATTCTCAAGCCGTCTGGTACTTTTCCCAACACGAGCAATCCCGTGCATCGAGCTCTCTTCCGAATAATCCAACCCAATACCCAATGGTTCCACACATTTGTTATACGAGCAACTCGTTCAACATTATTATGATATTCCCGAGCCAAACTCAAACATGCCCAACCGATGCGCCACAGCCGAAATTCCAACTTATTCCCAACACAATCGCTAGACGAGCAACTCGTGCAAGGATCCACTCTCATCGAATATTTCTACTCAAAACATGCCGCATAACCAAATCTCGTAGCCAACCAACTGATCAATTGAGACAATCAGAAACTCCCCGAACGATAAGCCAAGCCAACCCAACGAAAGCCCACAACTTGTTGCCTAATTGCAACAACGCCAACCAACTTGCTGCACGAATGCAACAACGCCTAACGAGGCTAAGCGATCCTACGAAAACCAACCAAAGCAACACAACCAAGAACAAAATGCAGCCACAACCAGCAATATATAGACTTATTGCATGGAACATCCGATGCGGCACCGAGTAGAGTCAAGAGCTAAACGACACGCGGAAGCTATTTAGAGTTTGTGATGAAGCGAAGGACCAAGTCCGAAGAAATGAACCTGGCTTTGATACCAATTTGTCACGCCCCAATCTCCTGCAAGCTCAAAAGTCCCCGCTGAACGTGAATCACCACGTTGCAGCTCTCCCGCGGGACAATCGTTCTATCGGGACGTGATGCCGTACGAGCCTGGAGTTGCGCTCGTACAAGGCGATGTTGTCAAACACCAAATGTTATCATTGAATCAACCAAGTTGCAGCAGAAATCAAGTATTGTGTACCAAGCACACATCAGAGTAATACGCAGCGAAGCTCACGATATGGTCCAAATAAGATGCCCCGAGGCAATGCCACAAAGGCGATGCCACGAAGACGATAAAATGCTCTTGCTCTTTTCTCTAGCCCACAAAGGTACTTACAGTTCATACATCTTGTCCCGTATATCCAAGCAGCGCCACTACGCCTGTGTACCTGAAATATTGCCCACAAACGTGGGTCAGTACACAACCGTACTGGTGAGCGGGGTAACCCACTCGTCTAAGGCGACACTAAGTAAAAATAGTGAATGCAAACAGTTATATGGTGATCTTTCTAGTTTGAATCCTAGATTCGTTTCATGGCATATGGATGACATGTTAAGGAAAACTGTAAAGCAGTTTTAAGCATGCAAGCATTTAACTCAAACCAATCGACAAGCATTTATATATCCAACCCGAAGTAAACTAGCATGCAACCCGTCCTACTCAATGCCATCGTTTGCACGATAACATATCGAACCATCAGTCTCGCCTCAATATCCATCCTCAACCAAAGTTTATATTCCAATCTCGAGTGCACACTCTTGCCGAGGCAAGGTGGCCGCGCCTACACGAAAGCCAAACCAACAAAAGAAAAGCAAGCCAACTCTTATCTATATGAAGTCACTGGCAAAGCCATAAAGGACATATTCCAAGCATTAACGGTGCGCCCTATCAGCCCGGAATGCAAGCCCCGCTGGAGGTCCCGCAATGCATCGTGACTAGCACGAATCAATATTTTCCTCCGGATCGATACGGTCCCAGTGCCCCGGGAAGCCGTTTCGAGGAAATGTCAAACCCTGTGTACACAGGTTGTCCGTGACATGCAGAAAGTAGGTATGACGAGAGGATCGAACATTCTCGCCCCACCAAGCGATCCTAGACTCGTTCAATCGAATATCCAACCGAAGCATCCAACCAAAGAATTCCATAACCATTCCCCAACATATAGCCCAAGGCACCAAATCTCAAGTTATTCCCATAGGCAAAAATACCGTTTCTCAACACAGTGTTTCACATTGGGTGCAACACCCCACACTCAGAATAATCCCATGGCACAATGCCCCAACAGTGGCACAATGCCTCAACAGTGGCACAATGCCCTCGCCGATGCAGTTGTTCGGTTTCGAACCACAACTGCTTGCTTTGCTCGACAAAGCGCCCAAGTGATACTCGTGCACGGATGCACGCTCGCTCGCCCGAACTCCCGATATTCCCATTTGCCTCAATGTATCATTCCAACTTGTATAATTCCAACCGTCCAAGCATAATCCCAATGTATCCAACCGACTGCCTCAAATGTATTATCCAACTCTAGTTCTAACTAACCAACACGTAAATCATTTCAAGCCATAATCCTATCAAGCCAACGACGTACACTCTATGCACGCCTCAGTGTAGTGATTCCCAATGTTTCAGCCCAAGTGTTCAAGCCTTTTACGTGTTTTCCATATTATTAGGCATGAAGGAGTAGAGGAGAAGGGAAAGAGCCCACTCACAATGTTTGATCCCGTTAGGCATCCTGTCCTGCCGATACGGCCAATCCCTTGAACCCGTGGTCCGATGCAAGCGCGATCTACTCAACTGGTATGACCGTGCGAGCAGGCCGTGCTCTCCAAATCATCCGACCGATCGGACTAAGGAAGACGGCATTATCGCTTCCATCCAGCTATTCAGTACTGTTCTGAACGAACACCTAATTTCCATTGAACCCGCTAGCCATCTGCACATTGAAACCCACTCTATTAATCCTTTTTCCCAAAATCCAACATTTCAAATGTAACCAGCAATTGGTTTATTCAATCCGACTCAGCGTAACGCTCCGAGCGGTTGCGGGGCGTTACAGCTTGTCCTTGAGTGTACCCTTGGTTCTTCATAGACTGAGAAAATCTTTCAAACCAAGCTATCGGAGATTGCTTTAAGCCATAAAAGAGACTTCTTCAACTTGTATACCTTTGATCCGAATTTGTCTTTAAAGCCAGGAGGACTATCCATGTATACTTCTTCTTCTATATCACCATTGAGGAAGACATTTTTAACATCTAACTGATGTAGAGGCCAATCCAGGTTAGCCGTAAGAGATAAAAGTATTCTGACAGTGTTCAATTTTGTAACAGGAGCAAATGTCTCTGAGTAATCTATGCCATAGGTTTGAGTGAAACCCTTAGCCACTAAGCGAGCCTTATACCTTTCAAGTGACCCATCTGAATTCTACTTCACAGTAAACACCCACTTATATCCCACATTCTTCTTACCAACTGGTAGTGTCATGACTCTCCAAGTTTTGTTCTTTTAAAGAGCTTTCATCTTCTCAAATACAGCTTTCCTCCACTTTGGAACTTCTAGATCATCATGTACATTCTTTGGAATCTCTACACTAGACAATTGGGAGATAAAGGCAGAAAAAGATGAAGACAAGTTTGAATATGATATAAAATCGGACAAAGGGTGTTTATGGCAAGATCTAACAGGTTTTCTAACAGCTATGAGATCATCTATATCAGGATGCCTAATACGACTCTCAGAAACAGAGATATATTTACCTTTTCTTTTCTTAGGAGGTTGATTATTTTTCGGTTCAGATTCATGGCAGTGTTAAGATGTGGACACATCCCCTTATTTATAGTTCTTCCTCACAAACATCTTTCCTTTCCAAGTCTTGTTTCCTACTTCGAATATGTTCTCTTTAGATGACTCGTCATTTTGTGGCATTTTAATTAGTTCATCATTATTATCATCTTCAAGATTCTCATTGTTTTTTCATGAGAAAGTGTAGGCTCGGATTCATAGAGTTTCTTACTCATAGCAGGAGTAGGTTCAGATAATGAATCATGGCCATTTTCTATTGGTGCAGAAGTACAAGTCTTAGAATTTTGTGATATAGGCATGGGCAAGTTATTTAAAAAATTTATGTTCTCTGTTTGAAACGAGTCTTCCTTTAAGTTCCCCCCTGAAGATGAGTATCATCAAAAAAATATTTGTTTTCAAAGAATGTGGCATCCATAGTGATAAACATTTTCTTGTTTTTTGGATTTATATGCCTTATGGGTTGGAGAGTACCCTACAAAAACACATCTTATAGAGCGTGGTTCAAGTTTACCAATATTCTTATGTTCATGAACAAATGTTGTGCAACCAAAAAAATTTAATGTCAAATCAGTTGAAACGAGTAACAGAAAAAAATTCTTTGAAAATATGAATTGGAGTTTGAAAATTGAGAACCTTGGAGGACATTTTGTTAATTAAATATGCAGCAGTTAAAATTGCTTCACCCCACAAATAATTTGGTACTTTATTTGAGAAGAGTAAAACTCTAGACACCTCTAATAAGTGTCTATTTTTTGTTTCTTCAACTCCATTTTGTTGGGGAGTATTAGGACATGAGCTTTGATGCACTTCCATTTTGAAGAAAAAAAATCATCCAAAATAGTGTTGAAGTATTTTTCGCCATTGTCACTTCTAAAGACTTGAATAGTTGTCTAAAATTGATTTTGCACCATTTTAAAAAAAAAAATTACAGCCTAACAAACATCGGATTTTTCCTTTAATAAGTACACCCAACATACTCTTGAATGTTCATATATAAATGTGATAAACCATTTTTTGGATGTTGATGCTCGAACCAAGCTCGTTAATGATTGGTGAGTTTCCAAAAGTAATCGAATTTTAGCCCACTTACACCTAAGAGAGAAGGTACATGTGTACATGTAAGGCTTGAAAAGAAGGGGGCAATATATAGTTTTTAGTCCATGTCGCGTCTCAACAGTAGTTACTTAAGAGAGAATGTAAAGTATCAAAATTTTCCTTATATTTATTAGAAGTTTTCGTATATTATATTTTGATTAAATCACGCACATAGAACTAAGTTTGTAAAAATTACAAAAAACAAAAAAGTCCTTAGCAAAGATGTTTTCATTCTCTCTATTTTTTTAAAATATAAAAACCAAAAACGTTCTTACTAAGGATGTTTTCAAATAATTTTTTTTTTTTACTTTTACAGATTTAAAAAATAACGAAGATTTATGAAAATAAATTGAAAACTCTCTTGATAAGAGCATTTTCAAAAAAAAAAAAATTTCTTTTCCAAGACATCCTTGGTAAGGAAGTTTATAAATTTTTTTAATATTTTTTAAAAAATTTAAAAAAAACACAAAAAAGAATGTTACAGTTGTGAGAAATTTTTTAAAGACATATACATTTTTTTTTTCCAAAAACAAATAATAATAAAAATTGTAGTTTTCACTTTCACTTTTAGATTTTTTTATTTATTTTTAACTTGAAAATGCTCTTGCTAAGGGTGTTTTCCCTAATATATATATATATTTTTTTATTTTCTTTCTTTTTTCTTTCATTCTTTACTAGAGCAGTGGAAAAAATAAAATAAAAATGAGAAAACGTTCTTGCTAAGGACGTTTTTGACTTTTATATTATTAAAAATATGGAGAGAACGAAAACGGCCTTGCTAAGGGCGTTTTTGTTCTCTCCTTCTAATTTTTACAAACTTATTTTTTATACGTAATTTAATCAAAATATAATGCTCTGTACAAATTTTTTTGTATATTTATTGAGGAAGACGGATCTGTCATTTGTCACATTGCTGCATCATCTATAATTTATATTTGAAATATTTTAGCAAATATTTCCATTACAAATATAGAAACTAGTATATACCTTCACTTAGCAAATACCTACATTTCTTTCTATACAATATTTAAAAACTTAAGATATACCTCTACTATTTAACCAAAATTTTGATTATTTTATTCATAATGGATGTATTTGTTAGTTTTTAAAATAAGTAGAAGTATCAAAAAATTTACTGTACCGATAAAAAATTTATATTAATTAAATATAGCGATAAAAGTTTGGCAAATTTTAAAATTACGATAGGAATCACCAGTTGGGTTGGCAAAAATTCGGAGAACTTGATTTTCGCCAACCCAGCTGGCAAAAATCCGACCAAAAATCCGAAGTGGCAAAAAAAAAAAAAAAAAAAACCCAAAATCCATATTTTTGCCAACCGAGTTGGCGAAAATTTGGATTCCCAAATTTTTGCCAACTCAGTTGGCGAAAATTGGGTCTTATTTTTTTGTGGTTTTTTTATTTGGTTTTTTGTTAGGGGTTTGTTTGGTTTTATTTTATTTTTCGATTTTATTTGTGTTGTTTTTTCTTTGTGGTTTTTTTGTTTTTTGTTTTTTTTGTTTTTGTAGGTTTATTTTATAGGTATGTTAATAGTAAGTCTGTATGTTAATAGTAACTGATATAACAATTTTATCGACCTCTCTTGGCTAATTCTCGATAGTTCGCACTATCCCACTGAGTAGTGCTCGTATCGGCCGTCGCCTGAGAAGTGTCCTAGTCAGACCAATGAGTAGTGCCCGCACCAGCCCACTGAGAAGTGCCCGTACCATCCCACTGAGAAGTGCTCACACCGGCCGTTGCCTAAGAAGGGACATCGTCATCTTGCAGTGGCAGATTATCATCTTGATACCAAACTGAGGTATACTTCCTAGGGGGCGTGCTTGTCGTTGTTCAACAAGACCCTGAGTATAATCTCCTGGAATAAGTAAGGGAAGGTTTGGAGGAGTCCGTCCTCGTTACATAGCAGCCAAAAATTTGCCAACCGCAGTGCACAACGGGTCGCCCATTGGGACTGCATCATCACCACCTCTTTGATTGTCCTCCACTTGAGATGGCATCGGTGTTGATGGAATTGTCAAGATATGCGAATAGGTGGTAACGCCGGGGGCTCCCAAATTTTTGCCAACTCAGTTGTCGAAAATCTGTCTATTTCCGCCCAAAAGTCAAGTTCTCAAAAATCTGACGAAAATCAAGTTCTACAAAATTTCGATATGTATCGAAATTTTAAAATTTCTCAAATTTCTATCGTTATATTTAACTAATATAAATTTATTATCGGTACAGTAAATTTTTTGTAAAAAAATCAAAAATAAAATTACCGAAAGTAAAATTTGGAGGTCGAAATATCGTGTTTTTGCGATTCTAAAATTTTTGAAAGTCCATCAAACGGTGAAATAGTTTATCCCGAAGTACTTTTCCATACGGTCATTTTGGCACAAACTGGACCTTGTTTCGATCTCCCAGTCAAAAGTTATTATACTTTAAAGTTTTATATTTTATATTTTATATTTTTGCCTGTAACATGTGCGTCTTACTTCGGATGAAAATTTTCTCTACACGAATTGTGTTACTCTTGTCGAAAACATACAAATCAACCTATTGTTTGACGAAAAACGATTTCAAAACAAATAGTTATAGTCGTTCGAGGTCTGCTCGATGGCTTACGTAATATTCTTTCGGTAGATTTTTTTTTTTTTTTGGTTCAACGATAACATATTTTATTTTGGATGTTAAATTTTATTTTATTTCTAATTTATTTAAAAAAACTAAACCTAAATAAAACTAAACACAAAAAAACCTAAAAAACAAACAAAAAAACCAAAAAAAAAATACCATTGGCAAATTTTCGCCAACTCGGTTGGCGAAAATTTGGACCCAGTTGGCAAAAATTTGAAAATATAAAAAATATATAGTATTTCATATTTTTGTCAATGGAGTTGACGATATGTATCGTAATTTCAAAAAATTTCAAACTTCTATGATATATTTAATTAATATAAAATTATTATCGGTACAGTAAATTTTTTGTAAAAGTATATGTTTATTTTTTGTATTTGTAGTAAAAATATTTGTTAAAATATATTTTTATATTTCGAGTTTTGACGAATAGTACCAGTACCGTAGCTCTGCCGCGTGAATATTTTTATTTTAGTTTATTATGTTGTTTTGTTTTGTTTTATTTTATTTTATTTTGTTTTGCTTTTTCTATTAGGGGAAAAGGAATATAATATTATTCTATCTCGGCTTGAGAAAGGACGGAAAAGACTTTTTGGTCGTCTCAACTCACAAGAGTCCTGGAAGAGAAAAAGTATATAAAAGAGGGGCAATGTATACTTTTTAGTCAATGCCGCGTCTCAACGGTAGTTACTTAAGAGAGAAGGTAAAGTATCAAAAAATTCTTATATTTATCAGAAATTTTCGTAGATTGTATTTTGATTAAATTTTGCACAGAGAATTAAATTTGTAAAAATGATAAGAAAAGAACAAAAACGTCCAAAAATATTTTCTTTCTCTCTAATTTTTTTAATAATATAAAAATAACAAATGTTCTTATTATTGACGATTTCAAATATAATTTTCTTTTACGTTTACAGATTTTAAAAATTAAAAAAAATTAAAAAAATTAATTAAAATCTCCTTTGATAATGGCATTTAAAAAAAAAATTTTCTTTTTCTTTTTCTTTTTCTTTTCCAAAACGTCATTGGTAAGATAGTTTACAAATTTTTTTTATTAATTGATTATTATTTTCTAATACTTTTTTAAAAAAATTTAAAAAAATATTACACAGAAAATCGCTGCGGTTGTGAGAAATTTTTTTATTCTTTAAAACATGAAAACGTTTTTTCTAAGGGTGTTATCACTATTTTTTTTTCTTTCTTTTTTCTTTGACTCTTTACTGGAGCACTGGAAAAAATAAAATAAAAATGAGAAAACGTCCTTGCTAAGGACGTTTTCGGCTTTTATATTATTAAAAATATGGAGACAACGAAAACGACTTTGCTAAGGACGTTTTTGTTCTCTCCTTCTAATTTTTACAAACTTATTTCTCTATGCATAATTTAATCAAAATATAATGCTATATACTAAAATTTTTATATATTTATTGAGGAAGACGAATATTTCATTGGTTACAGCGCTGCTCAACTATAATTTATATTTGAAATATTTTAACAAATGTTCTCATCACAAATATAGAAACTAGCATATACCTCCACTTAACAAATACTTACAATTTTTGTATACAATATTTAAAATTTTTAAAAATATTCTCACTATTTAACCAAAAATTTAATTATTTTATTCATAATGAAAATATTTGTTAATTTTTTAAATAAATGAAAGTATATATTAGTTTATGTATTTGTAGTGAAAATATTTGCTAAAATATTCTTTCATATTTGAATTTTGACGAATAGTACCAATACCGTAGCTTTACCGCGTGAATATTTTTATTTTATATGTTGTTTTGTTTTGTTTTGCTTTTTTCCTTTCTTTCAGGGGAAAAGGAATATATTATTATTCTACTCGGCTTGAGAAAGGAGGGGAAAGGCTTTTTGGTCTTCTCAACTCTCAAGAGTCCTGGAAGAGAGAATATATGCGGACAAGACTGGAACTCAGTAGATCATCATCAATATTCTAAAAATTACAAATATTCTTTTGCTACAAGTGGAAGTGGAAGTGTGGAAGTGGAAGTCAGTGGAGATCGAGTAAGAATGGCAACAGAATGGATCATCAATATACAGCGCGAGTGGAAGTCGACCGATGCAGAGAGGGAGGAAGAGAAAAGGAGCAGGAAATGCACTTATCGGGTGCCAAAGTACAAGAAGGACCTCGACAGCAACGCCTACGCTCCCCAGGTACTCTCCCTCGGTCCCTACAATCACCACTTCTTCGACGGAGAACACTTCAAGCTTATGGAGCTGGCCAAGCGTAGGATCCTAGAACACTATTTGGACAAAGTCGGCGTGACATTGGAAACGGTGGTATCGGCGATGAAGAAGGAGGCGCGTGCGCTGATGGACGCCTATGACGGGCTCGAGGACCCGTGGACCGACGAGGACAGGTTCGTGGAGCTCATGATTCTCGACGGCTGCTGCCTTCTGCAATTCTTGCTTTACAAAGGCAACTTCTCGGACTGTATAGACGAGAAGCTTCGCCTCTGTGGAGCTATAGTCGCAGCCGATGTCCTGCTGCTTGAAAATCAATTGCCTCTCCGTCTACTTCAAATCTTGCTGGATATCGGAGGGAAAAAGGTATGTAATTAGTTAATTACAAGTTTTTCTTCCTCAATATATATGGAATGAGAAATTTTCAAACAGAACGTTATATTTTTATTAAATTATGTAAAGAAAAATATATTTGAAAAGTAGCACGAGAGAACAAAACATTATTAGCAAAGAAATTTTTTTTTTTCCCGGTCAAACAACAAAGAAAAAAAAATTAGAACTAAAAATCCTTACCAAGGACATTTTTTTCCTTTTTTTTTATTCTGGTCACAATAAAACAAAAGAGCAAAAATAAATAAAAAATAAAAAATTTCCGTAAAAAACGTTCTTACCCAGAATTTTATGTTTTTTTTTGTCTAAAAATAATAATAATAATAATAATAAATTTTAAAAAGTTAAAATGTCCCTTTTTTATTTTAAATTTTTTCTTATGTTTTGGGCCAAAAAATTAATAAAAAAACAATTTATTAACTTTTTTTATTAACTTTTTTTTTATATATTTTGCTAAGGAATTATACTTAGTACCAGTAAAGAAATAAAAATTAGAAAAAAAAAATTAATAAAAAAATTAAAAGTTGAAAATGGACATGGTATGTGCGTTTTGGAGTTTTATTTGCAATATGATTCCTATAATTCATTATTTGCATTATGTTCCTTTAATTAAAATAGTGAATAAAATTATTTTATTTATTATAATTTTTTTTATAATCTTCAGTCAAATAAAAATAAAAAAAGTTAAAAATTTGGGTGTTAAAAAATAAAAGGACTATTTAATTTTACTCCCTGTTAGATTAGGTATATTGATATTACCATCATCTTAGATCAAAAATTGAATTTACCTTTCTGAAAGTGTCGTTAAAAACTTATCAACGATACTTTCAGAAGGATAAACTTAACATTTGATCTAACAGGTAATATCAATTAGTCCAAAATAAAAATCTAAAATTTTTAACTTTTTAATTTTATTTAAATGAAGATTATAAAAGAAATTATAATAAATAAAACAATTTTGTCCACTATATTAAAGGAAAATAATTCAAATAATGAATTATAGGGGACCATATTGCAAATAAAAATTCAAAAAGACATGTATTCAACTTTTAACTTTTTAATTAAATTTTATTAACTTTTTTAGTAATTTTTATTTATTTACTAATACTAAGTGTAGTCCCTTAACAAAAAATATATAAAAAAAGTAAATAAAATTTAGTAAATAAATTGTATTTTTTTGTTAAATTTTTTCTTCCCAAAACATAAGAATAAATACAAAATTTAAAATAAAAAAGGTAACATTTTCACTTTTAAAATTTGTTATTATTATTATTAATTATTTTCAGACAATAAATAAAAAACATAAATTTGGAAAAAAAATAAAAAAATAAAAAAATAATGAAAAATGGCTTTACCAAGGACGTTTTTTCAATTTTTTTTCAATTTTTTTAAATTTTTTATTCTTGTCTCAGTAAAAAAAAAAAGAGCAAAGAAAAAAATAAAATTTAAAATTTAAAAAAAATGTCCTTATCAAGTGCTTTTCAAATATTTCTTTTTGCAAATTTATTTTTTTTGTTTTTTTGTTTAGAAATAATAATAATAATAATAAGAGAAAATTTGAGTTGGATCAACATTTTATTTATCCATATTCAAGGTACACCCGACACGATTACCATAATATATGACACCCCCTACTTTTGACGGAAACCGTCTCCAACTAACGGTTAACTCTTTTGACCAAAAATTTTGGACAAAAATATCCCCTTTGTACACAGCAGAGGAGGGACCTAGAAAGAGAGAATATTTCGGTCAAAAATTAACAGTCAATTAATTTTCGTTAAAAGTAGGGGTATCATACATTATGTTGATCGGGTGGGGTGCACATTGAATATGGATATAAAGTAGAGTGCAACTCAAATTTTCTCTAATAATAATAAGAGGGTGTAACTTTTTTATATGTAATTGTTTAACTTATTCATGTTAAATTTAATGAACAATTTTAATTTAGTTCATATATATATATATATATATATATATATATATATATATATATATATAACCTTTTGCCTCCCCCTCCCCCTCCCCCTCCCCCTCCCCCCCCTCATCTTCTATTTAAAATATATGCAACCAGCGTACATATCTACTAGTACATGATATGTATATTTTGAAAATAAGGACCCCTTACTCTTAAATGTTAAAGGTGACATAATATTCAAGTTGATGTTAGTCCCGAGGCTTAATCAAATATGGTAGAACAAGAAGTTGAAACCGAGATCAGAAGTTCACACAAAGTTCCCTCACTGATATACCTCAATCCAAAGAAGAACTATATAAAATACAATATAGTAGCTGATTGCAACTCCTTCTAGATTACTGAGTTAAAGAACCAAAAATACGTTCTTCCTTGCAAACGCAGTTACAATTGGGACAAAATGTTTACAACTAGAAGAAAAGAGATGCAGATAGAATAAAAAATTATTCTTGCTGGGACGGTGAAGACCACCGTTGCTCAAAGCAAGATTCGTCCTCTATCGACGATCTGCTCTCAGGAGCCAGCAAGTTTACAAGAGAACTTCTGGAACGCTCGTAGTCACCCCTTTGTGTGACTCAAACGGACTCCTTTGGACTCATTAAGAATATCTTTCTTAATTTTTTGGTGTGTCTCAAAAGGAGGCTAGAGGACTCTTTATATAGGGAATGATGGAAGCCAATTCTCCTCTTCTTTCTGATGTGGGACTAAAGAGCCAATATAGAAAATTGATATCCCACAATCCCAGCCCAATGCATAGCCCGCTCAACGCCCGTTCAGCACACATTCAGTGCCCGCTCATGCAACACGTGCATGAAACCCGAACATAAAACTCGTGCATAAAACGAGCGCACGAGAGCCTTGTGACGATGCTGACTTGCTAAGTGCAAAGTGCGCCAACAAAGCGCCACTTTGCGCCCTTGAGTCAGAGTCCGAGTCACTAAGTCCCTTTGGGGCTTCGCTTCTATGGAATAATATCCAAGAGCATGACAAAAAGCTTTAAAGCTTTCATTGAGGAGTTGATCATTTTTTCTCCTAATAAAACACCCCCACATAGCACCCATGTGCCCCACTACACCCCATGTGCACACTTCAAGACATACAAAGTATTATATTGAAATATCCACTTAGTGGTGTAGCCAATGTGGGACTATCTTTACTAGTCCAAAGGCAAAAACACAACAATCTCCCACATATCTCAATATATGGGTTGAGCGTTCCCCACAGTGACTGTCCATCATGCATTAGGATAGATGTCGCTTCGACTTGAATCTTCCCGCATGAGTCGAATAACAATATGATACAAGAATGGACTAAGCCTTAAATTTTACAACATAGCTGCAATTCTTTCCACTCACACAATGACATCAACTGTGCTTCCGGTTGCACATTAAAGGCCCTATACATGCCTGATTTCGGTGTATGTATCTTGGACGTCTACAAATTTACCCTCAAGAGACGGCCTATATCTCTTTCCATACACTCTAGGTGAGTTCTTATAAAGAGCTTGGCATGAAGCCTTGCGCTTCCTTGCGGTGGTGCTCCGCTATAACATGGCCCAAAGTCGATGTCTCGCATCATTGTGGTGTCATCCACTGTAGCATGAGGTCCCATCCTCTTTGTAGTGCCAAACTACCCAACATGGAGCATTGTGCTTCCTTGCGGATTGAGGAACCTCATGGTGGTGTCACCCACTGTAGCATGGAGTTCTCTGCTCCTTTGTTGTGTTGTGCTACCGTGCTTCCTATAAAGCACGCCGGATATTTCAAATGTCCTAGAACTCATTAAGGCATCTAAGCCATCATCCCAGAGGATTTTGTTCTACTCAGAGAACAGATAGTAGACAACAGTGGTTCTGGATCTGTAACCCCTCAATGTCTCAAAGGACTACCCATTGTTCCTTATATTCTCCCAGTCAATGATCCTTCTTTGAACCAAAAGTTAGATGCCTAGTAGATTTCTCTTCGAACTAATAACATAAAACTTTATGGTAGAATTACAAAGACAGAATATCAAAAGTCCTCCAAGCCCATGTATGATGTGTCCTTAACTATATGCGGTGTTACGCCGCTAAGACATGGCCTGAAGTCGAGACTTTATCCTGTCAAGGCACCTCATGTGGTGTCGCCACTGTAACATGGAGTACTACGTTCCTTTATAGTTCTTATGATTAGCTGGCGCTTGAGGTCTCATATGAACGGATCCGCCAGACATTCCTGACTCTGATCATCAACCACTATAATGATGCCATCTTTGATACGCTCATGTAGTGTCTTGAACGGGTCCGCTAGAATCACCTAGCTCCGAACATTAACCGCTACCATGACGCCATCCTTGATGCGCTCATACAGCACCATGTGCCTTAGCCGCACAGATCTCTTATAACCATTGAAGAGAAAAAATTGATGCCACCGCTGCAGTCGCCTGGTTGTCGCAGTGAATTGGTACCGTCGAATATGCGCACCAACCATTGGAAGATCATACATGAGCTCCCGAAGCCACTCTACTTCATCCGCTGCAGCCGCTAGTACATAGAACTCAGATTCCCTTGAGGAATAAGATATAGCAGCTCCACCATTTGAGAAGACATATCCTCTTGTGGACCTTTCGCTCTCTACTTCTGAACACCAGCTTGCATCACTGAAGCCTTTCACTACTGTCGGATACTCGTTGTAGTGCAGTGCATAATTCTGAGTCCTTTTGAGTTATCTCGTTACTCTCTTCACAGCTTTTCAATGCTCAACACCTGGATTGCTCGTGAACCGACTCAGCATCCCTACGACGAAAGCTATGTCAGGCCTTGTGGCAGTTGTTGCATACATCAAACTCCCGATGATGCTAGAATACTCCAGCTGCCTGACACTTTTTCTCGGATTTGGCTTCAGCTTCTTATCACACCTGTAAGGAGTATCGATCCCTGGAAGATCCTGATATCCATAGCGTGTGAGCATTTTCTCAATATAATGAGACTGTGACAACGTCACTCCAGTATCCGTCCGGATGATTTTTATTCCCAGGATAACATCAGCTTCCCCTAAGTCCTTCATACTGAACTTTGATGAGAGAAACTTCTTTGTCTCAGTGACACGTGCTAGATTCGTACCTAGAATCAGCATGTCGTCCACATATAGACAAACGATGACTCATCTTCCGTCAGCGAACTTTGTGTAAACAAACGTGTACGTCTCACTGACTCTGTAGCCGTTTGATCTTATAACTTTATCAAACTTCTCATGCCACATCTTGGGAGCTTGCTTTAGACCGTATAACGATTTCACCAACTTGCAGACTGTCTTCAAGGCCTTTGACGATGATTCCTTCTGGTTGTTGCATGTAAATCTCTTCATTCAATTCACCATTCAGGAATATTGTTTTCACATCCATCTGATGTATAACCAGTTTATGGATTGCACTTATAGCAATCAACATCCTGATGGTCGTCATCCGCGCTACTGAAGTATATGTGTCGAAGTAGTCGATCCCCTACTTCTGAGAAAATTTCTTGGCTACCAGCCTTGCCTTGAACTTATCAACAATTTCATCGACCTTCATCTTCTTCTTGAATATCCATTTGCATCCGATTAGTTTAGCTCATTTAGGCAAATCGACCAACACCCAAGTATTGTTGGAGGTTATTGAGTCATACTTATCATTTATAGCCTCCCTCCAGAAGACAGCGTCTTTGGTCTTCATCGCCTCATCATAGGTAAGCGGATATGCTTCCGCATGATAGGTGACGAAATCATCTCTGAAGTCCTTTTGTCTCCTCACCCGCTTAGACACCGATTGCAAGATCTGGTTCGAACGTTGTCTCTAGAATGACTTCTTCTTGGACTACATCTTCATTGGAAGCGATAGCCTCATGTTCACTCACAATATTCTCCGGAATGTCAGCGAAAATAATGTTCTTGTGTCTTAAAAATTTATCTTCAAAGAATTTTGCGTCGCGAGATTTCGATGATATAATTTGACTCAAATATCAAGGAACCTCCGAGCATTACTCTTCTCAGCATATCCAAGGAAGATTGTCTTCGTAGTCCTCGTTCCTAGCTTCTGAATCTTTATGTCTGGAAGCTTCGCATACGCCAGACATCTCCACACTCGAATGACATTTAAGTTGGGTCTGATTTTGAAACAGAGTTCATGAGGAGTGACATCGGATATTGCGTACGGCACTATGTTCAGGATGAACGTAGCCGTCAG
This sequence comes from Iris macrosiphon, assembly GCA_036927795.1. Classification (NCBI taxonomy): domain Eukaryota; kingdom Viridiplantae; phylum Streptophyta; class Magnoliopsida; order Asparagales; family Iridaceae; genus Iris; species Iris macrosiphon. The sequence continues at coordinate 151,534,862 of JAYESA010000002.1, read as the reverse complement.
CACAGCTTCTCCCCAGAAGCAGTTTGGAAGACCCACAGTTATCAGTATTGACTTTATCATCTCTGTCAACGTTCTGTTCTTCCATTCAGCTACTCCATTTGATTGAGAAGAATTCGAAGCAGTCGTCTCATTGACAATTCTATGTTCTTTGTAGAACGATGTGAATTCAATGGACCTATACTCTCTATATCGATCACTTCTGAGTCTCTTGAGTTGTTGTCATTTTCGACGTTCAGCCTCATCCATGGACTCCTTGAACTTCTCGAATACTTCATCTTTTGTCTTGAGCAGATAGACGAACGCGTACTTCGAGTATTTATCGATAAAGGTAATGAAATACTTCATCGTGGCCTTTGTGGAGAACTGGTTAAAGTCACAGATATCTGAGTGTACCAACTCCAAAAAATATGTACTTCGATTTACCCGTTTGAAAGATTTTCTTGTAATCTTTGTCTGCGCACAGACCTCACACTTCTCCACCTCCTTACCCCCACATTTAGAGATAAGGCATAGACTAGACATCTTGCGGTATATAGTACATGCCCTATTCTTGGTGTCCCACAACTCTTCTAATGAGACTACTCACAAGCAAACGCTCGAACATCCATCTGATATTGAAACCTTGTTTCAAAGTATGTCTCCTGCCAAGATATCACTATCTGGCAACCATAGATGTTCACCCTCAACCCTCAAGTCTGCAACAGACTTCCTGAGATTAGTTCCTTGGTAATCACTGGTACTTTGCTACACGTACTTCTTTGACTGTAACTTCTCGAAGTCCAGAACCATTGTCCCAATCCCCAGATCCTCTGCTTGGTCCTTGTTCGCTATCGAGATCTTCGGCCTTCTTCAGTGATAGGCTTGACATCGGTGAACTGCTCTTCCTAGAGCTCCCGTGGCTAGATGCACTAGTGTCCATTCACCAGTCAACAACTACGCCAGATGACTTAACATGTGCAATAATAGCAACCAAGTTAAGTAATCAAAGTAACCAAGTTAAGCTTTTAACTTGCTATTTTGGTTTGAAATTGGATCTGCAATTCTCATTCTCGTGGTCCTTCATGCTTGAAGAGACATGTGCCAAGGTGCTCATATTATCTGGTTGCGCATAGACCTTGCTTAGAGCTGGCCACATAGACGCTTCCGTGCGCCAAGTCCTGCCATACACCGAAAGAACTCCATGCGCAGTGACTACACTGCACCAAGCCCGTCATGCGAAATGAGTGCCCAGCGCCGAAACTTCTTATGTGTCGAGTTCTTCCATGTTCTAATTGTTGCCATGCGTAGATGCATAGTGCTAGTCTCTCTTCTGCAACTGCAGTAGACTTCTCTATGCGGCTACTAGCTTTAGACATCTCCATGCGCCAACTTGCATCAGATGTCGACTTTCTTTCTCTTGGAATGTTCGTCTCCAGCGATGCCAGATCAAGTTCATTTCCATCCGTAGGAATGGTAGATCTTGGATCTCTCTACCAATGTCCAACATTTGATAGATAACTCATTCCTCATCCAAATGATTGAAGTGTAGCCCGTCAATCTTCCCAAATTTGTAAAAACTTGTGTTGAGAAGACTTGCACGGTTGTTCTCCATCTTACTCGGATCTTGCTTTGAAATTGTTAGTCCCGAGGCTTAATCAAATATGGTAGAACAAAAAGTTGAAGTCGAGATCAGGAGTTCACACAAAAAAAATTTCACTGATATACCTCGGTCCAACGAAGAACTATATAAAAATACAATATAGTAGATGATTACAACTCCTTCTAGATTACTGAGTTAAAGAACCAAAAATACGTTCTTCCTTGCAAACGCAGTTGCAATTGGGACAGAACGTTTACAACTAGAAGAAAAGAGATGAAGATAGAATAAAAAATTATTCTTGCTGGGACGGTGAATACCACCGTTGCTCAAAGCAAGATTCGTCATCTATCGACGATCTGCTCTCAGGAACCAGTAAGTTCATAAGAGAACTTCTGGAACGCTCGTAATCACCTCTTTGTGTGACTCGAATAGACTCCTTTGGACTCATATTTCTTAATTTTTCGGTATGTCTCAAAATGAGGCTAGAGGGCTCTTTATATAGAGAATGATGGAAACCCATCCTCCTCTTCTTTCCGATGTGGGACTAAAGAGCCAATATAGAAAATTGATATCCCACAATCGTAGTCCAATGCATAGTCCGCTTAGCGCACGTTCAACACCCGCTCATGCAACACGCGCATAAAATGAACGCACGAGAGCCTTGCGACGATGCTAAGTGCAAAGTGCGTCAATAAAGCGTCACTTTACGTCCGAGTCGCTTTGGACTTAGCTTCTATGGAATAATATCCAAGAGTGTGAAAAAAAACTTAAAAGTGTCCGAGTCCGAATCGCTTTGGAACTTAGCTCCTATGGAATAATATCTAAAAGCATAACAAAAAACTTAAAAGCTTTCATTGAGGAGATAATCATTTTTTCTCCTAATAAAACACCTCAACATGGCATCCATGTGTTCCACCACATACCATTTGCACACCTCAACACATACAAAATATTATATTGAGATACTCACTTTGTGGTATAGCCAATGTTGAACTATCTTTACTAGTCCAAAGACAAAAATACCAATAATTGCGGCTGAGAATATTACCTACTATATATGAATTCATTTTTACTCTCTTGACCATTGTTTTGAAGTACAGATTGAAGCCGTGGATGCATTACAACTTGTCGGTGGTTTCTTGCCTGATAAATACACTTCCGGCGATACCCCTCAAATTGGCTGTCACATTCTAGATGTGTTGAGGACCAAAATTCTAGGAGACGGCGACTTTGTATACGATGGTCAAGGGGGCGTAAAGGTTGCTACTCTTGCTGAGCTTGCAGAATTTGGGGTTCGCTTGAGAAAGAGCGCTGTCGGATGCCTTAGGAGCATTACTTTCGATGGAAGGGTTCTCCGTCTTCCCAGCATTCCCTTTGATATCCTCACTGAGTCTCTTCTGCTCAATTTTGTTGCATTTGAGCAATTGCACGGTTTACATACCGGTGCCGGTACCAACGTGCTCTCGTTTCTAAGGTTCATGGACCGACTCATTGGCTCTACAGGCGACGATAAACTGCTGCGAAGGAATATGGCATTGCTTGAAAGGAGAGGGATTATTCGCGGCTGGACTGAAAGTGACGCCGATCTAGCTGCTTTGTTCCATGGCACAGTCAAGGAACATCAAGTTCTTCTTAGGAGAAAGTCTCCGGAATCGAATGGGGTGAGTGTGGACAAGGAGTTGATCCAATACTGCAAAAAGAAATGTCCGAGGTTTCGTGCCTTCTGCATCCGGACCAGCCGTGGCTGGCTTGTCAAATCTATACTCGGCAGCCTTTTCTTGATAATGCTACACAGTATGTTTCCTTCTGTGAAGATTGAAAAGCTCTGAAATTTGGAGAAATTTGACCCGGATCACCTACTAGAATGTGAGAATAAGGATCAGTTAAGTCGCTTACTGTTACTTCTGGGTTTGGGAGCACTTGAACTTGAGCCAGAGTCCGATCTCGATGGTGATAGTGCAGTAGATTGTGTTTTTATCCATTGATGTTGTAACTGTGCCTGTTCTTTTAATTTATTTATTTATTTAGAAAACATATTTTATTTATTTATTGATCCATTGATGTTGATCCATTGTAAGTGTGCAGTAGATTGTGTGTTGATCCATTGATGTTGTAACTGTGCCTGTTCTTTTAATTTTTTTATTTATTTAGAGAACATCCATTGATGGTTTTCATAAATTCTTTGGATCTGCATTTATCCATGAGCCTTCAAGCAAAGCCCCATTTTGCTAAACTTATTCACTATAATAATAATAATAATAATAATTATTATTATTATTTTATTATTATTATTTTTGCAAAGATATTTTCTTCTTTCTCTATTAGTAATGGACCAACTTATTTATCTCTATCTCTAAAACGGTTCAAAGTTGAACCGTCTAAACCGTTTTTATATACTCCATTAAATACATAAGTTTACTATTATTATTATTATTATTATTTTGCAGAGACATTTTCTTCTTTCTCTATTAGTAATGGACCAACTTATTTATCTCTATCTCTAAAACGGTTCAAAGTTGAACCGTCTAAACCGATTTTATATACTCCACTAAATTTTTATTTTTATTTTTTTTGGTTGTTTGAGTTCGATTCATAGAAACAACACTATTTATAATAATATTATATTAAACAAAATTTTAACAATTTTTTTACGCACATGCAATGCGTGCATGTTACTATCTCTACTCTTATAATGAGACTTGAAAAAAGGCTCAAAGTTGAGCCGTCTAAACCGTTTTTATATATTGCACTAAATATTTTTTTTAATAATTAATTATTTAACTACATACTATTATTTATTTACAACTAAATAATTCTAACTCAAGTGGTTAAGGTAGGAGGTATTTTTCTTGGTTGCTTGAGTTTGATTTCTAGCAACGATAGTATTTATAATAATTTTATATTTAAATTTATTTAACAATATTTTTACGCACGTGCAATACACATGCACGTTACTAGTACAAATAAGAATATTCAGATCACGGATTAGTAGGGACCAACTTAATTATTTTTTGCTACTCTTCCACCGCCATACCGCAAGGGATGTTGCTGTCCAGGAGCTGAGCTTAAAAGAGGGGCATGTGCTTGTGTTCCTTTACATCTTCTCTGCCCTCCCGTAAGTGTTGCAGAATGTGCCAATCATCGTGTCGGATCAGGATGATTGGAAACAATATAACTATGACAACTAAATGTTGTGTACAGTGCATGAGATTCATCCCTGGAATATTATGAACAATGAGTTTGCATAGGTTATACGCACCTCTACTAGTAGATGATATGGATATATAGGTACATAATGAAATCCTTGGCAGCAAGGACGGAACCAAGAATTCAAGCCGTCCTAGACTGAACTAAAAATATATTATACTTAGTCCCAAAAAATTGACAATACAAGACAACATCAACTGATCAAAACACACGTGTGTTTATGAAATTTTAATTTTTACAGAACTAACAAAAATAATTATGATAATAAACTATAGATAACTTGATAAGTTCATATTGAAAAAAGAAGAAGATAAATTGTGTATACAAAAAAGATGTTTTCTATTGAAGCCGGACTCTTCGATTCTTCAAAAAATAAAATTCATCTATTATCATCTGATTCAATAGTTTTTTAATCTCTTTTTCAATAAACATAACCATTGAATCGGTTAAAAACTCATCATCCATCTTACTACAAAAAGCACTCTTAACATGTTTCATAACTGAAAATGCTCATTCGGTAGTTGTCGTAGAAATAGACAAAGTCAAAACGAGAAATAATAGTGTATGGTCCATAAAACAACAACTTAAAATTCATGTATATGGTCCATTTACACAAGCTGATTTCTACAAAAACAGACATAAAATAGGTTATCATACAATGATACAGAGTTTAAAGTCTAGATATGACAAACACTTAGAACACAGGGAACAAAGTGAACATACAGTGAATCATAAAATAAGCCAAAGTTTAAATTCTAGTGTATTTACACATTTTAAATTATAGTGTATGGTCCATTATTAATTCAAAATGCAAGGTCCATTGTATCATAAAATAAGTATCATATAGTGCACTAATATGTAGAAATCAACTTAGAACACAATTTAAAATCAATAAGTATCATAAAGAGAAGTAGAGAACTAATAGTCTAATACATGAGTGTTTCGATCAGTTGTGTTCATCAAAGTTATCTATAGTTTCTCTACTGCAGACACAGAGAACTAAATTTGTGTTCCTCTTCGATTCTTCAAAGTTGCGTTCCTTTGAGAAGTAAAATCAGACATAAACTTGTATCCACAGTAGAGAAATGTCTCTTTGCATCCTAAAATCAGACAAACTAATGTCCCTTTGCATCCTAAAATCAGACAGCTTAGAACACAGACAAGGCTTCAACCTATATAAATAAATTTAAATTTAAATGAAAGGATTGTAGGATACTAGGATGCAAAGGGACATAAACTCTGGCAGGCAAGACCGCGGTATAGACATTATAACAAACAGTTGGCGTGCAAACATTAATATACCTTATATACGTGTTTTAAGCCGGATCCAGAGCAGCTCGACGACGACGACGACGACAACGACGAGAGAAACCACCGCTCAGTGATCCAGAGTCCTTTCTTGCGGCCGGAACATGACTTGAAAATGAAATCGAAGGTGAAGATGGGGAGAGGAGAGAAGCTGAGATGGGAGTTACAGAGAGAGGTTGAGTGAGAGAGGAGTTTTCGTACATGAGAGAGGACGGGGCTTGTGGCGGGGTTCGGGGAGCCGGGAGGGGATGTTTGTAGCCTGCAGATTTACATAGAGAGAGGGGGGATGTCCGATAGCCATATGCGAGTGAGAGGTCTTCACTCTTCAGTGAAATATTTGTGTTCACTGTGCGGGCTGGGTAGGTTTGATGTGCGGACTGAACTTGGGGTGGGCTAAGAAGTTGAGCATTGCTTTTCCTATATAGAAAAAAAAAAAACATTTGGAAACTTTAGGTCGAGAAAAGTTGGGGTGGGCTGGAGCCCACCGTAGCCCACACCATAGTTACGCCCCTGCTTGGCAGTGCACCATTTAGATCTTAGATCGAATTCGGTATTGAAGATTTGAGCATAAGCTAGTTCAGTTAAACCAGATTTGTCCTACAATTTTCTTAAATATGTTTTTGAAGAATCCTAGTTTCACACAGTAATGGAACTCCTTTAGTTTCACACAGTAATGGAACTCTCATGTAAGATGGAGAAGAGAAATGAGGTAATTTCTTTGGAGGGGATTAGGGACTAGCTTTCTCCACCCCTCCATATATAGACAAGCAGGAACCCTAATGCATGCACCCATATACGGGCGGATTACCAATAGAACCCAACCTATATGGCATGTAACGTATCGGTTTCGCATAACCAAAAAATTGTCACTGGATATGATATCGTATAAATCTAAATTATGCTTGTACAAGAGAAGACAAACATGGTCGATAAAATATCTCTGAATCAAAGTCTTTGCAGCAAAAATAAACATAATAATTTATAGACAAAGATATATGAAAAATAATTTTCTTTTTTGATAATTTAAAGCCGAATTACAATGGCCCTTAGGTCAAAAGAATAACTCAATTAAAAATAATAGATTTTATTACAATGAACAATGCAACAAGACTTACAACTCGTGAAACTAATACAATTAACACTACAAAAAAGATAGATTTTGGGACGACACTATTTGACACTATTTGACACTATTTGATGCGCTATTTTTAAGAGTCCTAAAAGATTAATATTTGGGACGATTATTTATTTTGTAATAAAAAATAATAATATTTATGACAGATTTGTTTATTGACCCAAATAATATAACTTATTTTGGACTAAAAGTTGGTTTTGTCCCAAAAAAATCTCAATAAGGAAAAATAAATCGGACGCTGGAACTCAAAAAACTAGAGGGCAAAAAGTTTTGTCCCTTTCTTTTAATTAATTTTTAGTAATGTTTAACCTAACAGATCTCAACCGATCAATTATTTCATCTGAACCGTTCAATTGTGTTAGGTTAATAAGAGGTAAATCCTCCCCCCCTCTCTCTCTCTCTCTCCCTCTCGATCGAATTTGTACAACGGGAGAAAGAAGAAACTAACGGCTTCACTGATTAAACTCATTCTCACCGATCAAAATTTTAATCGGGTATTATTTAAAACTCATTATCTCTGATTTGTTTATTCAAAATTAGTGATGAGCTCATCTCCCATTGCCAGCTGATTGGGAGGGAGCTCTAGTGGAAACCACCATGAATTGAACTAGGGTTTCGAAAAGAATCAAGAATTAAAGAACAATTTGGAGAAACAATTTTATTCAAAACTCAAAAGAAGCGGGAAAGTTGGTTACATCTAAGTACATGTTCTTGATCACCAAATGTCTGATACCCTCATTTCTCTTACTGATACCTACTTATAAAATTTGAATATTGTGTCAAAAGACTACCTTACCCTCAACTAAGTTCTATAGTATTCTGATTCTACAGTACACTGACTACTTTGCCCTTCACTAAGTCTTGCACTCGTGAATGATTAATTGATGCTCAAGCCCGATAATTGGAGCTTATGGTACCCAAACTGATGAGCTTCTGATACTCTAACTGATACAATACTCTGATACTGGCAATGCTTGGAACCCGGATACCTCTTCACTGAGTTCAGTGAATTGGGGATGCATCAATACTCCCCCCTTACTTTGACCTTGCCTCAAGGTCAAAGTAAGGATAGTCCTTGAAAAACTTTTCATATGGTACCCAAGTAGCATTATCTGGTACTTCATTCTTCCACTGCACTAGTAGATCCACAGAAGCCTTATTCCTTCTTTGAGCAAGCCTTCTATCAAAAATCCATTCATTCCTTCTTTGAGCAAGCCTTCTATCAAAAATCCATTCATGTTCTTGTAGTAGCTCCTCCCCGACTGTAGGTACACCCTCCTGAATTGCCACTCTTGAGCCTACATGCTTCTTGAGCTGGGATACATGGAAAATATGGTGAACCAAAGATTCTTCTGGTAATGCTAACATGTAAGCCACTGCCCCCACCTTAGCTAACACTTGGTAAGGACCATAGTACTTAGGACTTAGCTTCTTAGGTCTTCTCTGAGATACTGAGAATTGTCTATAGGGCTGAAGTTTGAGGTAGACCCAATCTCCTTCCACAAACACTCTGTCAATCCTATTTTCATCTGCCAATTTCTTCATCCTATCCTGGGCTAAGAGTAAATTGTCCTTAAGGATCTGTAATGAGTGGTCCCTTGACACTATAGCTTCTGACACTTCCTTGTCATGCATGTGTAAGGTCTGGAACATAAGTCAGAATATTTGGGGAATGTCTTCCATAAACAACCTCGAAAGAAGTGAGCTTAGTAGAGGAATGCCAGTTAGTATTGAACCAGTATTCAGCCCACATTAAGTGCTTGGACCACTCCTTAGGCTTATGGTTGCAAAAATATCTCAAATAACCCTCCACACACCTATTTGTAACCTCCGTCTGACCATCGGTTTGGGGGTGGTAGGAGGTACTATAGTTAAATTGAGTCCCCTACAATTTAAAGAATTTTCTCCAAAATATGCTAGTAAAAATAGGATCTCTGTCAGTCACAATTGTCTTGGGCATGCCATGTAGTTTAAAAACTCCTTCTAAGAATACTTGGGCCACAGTTGCAGCAGTATAAGGGTGGTTTAAATAAAACAAATAAACATATTTGGAGAGTCTATCTACTATTATCAAGATAGTAGACTTGTGGTGACTTATGGGCAACCCTTCTATGAAGTCCATAGGGACGCCCTCCCACACCCTTTCAGGAATTGGTAGGGGTTGCAGTAACCCTGCAGGAGAAGTATTCTCATACTTGTTTTTTTGGCAAACTTCACAAGCTTTCACATAATCCTGCATATTTTATTCATCCCAGTCCAATAGCACACCTTTCTGAGCCTATGGAGAGTTTTAATGGACCCTGAGTGACCTGCAGTAGGCATATCATGATGTTCTCTGATCATCATGGGGACAAACTCAGAGTTTGGGTCTATTAACAACCTATTCTTGTAAAACAAGAGTCCATCCTTATAGGAATATTTGTTAGACTTAAGCAACCCTTGCTACCACTCAGAGAGCTTACTTTGATAATAAGTAGATCCTTTCATTGCCTCTTTAAAATCCTACACCCAATGGGACTCCACTATAGTCAAAGCTGTGAGGTCTATCACTCCTCTTCTGGATAGGCCACCTGCTGCTTGATTCTTCTTTCCCCTCTTGTATTCCACCCTATATTAGCCATAAAGCTTCATTATCCACTTGTATTGAGCCTCAATATGGACTCTCTGTTCAAGAATGTGCTTCAGGTCCTTGTGACTCTCTGTTCAAGAATGTGCTTCAGGTCCTTTTGATCTGTCCTGATGATGAATTATCTTCCCCACAGATACTGCTTCCACTTTTTTATTGCCAAAAGAATATCCAATATCCCTTCTCTTAGGTGCTCATTGCCACAGTCCTCCCATTAAGACCTTGACTCATATAGGCTAAGGGTCTCCCCTTTTGCATGAGAACATCCCCTATTCCCCCACCTGATGCATCACATTCTAGAATAAAATCTTCATTAAAATCAGCCATTGTCAATACTGGGGCTTGAGTCATCACCTTTTAAGATTTTCAAAGGCTAACTGAGCCTCATTCCCCCATGAGAATGCATTTTTATTCAAGAGATTAGTAAGTGGTCCTGCTATCGTCCCATACCCCTTCACAAATCTTTTATAATAACCTGTCAACCCAAGGAATCCTCTTATCTCTTTAATTGTTTTTGGTCTGGGCTACTCTAACACTGCCTTGATCTTATCTTGGTCAACTTCCACTCCTAAACCAGAAATGATGTGACCCAGGTAACTAACCTATCCCCTACCAAACTGGCATTTACTTCTCTTCAGCTTCAGTTGATTTGCATCTAACTTTTCAAACACCCTTCACAAATGGACACAATGACTATCAATGTCAGTGTTGTAGATAAGTATATCATAAAAAAAAAACCAATACAAACTTCCTCAAAAAGTCTTTCTCATGAGTCCTAAATGTCGTCTTATGTATATCAGATTCTGCCATCCGTATCTGATGGTACCCTGACCTCAAGTCCAACTTGGAAAAGTAATGAGCTCCTCCCAGATCATCAAACAATTATATGAAAAGAATTGGGTACTTGTCTTTGACTGTATTTTGGTTTAAAGACCTATAGTCTATACACATCCTCCATGTGCCATCAGATTTTTTTACTAAGATCACATGAGAGGAGTAAGAGCTATGACTGGGTCTCACAATGCTTATTTCTAGCATTTATCTTACCTGTTTCTCTATCTCATTTTTATGCAGGTAAAGGTGCCTATAAGGCCTGCTACACACTGGTTTAGTACCAGGCAACAATGAGATTTGATAATCACAATCCCTCTGTGGAGGAAAGCCTGTTGGTTCACTAAACAAATGCTCATAATCATGCAACACTTTAGTAATGTTCTCTGCCATATCTTCCTCTTCTTGATATTCATCAATAGTGCACAGTTGTATAATAAAGACTTGTGCCCCTAACTTAGATCCCTGCTAACAGGTTCCTTATTTTGCTGCCCATTATTGCGAATGCCATTGAACTGATAGCTGATTCCCTTATCCTCATATCTCATAGTGAGGGCTTGGAAGTTCCATACAATATCCCCAAGTGTACTGAGCCAACTTGCTCCCAGTACTACCTAACATCCTGTAATAGGTAGTGCTAAGAGGTCTATAACAAGCTTCCTTCCTTGACATTCTATTACTACCCCCTTGCAAATTCCCTTACTAAGTTTTTTTTTCACCATTAGCTACCTGAACCTCAAAGGGTTTATTCTCACAGAGTAGTAATCCCAGCCACTTGTTGAACCCTTCATCAATGAAGTTATGAGTAGACCCTGAGTCTATAAGTATAATGACTGGCTTGTTCAAAATTGTCCCTCTTAACCTCATAGTGGAATAATGAGAATACCCAGACAAGGGACTGTACTACTAGGTTCTTCCTCTTTTTCATCATCTATTAGCATGTATAACCTTTTTTCCTTAAAATTATGTCCCCTCACCCATTTTTTATCACAGTAGTAACACAGTCCAAAGTTCCTCCTCTTAAGTACTTCTGAAGGTGATATAGTGCATGTTGCTTGTATAGTAGTGGAGTGGACACCTGAGCTCTGTGCTGGTTGGACACTCTTCTTGTAATTCTCCTGGGTAGATGATGAACTTCCACTGGTGGTGTTCTGTGGCCTTAGAGAATAGGAGTTGTAACTACCACATTTTTAGAATAGAAGTATTTTTGTCATTTTGTATTATTATAAATATTGTGTTTATATTTTTTTAATATAGTGTGCATGTTATAAATATTGTAACTATTAATATTATTGGTAGTGATTAGACTATTTAATTAGATATGACCCTAGTGGACCTAACCAACTTGATATGACAACTTAACCAATTACTTAGACTAGTCCATGTAGACCCAATTAGTAATCCATTCTCTTTAATTAGAGTTTAGACATTAGCCTTCATTAAGAAGAGAAGCTTTTCCACTAATTATTTTTTCATGACAACCCAAAGGGCATTCTAGTCTTATTAGATTACTTGGGAAATAATCCTAGGGTGATCGATCCTAATTTGAGGAGGAAACTCTCTCTCTCTCTCTCTCCTCCATTCATTTATTCTATTTTAATTCATAATTAGTGTTATTTCCTAAATAGTTCATCCCTCCACCAAATTCTTCACAAATCTCTCTCAAATTCACTCATCCTTACCAACTAAGGAGACTAGAAGCTTGAGTTTGGCAAGAGCACTTGGAGAGAAGACTTTGGGGCTAGAAGCTTATGTCATATTGTGTCCATCTTGATTTTGTATTGAAAATCCATCTCCCAATATATATAATTCTGAAGTTCCCTTTAATTTAGATTCTAATTATTGTATTTGACCATTATGAACCCTTCCATGGCTTAGGGTTACCTATAGGAAGAATAACTAGGTTCTTTTGATGCCTATTGTAAAAATTGACTTTTGTGGTCAAATTGAAAAAAATTTGAGTTTGGGCTACTAGGTGTTTGATGGAATGATTTTGGAGTGTGATGCACGATTTGGAAGGGCGTACGTGTTCACAAATAGATACAGTGAGTGTGTATCGTGATACGTCATAAAACGGTATCGTAGGAAGGGATATTTGCTTGTGTAGAGGGCTCTAGCATTCCAAAGTTATTTTATTACATTTAAATAGCTATTATATATATTATATATATTATATTACTGTATTTAATATATTGGTAGTATCGCATGAGCTTGGGGAGAGTATCGTGAGGTTTTGGGTGCGTATCGTGAGTATCTTGGTGTGTGCACACCAAGTGTTTGTTGTACTACATTGGTGTGGGTGTGAGCCTATTTTTTTTCTTTTTTTTCCCTACTCCTAGGCTCCCCCCTGGTCTGTGCTCTGTGAGTTCTGTAGTAAGGTGTATGTATGACTGGAGGAATGGGATGCTGTGAGTGGTGCACTGTGTGCAGATGGGGGAATGTACCCTGCAGATATTGTGCAGTGTGTGGGATTGTCAAGAAGAGAACAACAGCATGTTGCATTGGCATTTGGGTCATTTAGGAGACTGGAGGCTCGGGTAAACGATAAGGTGTATGTGCACGTACCTGGGTGTATCAAGGATTAGTAGGAGGTATGCTTTGATTGCCAACTGTTAGTGGAAACTGAGAACAACAACAGATTGCAGCAGCAGTTTCAGTTAAGTGGGGTATGTATCACTTGATACACTCATTGAGATGGTGAGGTATTGGTAGTACCAGTTAGGGGGGGTTAAGTTCAAGTGTTGGAGAAGTTGGGTCACCAACAACAACATGAAGTTGGCCAGCAAGAGCAGTGAAGGATCGAGGGGGAGTTGATTTGTGTGTATATGGGTTGTTGTGAGCCGTGCAGACTTGATAAGGTGAGGGAAATCATGGTATGTTCAGGTAGCTATATGAGTGTGTAAGTTCAGCATATTAGTGAGAGGGGGGAATGTAAGGTCTGTTCAGACCTGGGTTAAGATCAACACTAAGCATGGCATTAAGAGCAGTTACATTGGCAAATTAAGAGCAGTCATATTGGCTAAAGTAGTAGCAAAATGAGAGAACAGCAGTATCAGTGGTAGTAGAGTATTCAGTTATGAGAGTGTTTCAGTTGTGTACATGCAATCGAGGGTGTATCATGGGTAGAGATTTCAGTCCAACGTGTGTTAGCTTGATTAGGAGAGTTCAGTTCAAGTGAACCGTTTGGTGATGTGAGCCTAAGGGTGTACTTATAAGTAATTAGTTGAGTTAGAATAGTGGGTAATATAGAGGGTATGTTAGCACCAAGGGTATACTTAGAGGTAGTGGTCTAGGTACGTGTCACGACCCGCACCCGGAGTAAGGGTACTAGTCGGAAACAACGCCCAGCCTACGCCGCAGAATCGGCGGTAGAACGCTGTCTAGAAGGTCTATCTAATATAATGAACCACCAATAATGATAGAATACTCAATCACAGAACTAAGATAGAATGAACACGAATCAGATAAGAATGGAGTAGTCACAATACAACTCATGAGTCTAAAATAATACATCAATGAGTCTGAAGAAAAACAGAAATAAGCTGGAGACAAATCCAGTACAAAAGAATACTACAAAACTATAAAGCTACAACTCCAGGGTCAACTGTCTCAGTTGGGATAAGTCCCTCTTGAGCCAGGGTCTCAGAATCTAAACCCACAACATCCTGGGGTCCATAGTAGGTAGGGTACTCCTCAGTGTCATCTGGAAAAATATTTCCAGTCAGGAAGGAGCAGAGTACAACCCTAACAGCAGTTCTCAAATAATGATAAAAACTATGTAACAGTAAATAGCTGTGGATAAACAAGATGCATAAATAGATACAAGAAATGTATAGACAATAAGGAAGTACTGGAAAGAAATACAATAATGAACAATATGCTGATGGAACAAGAATACTAATGACTAAGTGTGTGAGTACTAGCTTTAACATGTGATCGGCTTGGGAACTTGCACAAGAGTATAATGGCCTGGCTGATTATACGTGCGGTGTATGATCAACACTCACAAGGAATAAGACATGCACAAGGAGGGTATGATCACATATCTACACTAAAATACTCCCCACCCCCGACTGGTATAATAGATCCAACCACGGTACGTTATGGCACGAGATTCCCCAAGAAGAGAGCGACTCCTCCCGAAAATCGGTGTCTGTACATGTACAAGATAACCAATGAAACAATACTTGCACCATATACACCATATACCAAGGAATAACATCTCATGACGAGATCCGGATATACCAATCCGTGTAACAATAGTGTCAAGAGAACATGTAAATCTATACTAGATACAACGAACATAGAGGATATCATAAATGAGAAACTATCAGAGAATGTACTCGCCTGAAGTCCAATGAACAGTCTCACAAATGTCTGACTCGGTGCCTCGAAGACCTAGATATGGAATACAACATTAAAACAAGGTCCCGGAAAGAGAACAAGTCAAACTAGACAACTTCTAGGTCAATAACTCAATTCTAAGGCAAAAGTCAACTATGGTCAACTCTAAAGTCCACTAAAGTCAAACATGGTCAAACCCAAAGTCAACCTCACAAAACATCCATAAAATAATATAAAAATAAAATACAACAATTTAGGAATCAAATTAGATTCCAAAAGAAACTTACACAAGTATACTAATAATACAATTAATATATACCTTAAAAATATATATATACAACCCAATATTCATATAATTAAAATACTATATTATAACAATTATTATACCTCATAAAACACATATATATATACATATAAATATATACAAATACAATATATAATATATACATTAAATCTGTCAAAGCGTCACTGAAAACAGTGAGCTAAGAATACAATTTAATTAAAACGGCTAAAAGTGACAGTTTCGTCTGTCACCGAAAAACTGTCGCAGAAAAAAACTGAATACAATTCCTACTGCCGACTGGATCGCTGACAGTTTAAAACCGTCGCAGAAAGACTGTCGCGGAAAATCCGCTCAGACCCGCCCACTGTTAATTAATGACAGATTTGTCATTAAATGCATTTAAATGCACAGAGTTACAGCGGCTGCTGTATCGGCTAATTAATGACAGTTTTACTGTCATTAATTCACTGTTACTAAAACAATCAATATATATATATATATATATATATATATAACAATATATATATATACAATAAAATCACAATACAATATAATTAAATAACTAATAATTATATACTTATATATATACACATTTACACTTATAATTAAATACCAATTGTTACAAACTCATGTACATATTAATGTACATATTTTATATGGCTAGAAGCACACCTAAAATATATACATTAATATACAATAAGTTCATAATAATTATAAATAATACAATTACACAATCAAACACATAAATATATTTTATAAATATTTTATGTATAAATTATATTATTTAACAAGTAGTAACATATATATTTGCATGCAAGAAAGCTACATATTATATTGTACATTATATTAGCACACACAAAATATAGATCTATGCTACAATAATTACTATAATAAATACACAAAATAAATATATAATATCCATATATATTTACTAATTATAAATGAAGAATTGAACCATAATTAATTAGATCTATGCAAAATACACACAATTGAAGAGTATCTCACCGTATCCCACTAGATCTAGGATACGCATGCGACACGAGTCCAACACACAACCAAATGCACCCCGAAGGACACAAACAAATCACAAATAATATTTATGAACAAATCAAAGTGTCAAAAGTAGATCTATGTGTCCGTGTCAAAATACGACATGTTCAAAGCCCCGTGTCGGAGGAAAACCCCCAAATGACACGTATCACCAAATAGTTGGGATACGAACCACAAGTATCCCAATATGGACACGACACTAGCCTCAAACACAAATCTCATGTCCAATTGATCTATAGGATCAATTGACACACACAACAAAATGTAAATTCGGAATTCCAACAAAATTGATACAAAAAGCACCATAACTTTCTCCATGGGTCTCCTATGAACACAAAACAAAGTCCTATGGGTAGTACATAGATATAGGTTGATTTTACATGATTAAATCCCAGATTTAGAAGCTATTTAAATGGGAAAAATCTGAATTATACCTATTGGGAGATGGATTCCCAATGAAACCTCCAATTGAGATGAACTTGCTTCCAAATTGTAGATCCTTGCTCCTCTTTGTAGATCCTTGCTTCCTTCTTCTAGATCCTTGCTTTCTTCTTCTCTAATGGTGAATTGGGAAGAATTTGGAATGAATTTGGTAGGGAATTGGATTGGGAATGGAGGGAATTTGGTAGTGGAAAAATTCTAGATCTAGATTTGGAATGAAATGAGAGGAGAGAGAAATTTCTCCCCCTCATTAATAGGCCGGCCATAGCCCCTCCCCCAAGCAATTGTAAAATGTCCAATGTACCCCTTGGGGCCTCTCATGAAGAAATAATTAAGGAAGGAAGCTTCTAGTCTAATCATTTAATTAATTTAATCCATCTCCTTAACTATGGGCTTTCTAAATGGGCCAAGTCTAACTAGTTAATTCATGTTCGTCCATGGGTCCAAACTAAACTAGTTGGGTCCACTAAAATAAGTCCAAAATAATTAAATAATAACTAACAACAATTAAATAATACAATAAATAATTATTTACCATGCACAATATTTATTTAAATAGGAAATTACCAAAATACTCTTTCCTAGAAAATGTGGTAGTGACAAGTCTACCCTCCTTAAAATAATTTCGTCCTCGAAATTCAAAGACGAAAACTACCCCCAGAAAATCACAGAACAGAACTAAAGAATCACAATTAATTAATGAACAGAGCATAACAATGAACAGAACATAACTAGAAAATTAACATACCTCAAGGTACAAACAAATATGGATAACGCTCTCGCATGTCATCCTCTCTCTCCCAGGTAGACTCCCCCGGAGAGTGATGCCTCCATGCGACGCGCACCAAAGGAATAATCTGGTTCCTCAGCACCTTCTCTCTCTGATCCAGAATCTCAACTGGCTGCTCTGGATAGCTAAGAGTAGGGCCCACCTCTATGAGTGATCCAACACATGACTAGGATCTGCCACGTATCGTCTCAACTGCGACACATGAAACACATTATGCACTCCCTCCAATGCAGGTGGCAAGTCTAGTCTATAAGCAACTGCACCGACCCTCTCTAGAATAGTGAAAGGTCCAATGAATCGCGGACTAAGCTTTCCGCCTCCACCGAAGCGAATCGTGCCTCGTGTCGGAGAAATCCTCAGAAACACCAAACCACCCACCTAGAACAAAACACCACCTTAAGAACTTAATCTATAACAAACAACCAAGAACAAACAAAAATCTAAACTATACCTCGAACTCCAAAGGTCTCCGATGGCTATCGGCCCAATGCCGCTGTCTGTCCTGCGCCACTCGAAGTCTGTCTCTGATCAACTGAACCTTCTCTGCTGCATCCACAACCATCTCTGGCCCAAGCAAAACTCTCTCTCCAACATCGTCCCAAGACAAAGGAGTACGACACCTCCGACCATATAGAGCTTCAAAAGGTGACATCTCTATACTGGCCTGGTAACTGTTGTTGTAAGCAAACTCTACCAAATGGAGATGGTCCTCCCAAGAACCCCCAAAATCTAGTACACAAGTGCGCAACATATCCTCGAGAGTCTGAATAGTCCTCTCTGACTGCCCATCTGTCTGGGGATGATATGCAGTACTGAACTTGAGCTGAGTGCCCAAACTCTCCTGCAAACTCCTCCAGAAATGAGAAGTGAAACAACTATCCCGATCTGAGACTATGCTGACGGGAACTCCATGTATCCTAACGATCTGCCTCACATACATCTCTGCCAGCTTCTCCGTAGACAAACCCACCTTGAAAGGCAAAAAGTGGGCCGACTTGGTCAACCTATCAACAATGACCCAAATCGCGTCTTTCCCTCCTGGAGATCGTGGTAGTCCGGACACAAAATCCATAGTAATGTGTTCCCACTTCCACTCTGGAATGGGTAATGGCTGAAGTAAACCTCCTGGCCTCTGCCTCTCGGCTTTCACCTGCTGGCACACTAAGCATCTGGATACAAACTGTGCCACTTTCCTCTTCATGCCATACCACCACACACTCTCTCGCATATCCCGATACATCTTGTTAGCACCTGGATGTATGGAATACTGAGAGCGATGCGCTTCCTGCAATACCTCCTCACGCAACTCCCCACTAGGCACACACAATCTAACTCCATGCCTCAAAGATCCATCCTCTGCAATAGTGAAATCATCCTCCAATCCTGCTCTCACCTGAGCTCTGATACTCCTCAAGGATACATCATCATACTGTGCTGCCTTGATCCTATCCATCAAATCTGAATGTATCTTCAATCCCCACATCTGCATAGCACCACCAAGAACAATCACCTCAATGTCCAAGCTCTCCAAGTCCTCCAACAAATATCGATCCTGCGTCAAGAACATAGCTACCGGATACCTGCTCAAAGCATCGGCAACTACATTGGCTTTCCCAGGATGATATTGCAAAGAGATATCAAAATCCTTCATCAGTTCCAACCACCGACGCTGCCTCATGTTCAACTCCTTCTGTGTGAAAACGTACTTCAAGCTTTTGTGGTCTGTGAAGATCTCCACACGCTCTCCGTACAAATAATGTTTCCACAACTTCAGAGCAAAAATGACGGCTGCCAACTCCAAATCATGGGTAGGATAGTTCTTTTCATGAGGACGCAATTGCCTGGATGCATAGGCAATCACTTTTCCATGCTGCTGAAGAACACAACCTAAACCCTTCCCCGATGCATCACTATAAATAGTGAAACCTCCGGACCCTGATGGCAACGTCAAAATAGGAGCAGACGTCAACCTCTTCTTCAACTCCTCAAAAGCAACCTGGCAATCCTCCGTCCAAACAAACTCCACATCCTTCCTTGTGAGTCTGGTCATCGGGTCGGCAATCCTCGAAAAATCTTGCACAAACTTCCTGTAGTAGCCTGCCAATCCCAAGAAACTCCTGATCTCTGCTGCCGAACTCGGAGTCTTCCAAGATTCCACTGCTGAAATCTTCTTCGGATCCACTGAAATACCATCACCAGTCACAACATGCCCCAAGAATTCCACCTTGTCCAAGAAAAACTCACATTTGGACAACTTCCCATACAACTTCTCCTTCCTCAGCACATCCAACACAATCCTCAAATGCTCCTCATGCTCCTCCGGTGTCTTCGAGTATATGAGTATGTCGTCGATGAACACCACCACGAACTTGTCAAGGTACTGGTGGAACACCTTGTTCATCAAGTTCATAAATACCGCCGGTGCATTAGTCAAACCAAACGGCATCACCATAAACTCGTACTGACCATACCGAGTTCTAAAAGCAGTCTTCGGTATGTCCTCCGGCTTCACCTTCACCTGATGGTAGCCTGATCTCAAATCTATCTTAGAAAATACCTTCGCACCACTCAACTGATCAAACAGATCATCAATCCGTGGCAAAGGATACTTATTCTTGATAGTGAGATTATTCAAAGCCCTGTAATCAATGCACATACGCACCGATCCATCCTTCTTCGGTACAAACAATACCAGGGCTCCCCATGGTGAAGAACTCGATCTGATAAACCCCTTATCCTGCAATTCGTCCACCTGCTTCTTCAACTCGACCAGCTCGCTGTTGTTTACTCTATAGACATGCTGCGAAATTGGTTCTGCACCTGGCACCAAGTCTATAGAAAATTCAACATCTCGATCTGGCGGCAATCCTGGCAATTCCTCAGGAAACACATCCAAGAATTCTGCTATCAACGGATGCGGCAACTCCTTGTCTTCCACCATAGCTCCACAAATAATGCCTTCTCCCTGCTCTGCAGCTCCTCTAGCAAACTCGAACTCTGGCTCTCCTGGCGAACCAAACAAAACTCTACCTCCTCTACAATCTATGCTAGCACGGTGCCTACTCAACCAATCCATCCCGAGTACAATATCGTAGCTCGGAAGTGGTATTACAAGTAGACACGCACTCAACTCCCGGCCTCCCAGAGTAACTCTCCGATCCTTGCAAATATCATTAACCAGGATAATGCCTCCCCCGGTCATGATCTTGCAAGTCCTAAGCAAAGACTCAGCTACCAAACCATGCTTTAGAGCAAAAGAAACAGATACAAAACTATGGGAAGCACCACTATCAAACAAAGCTAAAGCTGGAATGAAATCAAGAAGAATAGAACCTGCGATGACATCTCCGGTGGGTTCCTCCTCTTCGACGGTCATAGCAAACGCTCATCCCTGCCGAGCACCTCCCTGCTGATGCTGGACAAAACGCTGCTGCTGTGTCGGAAGCGGTCCCCTCGGTTGTGCTGCAGGTGGTCTCGTCTGTGCCCTCGGAGCTGGAGCTGCTCCCTGAACTGCACGACGAGGACACTCCCTCAATTGATGCCCTTCAGTACCACAATACAAACAAACTCCTAGCCTCTTTCTGCAAACTTCCCAGATGTGGCCGGGCTTCTTGCAGAAGTTGCATAGAGCTTGTTGTAACTGTCTCTGCTGCTGAGGTGCCTGGTGAAAAGGCGCTCTAGCTGGAGTCTGGTTCTACTGTGGCTGCTGGAAAGATCTGGACTGGAAATGAGGACGTTTGGCAGATACTGCACTGCCGTTGGCCCCCAGAAAAGAATCACGGTCTCTCTTGGTCTTCAAACCCAGATCCCGCTCAACCTTGCGTGCCTCCGCAAGTATCTCCGAGTATGTCTCATAAAAAGACGGAATGAGAATCTTCACTTCCCAGTTTAGACCCTCTCAGAAACGAATAGCTCGAACCTCCGGCTCCCTCACCAGATACTCTGCAAATCGGCTCAGCCTACCGAACTCCGCAGCGTATTCCTCCACAGACATGCTCCCCTGAATGAGACTCTCAAATTGTCTCCCCAAGTCAAGCCTGTCTATCCGAGCGAAAAACTTCTTCTTGAAAAGGTCCTTGAATACCTCCCAAGATTGTCCTGCGTCAACCAGAACCGGCTCATTCCTGAACCAAGTACGAGCGACGTCGAACAGTTGAAGTCCTACCGCCTCAACCTTCAGATCTTCAGAAAGACGGGACACCCTCATAAGACGCTCAATGTCCTCGAGCCAATCATCGGAACTCCTCTCTCGACTACAGCACGAGCAAGCTGATGAGCACTCTCGATGCCCTGCCGTAGAACGTCGGTCTGCCTCTGATGTGCCTCCGACTGAGCCCTCTGTGCCTCGAGCATCTCACGAAACAGTGTAAACATCTGTGACGCCTCTGCTGGCACAGGAGGTGGAGGTGGAAGCCCCTCAGATACAGCTGGCACAGTCCTCTGAGTAGGTGGTGGACCTCCGAAAGCAGCTGACACTCCAATCACCGGAGAAGTGACTGGTGCAGGCCCTCGGGATGTCGCAGACCTCTCAGAAACTGCTCTCCCTTGCTGTGATCTAGTCTTAGGCGGCATCCTGAGACAAAGCGAAAGAAAGAATCAATATGGCACAAGATGTAAGACATCAAGGAAAGGACAGTTTAAGGGATCAAGTATCAATATCAAAGGAGAATAGTTGAATCAAAAGAATTTTCCTAGATGTGATTGAGTATCTCAGCCTATATCCTATATCCTATATCCTATTGCAGGCTCGCAGTAGTACAATTAAGTTGTCGCACTACCACGACATCACATACTTGTGAAGCTTGACCTGTATGGGCCACCACCAAAAACGTGTCACGACCCGCACCCGGAGTAAGGGTACTAGTCGGAAACAACGCCCAGCCTACGCCGCAGAATCGGCGGTAGAACGCTGTCTAGAAGGTCTATCTAATATAATGAACCACCAATAATGATAGAATACTCAATCACAGAACTAAGATAGAATGAACACGAATCAGATAAGAATGGAGTAGTCACAATACAACTCATGAGTCTAAAATAATACATCAATGAGTCTGAATAAAAACAGAAATAAGCTGGAGACAAATCCAGTACAAAAGAATACTACAAAACTATAAAGCTACAACTCCAGGGTCAACTGTCTCAGTTGGGATAAGTCCCTCTTGAGCCAGGGTCTCAGAATCTAAACCCACAACATCCTGGGGTCCATAGTAGGTAGGGTACTCCTCAGTGTCATCTGGAAAAATATTTTCAGTCAGGAAGGAGCAGAGTACAACCCTAACAGCAGTTCTCAAATAATGATAAAAACTATGTAACAGTAAATAGCTGTGGATAAACAAGATGCATAAATAGATACAAGAAATGTATAGACAATAAGGAAGTACTGGAAAGAAATACAATAATGAACAATATGCTGATGGAACAAGAATACTAATGACTAAGTGTGTGAGTACTAGCTTTAACATGTGATCGGCTTGGGAACTTGCACAAGAGTATAATGGCCTGGCTGATTATACGTGCGGTGTATGATCAACACTCACAAGGAATAAGACATGCACAAGGAGGGTATGATCACATATCTACACTAAAATACTCCCCACCCCCGACTGGTATAATAGATCCAACCACGGTACGTTATGGCACGAGATTCCCCAAGAAGAGAGCGACTCCTCCCGAAAATCGGTGTCTGTACATGTACAAGATAACCAATGAAACAATACTTGCACCATATACACCATATACCAAGGAATAACATCTCATGACGAGATCCGGATATACCAATCCGTGTAACAATAGTGTCAAGAGAACATGTAAATCTACACTAGATACAACGAACATAGAGGATATCATAAATGAGAAACTATCAGAGAATGTACTCGCCTGAAGTCCAATGAACAGTCTCACAAATGTCTGACTCGGTGCCTCGAAGACCTAGATATGGAATACAACATTAAAACAAGGTCCCGGAAAGAGAACAAGTCAAACTAGACAACTTCTAGGTCAATAACTCAATTCTAAGGCAAAAGTCAACTATGGTCAACTCTAAAGTCCACTAAAGTCAAACATGGTCAAACCCAAAGTCAACCTCACAAAACATCCATAAAATAATATAAAAATAAAATACAACAATTTAGGAATCAAATTAGATTCCAAAAGAAACTTACACAAGTATACTAATAATACAATTAATATATACCTTAAAAATATATATATACAACCCAATATTCATATAATTAAAATACTATATTATAACAATTATTATACCTCATAAAACACATATATATATACATATAAATATATACAAATACAATATATAATATATACATTAAATCTGTCAAAGCGTCACTGAAAACAGTGAGCTAAGAATACAATTTAATTAAAACGGCTAAAAGTGACAGTTTCGTCTGTCACCGAAAAACTGTCGCAGAAAAAAACTGAATACAATTCCTACTGCCGACTGGATCGCTGACAGTTTAAAACCGTCGCAGAAAGACTGTCGCGGAAAATCCGCTCAGACCCGCCCACTGTTAATTAATGACAGATTTGTCATTAAATGCATTTAAATGCACAGAGTTACAGCGGCTGCTGTATCGGCTAATTAATGACAGTTTTACTGTCATTAATTCACTGTTACTAAAACAATCAAAAAATATATATATATATATATATATATATATATATATATATATATATATATATATATATATATATATATATATATATATATATATATATATATATATACAATAAAATCACAATACAATATAATTAAATAACTAATAATTATATACTTATATATATACACATCTACACTTATAATTAAATACCAATTGTTACAAACTCATGTACATATTAATGTACATATTTTATATGGCTAGAAGCACACCTAAAATATATACATTAATATACAATAAGTTCATAATAATTATAAATAATACAATTACACAATCAAACACATAAATATATTTTATAAAATATTTTATGTATAAATTATATTATTTAACAAGTAGTAACATATATATTTGCATGCAAGAAAGCTACATATTATATTGTACATTATATTAGCACACACAAAATATAGATCTATGCTACAATAATTACTATAATAAATACACAAAATAAATATATAATATCCATATATATTTACTAATTATAAATGAAGAATTGAACCACAATTAATTAGATCTATGCAAAATACACACAATTGGAGAGTATCTCACCGTATCCCACTAGATCTAGGATACGCATGCGACACGAGTCCAACACACAACCAAATGTACCCCGAAGGACACAAACAAATCACAAATAATATTTATGAACAAATCAAAGTGTCAAAAGTAGATCTATGTGTCCGTGTCAAAATACGACATGTTCAAAGCCCCGTGTCGGAGAAAAACCCCCAAATGACACGTATCACCAAATAGTTGGGATACGAACCACAAGTATCCCAATATGGACACGACACTAGCCTCAAACACAAATCTCATGTCCAATTGATCTATAGGATCAATTGACACACACAACAAAATGTAAATTCGGAATTCCAACAAAATTGATACAAAAAGTACCATAACTTTCTCCATGGGTCTCCTATGAACACAAAACAAAGTCCTATGGGTAGTACATACATATAGGTTGATTTTACATGATTAAATCCCAGATTTAGAAGCTATTTAAATGGGAAAAATTTGAATTATACCTATTGGGAGATGAATTCCTAATGAAACCTCCAATTGAGATGAACTTGCTTCCAAATTGTAAATCCTTGCTCCTCTTTGTAGATCCTTGCTTTCTTCTTCTCTAATGGTGAATTGGGAAGAATTTGGAATGAATTTGGTAGGGAATTGGATTGGGAATGGAGGGAATTTGGTAGTGGGAAAATTCTAGATCTAGATTTGGAATGAAATGAGAGGAGAGAGAAATTTCCCCCCCTCATTAATAGGCCGGCCATAGCCCCTCCCCCAAGCAATTGTAAAATGTCCAATGTACCCCTTGGGGCCTCTCATGAAGAAATAATTAAGGAAGGAAGCTTCTAGTCTAATCATTTAATTAATTTAATCCATCTCCTTAACAATGGGCTTTCTAAATGGGCCAAGTCTAACTAGTTAATTCATGTTGGTCCATGGGTCCAAACTAAACTAGTTGGGTCCACTAAAATAAGTCCAAAATAATTAAATAATAACTAACAACAATTAAATAATACAACAAATAATTATTTACCATGTACAATATTTATTTAAATAGGAAATTACCAAAATACCCTTTCCTAGAAAATGTGGTAGTGACAGTAAGTAGGTAATGAGTTAAGTTCAAGTTAAGGTGTTAGTTAAGCATTAAGATATTATATAAATATATATATATATATATATATATATATATATATATATATATATATATATATATATATATAGTTAAGGTATTGGTCTTCCTTGAAGTAGTAGCAAGGTAAGTGGGTATTGGGTATTGGCAATGAGGTTATAGATTAAAATACTAGGAGTAAATGTTATATTGGAGTTATATATTATATATGATGTATAATATAGTATATTAGTTAGTATATCAAGCATTAGCTAGTATACCTTAGATATTAGCAAGTATAACTAGTATAAACCTAGGATCAAGGTATGGACCTAGTATACCTAGTATAACTTAGTATTAGATATGTATGGCCTAGTATAGCATTATAAACTAACTTGGTAGATATCTTTGAACCAAAATATAGGGAATTAACATAATTTAACCAAATAACCTAGCTTTGACTAGAGTGACCTAACATGACCTAGAAACGGCCTAGGAAGCATATTTTGACTCATTTAGCCTATTTATCACTTTATTACATCACATTGACATGGTATTTCATATATAGGTGTGTGACACCAGTTCGGACACCAAGTTACATCTTTTGCTCAAGACCACAGACGAGTATATTCTCTGATAGTTTTTATTATTTGATAATTAATATAATACAAGTATTTAAAAATATTTTACTTGATTTCTGACACGTTGGTACACGGACTAGTATACACATGGATCTTCAGTCATGGGATGTTATTCTTATTTCATTGTTCTTCGTGTTATCGTATGGTTATTAGACAATATTTAATATTAGACAATGTTCAATGTTCAATGCTCAATATTTTAGAATGTCTTGAGTACCTTGCAGTGTAACATGTCATGATTGGATCCATTGTACTAGTTAGAAAAAAAAGGAGAAGTGCTAGCTAGATAGGTGATCAAAGCCTAGACAATGTTCAATGTTTAAGTTAGACAATATTTATCCAACGTTTAAGTTAGACAATGTTTATCCAATGTTTAAGTAGACAATGTTCAACCCAAGTCAATCGCATATCTAACTAGTACTACCAAAAAAAGTCAAATTAGCGACGCCCAAAAACGTCGCCAAATGACAAAAAAATGTCGCTAAAAATATTTAGCGACGTAATTAGCGACGTTTTAACGCAGTCGGAAGATACCAAGTCGCTGAACGAAAAAACATCGCTAAACGTCGCTATGCCGACGTTTTTTAGCGACTTTATTGAGTCGCTAAATGTAGCAACGTTTAGCGACGCGGCGTCACTAAATAGCGACGTTTATTAAAGTCGCTAAACGTCGCTCATTAGCGACTTATATAGCGACGTAACAGCGACGTCTTTAATGACCTGACAGTACTGCCATGTCAGCAATTTGCTACGTACAGCGACGTATTTAGCAACGTTTAGCGACGTCTTTAGCGACGGCTAATGACACGTCGCTAAGTAGCGACTTGTTTAGCGACTTATAAAAACGTCGCTAAATACGTCGCTAAATTTACAAAAAAAAAAAATGAATTGTTCCAAACTATTATTCCTGCAATTTATAAATTTCTAATTTAAAATAGACCCGGAGCAACCCTCCGTTGAATTTTATGGGTTCCCCGACCCCTTCGGTGGAACACTCAACACCGGATTAACAATATTTAATATGAAGTATCAGAGTATCACAGTCATACAATTAATACACACAAATATTATAGACAGACAATAAAAGTATCAAAGTCATAAAAGTATCACAGTCACACAAAATGGGCATAAACAGTATCACAAAATACATAATATATTAGTATCAGAGTATCACAGTAACACAAAATGCATAATATATAAGTATATGAAACATTATAGTATCAATCTCGAGGATTTCCAAAATGGGACAGATACCAGTCCCTCAAATACTGCGCATAAACAGCGTTTATGTTATCAAGCTCCGCTATGGGTGCTGGGTGACTGGAACTCCCCGTCTGAGATACAGCCGCGATAGGTGCTGGGTGACTGGAACTCCCCGCAGGTGGTATCTCTTCCTCCTTAACAGTAGGAGGCATCACTTCCTCCATAACAGTAGGAGGTGTCGCTCTCTTGGGTGCCATCTGGTAAGATAGATGAAAACAAAGAATTAGCAAAGAATTAGCTATTGGACCGGAACGGAAGAATTAGATGACTCACAAAGAATTAGCTGTTTGTTGCAGTATAATAATGATACCATAATATCTTATTTATATCCTACGTGTCACAAAATAAAATGACCGATTTATTGAACTAGTTTGAAAATATGATCCAATATTAAATTATATGATTGTAATTGAAATTGAAATTGAAATTGAATTATGAGCCATGTGTGTTGTGTTGAGACAGACATTTTTAGTGTTACAGACCTGTCTAGTTATTTAATTCCAACTTGTAGTTTTACAGTGTTGAGACAGACATTTTTAGTAGAGCATGAGCTCAGTTTTGCTTTAGTAAACAGTGAGCCTGAAGTTAACAAGTACTTGAAGGTCCCATTTGTGTTAAGACAGACATTTTTAGTGTTACTGAGTTGAGAAACAACAGAAGTTGCAGAACCTATTAAGGACGGGTTCGAAGAAATTGAGTGTCCTTGCTATTAATGTAAGCTAACTAATCAGGTATTCAATTCTCTCTCAGTTGCTTGTACATTATTCTTCGCGTGCATGTCTTGTGAATTTTTACTATATATGTGACTATGTCTAGCATCAATGAAAGATGGACTTGCTCTTTTGATTAGATTTGATCTATATTCTAATGAAATTCAGTTGTTGCTAATTTTCTTTGGTCCCATTTGGAAAGCAACCATATTCGACAATATTTGATCACTTCTCATGTTCATCATTATTCTGATTAATGGCTACGCTGCTTCAAAGTATATATTGTCTCCTGACTTTAGAGCACGGTGAACGTTTCTCCAAAGCTTTATCAGTCCATGAGGTTTGATAATCTAAAACATGTATGCAGAAACTGAAACATGAAATTTGGATGAAGTGGTAGGTTCAACCGAGGCTAAGAAACTGAAACATGAAATTCGGATAATCTTTTGTTATTTTTTGAATATGTAGAGCACGGTGAACCCTAACCCTAACCCTAAACCTAACCCTAACCCTAACCCTAACCCTAAACCTAACCCTAACCCTAACCCTAACTCTAACCCTAATCTGCGTCTGTGTGTGTGTGTCTGCGTGTGTCGTGTGTGTGTCGTGTGTGTGTCTGCGTCTGTGTGTGTATCGTATGTGTGTGTCTGCATCTGTGTGTGTGTCGTGTGTGTCGTGTGTGTCTGTGTGCGTGTGTCGTGTTTGTCAAGTGTGTCTTGTGTCAGTGTCACATGAGAGAGAGAGAGAGACAGAGAGAGAGAGAGAGATTACCTAGAGCTCGAGGAGGAGGAGGGGGATGCTGTGGAGACCCGGTC
This sequence comes from Iris macrosiphon, assembly GCA_036927795.1. Lineage (NCBI taxonomy): Eukaryota > Viridiplantae > Streptophyta > Magnoliopsida > Asparagales > Iridaceae > Iris > Iris macrosiphon. Next base: position 151,505,541 of record JAYESA010000002.1, on the reverse strand, counting down.
GCCGGAGAGGGGGGGCGCAGCCGTGGAGACCCGGTCGCCGGAGGGGGGGGCGGGGGAAATTGAAACGATTTCGAAATTTTCGACAGATGGAGAAAAGAAAACTGAGCCCTAATTAACCAAAATTTAGCGACGTTTAGCGACGTCAAATAAAAACGTCGCTAAAATAAAAATTAGCGACGCCAAAGACGTCGCTAAATACGTCGCTAAATATTTTTGATAGATACGTCGCTAATTACGACGCTAAACGTCGCTAAAACAGATATATTAGCGACGTTTAGCGACCTTAATTGAACTTATAGCGACTATTCTTTTAAAATCTTAATAAAAGTCGCTAAACGTCGCTAAATGTCGCCATTTAGCGACGCCTAGCGACGATTTTTACCGAGTCGCTAATTTAGCGACGTTTTTACTAGGAGTCGCTAAAATACGTCGCTAATCCCGCTTATTCTAGTAGTGTAGTATTTCAAACACTTAGTGTAGTTACAGTTCTTCATTATATTCTATTTTATTACCTTTATTCCATTTTATTGTGATCAGTTTATACCATATTGCTCTAGATTATCTGTCTCTTTCCTACCATAGTATGATATTGTTTTATTGTTTTCATCTTATATTATATTCTCTATTTCTGTTCATAGTCATTATCAATTAACTTGGAACTGATATTGGGTTGTACTCGCTCTATCCTGACTGGATATATTTTTTAGATAATTGGTTAAAGAAGATGTGTCCCACCTATTACGGGCCACAAGATGGCGAGCCACCTGAGGATCTAGTGCCAGCTACTGAGGCGACTTAGATTTATATTAGCTTATTGTATATATTTCAGTTTTAGACTTTGGCATGTATATATTATTTGAGACTTGTGTGGTAGCTAGACTATTGGTCTTGGATGGATTGTATTGTAATTTTGTGACTCTTTCTTCTATTTTATATCGTGCATTTATCTTCCTTTAGTTTTATATTGTGATTGAGTATTGATTATCATTGTCATATATCATATTATCCTCCATTTGGAGTTAAGATAGCATGTGACAGGTTTCATATATATATATATATATTGTGTTAGATAGATAGATAGATAGTATAGTTGACCTAGACAGTATTCCACCGTCGATGCTGCGGCGTAGGCTAGACGTACCCACGTACTCATGCCCTTACACCGGGTGTGGGCCGTGACAAGAGTTAGCTTATATCCCTTCTTGATTGCAAGTAATTTTGATTCATGCAACTTAGGCACCTTCATGGTTGCAGGTAAAATCACAGGTTGTGATATCAATACCTCATATCTCACTTCATCCTTGAGTCCCCCTATAAATTGGCTCATGAGACAAGATTCAGATAATCCATAGACCTTCTTTGAGATCTTCTAAAATTGCAGGGTATAATCATGGATTGTCCCTTCTTGTTTAAGAAGCTTAAGTTCAATACTATGGTCAGTAAATTGGGAGGGACAAAACTCAGATTTAATACTGTGGCAAAACTCTTCCCAGGTGACTATTCCCCACTGGACCTGAGTGACCAATCAACCCAATAATCTGTTATTCCCTTTAATTAGACAGAACAAATCCTAACACATTTCCAATCTGGAGCCTGATAGTAGTTAAAGTAGTTACTAACCCTCATTAGCCACTCCTCTATATCTTTTTCCCTATTAAACCCTGGAATCTTCAACCTGGTGGCACCTTGGCCCCATGGTTGGCCTCCATTAAACATATTGTTCTGTATACTGAGAAAAAATAGGGTAGTGAGCCCCAGAACTGGAGCATTGGAAACTTGAGGAATTAATGATCCTCCATTGAACCCAGAGTGAGCAGGTGCTCCAGGAATTCCATGGTTGAAGGCCTCCGTCGTGTGTGCTGGTAGAATTCCCATAAATGTTCCAAAATTGGGGAAATTATGGCTAATATTTGGTGGTGAAACCATGGGTGGGTTGAATTATGGAAATGGAGGTAGTGATACTCGAACTGTAGGTGGAGTTGGAGAAGACGAAATCATCTCAGGAGGACATAATCATTCCTCTCCTCTCCTCTGGTTTCGAGTGTACTCTCCATGAATCTATCAAATCTATTGCTGAGATTCAGAACCGTACCTTCGAGAGACAGTAACCTCTCTTCCTTCACTGGCCTGCGCTACTCCTCTGATGCTCTTTGTCGGCCGCCATGGCTGCTCGAACCCACCTTTCGACTGGATTCCCGTACAGGGTCGGGATGCTCTAATACCAATTGATGAGCTCCTCTCCTATTGTCAGCTGATTGTGAGGAAGCTCTAGTGGAAACCACCATGAATTGAACGAAGGTTTCAAAAAGAATCAAGAATTGAAGAATAATTTTGGAAAATAATTTCATTCAAAACTCAAAAGAAGCAGAAAAGTTGGTTACATCTAAGTACATGTTCTTGATTACCAAATGTTTGATACCCTCATTTCTCTTACTAATACCTACTTATACAATTTGAATATTGTGTCAAAAGACTATCTTACCCTCAACTAAGTTCTACAGTATTTTGATTCTACAGTACACTGACTATTTTGCCCTTCACTAAGTCTTGCACTCGTGAATTGGGCCCACTGTCCCCCAACTTCCACCATTTATAAATGGAAGGAATAATACGCCACCGTTGCTCGATCCACTGGTCTTCTGCCACCCAGCCAGGGTCTTATACCTCTCCTCGATAACCACAAGAGTCACTCGAGTTCGGTTAGTCACTATATGTATATTGTAATACCCCGCTCCTAGCGGGTTACTTATAGAACACTTGTTACTTTGACTCGGTTGAGAATCGAGTCTCGAAAAAATCTTACCGCCAAATCAACAAGGATGAAATGCAATGAACCCTGCAATTTGATGGAACGACTTCTATTGAAATAAGTCCAAGAGTTTTTATTGATTACTTTGCTTCTTGGTTTTGTGTTGCTTTGTGTTTTGTTTTGCTTTCGATGACTTGGTTTTATTTTTTGCTTTTCTCGCTTGTGCATTCCTTTCGAATCGCTAAGGGAAAGAGACCGAATGATACTAACCAAGTATTGTTGCAATTTTAGGACGCATAACCAAGGAGTGACTGTTGCATAAGGCTTCCCCATCCTCTCGTTCATTTTAATCGGTGAGTGGCTTAGGCCCTTCGATGAATCCTTCAGTCCATACGCCTTAACAAATGATCTCTAGTTCACTTGAATTGCTTGTCCCTATGGTAATGTTAGTTTCACTACAAGATATGCTAAAAGAAATAAACTATATGCAAAATGTATATAGAGTTACTACTTTACTTCAATTAAATGTGTGCCTCTTACTCACCTGCTGCATCACTAAATCGTGCATCGAACCTTTTATGGTTAGTGTTTGTGTCCAATGCAAAAGAATGAAAGAGAAGAGTCTAGTATCCCGCCCTGATGTTCCGGTCCTACGAGATCTGGGGGGTATGGCTATTAGATTGTTATATGCTTGTTCATGTTTGGAGCATTCCAATAGTTTTTAATTGATAAAATATTGCTTGTCATGCATTGGTCTCGAACAACTTGTGCACAAGGTAATAGTCTCTCGAACAATTTCTGGGGTACTGGAAATCGGTCGGTCCGGAAGGGATTGTGAGAGCACCCCGATGTTCCGGTCCTACGGGATCTAGGGAGGTATTATTATCCATCAATGGGGCAACTCATGGACCGTTATATAGATAGGTCGCATGCTAGGTTTACCTTCTTGCATACCTATCATTTTGATACCAAGATTGATACATAAGTTTATCCATATATGCAAATTGTGGATAACGTGTGCGTCTGCTGCAGGGATAACCACTCGACCGTGGATAAGAATTATCATATGAATGGTTCAGTTATTGTTTGTGTTTCTTCCATTAAACTGTTAAAAAGAAACTAGACAACTAAAAAGATCACCTAATAATGCTAGCTTCACATGCTTACTTAGTGTGAATTTCTAGTTGAGTATGGCCACGGTCGCTCACCAGTACATGTTGTAGTACTGACCCACGTTTGTGGGCAAATCTCTAGGTTCTGGTAGCGAGAGCTTGGCGAGCGTTCTGAATCAGTGTTAGCGCATCCTTCTGAGGGACCGCGCTCGTGCTGCTTCTTTAGCTTTCCTCTCCTGTGGGTAAACTCCTCTTCTGCTAAATGTTTTGATTTTGGTCCTACTACAAGGATATAATATATGGGTATTGTGGCTAGTTTTAGGAATATAAAAAGAGTTGTAAGCCTTCTAAGGCATATTTTGTAACTCAGCCAAGCAAGTACTTTGTAATCCAAATCTTCAAGTATTCAATAAAAGAAAGTATTTTGTGTTCCTATCAATGTGTTCAACTTTGGTTCTCTGTATTTTATCTTGTGCCTCTATATATGCATATTTTTGTCTAACTTGTGTCTTGTGTAGGTAATACCTGGTGCAAGCGTAACTTAGGCTTACACGGCATCATGTCCAAGCGAGGATGATCGGTTTCGTGGGGATCAAGCGAGGACGACCATCCCTTACGGGACTGGGGCATGACATATATAAGTATTAATATATATAGGTATATACTAAATATATCTTGGTATATTTAGTTACTATATATTAACAAAAAAATGCAAATAAACCAAAAATCTAACTGATTTAATTTAATTCGGTTTGGTTCGGTTATAGGCCATTTTGGTTCAGTTTCAGTTTTTCTTATTCAGTTTTTGGTCCAATTTAGTTTTTGATTATTCGATTCGGTTGGAACCGAATTAACCAAATGCTCACCCCTAGTCGGAGGCACGACATACATCATCACAAGTCGTTGCCAAGATTGCATCCACTGGGATTTTTTGTCGGGAATGGCAGGATCTCGTTGAGTGCTTACTGAACAACATGAAGCATCTGACTGTAACAATTGCATTAAAACAGGTAACATCATTAGGGTATGTCTACGAGGATGTATCCGATCAGGACTTAGAGCAGGAGCAAGTGAATGCATATTTTTGTCTAACTTGTGTCTTGTGCAGGTAATGCCTAGTGCAAGCACAACTTAGTCTTGCACGACATCATGCTCAAGCGAGGACGATCGGTTCCGTAGGGAGCAAGCGAGGATGACTGTCCCTTACGGGACCGGAGCGTGACAGGTGGTATCAGAGCCAGGTTTTATGCCCTTGGCCTCTTCAAATATTATTTTCGAAAATGATTTTACTTTTCAAGCGGTTTCAAAAGTCCCAAATTTCAAAAATGGTTGCGAATATATATAAGTAAATTGATGGTGTTAATGTCCCGCTCTTGAAAAGTATAAAAAAACTAATATCCCATGCAATAAGTCCATAATACGTTATGAGACTAATGCAAGCTACTCTTTTTTGTAGCAAGATGACTAAAACAGGTCACCATGATAAATCGCGCACAGCGAGCGTGAGGAATGACCAAATCGATAGGCTGATTGCTATGTTTGAGAATCAGAATAATCGACATGTGGCCCAACAGGAATGATTTGAAGCTCAGTAACAACGGGCTGATGCTAAAGCCTTGGCACAACAACAACAGCTTGACTCTCTGACTCAAATAGTGACAACACTGGTAGCACACAGTAGTGCATCGGGAACCGCCGCAACACCTGCGATTGTCGTGACTGTACCTCAGGGAGCAGGCTTAGCAGAAACTAATGATCCTCGACGTGCGGCTAGGAAATTTACCTTTAAAGGTGCCAAGTTTCTGAAGTTGAAACCTCCGGAGTTTGAAGGCAGGACCGTACCGGATAAGGTGATGGACTGGATCGCAAAGTTGGAGAGCTTGTTTGAGTTTACTTTGATACCTGCGAACAAGAGGGTGGCATATGCAGACATGCAGCTGTGGTTATGTGCACACGACTGGTGGAAATTTAAGAAAGTAGATCTCGCCACAAAATATCAGGATGGTAAGATCACTTGAAAAATATTTAAGGATGCATTCCTTGCACAATATATTCCGCCAGCAGTAAAACAGAGAAAGAAAGATGAGTTTACCGAACTTAAGTAAGGAAGCATGTCCGTCGAAGATTATGTGTCAGAATTCTCCAAGCTTGCTAAGTTCGCTAGCTAAATGATTCCTGATGAGAGTGCCCGTATACATCGGTTCATAAGAGGCCAGAATAACAACCTGAGAAAGGAAGTTATGAACCGGGAGTGCAAATCGTACATCCAAGCTTCTGAGGCAGCGGTGCAGAATGAGCAGTTCATGCCACAAGTGCTCCGAAAAAGACATCGGCTCCTCAAAATCCTTCTGCAAAAAGATACCACAATGGTGAGAAAAATGCCGATGCAGATGAGAACCCTAAAAAAGTGTGCAGTTACTGCGGCCGTCCTAGTCACATTAAAGAGACTTGTCGTTTCCTCCATAGGTTGTGCTTCAAATGTGGACAACCAAGCCATGAATTTTGAGATTGTCCAACGAGGAAGTCCATACAGCAAAATTAAAATGATAATGCAGATCGTAGGTAGAATCATACCCCACCCCAGCTCCAACTAATAGACCAACTGATCATCCTAGAAGGGACAGAGTGTATCAGTTGAATATTGAAGGTGATACAAGCGGGCACGATGTTGGTGAGTCTGATTCCTTTGATCTCTTGATGCATCGTTTATCGACTCCTTGATCTTCTAAGTTTTGGGACAAAACTTCTTATCAGTGGGGTATTATGTAACGCCCCGCTCCTAGCGGGTTACTTATGGAACACTTGTTACTTTGACTCGGTTGAGAATCGAGTCTCAAAAAAACCTTACCGCCAAATCAATACGGACGAAATATAATAAACCCTTTAAACTGATGGAATGGTTTCTATTGAAATAAGTCCAAATGTTTTTGTTGGTTGCTTTGCTTCTTGGCTTTGTGTTGCTTTGTGTTTTATTTTGCTTTTGATAACTTGGTTTTTATGTTTCATTTTTCTCGCTTGCGCATTCCTTTTGAATCGCTAAAGGAAAGAGATCGAAAAATGCTAACTAAGTATTGTTGCAATTTCAGGACGTATAACCAAGAAGTGGCCGTTGCATAAGGCTTCCCCATCCTCTCATTTATTTCAATCGGTGAGTGGCTTAGTCCCTTCGATGATTCCTTCAGTCCATGTACTGTTTTGTTTTACTATAATATATGTTAAAAGAAATAAACTGCATGCAAAATATATATAGAGTTACTACTTTACTTCAATTAAATGTGTACCTCTTACTCACCTGTTGCGTCACTAAATCGTGTATTAAAACTTTTATGGTTAGTGTTTGTGTCCAATGTAAAAGAATGAAAGAGAAGAGTCTAGTATCCCGCCCTGATGTTCCGGTCCTACGAGATCTGGGGGGTATGGCTATTAGATTGTTATATGCTTGTTCATGTTTGGAGCATTCCAATAGTTTTTAATTGATAAAATATTGCTTGTTATGCATTGGTCTCGGACAACTTGTGCACAAGGTAATAGGCTCTCAAACAATTTTTGGGACACTGGGAATCGGTCGGTCCGGAAGGGATTATGAGAGCACCCCGATGTTCTCGTCCTACGGGATCTAGGGGAGTGTTGTTGTCCATCAATGGGGCAACTCATGGACCGTCATATAGATAGGTCACATGCTAGGTTTACCTTCTTGCATACCTATCATTTTGATACCAAGATTGATACATAAGTTTATCCATATATGCAAATTGTGGCTAACTTGTGTATCTGCTGCAGGGATAACTGGTCGACCATGGGTAAGAATTATCATATGCATGGTTCAGTTATTGTTTGTATTTCTTTCATTAAACTGTTAAAAAGAAACTAGACAACTAGAAAGATCACCTAATAATGCTAGCTTCACATGCTTACTTAGTATGAATTTCTAGGTGAGTATGGCTACGGTCGCTCACCAGTACATATTGTAGTACTGACACATGTTTGTGGGCAAATCTCCAGGTTCTGGTAGCGAAAGCTTGACGAGCATTCTGAATCAGTGTTAGCGCATCCTTCTGAGGGACCATGCTCGTGCTGCTTCCTTAGCTTTCCTCTCATGTGGGCAAACTCCTCTTCTGCTAGATATTTTGATTTTGGTCCTACTACAAGGATCTAATGTATGGGCATTGTGGCTAGTTTTGGGAATGTAAAAAGAGTTGTAAGCCTTCTAAGGCATATTTTATAACTCAACCAAGCAAGTACTTTGTAAACCAAATCTTCAAGTATTCAATAAAATAAAGTATTTTATGTTTCTATCAATGTGTTCAACTTTGGTTCTCTGTATTTTATCATGTGCCTCTATATATGCATATTTTTGTCTAACTTGTGTTTTGTGTAGGTAATGCCTGGTGCAAGCGCAACTTAGGCTTACATGGCATCATGCCCAAGCAAGGACGATCGATTCTGTAGGGACCATGCGAGGACGATCATCCCTTACGGGACCAGGGCGTGACATATATAAGTATTAATATATATAGGTATATACTAAATATATCTTGGTATATTTAGTTACTATATATTAACGAAAAAAGCGCAAATAAACCAAAATATCGAATAAATCAAAAATTGAACCGATTTAATTTGATTCGGTTTGGTTCGATTATAGGCCATTTCGGTTCGGTTTCAGTTTTGCTTATTCAGTTTTTTGTCCAATTCGGTTTTCGATTATTCGATTCGGTTGGAACCGAATTAACCAAATGCTCACCCCTAGTCGGAGGCACGACATATATCATCACAAGTCGTTGCCAAGATTGCATCCACTAGAATTTTTCGTCGGGAATGGCAGGACCTCATTGAGTGCTTACTGAATACGAGGATGTATCCGATCAGGACTTAGAGCAGGAGCAAGTGAATGCTTTCCTTACTACTATGGTGCGAGGGATGACTTAGCCAGAACACAGCTCTGAAGTCCGTCTAGTTGCTGCTAAATCTCTATATAATGCACTTGATTTTGCTTAAACTAACTTTAGGAATGAGATGGAGAGGAACTTTATAATGTAGGTTATCTGTCAGGCTGCCATATCAAATGAGTCAAAGATTAGACAAGCAGGTTTTGAGTGTCTTGTTTCCATATCTTCTATGTATTATGATATTCTAAAGCCTTACATGGACACTTTTTACTCAATTTTAAATTAGGTTTCTTTGTTGAAAAGATACATGTATAAATTGTGTCAGCATAACTTGTTAATTTGAATATGATTTCCTGAACTTATTCTGAATGTGTATATTTTTATTTGGTGCTAGGTGATAATAATTTAGAAAGTTGATATGGATAAGAGTTGGATTGGATCACGTGATTGGAATTCAAAGGCATACAAGGATGGAGTTGAAGTATTTCTTAAATTTGCATAAAGAAATAAGAATGTTGAGATGACTCGTATCTATTGCCCATGTGTTTGATGTGTAAATCGGGTTTATCACAATCGACAGACTATGGAGATTCATAAAGAGATGTATGGGTTTGAAGGAGTTATAAGGATTGGATATATCATGGAGAGTCTTTTGGTGGTTTGGGTAATAGCAGCTATAATATGACAGATGATATGTCAGTTGATGAGAGTGAAGCTGAACTAAATTAATGTGCTACTATGACAACAATGGTACGAGAGGGAATCAGATTCTCATCCATCGCAAAAAATATGGGTTGTGAGGAAGAGCCCATGATGGAAGGAAACTTGGGATCTCATGAATATATGCCAAGATATTTCAAACTTCTAAGAGAAGCAGAAAGTGATTTATACGAGAATTATCCTAAGGGTGCCATTAAACTATCATTTGTTGTTAAACTTTTACACTTGAAGCAATTAATGGATGGACAAATCGTTCTTTCACAATATTGTTGGGCTTCTTAAAAAAGGTGTTTCCATGTGCCAAGATTCCAAAATTATACTATCAAGCCATTAAGCTAATTACTGATTTGGGCTTCACTTACGAAACATGGGATGCCTGCCATAATAGTTGTATGTTGTTTCGAAATAAATCTGAAAATCTCGACAAGTGTGAGATTTGTGGGGCTTCTAGATATAAAAGTGATATTGCTAATGAGGGTGATCCATCTCTAGTTGACCAAGTCAAAAAGTTTCTGAAAAAAATGTTCGATATTTTCTTTTAAAACCAAGACTACAACGACTATTTTGGTCATCACATACATCTAATTCGCTCATGAAATAGCATGTTGAGAAACGAATAGATAATGGTGTAATGAGGCATCCGGTAGATTCTCGTGCTTGGAAAGTGTTTGATGAGCATAATCCATCCTTTGTTGGAGATAGCTGTAATGTTAGACTTGGGTTAATTACCGATGGATTTAATTTGTTTGGTAATATTAGTGTTGCTTACGGTACTTGGCCTATTATAGTCGTATCTTAAAACTTACCCCCATGGTTGTGTATGAAGCAACCTAACTTAATTTTGTCTACTCTTATTGATAGACCAAAAGGTCCAGGTGATAAGATTGATGTTTATTTACAACCTTGGTTGAGGAGTTGAAAGAGCATTGGGCTATTGGTGTCTCTATTTATGATGCATCAACCAAACAATTGTTTCAGCTATAAGCAACATTATTGTGGACAATCAGTGACTTTTCTGCGTATGTTATGTTATTTGGATGGAGCAAAAAAGGTGAATTTGCTTGCCCTTGTTGTAATAGGGATCATTAAGCTACCCGGTTAACAAATGGTGGCTATTGTTATTGGGGTTATCGTCGATTCTTACCGGTGCGCTATAAGTTTCGAAGAGAAGGTAACTTTTAATGGCAAGCTAGAAATGAGGCTACCACCTTTAACATTATCTGGAACACAAGTGTTGAAGTAGTTGAATGATCTCAAAATTGAAACTGAATATAAGAAGGAGGATGTGTTTAGAAAGAGGAAGAGGGAAGAAAAAGAAAAGGAGAGAGAGCAAAAAAGACAGAATTTTCCAAAAACCAGATTGAGTTGGAAGAAGAAGAGCATATTTTTTGAACTACCGTATTAGGAACATAATTTGACTCGCCACAATCTAGATATTATGCATATTGAAAAAAATGTTTGCGATGATATCATTTTTACGTTGTTAGGTACTAAAGGCAAAACAAAGGATAATTTAAAGGCTCAAAAAGACCTCAGAGATATGAAAATTTGATCAGAGCTACATCCTCAACCACAAGAAAGAACTCTATAGTACTTATCAGCAGCCGTGTTCACAATGAGCAACAAAGAAAAGGACAGTTTCTTGAAAGTGTTGCGAGATGTAAAAGTCCCTGACGGTTATTCATCTAATATATCACGGTGCATGCATACAAAAGAGCGGAGTATATGGAGTCTTAAGAGTTACGACAATCACATTTTAATGCAACAATTACTTCCTATAGCTATTCGAAGGGTCTTACCAGAGCATGTTGTTAAATATTTAATTAAATTAAGCAACTTCTTTGTGGTGTTGTGTTCAAGTGTAAATAGTATTGCAAACTTGGAAAAGTTTGAAGATTTTATGGCGCTTACCCTTTGTAGTCTTGAGAAGATTTGTTTGCCTGAATTTTTTGATATAATGGAACATTTGCCTATCCATTTAGTTGATGAATTAAAGATTCCTGGGATAGTATTGTATCATTGGATGTATCCAATAGAAAGATATTTGCACACTTTAAAACTCTATGTGCGAAATCGTGCTCATCCAAAGGCTTTTATTGCTAAATCAGTACTTTTGGAAGAATGCATGACCTTTTATTCAAGGTATTTTGATAATAATGTGGAAACCAAAATAAAACGGCCAAGAAGAAATCATGATAGAGGGAATAAATTTGGTCGTGTTGTAGGTAAAGAAGTGCACTTTTGACCTGACCCAATTATGCACATGCAAGCTCGTCGATATGTGCTTGCCAACACGGATACTACAATTAAATGTAGTATTTATGGCATGCAATTTACGGTCCACAGTTGTTGCGCATTGTAAATGATACTGTTTTACAGCGTGCAAATGTGTGCGCCGCAAAAGAGTTATTTTTTGCCCTTTTTACGGCGTGTTTTACACGCACGCCGTAATTGAAGACTCATTTATGGCATGCATTTTTATGCATTATAATTAAAGACTCATTTACGGAGTGCATTATTGCACGTTGTAATTGAAGGCTCATTTACGACATGTATTATTGTACGTTGTAATTGAAAACTCATTTATGACATGCATATTTGCACGTTGTGAAAGAAGAATCATTTACGGCGTGCGCGTGCATTTTGTAAAAGATATATATTTTTCCAGTTTTCTTGTAAACTTTTTCACTTGAAATTTTTACTTTTCCCGCACCAAAATTTCAATTTCCCTCCTCTTACTCTTCATCTTTTTTTTTTGCTTCCTTAAGAACGGATAGGAATGTGCAGCCATTCAAAATCTTTCAACTCCAATAACTCCACCAAATGCATCTCCTCAAAAAACTAACCCTAACCTGACTTATCTTCCAGCCAAAGACCCCACCACCGATGGAGATCCTCTCCCCGAGGGCCGCCGTCTCTCCGCCAACCCGCTCTCCCTCTTTTTCGCCAACCAGCTTGCCTTCCTCGCCGCCCAGCGATGCCATTTTTGTCGACCAATATGCTCATCATCGAGGCGCTCCAGGAGGGGACAACATCCCTACCACCGTCCGCTTCCAGCTTCTCAGTTAAGCATTTTAGGACTCGAGATTTAGTCTTCTTTTAGATCTTTAGCTGAGAGTGCGTATTTTTGGTGTAGTGAGAGAGAATCCCAGCGGAGGACGAGATAGCATGGTAAGATGACGGGAAGAAGATCTGCAGGAGCGACTATAATGTCGTCATCGCCTATGTTTTCGGTGAACTTTTTTTTAAATTTGGGAATGGGCTTGAGATCCGTGGATTAATTTGTTCCGTTGATTTTTTTTTTATTTAGAAACGGTGGTCTTTTTTTAAAATCTTCAGGTTTTGATTTGGAATGTTTTGTGAATTTTTTTTTCTTGGGAATTATTTAATGCACTCTATGTATTCGATGAAATGATAATAAGTACATAGTTAAAGGATTTGGTGTAAACTCCCTCACCCAAAATTAGGCCTACTTGGCTTAGATAGTGAAACTAGGGCTAGTTGAATCCAATTAGAAATAGAACATGACATTATAATTAATTTTATAATATTTATATCACTTAGTGCACCTTACCGTTGTTTCGATAATTGGAGTACTATACTAGCCATTGCTTTCCTACAAATTTCACATCCTTGTCCTAGATATGACCGCATTCTATTCTGATCTTTGTATAACTTATAATTATGCTCTTTTGTGCTATATTTTAGTCATATAATATTCATAGCAGACGTTTGTATTTAATTCTAAATAATTTCAACTTTTGTATCCTTGTGCGTTCCAATCAAAATTGGAGACACAATCTTGACCCGTTTCGTGCAACCCAATTTATGATAATATTCTATCCTGAGTCCCCTATATCCATGACACTTGTGTCCCACCTAATTTTAGCCCCCATGTACTTCTAATTAATCTTAGAACACCGTGTGCATTAATTTTAATTAAATTAATTTAATTTCCATCTTTGTGCAATTTTTTAATTATTGGGCACTTTTATGCAAAAATGCATTGAGGTGTCCACACCATTGGACATGACACATGTAAAAACCCCTTCCTAAAAATCGTATATACCTTTTTATTTATTAATTATTAATTTAAATTGTAGTAATTAGGGCTAAATAGGATAAATAGATTTTTAATAATTTTTATTTTAGGTGTTCGGGCACTTAGAGGACTTATGGGACCATCAGGAATTTTTCGGAATTTATTCCATGTTGGAGACCCCTTGAGTAGTTGCTAGCCTAACGGTGTGCATTATCCTAATCTATAAATTTTCTTATGTGTATATATATATATATATATATATATATATATATATATATATATATATATATATATATATATATATATATATGTATATATGTATATATTTAAAAGAAAGCAAAAGAAAAGAAAAGAAAAGAAATAATAATATAATAAGAATTAATAAAATAATAATATATTACTACTAACTTTACTCTACTTAGCAAACATTCCACTTGCTAGCAATTTCTAACAAGCAACGTTAGTTAGCAGCCAACTTACAAACCAAGCAAAACCAAGCCATTCATTCCCGCGGACACAGCACCCTTCACGCGGACCCGCCTCCTATTCTCTTTCTCTTCCTATCTTATATATATATATATATATATATATATATATATATATATATATATATATATATATATATATATATAATTTCATAAAACCCTAAACTAAAATCTCCAGACCCCCTCTTCTCATCTAGAGCCGCCACCGCAGCCAGAGAACCCCGTCAGGCCGTCCAAACCATCCCGACGACCCCGACCTCGCGCACTGCAGATTCCCACACGAGGCACCTTCGCTCCGGAGTGGTTTCCCGTCGACTCGCTCAACCAAATGCCGTTCCGTCTTCACCGGTATGCTCACCCCTTAACCCTCTTCCATAATTGTATAATAGCCGACCTCGAACAGAGTGTACCCATAGGCAAAAATAGCGTCCAAGTTGGCGCGAGCAGACCGAATTCTGGGATCGCAGAAAACTGCGATGACCACCCATGTTGCCGAGTTCGTATCTCCCACCACAGAGATCCGAATTCGGTGATTCTTTTTGATATGTGTAGAACACTTGACCTAGTTTATTTTCTGTTAAATAACCCTAGATTATTAGCTGCTGTGGACAGAATTAAATTCGTCACAAAACTCCGCGAACCCACTTTTTTCAGAATTCTAAAAGTTGTGAAACGGAGCACGCCCCACCAAACGGGACCGCCCTGCCGTGTACCAAGTGTACCGAATGGTGCACGCAGCGTAACCGGACATGTAAAAATTCGTGGGAACTGATTCGGACGTGTGTGCGTGCCGGAATCAGGCCGTATCCGCGGACACATTCCGTGTCGCAACTTTTGTGGAACTCGCACGTATTTTGTGCACGCTAGTCAGATTGTGACGAAATTGGCGCCACTGGACTCGTGGTAATGTGCTGGCCCTGTGATCCAATTTTCATGCAATTCTGAGACGGTTGACCAAATCGCCAATTGGCGGGCCCCACAGTTGTTTTTTTGGACAAATTGTGTTCGGCCCATCGGAATCCACATTTGGATATACCGTTGGGTTCATATTGATATTTAGAGTTGTTTGACCTATAGTTTGTCCCATTTAGAGACTGTTACCCTCGGCACGCTTTTCGGTACAAAGTGGGCCACACGTGGACCCCACTTTTACCCAAAATTACCATTTTGCCCCTGTGTCCAAATTGGATGAAAGGGATGTGCTTTTTAGCTATTTTTCTCATTCCGAAAACGTTGGTGATATTTATTTCAGCATCCGGAGACGTTTGTTTGGAGTCCTTAGTTCCAGGTTCCGTGTCCTTGACATTTGGGCGCGTACACTTTACAGATTTCTTGTCAGGCAAGTATACCTTGCCATTGTACTGTATTTACATTCCATATGAGGCATGCATGTTTATTTTCTGTTTATTTAGTTCATTTATTTTAACTGCTATATAAACTGCACGTCCAAGGAAACTTGGGTGCAACGACGGTGTCGTCGAACTATGTTTTTATTTATGTATATGCATTGGACCTACTTTATGAGACTACCCCATCTTCATGAGGCATTTGTGTTTCATTGGCCATGACACTATTCTTACACGAGTGTGAGTCACATGTAGAACACGGACTTGCGTACTCGGCTGGCCACTGGTACGTATAGGTCGTGCGACGGATAGGGATAACTGCCAATAGAAACTTTGCATGCTAGTAGACCTGGCAGTTATTAGAGGTTTATCGTGTCATGGACATGACATGCTTAGAGCATTGGGTGGGGAGAACAACAAGTACCGCATTTAAGCTCCTTTGCACTTTTTCTATTGTGCGCCCGGATTCTCCGCCGGAGATACGGGTGCTGATGACCACTATATATTATATTATTATCAGGCGGGCCTCCGGCGTTCGAAAGTCGTCGTGCCTTTTTAGGCCCCTGGATCTCCAATAGAGAACTATGCCAAATCCCAGGTTTTCAGCCAGATAGCTCACTTGTGGGGAAAGATGTTCTTAATTGCATTCACTTAGACGGTTAGGCGACCCCAATGGATGTTTACATTTCAGTACTTTATTGGCATGTTTATATGTATCTTGTTACGTCCCTCTGAGGACATGGTACCTTTCCAGATATAGATGAGCAGGAGTACCCGCAGGAGTATGGACCTGGACCTGACGCTACCTATCAGTTTGAGGCGATCTTACCTTCTGATTATATGTGATTCATTGCAGCTGTTTAGAGATTCTAGTTGCTATTCTTTTTCGAGACATTCATTCTTATATTAGAGTTTATTCTCTTCTCTCTTTAGTAGTTTATTATAGTCGATTTGCAGTGGATTTGTTTCCATCCGACTATCATACTTTGAGACTGCTTCTTTGATATTCAGTTATTGATTTCCATTTATCTATTACTTGTGCTGTGGATGAGATATAGAACTGCATGTGACTTGTTGTGACATATATTACCACTGTGGATTGGATATTCATGTACAGCGTACGTGTGTATATAGTTTCCATATATTGGAGTTCGTATACATACGGCTGGCGTGTTACGTATTTCTAGTTCTACGTATTTTGGGACTGGGGCGTGACATATTTTTAGTGGTGGCCCATGCAGGTCAAGAATATATTGTCTCGGTTACGTAACTGTACCGAACAAGCCTGGGTATAGGAATAGGGTATAAGGATCTCATCCACGCTTGACTGAAACTCATCCTTCCTATTTAATACTTGCATCCTGTTTGATTCATGTACTTTTTCTAATCGTTCCGTACATCACCTGCAGAGAGATGGATTTGCAAAATGGATGTACTGCCGCCGATGGCGACGCAACTTCTGGAGTCAATGGTCAGACTCAAGGAGGGACCCCAACGATTCCTAGGCTTCCGGGGCCAGATGGACAGACTCACACTCCAGTTCCATCTGATCTTCCCGCTTCACCTATTGGGAACCTTCCACCTATCCCAGTACCGCAAGATGGCCAAGCGCAGATGTTCTAATTCTTTCAGATGATGATATAGGAACAGAGGCAGCAGGCAGCCGAGCAAAGGCAAGAATTTTTGGCAGCACTAGAGAGGATGGCTGCACAGGCTACTATACCAGCCCAAGCACTAGCTCCAGTACCTAGAGCTAGGGTTGGATCAGTAAAGGATTTTGTTCAGATGGGTCCAAGGCAGTACAAGGGTACTGACAGCCCGGAGGAGACTACCAACTGGATCACTCACACGCAGAAGCTACTGGAGGCATCGCAGTTACCTACGGACCTATGGATGACGGGTGTACGGACGCTTCTAGAGGATAATGCTCATCACTGGTGGGAATCCATGGAGCGCCAGTTGGGTACTTACCAGACTTGGGAGCAGTTCTTGGAGTGCTTTGAGGGAAAGTACTTCCCGGACACTGTCAGGGATACCTTGTATGATCAGTTTCTTCACTTAGAGCAAGGGAACCGAACCGTGGACGAGTATGATGCCGAGTTTAGTCGACTCAGCAAATATGGCGCTGCTTTGATACCAAATAACTTGGCTAAGGCTAAGAGATTTCATCGAGGACTGACCCAGGAGCTACAACATTATACAAGCTCGCAGTCCCGAGTCTCTTACGCTGAACTACTGACAGAGGCCAGATTTTAGGAAACCATTAGCAGAGGAAAGGGAGGTCAGCTGAGGATACAACAAGGATCAGCAAGGATACAGCAGGGACCGACAAGGACACAACAGGGAGGACCTATCAGACGTCCCTTGGCACAGCAGCATCAGCAACACCGAGCAGCACCGTACCAGAATCTGGGGAAGCCCTATTGCAGTTATTGTGGGAGGAACGAACATATTTTGAGAGATTTTTGGACTCGCTTGGGTCAGTGTATGAGATGTGGCTCTGGACAGCACATGGCGAGAGACTGCCCAATGCAGCAGACACTTCCACCTCCAGCTCAGAGATTAGCGCTTCCAGCACCGAAGCCAACCCAGCAGATGACTGGACCGGGAGCACCTCGACCCCCGGCAGCAGGAGGATTTCAGAGAGGACCACCGCTACCTACTCAGGAGGAGCAGTATATGAGGACTGGACATGGACAGCCGCAGAGGAACGGGCGAGCTTTTGCATTGGAGGTAGATGACATGGATCATGAGGTGGATGTCATAGCAGGTATTACCCTTGCTTTTACTTTTCCTGCTGTGACATTATTTGATACGGGAGCCACCCACTCATTCATATCATCTAGTTTTATTGCCAAACACAATATTGCTTCTACACCATTATCTAGTTGTGTTAGAATTCTTACCGGAGGAGGAGTTGTACCAGTTAGTCGAGTTTGTAGATCGGGCCCTATAGTGATACGTGGCAGAGAGATGAATGCCCAACTCTTAGTCCTTCCTATGCCATCTTTTGATATTGTGCTTGGAATGGACTGGCTAAGCAAGAACCACGCTTTCTTCGATTGTTTTGGAGGAAGCATTCTTTTTAAGGTACCAGGCCAGCCTGAACTTGAGTTTGCCCGAGGATCCACAGAAATCCTTGATGGTATGCAGCTCGCAATGGACGATGTTGTCTATCATCCCATTATTTCAGAATTTCTAGACGTCTTTCCAGAGGATTTGCCAGGACTACCCCCAAACAGAGACGTAGAGTTTTCAATTGAACTAGCACCCGGAGCAGCACCTATAGCATCGCATGTTTATAGACTGGCGAAGAAAGAGATGGACGAGCTGAAGGCACAGTTAAAAGAGCTAGAGGAGAAAGGTTTCATCCGACCGAGTGCATCACCCTGGGGAGCACCAGTGCTGTTTGTACCCAAGAAGGATGGGTCAGTGCGTATGTGCATTGACTACAGGGCCTTGAATGCAGTGACAGTGAAGAACAAATATCCATTGCCACGCATTGATGACCTGTTTGATCAACTCAGTGGAGCTAAGGTATTCTCGAAGATAGATTTGAGATCGGGATATCACCAAGTGAAGGTACGAAAGCAGGACATTCCGAAGACTGCATTCAGAACAAGATATGGGCACTACGAGTTTTTGGTCATGCCATTTGGATTGACCAATGCTCCAGCGATCTTCATGGACTTGATGAATCGAGTCTTCCACCAGTACTTGGATCAGTTCGTGGTCGTCTTCAAAGATGATATACTTGTCTATTCGAAGAGCCACGAGGAGCACGAGGAGCATCTGCGGATTGTTCTAGAGACTTTGAGGAGAGAGCAGTTATATGCTAAACTCAGCAAATGTGAGTTCTTCTTGGACAGAGTTCCATTTCTTGGACATGTTGTTACAGGAGATAGTATTTCTGTTGATCCAGAGAAGATCTCAGCAGTTGAGACATGGCCTGTTCCTAAATCAGCAGTAGAGGTGAGGAGTTTCCTTGGACTTGCGGGATATTACTGACGGTTCGTGGAAAACTTCTCAAGGATAGCGGCACCTATGACTCGTTTGACTTGTAAGGACCAAGAATTTATATGGACCGACGAGTGTCAAGCCACCTTTGAAGAGTTGAAGAAACGACTGACTACAACACCAGTATTGACGATTTCGTCAAGATCAGGAGGATATGTGATCTACAGTGACGCATCAGGTAAAGGCTTGGGATGCGTATTGATGCAGCATGGCAAGGTGATTGCATATGCATCTAGGCAGTTACGAGTGCATGAGAAGAATTATCCAACTCATAACTTGGAACTTGCAGCCGTTGTATTTGCTCTGAAGCTATGGAGACATTACTTATATGGGGAACGAGTGGAGATCTATACAGACCACAAAAGCCTCAAGTACGTCTTCACGCAGAAGGAGTTAAATATGAGGCAACGTCGATGGCTCGAGTTGATAAAAGATTTCGAGATAGAGCTACATTATCATCCAGGCAAGGCTAACGTGGTAGCAGACGCGTTAAGCCGGAAGCCAGCAGCTTACTTCTTGACAGCACAGAGGGAACTATTGGAGGACTTGCAAGAGCTTGGCATTGAAGTGATATTACCTGGAGCAGATGGGACACTAGCCAACTTGCAAGTACAATCATCATTGGTAGAGAGGATTAAGGAAGCTTTGCCTACAGATGCAAGATTCAGGAGACTGAAGGAAAGGACAGAGGCCGAAGAGCAGACAGGATTGCGCATTCATGAGGATGGGACATTACGATGTGGTGATCGTCTTTATGTTCCAAATGGAGAGATTCGACAGGAGCTGATGACAGAGGCTCATAGTTCGATTTATTCTATTCATCCTGGAGGCACCAAAATGTATCGCAACTTACGACAGCACTTTTGGTGGCATGGAATGAAGAGAGAGATAGCTCGCTTTGTAGTTAAATGTCTGGTATGTCAACAAGTGAAGGCAGAGCACCAGAGGACAGCAGGATTATTGCAACCACTTCCGATTCCAGAATGGAAGTGGGAGCACATCACTATGGACTTCGTCACGGGTTTTCCCAAGAGTCCAAGTGGGAGAGATGCAGTGTGGGTAATAGTGGACCGACTCACCAAGTCCGCCCATTTTATACCCTTTAGAGTGGGTCAGTCTACAGAAGCTTTAGCTGGTTTATATATGAGGCAGATCGTAAGATTGCACGGCATACCAGTCAGCATTGTATCGGACAGAGATTCGCGCTTCACATCGCACTTTTGGAGGAGCATGCAAGAGAGTCTTGGTACTCGTCTGAAGTTCAGTACATCTTACCACCCGCAGACAGATGGGCAGTCGGAGCGTACTATTCAGACCTTGGAGGATATGTTGAGGGCTTGCATGTTAGACTTCGGAGGATCATGGGAGGACCACCTACATCTTGTAGAGTTTTCTTACAAGAATAGCTATCAAGCGAGTATTCAGATGGCTCCGTTTGAAGCATTATATGGAAGAAAATGTAGGTCTCCTGTGTGTTGGAGTGACGTGGGAGAACGTCAGATTCTGGGACCCGAGTTGGTGGTCAACACCGTAGAGACAGTCAAGAAGATTCAGGGACACTTGCGAGCAGCGCAAGACAGGCAGAAGCAGTGGGTAGACCTTCATCGTCGTCCCTTGGAGTTCAAAGAGGGCGATCACGTCTTCTTGAGGATATCACCGACCAGAGGCACCATCCGATTCGGAGGGCGCGGTAAGTTGAGTCCAAGGTATATTGGACCATTTGAAGTGCTCGAGAGAGTTGGAGAGGTGGCATATCGACTTGCGCTACCACCTTCACTGGAGGGAGTACATGACGTATTCCATGTGTCGCAGCTCAGGCGATATGTGGCAGACAGTAGTCACGTTCTCGACCATTCAGAGATCACCATTGGGCCGAGCTTGTCATACCAAGAGCAACCCGTGGGAATCCTTGATCGTCGAGAGAAAGTGTTGAGGAACCAGTCTATTCCCTTGGTTCGCGTAGCATGGAGACATGGCGCGCCGGGAGAATCAACTTGGGAGCGCAAGGACGATATGCGCAAGCATTTTTCGAACCTATTCGCAGACCAAGGTATGAATTTACATTGTTAATTTATATCTTAAACCATCATTGCATTCTATCGTGGCTTAATTTTAATTTCGAGGACGAAATTTTTACAAGTTGGGTAGAATGTAAAACCCCTTCCTAAAAATCGTATATACCTTTTAATTTATTAATTATTAATTTAAATTGTAGTAATTAGGGCTAAATAGGAGAAATAGATTTTTAATAATTTTTATTTTAGGTGTTCGGGCACTTAGAGGACTTATGGGACCATCAGGAATTTTTCGGAATTTATTCCATGTAGGAGACCCCTTGAGCAGTTGCTACCCTAACGGTGTGCATTATCCTAATCTATAAATTTTCTTATGTGTATATATATATATATATATATATATATATATATATATATATATATATATATATATATATATATATATATATTTAAAAGAAAGCAAAAGAAAAGAAAAGAAAAGAAAAGAAAAGAAAAGAAATAATAATATAATAAGAATTAATAAAGTAATAATATATTACTACTAACTTTACTCTACTTAGCAAGCATTCCACTTGCTAGAAATTGCTAGCAAGCAACGTTAGTTAGCAGCCAACTTACAAACCAAGCAAAACCAAGCCATTCATTCCCGCGGACACAGCACCCTTCACGCGGACCCGCCTCCTATTCTCTTTCTCTTCCTATCTTATATATATATATATATATATATATATATATATATATATATATATATATATATATATATATATATATATATATATTATTTCATTAAACCCTAACCTAAAATCTCCAGACCCCCTCTTCTCATCTAGAGCCGCCACAGCAGCCAGAGAACCCCGTCAGGCCGTCCAAACCATCCCGACGACCCCGACCTCGCGCACTGCAGATTCCCACACGAGGCACCTTCGCTCCGGAGTGGTTTCCCGTCGACTCGCTCAACCAAACGTCGTTCCGTCTTCACCGGTATGCTCACCCCTTAACCCTCTTACATAATTGTATAATAGCTGACCTCGAACAGCATGTACCCATAGGCGAAAACAGCGTCCAAGTTGGCGCGAGCAGACCGAATTCTGGGATCGCAGAAAACTGCGGTGACCACCCATGTTGCCGAGTTCGTATCTCCCACCACAGAGATCCGAATTCGGTAATTCTTTTTGATATGTGTAGAACACTTGACCTAGTTTATTTTCTGTTAAATAACCCTAGATTATTAGCTGCTGTGGACAGAATTAAATTCGTCACAAAACTCCGCGAACCCACTTTTTCCAGAATTCTAAAAGTTGTGAAACGGAGCGCGCCCCGCCAAACGGGACCGCCCCGCCGTTTATCAAGTGTACCGAACGGTGCACGCAGCGTAACCGGACACGTAAAAATTTGTGGGAACTGATTCGGACGCGTGTGCGTGCCGAAATCAGGCCGTATCCGCAGACACATTTCGTGTCATAACTTTTGTGGAACTCACACGTATTTTGTGCACGCTAGTCAAATTGCAACGAAACTTGCGCCACTGGACTCGTGGTAACGCGCTGGTCCTGTGACCCAATTTTCACGCAATTCTGAGACGGTTGACCAAATCGCCAATTGGCGGGCCCCACAGTTGTTTTTTTGGACAAATTGTGTTCGGCCCATCGGAATCCACATTTGGACATACCGTTGGGTTCGTATTTATATTTAGAGTTGTTTGACCTATAGTTTGTCCCATTTAGAGACTGTTACCCTCGGCACGCTTTTCGGTGCAAAGTGGGCCACACGTGGACCCCACTTTTACCCAAAATTACCGTTTTGCCCCTGTGTCCAAATTGGATGAAAGGGATGTAATTTTTAGCTATTTTGCTCATTCCGGAAACGTTGGTGATATTTATTTCAGCATCCGGAGACGTTTGTTTAGAGTCCTTAGTTCCAGGTTCCGTGTCCTTGACATTTGGGCGCGTACATTTTACAAATTTCTTGCCAGGCAAGTATACCTTGCCATTGTACTGTATTTACATTCCATATGAGGCATACATGTTTATTTTCTGTTTATTTAGTTCATTTATTTTAACTGCTATATAAACTGCTCGTCCAAGGAAACTTGGGTGCAACGACGGTGTCGTCGAACTATGTTTTTATTTATGTATATGCATTGGACCTACTTTATGAGACTACCCCATATTCATGAGGCATTTGTGTTTCATTGGCCATGACACTATTCTTACACGAGTGTGAGTCACATGTAGGACACGGACTTGCGTACTCGGCTGGCCACTGGTACGTATAGGTCGTGCGACGGATAGGGATAACTGCCAATAGAAACTTTGCATGCTAGTAGACCTGGCAGTTATTAGAGGTTTATCGTGTCATGGACATGACATGCTTAGAGAATTGGGTGGGGAGAACAACAAGTACCGCATTTGAGCTCCTTTGCACTTTTTCTATTGTGCGCCCGGATTCTCCACCGGAGATACGGGTGGTGATGACCACTATATATTATATTATTATCAGGCGGGCCTCCGGCGTTCGAAAGTCGTCGTGCCTTTTTAGGCCCCTGGATCTCCAATAGAGAACCATGCCAAATCCCAGGTTTTCAGCCAGATAGCTCACTTGTGGGGAAAGATGTTCTTAATTGCATTCACTTAGACGGTTAGGCGACCCCAATGGATGTTTACATTTCAGTACTTTATTGGCATATTTATATGTATCTTGTTACGTCCCTCTGAGGACCTGGTACCTTTCCAGATATAGATGAGCAGAAGTACCCGCAGGAGTATGGACCTGGACCTGACGCTACCTATCAGTCTGAGGCGATCTTACCTTCTGATTATATGTGATTCATTACAGCCGTTTAGAGATTCTAGTTGCTATTCTTTTTCGAGACATTTATTCTTATATTAGAGTTTATTCTCTTCTCTCTTTAGTAGTTTATTATAGTCGATTTGCAGTGGATTTATTTCCATCCGACTATTATACTTTGAGACTGCTTCTTTGATATTCAGTTATTGATTTCCATTTATCTATTACTTGTGCTATGGATGAGATATAGAACTGCGTGTGACTTGTTGTGACATATATTACCACTGTGGATTGGATATTCATGTACAGCGTACGTGTGTATATGGTTTCCATATATTGGAGTTCGTATACATACGGCTGGCGTGTTACGTATTCCTAGTTCTACATATTTTGGGACTGGGGCGTGACAACACATGAAAAAACTTATTTTTTGTTCATATGAATTTTCTTCATGATTTTATGAATGTGCAACGCACAACATCGCCCCCTCATTTAATCCTAGCCTTGCATTTTAAAAATATAAATTATAGCCCTTCAAACATCTCCATGTAAGGTCAGGCTCACTCCAAGGAGATATTGACTAAGCCCAACCCCTAGGTCAACATCAAACCCTACCTTTTCTACCTATAAATACAATTTTTATTTCTTTTTCTTTTTCTTTTCCTTTTCTATTTCAAAACCCAAACTCTATTCCTAGCCGACCCTTACTGTTCACCCACAATCTTCCCTCCTTTACCGCCGGAATCCCAACCGGCCGACCGTCGTACTCATCCACTGAATGCCGAAACCCTCGCCAGCAACCCTGTCCTCGCCTGCATACGCTGGAGCCGCGCTGACAACACCACAACCCGCCGGATCCTCCTCTGCCGCTGCACAGCAGCCTCGACTTCCTCCTTCCACCATTCTTCGTCACCTGAAACCGACTGCACCGAGCATCCTCCCTCCACCCAGACTTCCGTCCTCGACAACACCACCAGTCTCCACCGCTCACCACCTTCTTCCTCCTCTTCTCCGGTCTGTCCTTCCCTTCTTCATGTCCTCCCCATTATTTCTGGCCAACTTGCCGGAGCCTGACCACCCGCCTCTGCATACCCCGGCCAACACCACCATTACCACCACCTGGTCGACCCCTGCCTTTTCTCCCTCGATCTCCTTCTCCTTCGCCTGAACTATCCACTCCTCGACGACTTCGACTTCAGCTCCTTCCCGTTCCCTGCCACCACGTCGACAACCACAGCTCTGCCTCCTCCCTGCTCTTATCTCCCTTGACTTTACCTCTGCCATGACCACCACTCCTTGCCTGAACTTCCTCCTTCCCACCAGTAGTAACTCCTCCTCCGCCTTCCCGAGCCGCTCATCATCACCTCCATCCCTGTCCACCGCCTGAACTGCCACTCCCTGCCGGACTCCGGTCATCATCCCTGTTATCATCATCATCACAATCATCCCCATCATCACCATTTATTATCATCATCATCCCCATCATTACCATTTATTATCATTATCTCACCATCATCATCTCATTATCTCATCATCGTCTCATTATCTCATCATCATCTCACCATTATCATCTCATTATCTCATCATCATCTCCTCATCTCACCATCATTATCTCATCCTCTCATCATCATCATCTTATTGTCTCACCATAACCTACATCACCATCACCTTAATCCTAACCATCACCATCACCCTAATCACCATCATTAACCAAATCATCACCAATCATCATCACCATCACCCTCGTCATCATCATCAATATCGTCGTCACCGTCATCATCGTCAACCTTATCGTCGTTCCCGTACACGTATCCCGAGGATCCATTGGATTGTTCTACACGATTTCAGGAGCAGATTATTGGTACTACGCAGCTTTCTTGCCAGGCAAGTATACCTTGCCATTGTACTATATTGTATATTCCATATGTTGCCTGCATCTTTACTTCTGTCATTTAGTTCATATATTTTAAACTGCTATATAAACTGCGCGTCCAAGGAAACTTGGGTGCAACGACGGTGTCGTCGTGATCTGTTTTTATTATGTATATGCATTAACTTTATTTATGAGACCATCCCATTATCATGAAGCATCATTAGGTTCATTGGCCGTAACATAGTTGTTACATGAGTGTGAGTCTCATATAGATCATGGACTTGTGTGACAGGTCTTGCCTCTTGTACGTATAGGCCGTGCATTAGGGATAACTGTTGTTAGAAACTTTGCATGCTAGTAGACCTGGCAGTTATTAGAGATATTATCGTGTCATAGATGTGACATGCTTAAAGCATGGGGTAGAGAGAACAACAAGTAAGGTATTTGGGCTCTTTTGTACTTTCCTTTTTGTAACCCGGATGCTCCGCCGAAGATACGGGCGGTGATGACCCCTATATATTATCAGGCAGCCTCTGCGGTTCAAAAGATGACATGCTTTTTAGGCCCCTAATTCTCTGAGAGAATCATGCCAATCCTATTTATGGCCAGATAGCCCACTTGTTAGAAATTTGTTCTCAAACTACATTCACATAGATGGTTAGGTGACCCATTGGATATTTATTTCAGTAATTTATTGGCATGCTTCTATGTATCTTGTTATGTCCCTCTGAGGATCTGGTCCCTTTCCAGATATAGATGTTCATGAGTATTCGCAGGAGCGCAGATACGGACTTGCTACTTATATTTTTAGGAGATCTTCTCTTCGAGTCTCGATGATTGTTAGTTGTTGTACTTATATTGTGTTTGCTTTTATATTCTAGTTCGGTAGTGGATTTGTTTCTATCCGACTGTCATCTTTAGATACTTCATATTGAGATCTAGTTATATATATATATTGGTTATTTATTTATTTATGTTTTCTGTGGATGAGATTTAGTTATACCCTGTGAGTTGTGATAGTTTATACCACTTGTGAATTATTGTTCATATTACAGCGTATGTGTGTATCATGGTATTCATATATTGGAGTTGCCATATTGTAAACTCCCTCGACCAGATTTCAGTAATTTAGGATTAATTAGAATTATTGCAACTTTTTAAAATTTTTATTTATTATATATTCTATTGATTGTACACCTGT
This sequence comes from Iris macrosiphon, assembly GCA_036927795.1. Classification (NCBI taxonomy): domain Eukaryota; kingdom Viridiplantae; phylum Streptophyta; class Magnoliopsida; order Asparagales; family Iridaceae; genus Iris; species Iris macrosiphon. The sequence continues at coordinate 151,478,305 of JAYESA010000002.1, read as the reverse complement.
TTATTACACAATTAATTAGGGCATCCCACTAGCTATTAAACCCTAAAAAAATTTCACATACCTGCCCTAGACTTGTTAGACTACACTTTCTGTATTTTTAGCAACTTCCAGAAACCTTGTTTGGTGCTTCGTTTTATTTATTTCCTATTTAAATTTCTGCTCTTTACCATCTATGTACCCCTAGAGATTTGAGGACCAGTAGGCACCTGTTTTTGCCAAACAAAAATACGATAATATTCTACTCTAATTATACTTCAATTATCGTATTGACACCGTAGAAAAATTATGACCCTAATAGCCTCTAAATAATTAGTGAACACCGTGCGCAGTATTTATTAAATAATAAATACGATGACCGTATCACCTGCAGAATCAGACCCTGCATCTGTCCAGACTCACCCCCACCCTGTCCAAAACATTTCCCCAGCTGATTTCCCTCAATTCTGAACAATTCAGTATTTCGAAAAATCAGTATTTGAAATCAGGTAAATTGCGAAATTACGCAAAATACCAAATTTAGGCTTTTATGCAATTATTGAAAAGATTAGGGGTTTTTATGCAAAATTGCATGCTAGGTGGCCTAATCCTATTGGCTAGACCATAGGTGTGTGGAACCCACCCATAATTTCCAGAAAAATCTGCTGAAAATATCTCAAAAATATCAAATTACCAAAATACCCCTGAAGTTGCCATTAATTACGAAATTGCCATCCACCCCAACCCCTATAAAACCCGACCCCCTCCCATTCAAATCCCCACAACTCCTCCCTCCGACCACCGCCGGCCGCCCAACTCCGGCCAACCCTTCGCCACCCTCCCCTCTCCCCTCCGGCCAAGCCCCACCGCCAGCACCGCCCTCCTCCGCCGGCCACAGCCCCCGCAACCCCTTCATTTCCTCACTGTCCACAGCACCACCACCACTCCCATCCACCCCCAGCGCCGCCTCTGGCCGTCGCCGACCACCGCCACCATTCCCATTCGACTCGCCGTCCTCCCCTCCACCGGACCACCAGCCCTCACCGCCCCACGACACTTCCTCCGGCCGCCCTCACCCCCACAGTGCCCGGGCCAAAATCCCGACTACAACACCACCCTCACCTCCGGCCGCCGCCACCGCCGTCGTGGACCTCCGCCACCACCACCAACCTGACCGCCACCCTTCCCTCTCCTGAACCCGCCGCCTGCCCGGCCACCTCCGCCGCTCCTCCGCCGGCCAGAGCCCCCGCAAGCTGCTGCTGCTGCCAGTAGCCACTGCTGCTGTTGCTGCTCCTCCGGCCGCCTCCGACCGACTCCGCCGCCGTCCACCCGCCGGCGACCAGCCGTGGGCCCCCCTGCCACCTGTAAGGTATAATATACCTATACTATACATAAATACATAAATAAACCCTAATACATGTATATGTGTATATATATATGTATATATGTATATAAATTATATATATATATATTAATATATATATATTAATATATAGTAATATATGTAATATTAAATAATATAAATATTGTATTTATATTTTTAGTATTATTTTTATATATAAATGTATAATTATATATATATATTTACAGTATATTATACTGTATATATATTATAGATATATATATATATATATTCTATACATATATATTTATATATGTATATATGTATAGGTATATCTATATATGAATATTTATATACTATATTATATTGTGTAAATTACTAAATATGTATCTATGTACTTATTTCTTTTATATATATATATATATATTTATATGATATGTATATATAATATGCTATTATATAATTACTATGCTATGCATTTTTTTTCTTTATTTTATTTTTCTGCATTTATTTCCTGCACTTATATTATATATATATATATATATCTACATATATATATATATTATCTATATGTATATATATATCTCCAGCTGGATAATACAGCTTATATATATTATATATATTTTAATTCTTGCAATGTCATTTCAATTAATTACATATATCTATATATCTATAATATTATATATTATTGTGCTGGATATTACAGCCTATATATATATATCTACATTTACAATTCTTGCACTGTCAATTCATTCTATTATCTATATATACTATACTATATAATATAGTACATAAATATATATGTATTTAAATTCTGTACTGTCATTTCAATTTATCTATATTATATACATCAGTGGATATACCCTGATTATTATTTATTATATATATATCTCAGTGGATTTACCCTGACTATTATATTTATTATTATATCAGAGGATACACCCTGATAATATTATAATATTATATATCTATCGCAGTGGATATACCCTGCTACTATTATACTTGCATTTGTCTGTTCTTTATACTATATATACTGCTATATATATAATATATGTGTATATAAGTATATATATATATGCTTTATATTACAACTACGATATTCACGAACCCTGTCTGTTTTAACAGAAACCACCTTCAGCACAGCCAGTGACCCCCTGTCACCAGCAATCTCAAACCTGACTGTGAAATCAGGTTATCAACATTACCAGGGAGTAGGCAAGTATACCTTGCCAAGTTATTATTTAAATTAAATTGTTGATATCTACTTTGTTCTGAAATTCATATACCATGATCACCTGAGATTGCCTTGGGTACAGTCAACTGTTATGTTGACATGATATTACAGACTCACCAACAGCTGAGAGAATATCCTAATATTCTCCTAGACCCTATCACGGGAACACGCAACATGGTTGCATTACATATATGGATGTGAGCTGCGTATTTGATTAGCTACCAGTACGTTTGACCCGTATCACGGATTAGAATGACTCAGGAAATGTACGACTTGACATTTAGTTTCATTGGGATGGGAAAGATAACTAGTGGACGTATGGGACACCCCCTCTAATAATGTTTTATACCTTCGTACCAGTGATGGTCGATTGCAGAGTGCCCTTGAGTCAGGGGGCATACGACACATATACTAGCCAGTCGCCACGATTGGTGAATTACGTCAGCGTATGTCTAGCCACACATTCCCATGCGTACTACTGGATCTTTACTTGCATTTTCACTTAGTATGGTTAGCACCCTGTATTTATTTTCTTTATTCAGTATTTACATACATGGCATGTCATTTCCTGTATCTTGTTACGTCCCACTGAGGACCTGGTTCCCTGCCAGATCTAGACGAGACTTTCTACCCCACTGTGTACGGCCCTGATCAGGAGGCCAGATGTGCTACCGAGGAGGAGCTCGAGGAGACACCCTCAGAGTTAGCTTGACCCTGGAGGTCTGCCACCTGGAGATGGAGATGTTTTGCTCAGATAGACACTACTTAGTCTATCTAATTTTTCTGCGCTATTATCAGTTTTTATAGTAGGCTTGTATTCTCACCAGTTGTGTACTGTATCAGACTCAGTTTATATATATTCAGCACTTGCTTTTCTGACATTTTCCTGTGGATAAGATAGATTTGACTGTGTTATACCTGTAGTATTTTAGGACAGCGTAGCACGTTCCTTTGGGTCCATTCAAAATGGATTAAGCCCTTACTGACGTGTCAGCTGGCCAGTGACACGTGGCCTAGTTTCTGACATTTTTGGAACTGGGGCGTGACACGGTTTTAGTGGTGGCCCATGCAGGTCTAATTTTTATTGCTAGTGGTATGATGACATGCCCAGCAAGCCTGCAATAGGATAGGAATATTAGGTCTCATCCACACTGACACCATCAAATTTTTTTTTTATTGCATCTTGCTTGATTATCATCTATTATAACCTTTGTGATTTCTAATTATCTTATTCTTCTTCAGAAATATGGACATACCCGGGAAACCTGCGAATAATGGGGCTGACCAAGCCACAAACACCTCGCCAAGTGTTCAAGGAACCCCGTCTAATCACCAGAATTCTGGCGAGGAGACAACACCGCAGGCGGAGACACCATTGCCTCCACCTCCAGCCTTGCCAATTCTAATGCCACAACTTGAGGGTCAACCTCAAATGTTGCAGTTTCTCCAGACTATGTTGCAGAACCAGTGGCAACAGACTGAGGCCCTGAGACAGTCTCAGTGGCAGCAAACTGAAGCTCTGCGACAGACGTTGATGACGGCTTTGGAGAGAGCTACTACTCCGGCACCCGCACCTGTCCAACCAGCGGGCACAGTTCGAGGCTTCCGCCAAATGAGCCCGAGAGACTTCAAAGGCAGCGAAACTCCTGAGGAGATCTCCGACTGGATCTCCAACACCGAAATGCTGCTAGAAGGATCGCAACTCACCCCCGACCTATGGATGACCGCTGTGAGGGGCCAACTTCTTGGCAACGCCCATCACTGGTGGGAATCCATAGAGCACAGCGTCGGCAAAGACCAAACTTGGCAACAATTCTTGGAGCACTTCAACGCCAAGTACTTTCCAGCGACAGTCCAGAATGCCCTATACTCCCAATTCCTGCACCTGGAGCAGGGAAACATGACTGTCGATGCTTACGACGCGGAGTTTAGTCGACTGAGTCGTTTTGGTGCTGATCTGATCCCGAACGAGCTGAAGAAGGCTAAAAGATTCTACCATGGCCTCAACTATGAGCTCCAGAGATACACAACAATGCAGTCAAGAATCTCCTATAACGAGGTTCTTACAGAAGCCAGGGAGCAAGAAGCAATTGGCCGAGGAGCAAGGCGCTCAAATTCAACCTTTCCGGCCAAGAATCAGCAAGGAGCAGGAGGACCTATACGTCGTCCCCAATATCAGACGCAGCAGACAACGGGGCCTTACCAGAAGAAGGATCTCCCGACTTGTCACTTTTGTGGCAAGAAAGGACATTGGGCCAGTGACTGCAGAAAGAAGCTGGGATTATGCCTGCTATGTGGAGCTAAAAATCATATGGCCAAAGACTGCCCACAACGCAGAGATGCAGCACCTCAGCAAGGGCAGAAGCCAGGAGCACAAGCCCAGAAGATGCTACCCTCTACATCAGGAGGATATCAGAGAGGAGCACCCTTGCCTACTCAGGAGACCCAGTTCAAGGCCAGACAACAACCTGGAGGGCAAAGACAGGGACAAGCCTTTGCGTTAGCTGCAGTTGCAGAAGAGCCTGAAGGGGAAACTATAACAGGTACCATTTTAGTTGCATCATTACCTGCAACTGTATTATTCGATTCTGGGGCTACTTTGTCTTTTATATCCAATAGTTTCGTAACCATGCACAAGCTAACTACTTCCCCGCTACCCAAGTGTTGGAAAATACTTACTGGAGGAGGTATTGTTCCAGTTACCAACATTATCGAAACCTGTCCGGTAGTTGTTTGTAGTAGAGGACTAAGAGCGCGATTTTTGGTACTCCCAATGCCAAATTTTGACGTTGTCTTAGGCATGGACTGGCTAAGCCAGAACGATGCTATCTTAGACTGCCGAAAGGGTAGTGTTATCTTTAGACCCCCAGATCACCCAGAGTTTGAATATGTCCGAGGTACCATCGAGCAAGGAGTAGGCCAGACTCCTAGAGCTTACATGGCGATGGAGACAGCACTTCCATCAGTTATAGCAGAGTTCGCGGACGTATTTCCAGAAGAATTGCCAGGCCTACCGCCTGACAGAGAAGTAGAGTTCATTATTGAGCTAATTCCCGGAGCTGCACCAGTATCCTCCAATGTATACCGACTGGCGAAGAAGGAGCTTGACGAGCTGAAGCTTCAACTGGAGGAACTACAAATCAAGGGATTTGTTCGTCCTAGTGCATCACCCTGGGGAGCACCAGTGCTGTTTGTACCAAAGAAGGACGGAACCTATCGCATGTGTATTGATTACAGAGCCCTCAACGCTCTGACAATCAAAAACAAGTACCCCTTACCGAGAATTGACGACCTGTTCGATCAACTAACAGGAGCCGTGGTATTCTCGAAGATAGACTTGAGATCAGGCTATCATCAGGTCAAGGTACGCAGAGAAGACATTCCAAAGACAGCATTCAGAACTCGTTACGGTCATTACGAGTTTCTGGTGATGCCATTTGGACTGACTAATGCACCTGTTGTATTCATGAACCTGATGAATCGAGTCTTCCATTAATATCTGGACCAGTTCGTGGTAGTCTTCATCGATGACATTCTGGTTTACTCGAAGAGCCACGAGGAGCATGAAGAGCACTTGAGACTGGTACTAGAGACGCTGAGACGGGAGAGCCTTTATGCTAAGATGAGCAAGTGTGAATTTTTCCTTGATCGTGTCGCTTTTCTTGGACACGTGATCACAGGAGAAGGCATCTCGGTGGACCCAGCAAAGATTTTATCTGTGGAGACATGGCCAACTCCGACCAATGTCTCAGAGGTGAGAAGCTTTCTAGGACTTGTCGGATATTACCGGAGGTTCGTAGAAAACTTTGCAAGAATCTCGGAGCCGATTACTCGCCTTACCCGCAAGGAGCAGGAGTTCTTATGGACTGAAGAATGCCAGACAGCTTTTGATGAGTTGAAGAAGCGTCTGACTACAGCCCCCATTTTGACAATACCATCTGGATCCGGAGGTTTCGTCATCTATAGCGATGCATCCGGAAAAGGATTTGGTTGTGTCTTAATGCAACATGGGAAGGTTGTAGCTTATGCCTCAAGACAGCTGAGGACTCATGAAAAGAATTACCCCACTCACGACCTGGAGCTTGCCGCAGTCATTTTCGCCCTGAAGCTATGGAGACACTATCTATACGGCGAACGAGTGGAGATTTTTACCGATCACAAGAGCCTGAAATATGTCTACACTCAGAAAGACTTAAATCTGAGGCAAAGAAGATGGCTTGAAGTGATGATGGATTTTGAGATTGATCTACAGTACCATCCTGGGAAAGCAAATATGGTAGCTGATGCTCTAAGCAGAAGACCCTCGGCATTCTTTATGATCACCCAACCAGATCTGCTGAGAGATCTAGAAAAGTTGGGAATAGAAGTCATTATGCCAGGTCTTGACGGCCAATTATCAAACTACCAGCTGCAATCAACCTTGGTGGAAAGAATCAAAGCTGCTCTACCAGCAGATGCAAGATTTCAGAGGCTTCGTCAAAGAACAGAGGCTGGAATCCAGACAGGATGTCGCATACACTAAGATGGAATTCTAAGATGTGGTAACCGTCTTTATGTTCCAAATGGCGAACTTCGTAATGAGCTGATGTCAGAAGCTCATAGCTCAACATACTCTATACATCCAGGAGGCACAAAGATGTACAGAGATCTGCGGCAATATTACTGGTGGCATGGAATGAAGCGGGAAATAGCACGCTTTGTGGCTAAATGCCTGGTGTGTCAGCAAGTCAAGGCTGAGCATCAAAGATCTGCCGGTCTACTTCAACCCCTCCCAATACCTAAATGGAAATGGGAACACATTACGATGGACTTTGTTACAGGCTTTCCAAGAAGTCCTAGTGGTCGTAATGCTGTCTGGGTGATTGTAGTCAGACTCACTAAGGCTGCTCATTTTCTACCTTTCAGAGTCGGACAATCCACAGAAGTTTTGGCGGATATGTACATGAAGGAGATAGTGCGTCTGCATGGAGTACCAGTCAGTATAATATCTGACAGGGATACGAGGTTTACATCTTACTTTTGGCGAAGTATGCAAGAAAGTCTTGGTACCCGCCTCAAGTTCAGTACCTCGTATCATCCGCAGATAGATGGCCAGTCAGAGCGTACCATCCAGACCTTAGAAGATATGCTGAGAGCCTGCATGCTTGATTTCAGCGGATCATGGGAAGATCATCTACATCTGGTGAAATTTTCCTACAACAACAGCTATCAAGCGAGCATCCAAATGACTTCCTTTGAAGCTTTATACGGAAGGAAATGTCGCTCCCCAGTATGTTGGAGCGATATTGGCGAGAGACAGATCTTGGGACCAGAACTGATTATTCGTACGGTGGAGAAGGTAAAGAAGATTCAGGGACACCTACGAGCTGCACAAGACAGACAGAAGCACTGGGCCAACATTCATCGTAGACCTCTAGAGTTCCAAGTAGGGGAGCATGTGTTCTTGAAGATCTCACCTACCAGAGGAACTATCAGATTTGGAGGAAGAGGGAAGCTAAGTCCAAGGTACATTGGACCCTTCGATGTGCTAGATCACGTCGGAGAAGTTGCTTACAGGCTAGCTCTACCTCAGACCTTGGAGGGCGTACATGACGTCTTTCACGTATCTCAGCTGAGGAGGTACATTCCAGACCCGAGTCATGTGCTAGACTATTCAGAGATCACTATCGGGCCGAGCTTATCGTACCAGGAGGAACCTGTAGAGATCCTGGACCGTAGCGAGAAAGTGCTGCGAGGTCAGACTATTCCTCTTGTTCGTGTTGCATGGAGACATCATGCACCAGGTGAATCCACCTGGGAACGGGAAGAGGATATTCGACAGCGTTATCCCCATCTATTTCCAAACCAGGGTATGTCCAATATTTCAAATTCAATTTTTCTTAATCATCATATGTCCTTAATTAATTTTTCATTCTCATTATATGTTTGATTTTATTTCGAGGACGAAATATTCTAAGGAGGGTAGATTGTAAACTCCCTCGACCAGATTTCAGTAATTTAGGATTAATTAGAATTATTGCAACTTTTTAAATTTTTTATTTATTATATATTCTATTGATTGTACACCTGTTTATTACACAATTAATTAGGGCATCCCACTAGCTATTAAACCCTAAAAAAATTTCACATACCTGCCCTAGACTTGTTAGACTACACTTTCTGTATTTTTAGCAACTTCCAGAAACCTTGTTTGGTGCTTCGTTTTATTTATTTCCTATTTAAATTTCTGCTCTTTACCATCTATGTACCCCTAGAGATTTGAGGACCAGTAGGCACCTGTTTTTGCCAAACAAAAATACGATAATATTCTACTCTAATTATACTTCAATTATCGTATTGACACCGTAGAAAAATTATGACCCTAATAGCCTCTAAATAATTAGTGAACACCGTGCGCAGTATTTATTAAATAATAAATACGATGACCGTATCACCTGCAGAATCAGACCCTGCATCTGTCCAGACTCACCCCCACCCTGTCCAAAACATTTCTCCAGCTGATTTCCCTCAATTCTGAATAATTCAGTATTTCGAGAAATCAGTATTTGAAATCAGGTAAATTGCAAAATTACGCAAAATACCAAATTTAGGCTTTTATGCAATTATTGAAAAGATTAGGGGTTTTTATGCAAAATTGCATGCTAAGTGGCCTAATCCTATTGGCTAGACCATAGGTGTGTGGAACCCACCCATAATTTCCAGAAAAATCTGCTGGAAATATCTCAAAAATATCAAATTACCAAATACCCCTGAAGTTGCCATTAATTACGAAATTGCCATCCACCCCAACCCCTATAAAACCCGACCCCCTCCCATTCAAATCCCCACAACTCCTCCCTCCGACCACCGCCGGCCGCCCAACTCCGGCCAACCCTTCGCCACCCTCCCCTCTCCCCTCCGGCCAAGCCCCACCGCCAGCACCGCCCTGCTCCGCCGGCCACAGCCCCCGCAACCCCTTCCTTTCCTCACTGTCCACAGCACCACCACCACTCCCATCCACCCCCAGCGCCGCCTCCGGCCGTCGCCGACCACCGCCACCATTCCCATTCGACTCGCCGTCCTCCCCTCCACCGGACCACCAGCCCTCACCGCCCCACGATACTTCCTCCGGCCGCCCTCACCCCCACAGTGCCCCGGCCAAAATCCCGACTACACCACCACCCTCACCTCCGGCCGCCCCTAGCCGCCGCCACCGCCGTCGTGGACCTCCGCCACCACCACCAACCTGACCGCCACCCTTCCCTCTCCTGAACCCGCCGCCTGCCCGGCCACCTCTGCCGCTCCTCCGCCGGCCAGAGCCCCCGCAAGCTGCTGCTGCTGCTGCTGCCAGTAGCCACTGCTGCTGTTGCTGCTCCTCCGGCCGCCTCCGACCGACTCCGCCGCCGTCCACCCGCCGGCGACCAGCCGTGGGCCCCCCCTGCCACCTGTAAGGTATAATATACCTATACTATACATAAATACATAAATAAACCCTAATACATGTATATGTGTATATATATATGTATATATGTATATAAATTATATATATATATATATTAATATATATATATTAATATATAGTAATATATGTAATATTAAATAATATAAATATTGTATTTATATTTTCAGCATTATTTTTATATATAAATGTATAATTATATATATATATTTACAGTATATTATACTGTATATATATTATAGATATATATATATATATATATATTCTATACATATATATTTATATATGTATATATGTATAGGTATATCTATATATGAATATTTATATACTATATTATATTGTGTAAATTACTAAATAGGTATCTATGTACTTATTTCTTTTATATATATATATATTTATATGATATGTATATATAATATGCTATTATATAATTACTATGCTATGCATTTTTTTTCTTTATTTTATTTTTCTGCATTTATTTCCTGCACTTATATTATATATATATATCTACATATATATATATATATTATCTATATGTATATATATATCTCCAGCTGGATAATACAGCTTATATATATTATATATATTTTAATTCTTGCAATGTCATTTCAATTAATTACATATATCTATATATCTATAATATTATATATTATTGTGATGGATATTACAGCCTATATATATATATATATCTATATTTACAATTCTTGCACTGTCAATTCATTCTATTATCTATATATACTATACTATATAATATAGTACATAAATATATATGTATTTAAATTCTGTACTGTCATTTTAATTTACCTATATTATATACATCAGTGGATATACCCTGATTATTATTTATTATATATATATCTCAGTGGATATACCCTGACTATTATATTTATTATTATATCAGAGGATACACCCTGATAATATTATAATATTATATATCTATCGCAGTGGATATACCCTGCTACTATTATACTTGCATTTGTCTGTTCTTTATACTATATATACTGCTATATATATAATATATGTGTATATAAGTATATATATATGCTTTATATTACAACTACGATATTCACGAACCCTGTCTGTTTTAACAGAAACCACCTTCAGCACAGCCAGTGACCCCCTGTCACCAGCAATCTCAAACCTGACTGTGAAATCAGGTTATCAACATTACCAGGGAGTAGGCAAGTATACCTTGCCAAGTTATTGTTTAAATTAAATTGTTGATATCTACTTTGTTCTGAAATTCATATACCATGATCACCTGAGACTGCCTTGGGTACAGTCAACTGTTATGTTGACACGATATTACAGACTCACCAACAGCTGAGAGAATATCCTAATATTCTCCTAGACCCTATCATGGGAACACGCAACATGGTTGCATTACATATATGGATGTGAGCTGCGTATTTGATTAGCTACCAGTACGTGTGACCCGCATCACGGATTAGAATGACTCAGGAAATGTACGACTTGACATTTAGTTTCATTGGGATGGGAAAGATAACTAGTGGACGTATGGGACACCCCCTCCAATAATGTTTTATACCTTCGTACCAGTGATGGTCGATTGCAGAGTGCCCTTGAGTCAGGGGGCATACGACACATATACTAGCCAGTCGCCACGATTGGTGAATTACGTCAGCGTATGTCTAGCCACACATTCCCATGCGTACTACTGGATCTTTACTTGCATTTTCACTTAGTATGGTTAGCACCCTGTATTTATTTTCTTTATTCAGTATTTACATACATGGCATGTCATTTCCTGTATCTTGTTACGTCCCACTGAGGACCTAGTTCCCTGCCAGATCTAGACGAGGCTTTCTACCCCACTGTGTACGACCCTGATCAGGAGGCCAGATGTGCTACCGAGGAGGAGCTCGAGGAGACACCCTCAGAGTTAGCTTGACCCTGGAGGTCTGCCACCTGGAGATGGAGATATTTTGCTCAGATAGACGCTACTTAGTCTATCTGATTTTTCTGCGCTATTATCAGTTTTTGTAGTAGGCTTGTATTCTCACCAGTTGTGTACTGTATCAGACTCAGTTTATATATATTCAGCACTTGCTTTTCTGACATTTTCCTGTGGATGAGATAGATTTGACTGTGTTATACCTGTAGTATTTTAGGACAGCGTAGCACGTTCCTTTGGGTCCATTCAAAATGGATTAAGCCCTTAGTGACGTGTCAGCTGGCCAGTGACACGTGGCCTAGTTTCTGACATTTTTGGAACTGGGGCGTGACACATATACATGCGGATGGCATGCTTACATGTCCTAGTCCTACGTATTTTGGGACTGGGGCGTGACATATTTTTAGTGGTGGTCCATGCATGTCGAGAGTATATTGTCTCGGTTACTGTACCGAGCAAGCCTGCACCTAGGAATAGAGTATAGGATCTCATCCACGTTTGACTAAATGACTCATCTTTCCTTCCAATCTGTTCTATTTAAATAATTGTATCTTGCTTGATTCATGTACTTCCTAATAGTTCCTTGAGTATAGCCTCCTCCTAGAATATAAGAATCCTTGTTGTTAGGATGATAATTAGGATAATATTCCTATTAAGAATACAACTAGGGCATTGACACATCACTAAGTTTAGACTACCTAATGAACCCTAACATCCCTTACCTATAGATTGATTGACCATGACCCCTTGATATAGTTAGGACTTGAGAGTAGTATAGACGCTACTAGAGTTAGTTAGAAATTTGACCATATTGTTTGACCCTAGTATTGAGGAACCAATAGAAATCCAAGATTTAAAATTAGGACTGAACCTAAACCTTTATAGTGAGATAATATTATAACTATAAATTTAGATCATTGTCTTGATATTAGCAGACAATACTGTCACTACCATATTTTCTAGGAAAGGGTATTTTAGTCATTTGGTAATTAATTAAATATTGTGGATGTTAAATATTTATTTATTGTATTATTTATTTATTATTAGCATGTTAGATTTATTTTTGGACTTGTGTTAGTGGACCAACTAGTTTAGTTTAGACTCATGGACCAATATTTAATTCTAGTTAGAATTGAGCCCAATAATTAGAAGCCCAATTATTAGTAGGATGATTAATTATGTTAAACCCATTAGACTAGAAGCTTCCCTCCTTAATTAATTTCTTCATGATAGGCCCCAAGGGGTATTTTAGAATTTACATAGTAGCTTGAGGGAGGGGGCAAGTGAGACATATATAAAGGGGATAAAAACTTTCTCTCTCTTCATTTTTTATTCTAAATCTAGATCTAAAAAATTCTCTCAACCAAATCCCTACCAAATTTCCACCCAATTATTTCCCAAATGACCATTGAAGGCTATTAAAGAATGGATCTACAAGTAGGAAGCATAGATCTACAAGGAGGAAGCATGGATCTACAAAGAGGAGCAAGGATCTACAAGTTGAAGGCCAATTTTACCAATTTTAGAGATTTTATTAGGAATCCATCTCCCAATAGGTATAATTCAGTTTTTCTCCTTAATTTAGATTCTAAATCTAAGATTTAACCATGGAAAATCAACTCATATGCATAGGCTACCCACAGGATTTGGTTTTGTGTTCATAGGAGGCCTATTGAGAAAGTTATGGTGCTTTTTGTATCAATTTTGGGAGAATTCCGAGATTAACATTTATTGTGTGTGTAAATTGGTCATATAGATCAATTTGACATGTGTTTGTGTGTTTGAGACTAGTATCGTGTCCATAATTGGGTACGTGTAGGTCGTATCCCATCAATTTGGTGATACGTGTTGATTTGGGGGGTTTTCCTCCGACACGGGACTTTGAGCATGTCACATTTTGACACGGATACGTAGATTTATATTTGACTCTTCGTATTATTCATAAATAATATATATGACTTGCTCGTGTCCTTCGGGGTACGTTTGGATGTGTGGTGGACTCGTGTCACATGCGTATTCTAGATCTACTGGGATACGATGTGATACTCTCCATGTGTTTGTACAAATTATATGTAGATCTATTTATTGTGTTCTTAATTCATGGAGTATATAATTTTATATATATATATATATATATATATATATATAGATATATATATATATATTATGGTATATATAATTATGCTTCTTATGTCTTAGATCTATGTATTTATTATGTATGTTGTAAGTAGCTATTCTTATATATGTATGTATAATTATATATGTTAGCATGTAAATAGAAATTATGAGTTGTTATAATTATAATTATATAATGTGTATGGTGAATAATTATATATATATATATATATATATATATATATATATATATATATATATATATGTATAGTTTTATATATACATATTAATATGTATGTGTGTGTATGTTATGTTACTATGTGTATTATGTATATAATACTATATGAGGGTGTATGTATGTTATATATATATTATTTTTCATAGTGTTATATATTACAGTTATATGTATTTTTGTATCTATTTATGGGTGTTATATATTTATATATATATTTATATAGGTTATATTTATATATGCATTGTATATATAAACATAAGAGAGAGAGGATAACATGAGTTTTAGCGACAGCAGGAACCGTCGCGACAGCAGCCGTCGCAACAGCAACGAAACAACAGCGGCCACAGTAGGGGAAACAACGACAGCAGCCAGCGACAGTTGCAGAAAACTGTTGCTGAAACAACAGCAGTATCAGCAGCGTATCAGGAGTTTTAGTGACAGTTTTAGCGATAGTTGCAGAAACTGTCACTAAAACAGTAGTGTATTAATATCAACAGCAGCTTCAGCGACAGTGGACAGAATCTTCAGCGACAGTTTAAAAGTTTTATATATTAGATATATATATATATAGATATATATGTATATATATATATATATATGGTAATTAATATATACGTATATATATTCCTAATTTTCTAATTGTGTTTTAGTATACTATATGTATAATATATTTAGTTGTAGCATATAATATTATTGGAATAATTAGTATATTTTAGTTATCTATTGTTATGAGTATCTTTAGTTATATATATTATAGGTATGTATGTATGTACGTATATATGTATTAGTATTTAGTGTGTAGTTGGTACTTAGTATTTATTCTATTTAGTACATACTAGAAGTTATATTGGACTAATATATGTATACATATAGTTATTGATGAATAGTTAGTATATATATATATGAAGATTTTGGCATTACCTTGAGATACCAAGGTAAGTATCAAGAGATACCAAGGTATGAGTAGTAGGTATTGGCATAGTAATAAGATAGTTATAAACTAATTATGGGTTGGTATTAAGGTGACTAAAATAAGGTATATAGTATTGTATAAATACTAAATAGGTAGTTTATAGTTATAGTTGGATAGTTAATACATATATACTAGAGTGACATTACCTTGAGATACCAAGGTAAATGCCAAGGTATTAAGGATACCCAAGGTATTGGGTTTGGGTATCAAGATAGAGGTTTAGTATTGTAATACCAAGTTGGTTCAAAACCAAGGTATCCATTTAGCATTGGTAATTAGGATTTTTATATATATAATATTATTTGATATGTATATATGTGTTATATTTATCCCTTGTTTGCGTATCCTGAGATACGGTATCTTAGTATCCTAAGATGTAGCTTGTATGGCCTAGATTTATAGTGTGTGAGCCCAATATCTTTGAGTTAGACTCATGCAACCTAGAAATGGGTAGTTGACCATAGTTTGACTATAGTTGACCATAGTTTGACTATAGTTGACCATAGTTGACTTAGAGTTGACCTAGTTTGACTTTTGACTTAGAATTGACTTGTTGACCTAGAAGTTGACTAGTTTAACTTCTTCTTTTTCCAGAACCTTGTATTAATGCAATATTCTATATATAAGTCTGTGTGACACCAGTTCGAACAGTTTGATATCCATTGCTCTGGACCACAGGCGAGTACATTTCTCTGATAGTTTTCAATTTATAATATTGTATATATGCATGTTTTAGAATTGTATACATTGATCCCGATACAGTGATTTCACAGACTGGTACTATATAGATCCCGTCATAAGATGTTATCCCCTACCGTGTTCAGCGGGTACTCATATATATTGTATCTCATCGTGTATACTGGGTATTGATGTTACTTCGTGTTCACACACTGCTCGTGTTTAGTGTGCTTATTTGTGTACACCCATCGCTCGTGTTCGGTGGTTATGATATTCGTGTATACCCACTGCTCATGACAGTGGTTATATTTTCGTGTTCATAGCGTGTCGCGACTGGATCCATTGGTATTAGTTGGGGGTAGGAGAGTAGAAGTTGATTATGTGATCAAAGCCATTGTTACAAATCGTGTACATTCTGATTACATACTTCACTTATAATCCGTCTTACCTGATCATGTTCACCCAATCCGATCACATAATGAACTCGTATTTTGAGGCACATTAGATAGTTTAGATTCAGTTTACTTTATCATATTGCTGATATTCATATTGTTGATCTATATATTCTCGTATATTACCTGTATATATCTTGTTCATCATTCATATGTTTAGTGATCTTGTATTTCATTTCTATATCTGTTTATATGCTCGATTATGTTATTGGAACTGCTTTCAGAGGTATGTACTTTGCTCCATTCCTGACTGGAAAATATTTTTCAGAGGATCCGAGAGATTGGTGTCCGACATATTATAGATGGTGCAGACTTGGACCCACTAGTTCTGGAGTGACTATCGGGAGTTTTAGCCGGATTCACTAGGTAGCATAATTAGTTCTATTTGGCATTTTTGGTACCGGATTTGTTTTCGGCTTCTATTTGAGTTATTAATTTTTGTTTCTATTGCTGATGATTTATATTTTTTTTGATGTATAGTTAGACTTCCTTCATATCTTCTCGTGCTTTAGATTATGATTGAGTTTTGTGTGAGCTATTATTGGCAAACTTTATATTATTGGGAGATTTTAGATAGTATAGTAGACCAAGACAACGTTCTACCGCCGATGCTGCGGCGTAGGCTGGGCCTTGTTTTTGACTTGTATCCCTATACCGGATGTGGGTCGTGACACGTACCTTAGAAAACCATAAGGAATAAATATAACATTTTCCTTGAGCATACATTGAACATAGAGACTAGCATACCACTTCTCCTTAGGAAACTATGATCTTATCAAGAGTATCTCTATTTAATTTTATACCTTGTTCCTCTGAAACCTTAACGCTCGCTAGGATTATAGGTTGTTAATCTTGAATTTTAAATTTCTATGCTTGATAGTTAGAACTTGATAGTTGAGTATTCATTTAGATTATAGTTTTATGGTTATCCCTTAATTTTAAATTACGTAATTTGTACCCCCACCTCGATACAAGTTATGTCTTTTCACTTAAGGGCCAGTAACTTTTCCATTCTTACTATTGACACATATTCTATAAGCACTATGACTAAGACTTAAGATGACCATTACCTATATAATGCAATAGGATGCCCTAATAGGTACCCAGATCTTTTTCTCGTGTACCCCAATAAGAGTTTCTACTTTATTTACAAGTACAAGGTTATTTTGTAGAATCTCCTTAAGACTGTCATAGTATTAGTTAATTCTTTTAAGTTGGGTAGTATATCTCATAACCTAGTAATACATAGTCCTTTTGACTGATTAATGAAGTATAACTGAATGACATTAACTGTATACTAGCATAAGACGATAGTATTTATCCAAACTATAGAACTTAGAGGCCCATACCCTATTTGGTCGATTAGAGACTTAGACAAGGAGTTAGTATGACAAATGTAGAGATTGTAGAGTCTTATCTTCTTGGTAACTTGAATTAATTTGTAACTTCTTTTATCATAATCCAGCGTACTTATATTTTTGTACTACCTTAACTTATGCTGCTATTTTATAGCCTAGTTTTGTAAGCTTATTCTTTTATCGAGCTTGATCATGATATATGTATTATTGGGGACGCCTACTAATGCATTGTCTAAATCAGAATCAGTGTATTATGGTCTAGCTAATCTTAGTATATTTGGTTCGCCCTTCGTAATACTACTCTACGTGGATTGAGATATATCGTTGACTAATAGACAAATATTCTTGCCCTCTAGACAGGTCTGAGCATATCTGTAACCTTCGTATCCTAAAATTCTAGCCTAAATGTTATTTTTAGGTTAATTTGGGGCTAGTGGGTTTTTTCATAATTTTTAGTTAATTAAAAACTAGTAACCCTAATTTTTTAGGACTTTCAAAATTTTATTTTAGGTTCAAACTTAACTAAAAATATCCCAAAATTTTATTTTAGATTTTAAATAGTCATATATATTTTCTAGAATTTTTTGGAAAATTTCTGAATATTTTTAGTATTTATTGGGAGTTATTTAGACTAATAACTAATTTTTTAGAACTTCTAGAATTTATTGTGCAAGCCCAGGTATATAGAATGGACCCACATAATTTTTTTAGTGTTTATAATATTATTATATATTTTCTAGAATTATTTCAAAAATTTTGGAATATATTTAATATTTGTTTTTATTTAAATATGTAAAACTAATTTTTAGAGCTTCTCCTAATTATAGTAGGAAACGTATGAATATAAAATTATCCCAAATATTTTTCTAGGGTTTTTAGGTTCAAAATATATTTTATGTAATTTTTCAGATTTTTATGATTATTTTTAATATTTATTTTGAGTTATTTAGTTTTAAAACGACTTAAATAATGTTTTGATAAAGGAAAATCAAAAATAAATAATATAAATAAAATTATCCAATCATATTCTGACACGTGTCAGCCTATAAATATTCATTCAGCCGCATGTACATCTATATATATATATATATATATATATATATATATATATATATATATATATATAATATAATAACCCAAATTATCCCATTATTTTTAGAGAGAGAGATTTGGGAGAATTGTCATCTAGGGTTCCTTCATCTTCCAGAAGCCATTGCGCATAGCTCCGGACTCCAAACGAGGCCCAATTTCTTGCATTAGAACGATATTGAGGTTAGCTTTCTGATTATATAAATTTTTTTACGAAATTATGAGTATTAAATTCTGAAAAATTCGTAGAGTACAGCATATCCAAAAATAGACGCATCTCGATATTTTTGCAATTTCGGGAGAACCAGGAATCAGAATCACGAACCGTTTAAAGTTTCGAAAAGATAATATCGAGATCATTGACATATGTTTTTCCCAGAATTTAATTCGAAATATTTATATACTTTTAATTCTGTAGAACTTCTAGGTTAGAATTTAACCATCGGTGCACGATACGAAATTTGTATGTGCCATAATTCCCAAACGAATTTGAATTCGGACGAGCCATAAATTCTAGCATATTTTTAATTCTAAAATCTACAAAAATCATGCATGAAAGTCGAGTTTGTGTTGGTTAACTTTTCGGTCAACAGATCGCCTCGATTTGCGTGCCATGAGTCTCGAGTTGATAAAATTTAGTTCCTTTGGACAAAATTTAGAAATTAACCTAAAAATCAGAATAATAAGATTAAAATAAGATTTTAGAGTAATTATTTCAGAATTAAATAAATTAAAATAAATTATCTTTTGATATGGTAAAATTGTAATACATAGGCTATTTGGACTGTGACTTGGATTCTGATTCATACCAGCTAAGGATCCCAGGCAAGTACATTCTCTGATAATTTCTGTTATTTGATAATTTTTATAATTCTAGTATTTAGAATGTTACATCTGATTCTTGACACAGTGCTACACGGACTAGTATATAGATTGGATCTTTAGTCATGAGATATTACATTGGTTATCGTATTGACATTGTACACGACATGGACATTAGACATTAATATTAGACATTGTACATAATATATTGGACATTGATCGTGTATCGTGATGTGTCATGATTGGATCCACAGTACTAGTTAGGGGCGGGAAAATTGCTAGTGAGAGATATGATCAAAATACCTATCGTACAAGTATAGACATTGAACGGTGTTAATCATACACCTCATGTATGATTAACCAGGCCATGTAGCCATCGACCAAGTTGCCAAGCTGATCACATTTTGAAACTACGATTTCAAACACTTAGATAGTTACAGTTCTCTATTTTAGTTCATATACTACATCACCCGTATATGATATTGTACCTCGTTCTCTTTATTTTATATATGCACTGACTGTACCATATTGTCTATATTGCATGTTCTCCTTATATTGTCATTGAATTTATTTATTGCCTTCTCTCAGTATATAGCATCATCTATTTATTGTTTTATAGTCCTTATCAATTAACTGGAACTGTTATTTGAGATGTACTTTGCTCCATCCTGACTGGAAATATTTTTTCCAGACTGCGCCTTAGAGGACTGGTGTTCGACATTTTATGGACCACAGGGAGAGTAGCTGCAGCCTTGGACTTTGTAGCAGGAGTGATTCCCGGGAGGTCTAGTTGGGATCACTAGTTATTTAGTTAGTTTCTTTTAGCAGTTTTTGGTACCGGATTTGTCTCCGGCATATTTAGTTGAGACTTGAATATTATTGTTGAGTTAGATTATTCTATTTAGACTTGTGTTACAATTTGGTTTATTTATTCTTCGATATCTTATCGTTCTCTAGTTTATGTGATTGAGTATATTCCGTATTATATGGTGATATCTGTGTATTCTTATGGAGTTGGATATTCATGTGAGATTGATTAGATAGATTATTGACATAGACATCGTTCTACCATCGATGCTGTGGCGTAGGTGGACATACCCACGCTCTCGTGCCCATATACCGGGTGCGGGTCGTGACAATATCATATCAGTTACATAACGGTTCTGATATGAACATGCGAATAAAAATTTACCAAAATATGATTTTAATCCACAACTACCTTGACAATTCACTTTTAAATTCTTTAATCGCTTTGATCCCCGTACTTGTATTCTATTACTTCCCCCTTGAACTCTTTATTATTGTTTTTTCCGTCTTCCCTTATTTCGGAAAGACGAACCTCGTGCTTGGTATAAGATTGATATACAGAGAGTACTAGATATACCCCATAGGCTAATCACATGACTTGGTGACTATCTTTTATAATTAATTAAGGGCATATCATATATGATATATTTTTTGTGTTAAAACCTTAAAGATTGAATAACACGATTAAATAATTTGAGAAATATTTTCTTAAATGTATAGCCTTATATGATAGAGGGGTAAATTCTAAGTTGAGTAGAAGCTGTATTATTAACTTGAGGTAAAAAAAATTTAGGTTGTGATCAAGTAAGATTAGATAGTGAAAACCATGCCTTATTTTAATTTTGAGGACAAAATTATTTTAAGTTGGGTAGACTGTAAACTCTCTCACCCAAAATTAGGCCTACTTGGCTTAGATAGTGAAACTAGGGCTAATTGAATCCAATTAGAAATAGAATACGATATTATAATTAATTTTATAATATTTATATCACTTAGTGCATCTTTCCGTTGCTTCGATAATTGGAGCACTACACTAGCCATAGCCTTCCTATAAATTTTATATCCTTGTTCTAGACATGCCCGTCTTCTACTCTGACCTTTGTATAACTTATAATTATGCTCTTTTGTACTATATTTTAGTCGCACAATATTTGTCGCAGACGTATGTATTTAATTCTAAATAATTTTAACTTTTGTATCCTTGTGCGTTCCAATCAAAATTGGAGACACAATCTTGACCCATTTTGTGCAACCCAATTTATGATAATATTCTATCCTGAATCCCCTATGTCCATGATACTTGTGTCCCACCTAATTTTAGCTCCATGTACTTCTAATTAATCTTAGAACACCTTGTGCATTAATTTTAATTAAATTAATCCAATTTTTATCTTTGTGCAATTTTCTAATTATTGGGCGCTTTTATGCAAAAGTGCATTGAGGTATCCACACCATTGGACATGACACATGAAGAAACCCATCTTTCGTTCATATGAATTTTCTCCAAGATTTTTGGAATGTGCAACGCACAACATCGCCCCCTCATTTAATCCTAGCCTTGCATTTTAAAAATATAAATTATAGCCCTCTAAACATCTCCATGTAAGGCCAAGCCCACTCCAAGGAGATGTTGACTAAGCCCAACCCCTAGGTCAACATCAAACCCTACCTTTTCTACCTATAAATATAATTTTTTATTTCTTTTTCTTTTCCTTTTCTATTTCAAAACCCAAACTCTATTCCAAGCCAACCCTTACTGTTCACCCACTATCTTCCCTCCTTCACCGCCGGAATCTCGATCGGCCGACCGGCCGACCGTCACACTCATCCACTGAACGCTGGAACCCTCGCCAGCAACCCTGTCCTCACCTACGTACGTCGGATCCGCGCTGACAATACCATAACCCGTCGGATCCTCCTCCGTCGCTGCACAACAGCCTCGACTTCCTCCTTCCACCGTTCTCTGTCGCCTGAAACTGACTGCACCGAGCATCCTTTCTCCGCCCAGACTTCCCACCTCGACAGCACCACCAGTCTCCACCGCTCACTACCTTCTTTCTCCTCTTCTCCGGCCTGTCCTCCTGTTACTACCCAAATCTAGAAAATAGAATTATTATTTTTATTTTTATTTGGTAAATTGTGTATTATTTATAATTAATTATATTTATATTTAATTGATGGTTTATTATTTTTTATTGGTTGTTTTGTCACGACCCGCACCCGGAAATTCGGGCACGAGTACGTGGGTACGTCCAGCCTACGCCGCAGAGTCGGCGGTAGTACGCTGTCTAGGTCATATCCACAGTTAAATAACATCTAGCTCATTCACAAAATTATAAGTAGGCAAGGATGATAACAGGAAAAGAATGCTGAGATTTCGAATGAAATAAATGTGACAACAACTCAAATGTTTAACACAGAATCCAGAAATGAAATCGGGGACAAACCCGATTACTAAGATAAAGAGCATAAAAAAATAGCTACTGCTAACTACTTTGCAGAAGTAGTCTCCTGGGTGGGAACTGGCTCCTCATAAATGTCATCTGTTCCCTCATAGGGGCCATAATAGGTAGGGGCAAGGTCCTCATCATCGCCTAAATCAACGGATCCAGTCAGGAAAGGAGCAAAGTACACAATGCACAACAAAGATTAAACTAAATATTTATGACAAGTAGAAAAGAACTGACAAGTATCATGTTGAGAATATGTATAAATAAGAAGTAACAATAACTAAGAGTTAAATGCTGTAAACAGAATAAGAGTGAAACAGGAATAATTGAGACAAGTGAATGAAACTGCAACAAGACAAGAAGCTATGTGTGTGAACTTGTGTATTTAGAATACATAGTTGGCATGTAGGGGGTTATAAGGCTAATCAGGCCGTCATAGACGGCTATCAACATGAATAATCGAGTATCAGGCTGATGGTACAGTCGCGTACCAACAGCTATCGACATGACAGGGGAAAGGGTAAACCACATGCCTCCTAGTATTCTCCCACCCGACACGAAAAGCAAGACATGAAATCCAATATTCAAGACATGAAATCCAGATTCTAACACTACATGTAAACATCCAATGGTACTAGTAGAGCAAGGAATTAATTATCACAATATAAAGAATAAACTTGAAGTGCAGGTACTTGCCTGATGTTTGGATCCAATTACAGTTTTGTGTCTCGGGGAAATTTCCAGAAATGACTCCGGATGCTGAAATAAACATTACCATCATGCTCAGAAGATATCAAATAGCTAGAAACGCCTGTCCTTGAGTCCAATTTGGAGACAAGGGCAAAACGGCAATTTCGGGTCAAAACGGGGTCCGCCGGTGGGCCCGCTTTGCACCGAAAAACGTGTCAGGATCAAAGGTCTCCAAATTCACCAAACTTAGTGTCCACAGGTCAGAAATGCTGATACGAACCCAACGGAACTTCTAGAATTGAATTCCGATGAGCCGATCACGAAATCGCCCGTCGAGCGGGGTGAATCGGGTCGTTGTTTTTCCTGTTTTTGGATCGCGGTGTGCGATCACCACAGGACGCGATGCCCCGAGCGGTTTATCCGGGCACCGAGAGGGTCATACAGGCTTCGCAATACAATTTACGGAATCGAAAACAGAGCTACGAACAAAAAGTTACACGCACCTGAAGGGGACCCGAAAATCAGGGTCGAACCGAGTCCGACACGTGTCCGACTCGTGTCGGACACAGGGAAATCTAGGGTTAGGGTTTCGTTCTGGACGGCGGGGGGCCGGCCGGAGGTGCGTCGGAGAGGGCCGGGGAGGGTTCGCCGAGGTGAGGCGGAGCTGCTGGCGGGGTCGAGGGCGGCGCCGGAATGGAGGGGCGGCCGGAGGCGCTGCTCGCGTGGGAGGAGGATGAGAAAGAAGAAGGGAGCCCGGAGGCTGCTGGTGCGGTGGGCGTGGGCGGCGTCGAGGGGGTTCTGCGACGGCGGCGACGAGGCGCTGGTCGGAGAGCGGCGGAGGAGCTCGGGGGTTAGGGTGGTGGCCGGGTGTGTTGGCCGGAGGGGGGGTTAGGGTATATATATAGGTGGAGAGGGGCGAGGCTTAGCCGGGAAGGGCGACGACGAGGGGGGATCGACGTCGGGAGACGCGGGGCGTCGTGGCAGGTCGTGGCGTGGCGGGGCTCCGCGTGGCCGGCCGGGGCGGCGGGGAATGCGGGCAGCCGGGTCGTGGGGAGGGGGTGCTGGTAGCGGGTCGGAGGCGGCGGGTCGGGTCTGGACAGACCCGACCCGACCCGGTAGGGGAGCGGGTTGGGCTGGTTGGCGGACTGGCTGCTGGGCTCGGCCCACTGGGCCGGGCCGGCCTAAAATAATAATAATAAATATAATAAAATTATTTATTTAATTAATTAATTAAAATAGTTTTTAGGCATTTAAAAATAGGTCTGAGGCCCAGAAAAATCCAGAAAAATTACCCTAAGTCCAGTTTTTCATTTTACACCCAAAAATATTATTTTCATGATATTTTAATATTATTTATTAACAATTAAAAATCATTTAATCATTAAGAACCTTGATTTTAATTTCAGAAAATTTCCAGAAAATTTCCGAGAATTGGGAAAAATCCAAGTTTTAATAATTTTGAAAATTCAGGGGGTTTACAATCTACCCAACTTATAAAAATTTCGTCATCGAAATTAAAAATATGGTAGGGTTCTCTCTATCCAATCTCACTTGATTACAGTCTAAAGGGTTCCTCTCAGGTGAACATTGCGGTCTCTACCCAACTTAGATTTTACCCATCTATCCTCTAAGGCTAAACAACTAGTAAAGCTATGTCCCAACTTATTTAATCATGGTATTGAATCCTTAAGTCTTTAACACAAATACACCACCTATGGTATTCCTTAGTCATAAAGGGTTATCATCAATGCGACCAGTCTGTGGGGTATATCTAGTACTATCTATATATTACACTTATACCAAGCACAAGATTTTATCTTTCCAAAATAAGGGAAGACGAGGATCAATAATAAAGAGTTCAAGGGCGAGGTGGTAGAACAGAGGTATAGGGATCAAGGCGTTTAAAGAATTCTAATGGGAATTGTCAAGCGGTTATGGATTGAAATTCTATTCTGGTAATCATTTGTTCGCATGCTCGTATTAGTACAGTTATGTGACTGATACGATATGCTTGGGCATGTTTAGGGGCAAGTATATTGGTCAACTATATATCTCAATCCACGTAAAGTAGTCATGCGAAGTGCGAATCAAAATGCACTAAGGTTGATCAGACCGTAATACACTGATTCTGAATAGACACTTGTATTAGTGTACGCGTCCAATAATACATATGTCATGAACAAACCTGATAAAGAGTAAGCTTGCAAAACTAGGCTATGGAATAGCAGCATAAATAAAGTACAGCAAAATTAAGTACGCTAGATGATGGTGAAAGGAGGTACAAATTATTTAAGTTCATAAAATAACACACAATAAGCACATAACAAAAGACTCTACACTAGTTATCAAATATAAAAGCATACCAGGTTATTAACAAGTTCAAAATTACTAGGTTGGGGCTGAGGTCACGAACCAGTAGGCATGAGCTAAACAATAATAGAAACGGCAGCTACAAATCACTTACGCGTATTAGCTACTCCAAGAGTCTGTGCGTTCTCCACGGTCATCGCGTAAGCTTGTCCGTGTCCTTGAGGTTGTGCCCTCTGCTGCGCTGCTGGGGGCCTGGCCTGAACTGGAACTTTTGGTGCAGCTAGGCGTCCTTGAGCGGCAGGACAGTCCCTCATTCGATGTGTTGCTGAGCCACAATATAGACAGGCACCTAGCCTCTGTCTACAAACTCGCCAAATGTGACCTTGTTTACGACAAAAACCACAAATGAGAGCTTGTTGGTTCTGTCCTTGAGCTTGGTGTTGGGGTGCCGTGGCTCGAGGGAGAGGACTCTGGGTTTGTTGCGGGGCCTTCTCCTGTGGTTGTTGTTGGAAAGGGCGTTTGTGGGGTCCCATACTTCCAGTATCTCTTTCCCGCTTTAGTCTATGTCCCATGTCTCTTTTAACACCTTGTGCCACGCTCAAGATTTCCTCGTAGGTGCGAGCTCGGCTAGTGGTGACAGCAAGGCGAATATCCGGAGACAACCCTTTTTTGAATCTACGGGCTCTGTCCTCCGGGGTACGAACCATGTACTCTGCAAAGTGGCTCAGTCTGCTAAATTCAGTAGTGTACTCATCAACAGAAAGATTACCTTGTTCCAGCCTCTCGAATTGACTTTCAAGAGCTTCCCGAGCCACTTCGGGATAGAATTTCTCCTTGAACAGCCTCTTGAACTCCTCCCAAGTGAGATCAGGAGCAGTTAGTTGAGGTTCATCTCTAAACCAAGTTCGAGCTATGTCAAAAAGTTACAGGCTTGCAGATTCCACTTTAAGATCATCAGGGACCCGAGCAGTCTTCAGGAGTCGCTCCACATTCTCTATCCATTCATCGGCATAGAGAATACCTTCAGTCCCATAGAATTCCAGGGGTTTAAGGTTCTTGAAGTCCTTGGCACTTCCTGGCCTCTTGTGTGGTGCCTCCTGGGAGCGAAGAGCATCCAAAAGGCTAGTTCGTAGCAGGGTAGTCTGTTCCTTCTGGGATTCTATAAGTCCCTGGAACACTCCGAGTAGTTGCGCTCCATCCATAGTAACTGTCGGAGTAGTTGGAGGCGGGGGAAGCGCAAGGGTTTCAGGCATCGTCTGCTCAACGGGTTCGGATGGGCCTCCTACGGTATTTCTTGTCTGAACCATTCTGAAAGATTAAGGGATAGGAAGATTAGAATAGATTACTTGGAAATCAAGGGCGATAGGAAAATTTACTAGGGATGATATCAAGATTTTGAAGTAAAAGATCCTATTCTGTGAATGAGCTTTTCCTAAAATCCTCAACCTTATTTCATGACCTGCATGGGCCACCATAAAAACGTGTCACGACCCGCACCCGGAAATTCGGGCACGAGTACGTGGGTACGTCCAGCCTACGCCGCAGAGTCGGCGGTAGTACGCTGTCTAGGTCATATCCACAGTTAAATAACATCTAGCTCATTCACAAAATTATAAGTAGGCAAGGATGATAACAGGAAAAGAATGCTGAGATTTCGAATGAAATAAATGTGACAACAACTCAAATGTTTAACACAGAATCCAGAAATGAAATCGGGGACAAACCCGATTACTAAGATAAAGAGCATAAAAAAATAGCTACTGCTAACTACTCTGCAGAAGTAGTCTCCTGGGTGGGAACTGGCTCCTCATAAATGTCATCTGTTCCCTCATAGGGGCCATAATAGGTAGGGGCAAGGTCCTCATCATCGCCTAAATCAACGGATCCAGTCAGGAAAGGAGCAAAGTACACAATGCACAACAAAGATTAAACTAAATATTTATGACAAGTAGAAAAGAACTGACAAGTATCATGTTGAGAATATGTATAAATAAGAAGTAACAATAACTAAGAGTTAAATGCTGTAAACAGAATAAGAGTGAAACAGGAATAATTGAGACAAGTGAATAAAACTGCAACAAGACAAGAAGCTATGTGTGTGAACTTGTGTATTTAGAATACATAGTTGGCATGTAGGGGGTTATAAGGCTAATCAGGCCGTCATAGACGGCTATCAACATGAATAATCGAGTATCAGGCTGATGGTACAATCGCGTACCAACAGCTATCGACATGACAGGGGAAAGGGTAAACCACATGCCTCCTAGTATTCTCCCACCCGACACGAAAAGCAAGACATGAAATCCAGATTCTAACACTACATGTAAACATCCAATGGTACTAGTAGAGCAAGGAATTAATTATCACAATATAAAGAATAAACTTGAAGTGCAGGTACTTGCCTGATGTTTGGATCCAATTACAGTTTTGTGTCTCGGGGAAATTTCCAGAAATGACTCCGGATGCTAAAATAAACATTACCATCATGCTCAGAAGATATCAAATAGCTAGAAACGCCTGTCCTTGAGTCCAATTTGGAGACAAGGGCAAAACGGCAATTTCGGGTCAAAACGGGGTCCGCCGGTGGGCCCGCTTTGCACCGAAAAACGTGTCAGGGTCAAAGGTCTCCAAATTCACCAAACTTAGTGTCCACAGGTCAGAAACGCTGATACGAACCCAACGGAACTTCCAGAATTGAATTCCGATGAGCCGATCACGAAATCGCCCGTCGAGCGGGGTGAATCGGGTCGTTGTTTTTCCTGTTTTTGGATCGCGGTGTGCGATCACCACAGGACGCGATGCCCCGAGCGGTTTGTCCGGGCACCGAGAGGGTCATACAGGCTTCGCAACACAATTTACGGAATCAAAAACAGAGCTACGAACAAAAAGTTACACGCACCTGAAGGG